>OY756967.1:12422500-13022500 GCA_963580455.1 Euonymus europaeus | reverse complement strand
TCCTCCATAGAGAGAGTTGAGCAACTTCGGACAATCAAAGTTGCTCGGTGTACACTTTATATTGTTCTACTAAGTCAAATTTTACGAGTATAAGCTTCCAAGATTATTTTGATGCCAAAACATTAACTTTCTATAACAAATGCACAAAACCGTTAAAAGCTCCTCCATAGAAAGAGTTGAGAAACTTCGGACAATCAAAGTTGCTCGGTGTACCCTTTTTATTGTTCTTTTATGTTAAATTTTACGAAAATGAGCTTCCAGAATTATTTCGATGCCAAAACACCAACTTTCTACGACAAATAGACAAAACCATTAAAAGCTCCTCCATGGAGAGAGTTGAGAAACTTCGGACAATCAAAGTTGCTCGGTGTACACTTTTTATTGTTCTTCTAAGTTAAATTTTACGAAAATGAGCTTCCAGGATTATTTCGACGCCAAAGCACCAACTTTCTATGAAAAATCGACAAAACCGTTAAAAGCTCCTCCATAGAGAGAGTTGAGCAACTTCGGACAATCAAAGTTGCTCGGTGTACACTATATATTGTTCTACTAAGTCAAATTTTACGAGTATAAGTTTCCAAGATTATTTCGATGCCAAAAATTAACTTTCTATGACAAATGGACAAAACCGTTAAAAGATCCTCCATAGAAAGAGTTGAGCAACTTCGGACAATCAAAGTTGCTCGGTGTACACTTTATATTGTTCTACTAAGTCAAATTTTACGAGTATAAGCTTCCTGGATTATTTTGATGCCAAAACATTAACTTTCTATGACAAATGGACAAAACCGTTAAAAGCACCTCAATAGAAAGAGTTGGGCATCTTCGGACAATCAAAGTTGCTCAGTGTACACTTTTTATTATTCTTTTATGTTAAATTTTATGAAAATTAGCTTCCAGGATTATTTCGATGCCAAAACACCAACTTTCTATGACAAATGGACAAAACCGTAAAAACCACCTCCATAGAGAGAGTTGAGCAACTTCGGACAATCAAAGTTGCTCGGTATACAATTTATATTGTTCTACTGAGTCAAATTTTACGAGTATAAGCTTCCAAGAATATTTCGATGCCAAAACATTAAATTTCTATGACAAATGAACAAAACCATTAAAAGCTCCTCCATAGAAAGAGTTGAGCAACTTCGGACAATCAAAGTTGCTCGATGTACACTTTTTATAGTTCTTTTATGTTAAATTTTACGAAAATGAGCTTCCAAGATTATTTCGATGCCAAAACAAAAACTTTCTATGACAAATGGACAAAACCGTTAAAAGCTCCTCCATAGAGAGAGTTGAGCAACTTCGAACAATAAAAGTGGCTCGGTGTACAATTTATATTGTTCTACTAAGTCAAATTTTACGAGTATAAGCTTCCAAGATTATTTCGATGCCAAAACATTAAATTTCTATGACAAATGAAAAAAACCGTTAAAAGTTCCTCCATAGAGAGAGTTGAGCAACTTTCGACTATCAAAGTTGCTCGGTGTAAACTTTTTATAGTTCTTTTATGTTAAATTTTACGAAAATGAGCTTCCAGGATTATTTCGATGCCAAAACAAAAACTTTCTATGACAAATGGACAAAACCGTTAAAAGCTCCTCCATAGAGAGAGTTGAGAAACTTCGGACTATCAAAGTTGCTCGGTGTACACTTTTTATTGTTCTTCTACGTTAAATTTTACGAAAATGAGCTTCCAGAATTATTTCGATGCCAAAACAACAACTTTCAATGACAAATGGACAAAACCGTTAAAAGCTCCTCCATAGAGAGAGTTGAGCAACTTCGTACCATCAAAGTTGCTCGGTGTACACTTTTTATTGTTCTTCTATGTTAAATTTTACGAAAATGAGCTTCCAGGATTATTTCGATGCCAAAACACCAACTTTCTATGACAAATGGACAAAACCGTTAAAAGCTCTTCTATAGAGAGAGTTGAGCAACTTCGGACAATCAAAGTTGCTCGGTGTACACTTTATATTGTTCTACTAAGTCAAATTTTACGAGTATAAGCTTCCAAGATTATTTCGATGCCAAAACATTAAATTTCTATGACAAATGGACAAAACCGTTAAAAGTTCCTTCATAGAGAGAGTTGAGCAACTTTGGACTATCAAAGTTGTTCGGTGTAAACTTTTTATTGTTCTTTTATGTTAAATTTTACGAAAATGAGCTTCCAGGATTATTTCGATGCCAAAACAAAAACTTTCTATGACAAATGGACAAAACCGTTAAAAGCTCCTCCATAGAGAGAGTTGAGCGACTTCGGACAATCAAAGTTGCTCGGTGTACACTTTATATTGTTCTACTAAGTCAAATTTTATGAGTATAAGCTTCCAAGATTATTTCGATGCCAAAACAAAAACTTTCTATGACAAATGGACAATACCGTTAAAAGCTCCTCCATAGAGAGAGTTGAGCAACTTCGGACAATAAAAGTTGCTCGGTGTACACTTTATATAGTCCTACTAAGTCAAATTTTACGAGTATAAGCTTCCAGGATTATTTCGATGCCAAAACATTAACTTTCTATGACAAATGGACAAAACCGTTAAAACCAACTCCTTAGAGAGTGTTGAGCAACTTCGGACAATCAAAGTTGCTCGGTGTACACTTTTTATTATTCTTTTATTTTAAATTTTACGAAAATGAGCTTCCAGAATTATTTCGATGCCAAAACACCAACTTTCTACGACAAATAGACAAAACCATTAAAAGCTCCTCCATGGAGAGAGTTGAGAAACTTCGGACAATCAAAGTTGCTCGGTGTACACTTTTTATTGTTCTTCTAAGTTAAATTTTACGAAAATGAGCTTCCAGGATTATTTCGACGCCAAAGCACCAACTTTCTATGAAAAATCGACAAAACCGTTAAAAGCTCCTCCATAGAGAGAGTTGAGCAACTTCGGACAATCAAAGTTGCTCGGTGTACACTATATATTGTTCTACTAAGTCAAATTTTACGAGTATAAGTTTCCAAGATTATTTCGATGCCAAAAATTAACTTTCTATGACAAATGGACAAAACCGTTAAAAGATCCTCCATAGAAAGAGTTGAGCAACTTCGGACAATCAAAGTTGCTCGGTGTACACTTTATATTGTTCTACTAAGTCAAATTTTACGAGTATAAGCTTCCTGGATTATTTTGATGCCAAAACATTAACTTTCTATGACAAATGGACAAAACCGTTAAAAGCACCTCAATAGAAAGAGTTGGGCATCTTCGGACAATCAAAGTTGCTCAGTGTACACTTTTTATTATTCTTTTATGTTAAATTTTATGAAAATTAGCTTCCAGGATTATTTCGATGCCAAAACACCAACTTTCTATGACAAATGGACAAAACCGTAAAAACCACCTCCATAGAGAGAGTTGAGCAACTTCGGACAATCAAAGTTGCTCGGTATACAATTTATATTGTTCTACTGAGTCAAATTTTACGAGTATAAGCTTCCAAGAATATTTCGATGCCAAAACATTAAATTTCTATGACAAATGAACAAAACCATTAAAAGCTCCTCCATAGAAAGAGTTGAGCAACTTCGGACAATCAAAGTTGCTCGATGTACACTTTTTATAGTTCTTTTATGTTAAATTTTACGAAAATGAGCTTCCAAGATTATTTCGATGCCAAAACAAAAACTTTCTATGACAAATGGACAAAACCGTTAAAAGCTCCTCCATAGAGAGAGTTGAGCAACTTCGAACAATAAAAGTGGCTCGGTGTACAATTTATATTGTTCTACTAAGTCAAATTTTACGAGTATAAGCTTCCAAGATTATTTCGATGCCAAAACATTAAATTTCTATGACAAATGAAAAAAACCGTTAAAAGTTCCTCCATAGAGAGAGTTGAGCAACTTTCGACTATCAAAGTTGCTCGGTGTAAACTTTTTATAGTTCTTTTATGTTAAATTTTACGAAAATGAGCTTCCAGGATTATTTCGATGCCAAAACAAAAACTTTCTATGACAAATGGACAAAACCGTTAAAAGCTCCTCCATAGAGAGAGTTGAGAAACTTCGGACTATCAAAGTTGCTCGGTGTACACTTTTTATTGTTCTTCTACGTTAAATTTTACGAAAATGAGCTTCCAGAATTATTTCGATGCCAAAACAACAACTTTCAATGACAAATGGACAAAACCGTTAAAAGCTCCTCCATAGAGAGAGTTGAGCAACTTCGTACCATCAAAGTTGCTCGGTGTACACTTTTTATTGTTCTTCTATGTTAAATTTTACGAAAATGAGCTTCCAGGATTATTTCGATGCCAAAACACCAACTTTCTATGACAAATGGACAAAACCGTTAAAAGCTCTTCTATAGAGAGAGTTGAGCAACTTCGGACAATCAAAGTTGCTCGGTGTACACTTTATATTGTTCTACTAAGTCAAATTTTACGAGTATAAGCTTCCAAGATTATTTCGATGCCAAAACATTAAATTTCTATGACAAATGGACAAAACCGTTAAAAGTTCCTTCATAGAGAGAGTTGAGCAACTTTGGACTATCAAAGTTGTTCGGTGTAAACTTTTTATTGTTCTTTTATGTTAAATTTTACGAAAATGAGCTTCCAGGATTATTTCGATGCCAAAACAAAAACTTTCTATGACAAATGGACAAAACCGTTAAAAGCTCCTCCATAGAGAGAGTTGAGCGACTTCGGACAATCAAAGTTGCTCGGTGTACACTTTATATTGTTCTACTAAGTCAAATTTTATGAGTATAAGCTTCCAAGATTATTTCGATGCCAAAACAAAAACTTTCTATGACAAATGGACAATACCGTTAAAAGCTCCTCCATAGAGAGAGTTGAGCAACTTCGGACAATAAAAGTTGCTCGGTGTACACTTTATATAGTCCTACTAAGTCAAATTTTACGAGTATAAGCTTCCAGGATTATTTCGATGCCAAAACATTAACTTTCTATGACAAATGGACAAAACCGTTAAAACCAACTCCTTAGAGAGTGTTGAGCAACTTCGGACAATCAAAGTTGCTCGGTGTACACTTTTTATTATTCTTTTATTTTAAATTTTACGAAAATGAGCTTCCAGGATTATTTCGATGCCAAAACACTAACTTTCTATGACAAATGAACAAAACCGTTAAAACCACCTCCATAGAGAGAGTTGAACAACTTCGGACAATCAAAGTTGCTCGGTGTACACTTTTTATTGTTCTTCTAAGTTAAATTTTACGAAAATGAGCTTCCAGGATTATTTCGATGCCAAAACACCAACTTTCTATGACAAATGGACAAAACCGTTAAAAGCTCCTCCATAGAAAGACTTGAGCAACTTCGGACAATCAAAGTTGCTCGGTGTACACTTTTTATTATTCTTTTATGTTAAATTTTACGAAAATGAGCTTGCATGATTATTTCGATTCCAAAATACCAACTTTCTATGACAAATTGACAAAACCGTTAAAAGCTCCTCCATAGAGAGAGTTGAGCAACTTCGGACTATCAAAGTTGCTCGGTGTACACTTTTTATTGTTCTTCTATGTTAAATTTTACGAAAATGAGCTTCCAGGATTATTTCGATGCCAAAACACCAACTTTCTATGAAAAATGGACAAAACCGTTAAAAGCTCCTCCATAGAGAGAGTTGAGCAACTTCGGACTATTAAAGTTGCTCGGTGTACAATTTTTTTTGTTCTTCTACATTAAATTTTAAGAAAATAAGCTTCCAGGATTATTTCGATGCCAAAACACCAACTTTCTATGACAAATGGACAAAACCGTAAAAAGCTCTTCTATAGAGAGTGTTGAGCAACTTCGAACAATCAAAGTTGCTCGGTGAACACTTTATATTGTTCTACTAAGTCAAATTTTACGTGTATAAGCTTCCAGGATTATTTCGATGCCAAAACATTAACTTTTTATGACAAATGGACAAAACCGTTAAAAGCACCTCCATAAAAAGAGTTAGGCATCTTCGGACAATCAAAGTTGCTCGGTGTACACTTTTTATTATTCTTCTTTGTTAAATTTTACGAAAATGAGCTTCCAGGATTATTTCGATGCCAAAACACCAACTTTCTATGACAAATGGACAAAACCGTTAAAAATACCTCCATAGAGAGTTGATCAACTTCAGACAATCAAAGTTGCTCGGTGTACAATTTATATTGTTCTACTAAGTCAAATTTTACGAGTATAAGCTTCCAAGATTATTTCGATGCCAAAACATTAACTTTCTATGACAAATGGACAAAACCGTTAAAAGCTCCTCCATAGAGAGAGTTGAGAAACTTCGGACTATCAAAGTTGCTCGGTGTACACTTTTTATTGTTCTTTTACGTTAAATTTTACGAAAATGAGCTTCCAGAATTATTTCGATGCCAAAACACCAACTTTCAATGACAAATGGACAAAACCGTTAAAAGCTCCTCCATAGAGAGAGTTGAGCAACTTCGTACTATCAAAGTTGCTCGGTGTACACTTTTTATTGTTCTTCTATGTTAAATTTTACGAAAATGAGCTTCCAGGATTATTTCGATGCCAAAACACCAACTTTCTATGACAAATGGACAAAACCGTTAAAAGCTCTTCGATAGAGAGAGTTGAGCAACTTCGGACAATCAAAGTTGCTCGGTGTACACTTTATATTGTTCTACTAAGTCGAATTTTACGAGTATAAGCTTCCAAGATTATTTCGATGCCAAAACATTAAAATTCTATGACAAATGGACAAAACCGTTAAAAGTTCCTTCATAGAGAGAGTTGAGCAACTTTGGACTATCAAAGTTGTTCGGTGTAAACTTTTTATTGTTCTTTTATGTTAAATTTTACGAAAATGAGCTTCCAGGATTATTTCGATGCCAAAACAAAAACTTTCTATGACAAATGGACAAAACCGTTAAAAGCTCCTCCATAGAGAGAGTTGAGCGACTTCGGACAATCAAAGTTGCTCGGTGTACACTTTATATTGTTCTACTAAGTCAAATTTTATGAGTATAAGCTTCCAAGATTATTTCGATGCCAAAACAAAAACTTTCTATGACAAATGGACAATACCGTTAAAAGCTCCTCCATAGAGAGAGTTGAGCAACTTCGGACAATAAAAGTTGCTCGGTGTACACTTTATATAGTCCTACTAAGTCAAATTTTACGAGTATAAGCTTCCAGGATTATTTCGATGCCAAAACATTAACTTTCTATGACAAATGGACAAAACCGTTAAAACCACCTCCTTAGAGAGTGTTGAGCAACTTCGGACAATCAAAGTTGCTCGGTGTACACTTTTTATTATTCTTTTATTTTAAATTTTACGAAAATGAGCTTCCAGGATTATTTCGATGCCAAAACACTAACTTTCTATGACAAATGAACAAAACCGTTAAAACCACCTCCATAGAGAGAGTTGAACAACTTCGGACAATCAAAGTTGCTCGGTGTACACTTTTTATTGTTCTTCTAAGTTAAATTTTACGAAAATGAGCTTCCAGGATTATTTCGATGCCAAAACACCAACTTTCTATGACAAATGGACAAAACCGTTAAAAGCTCCTCCATAGAAAGACTTGAGCAACTTCGGACAATCAAAGTTGCTCGGTGTACACTTTTTATTATTCTTTTATGTTAAATTTTACGAAAATGAGCTTGCATGATTATTTCGATTCCAAAATACCAACTTTCTATGACAAATTGACAAAACCGTTAAAAGCTCCTCCATAGAGAGAGTTGAGCAACTTCGGACTATCAAAGTTGCTCGGTGTACACTTTTTATTGTTCTTCTATGTTAAATTTTACGAAAATGAGCTTCCAGGATTATTTCGATGCCAAAACACCAACTTTCTATGAAAAATGGACAAAACCGTTAAAAGCTCCTCCATAGAGAGAGTTGAGCAACTTCGGACTATTAAAGTTGCTCGGTGTACAATTTTTTTTGTTCTTCTACATTAAATTTTAAGAAAATAAGCTTCCAGGATTATTTCGATGCCAAAACACCAACTTTCTATGACAAATGGACAAAACCGTAAAAAGCTCTTCTATAGAGAGTGTTGAGCAACTTCGAACAATCAAAGTTGCTCGGTGAACACTTTATATTGTTCTACTAAGTCAAATTTTACGTGTATAAGCTTCCAGGATTATTTCGATGCCAAAACATTAACTTTTTATGACAAATGGACAAAACCGTTAAAAGCACCTCCATAAAAAGAGTTAGGCATCTTCGGACAATCAAAGTTGCTCGGTGTACACTTTTTATTATTCTTCTTTGTTAAATTTTACGAAAATGAGCTTCCAGGATTATTTCGATGCCAAAACACCAACTTTCTATGACAAATGGACAAAACCGTTAAAAATACCTCCATAGAGAGTTGATCAACTTCAGACAATCAAAGTTGCTCGGTGTACAATTTATATTGTTCTACTAAGTCAAATTTTACGAGTATAAGCTTCCAAGATTATTTCGATGCCAAAACATTAACTTTCTATGACAAATGGACAAAACCGTTAAAAGCTCCTCCATAGAGAGAGTTGAGAAACTTCGGACTATCAAAGTTGCTCGGTGTACACTTTTTATTGTTCTTTTACGTTAAATTTTACGAAAATGAGCTTCCAGAATTATTTCGATGCCAAAACACCAACTTTCAATGACAAATGGACAAAACCGTTAAAAGCTCCTCCATAGAGAGAGTTGAGCAACTTCGTACTATCAAAGTTGCTCGGTGTACACTTTTTATTGTTCTTCTATGTTAAATTTTACGAAAATGAGCTTCCAGGATTATTTCGATGCCAAAACACCAACTTTCTATGACAAATGGACAAAACCGTTAAAAGCTCTTCGATAGAGAGAGTTGAGCAACTTCGGACAATCAAAGTTGCTCGGTGTACACTTTATATTGTTCTACTAAGTCGAATTTTACGAGTATAAGCTTCCAAGATTATTTCGATGCCAAAACATTAAAATTCTATGACAAATGGACAAAACCGTTAAAAGTTCCTTCATAGAGAGAGTTGAGCAACTTTGGACTATCAAAGTTGTTCGGTGTAAAATTTTTATTGTTCTTTTATGTTAAATTTTACGAAAATGAGCTTCCAGGATTATTTCGATGCCAAAACAAAAACTTTCTATGACAAATGGACAAAACCGTTAAAAGCTCCTCCATAGAGAGAGTTGAGCGACTTCGGACAATCAAAGTTGCTCGGTGTACACTTTATATTGTTCTACTAAGTCAAATTTTATGAGTATAAGCTTCCAAGATTATTTCGATGCCAAAACAAAAACTTTCTATGACAAATGGACAATACCGTTAAAAGCTCCTCCATAGAGAGAGTTGAGCAACTTCGGACAATAAAAGTTGCTCGGTGTACACTTTATATAGTCCTACTAAGTCAAATTTTACGAGTATAAGCTTCCAGGATTATTTCGATGCCAAAACATTAACTTTCTATGACAAATGGACAAAACCGTTAAAACCACCTCCTTAGAGAGTGTTGAGCAACTTCGGACAATCAAAGTTGCTCGGTGTACACTTTTTATTATTCTTTTATTTTAAATTTTACGAAAATGAGCTTCCAGGATTATTTCGATGCCAAAACACTAACTTTCTATGACAAATGAACAAAACCGTTAAAACCACCTCCATAGAGAGAGTTGAACAACTTCGGACAATCAAAGTTGCTCGGTGTACACTTTTTATTGTTCTTCTAAGTTAAATTTTACGAAAATGAGCTTCCAGGATTATTTCGATGCCAAAACACCAACTTTCTATGACAAATGGACAAAACCGTTAAAAGCTCCTCCATAGAAAGACTTGAGCAACTTCGGACAATCAAAGTTGCTCGGTGTACACTTTTTATTATTCTTTTATGTTAAATTTTACGAAAATGAGCTTGCATGATTATTTCGATTCCAAAATACCAACTTTCTATGACAAATTGACAAAACCGTTAAAAGCTCCTCCATAGAGAGAGTTGAGCAACTTCGGACTATCAAAGTTGCTCGGTGTACACTTTTTATTGTTCTTCTATGTTAAATTTTACGAAAATGAGCTTCCAGGATTATTTCGATGCCAAAACACCAACTTTCTATGAAAAATGGACAAAACCGTTAAAAGCTCCTCCATAGAGAGAGTTGAGCAACTTCGGACTATTAAAGTTGCTCGGTGTACAATTTTTTTTGTTCTTCTACATTAAATTTTAAGAAAATAAGCTTCCAGGATTATTTCGATGCCAAAACACCAACTTTCTATGACAAATGGACAAAACCGTAAAAAGCTCTTCTATAGAGAGTGTTGAGCAACTTCGAACAATCAAAGTTGCTCGGTGAACACTTTATATTGTTCTACTAAGTCAAATTTTACGTGTATAAGCTTCCAGGATTATTTCGATGCCAAAACATTAACTTTTTATGACAAATGGACAAAACCGTTAAAAGCACCTCCATAAAAAGAGTTAGGCATCTTCGGACAATCAAAGTTGCTCGGTGTACACTTTTTATTATTCTTCTTTGTTAAATTTTACGAAAATGAGCTTCCAGGATTATTTCGATGCCAAAACACCAACTTTCTATGACAAATGGACAAAACCGTTAAAAATACCTCCATAGAGAGTTGATCAACTTCAGACAATCAAAGTTGCTCGGTGTACAATTTATATTGTTCTACTAAGTCAAATTTTACGAGTATAAGCTTCCAAGATTATTTCGATGCCAAAACATTAACTTTCTATGACAAATGGACAAAACCGTTAAAAGCTCCTCCATAGAGAGAGTTGAGAAACTTCGGACTATCAAAGTTGCTCGGTGTACACTTTTTATTGTTCTTTTACGTTAAATTTTACGAAAATGAGCTTCCAGAATTATTTCGATGCCAAAACACCAACTTTCAATGACAAATGGACAAAACCGTTAAAAGCTCCTCCATAGAGAGAGTTGAGCAACTTCGTACTATCAAAGTTGCTCGGTGTACACTTTTTATTGTTCTTCTATGTTAAATTTTACGAAAATGAGCTTCCAGGATTATTTCGATGCCAAAACACCAACTTTCTATGACAAATGGACAAAACCGTTAAAAGCTCTTCTATAGAGAGAGTTGAGCAACTTCGGACAATCAAAGTTGCTCGGTGTACACTTTATATTGTTCTACTAAGTCGAATTTTACGAGTATAAGCTTCCAAGATTATTTCGATGCCAAAACATTAAAATTCTATGACAAATGGACAAAACCGTTAAAAGTTCCTTCATAGAGAGAGTTGAGCAACTTTGGACTATCAAAGTTGTTCGGTGTAAACTTTTTATTGTTCTTTTATGTTAAATTTTACGAAAATGAGCTTCCAGGATTATTTCGATGCCAAAACAAAAACTTTCTATGACAAATGGACAAAACCGTTAAAAGCTCCTCCATAGAGAGAGTTGAGCGACTTCGGACAATCAAAGTTGCTCGGTGTAGACTTTATATTGTTCTACTAAGTCAAATTTTATGAGTATAAGCTTCCAAGATTATTTCGATGCCAAAACAAAAACTTTCTATGACAAATGGACAATACCGTTAAAAGCTCCTCCATAGAGAGAGTTGAGCAACTTCGGACAATAAAAGTTGCTCGGTGTACACTTTATATAGTCCTACTAAGTCAAATTTTACGAGTATAAGCTTCCAGGATTATTTCGATGCCAAAACATTAACTTTCTATGACAAATGGACAAAATCGTTAAAACCACCTCCATAGAGAGTGTTGAGCAACTTCGGACAATCAAAGTTGCTCGGTGTACACTTTTTATTATTCTTTTATTTTAAATTTTACGAAAATGAGCTTCCAGGATTATTTCGATGCCAAAACACTAACTTTCTATGACAAATGAACAAAACCGTTAAAACCACCTCCATAGAGAGAGTTGAACAACTTCGGACAATCAAAGTTGCTCGGTGTACACTTTTTATTGTTCTTCTAAGTTAAATTTTACGAAAATGAGCTTCCAGGATTATTTCGATGCCAAAACACCAACTTTCTATGACAAATGGACAGAACCGTTAAAAGCTCCTCCATAGAAAGAGTTGAGCAACTTCGGACAATCAAAGTTGCTCGGTGTACACTTTTTATTATTCTTTTATGTTAAATTTTACGAAAATGAGCTTGCATGATTATTTCGATTCCAAAATACCAACTTTCTATGACAAATTGACAAAACCGTTAAAAGCTCCTCCATAGAGAGAGTTGAGCAACTTCGGACTATCAAAGTTGCTCGGTGTACACTTTTTATTGTTCTTCTATGTTAAATTTTACGAAAATGAGCTTCCAGGATTATTTCGATGCCAAAACACCAACTTTCTATGAAAAATGGACAAAACCGTTAAAAGCTCCTCCATAGAGAGAGTTGAGCAACTTCGGACTATTAAAGTTGCTCGGTGTACACTTTTTTTTGTTCTTCTACATTAAATTTTAAGAAAATGAGCTACCAGGATTATTTCGATGCCAAAACACCAACTTTCTATGACAAATTGACAAAACCGTAAAAAGCTCTTCTATAGAGAGTGTTGAGCAACTTCGGACAATCAAAGTTGCTCGGTGAACACTTTATATTGTTCTACTAAGTCAAATTTTACGTGTATAAGTTTCCAGGATTATTTCGATGCCAAAACATTAACTTTTTATGACAAATGGACAAAACCGTTAAAAGCACCTCCATAAAAAGAGTTAGGCATCTTCGGACAATCAAAGTTGCTCGGTGTACACTTTTTATTATTCTTCTTTGTTAAATTTTACGAAAATGAGCTTCCAGGATTATTTCGATGCCAAAACACCAACTTTCTATGACAAATGGACAAAACCGTTAAAAATACCTCCATAGAGAGTTGATCAACTTCAGACAATCAAAGTTGCTCGGTGTACAATTTATATTGTTCTACTAAGTCAAATTTTACGAGTATAAGCTTCCAAGATTATTTCGATGCCAAAACATTAAATTTCTATGACAAATGGACAAAACCGTTAAAAGCTCCTCCATAGAAAGAGTTGAGCAACTTCGGACTATCAAAGTTGCTCGGTGTACACTTTTTATTGTTCTTCTATGTTAAATTTTACGAAAATGAGCTTCCAGGATTATTTCGATACCAAAACAACAACTTTCTATGAAAAATGGACAAAACCGTTAAAAGCTCCTCCATAGAGAGAGTTGAGCAACTTCGGACTATTAAAGTTGCTCGGTATACACTTTTTTTTGTTCTTCTACATTAAATTTTAAGAAAATGAGATTCCAGGATTATTTCGATGCCAAAACACCAACTTTCTATGACAAATGGACAAAACCATAAAAAGCTCTTCTATAGAGATAGTTGAGCAACTTCGGACAATCAAAGTTGCTCGGTGTACACTTTATATTGTTCTACTAAGTCAAATTTTACGTGTATAAGCTTCCAGGATTATTTCGATGCCAAAACATTAACTTTTTATGACAAATGGACAAAACCGTTAAAAGCACCTCCATAGAAAGAGTTAGGCATCTTCGGACAATCAAAGTTGCTCGGTGTACACTTTTTATTATTCTTCTTTGTTAAATTTTACGAAAATGAGCTTCCAGGATTATTTCGATGCCAAAACACCAACTTTCTATGACAAATGGACAAAACCGTTAAAAATACCTCCATAGAGAGTTGATCAACTTCAGACAATCAAAGTTGCTCGGTGTACAATTTATATTGTTCTACTAAGTCAAATTTTACGAGTATAAGCTTCCAAGATTATTTCGATGCCAAAACATTAACTTTCTATGACAAATGGACAAAACCGTTAAAAGCTCCTCCATAGAGAGAGTTGAGAAACTTCGGACAATCAAAGTTGCTCGGTGTACACTTTTTATTGTTCTTCTATGTTAAATTTTACGAAAATGAGCTTCCAGGATTATTTCGATGCCAAAACACCAACTTTCTATGAAAAATGGACAAAACCGTTAAAAGCTCCTCCATAGAGAGAGTTGAGCAACTTCGGACTATTAAAGTTGCTCGGTGTACACTTTTTTTTGTTCTTCTACATTAAATTTTAAGAAAATGAGCTTCCAGGATTATTTCGATGCCAAAACACCAACTTTCTATGACAAATGGACAAAACCGTAAAAAGCTCTTATATAGAGAGTGTTGAGCAACTTCGGACAATCAAAGTTGCTCGGTGAACACTTTATATTGTTCTACTAAGTCAAATTTTACGTGTATATGCTTCCAGGATTATTTCGATGCCAAAACATTAACTTTTTATGACAAATGGACAAAACCGTTAAAAGCACCTCCATAGAAAGAGTTAGGCATCTTCGGACAATCAAAGTTGCTCGGTGTACACTTTTTATTATTCTTCTTTGTTAAATTTTACGAAAATGAGCTTCCAGGATTATTTCGATGCCAAAACACCAACTTTCTATGACAAATGGACAAAACCGTTAAAAATACCTCCATAGAGAGTTGATCAACTTCAGACAATCAAAGTTGCTCGGTGTACAATTTATATTGTTCTACTAAGTCAAATTTTACGAGTATAAGCTTCCAAGATTATTTCGATGCCAAAACATTAAATTTCTATGACAAATGGACAAAACCGATAAAAGCTCCTCCATAGAAAGAGTTGAGCAACTTCGGACTATCAAAGTTGCTCGGTGTACACTTTTTATTGTTCTTCTATGTTAAATTTTACGAAAATGAGCTTCCAGGAATATTTCGATGCCAAAACACCAACTTTCTATGAAAAATGGACAAAACCGTTAAAAGCTCCTCCATAGAGAGAGTTGAGCAACTTCGGACTATTAAAGTTGCTCGGTGTACACTTTTTTTTGTTCTTCTACATTAAATTTTAAGAAAATGAGCTTCCAGGATTATTTCGATGCCAAAACACCAACTTTCTATGACAAATGGACAAAACCGTAAAAAGCTCTTCTATAGAGAGTGTTGAGCAACTTCGGACAATCAAAGTTGCTCGGTGAACACTTTATATTGTTCTACTAAGTCAAATTTTACGTGTATATGCTTCCAGGATTATTTCGATGCCAAAACATTAACTTTTTATGACAAATGGACAAAACCGTTAAAAGCCCCTCCATAAAAAGAGTTAGGCATCTTCGGACAATCAAAGTTGCTTGGTGTACACTTTTTATTATTCTTCTTTGTTAAATTTTACGAAAATGAGCTTCCACGATTATTTCGATGCCAAAACACCAACTTTCTATGACAAATGGACAAAACCGTTAAAAATACCTCCATAGAGAGTTGATCAACTTCAGACAATCAAAGTTGCTCGGTGTACAATTTATATTGTTCTACTAAGTCAAATTTTACGAGTATAAGCTTCCAAGATTATTTCGATGCCAAAACATTAAATTTCTATGACAAATGGACAAAACCGTTAAAAGCTCCTCCATAGAAAGAGTTGAGCAACTTCGGACTATCAAAGTTGCTCGGTGTACACTTTTTATTGTTCTTCTATGTTAAATTTTACGAAAATGAGCTTCCAGGATTATTTCGATGCCAAAACACCAACTTTCTATGAAAAATGGACAAAACCGTTAAAAGCTCCTCCATAGAGAGAGTTGAGCAACTTCGGACTATTAAAGTTGCTCGGTGTACACTTTTTTTTGTTCTTCTACATTAAATTTTAAGAAAATGAGCTTCCAGGATTATTTCGATGCCAAAACACCAACTTTCTATGACAAATGGACAAAACCGTAAAAAGCTCTTCTATAGAGAGTGTTGAGCAACTTCGGACAATCAAAGTTGCTCGGTGAACACTTTATATTGTTCTACTAAGTCAAATTTTACGTGTATATGCTTCCAGGATTATTTCGATGCCAAAACATTAACTTTTTATGACAAATGGACAAAACCGTTAAAAGCAACTCCATAAAAAGAGTTAGGCATCTTCGGACAATCAAAGTTGCTTGGTGTACACTTTTTATTATTCTTCTTTGTTAAATTTTACGAAAATGAGCTTCCACGATTATTTCGATGCCAAAACACCAACTTTCTATGACAAATGGACAAAACCGTTAAAAATACCTCCATAGAGAGTTGATCAACTTCAGACAATCAAAGTTGCTCCGTGTACAATTTATATTGTTCTACTAAGTCAAATTTTACGAGTATAAGCTTCCAAGATTATTTTGATGCCAAAACATTAAATTTCTATGACAAATGGACAAAACCGTTAAAAGCTCCTCCATAGAAAGAGTTGAGCAACTTCGGACTATCAAAGTTGCTCGGTGTACACTTTTTATTGTTCTTCTATGTTAAATTTTACGAAAATGAGCTTCCAGGATTATTTCGATGCCAAAACACCAACTTTCTATGAAAAATGGACAAAACCGTTAAAAGCTCCTCCATAGAGAGAGTTGAGCAACTTCGGACTATTAAAGTTGCTCGGTGTACACTTTTTTTTGTTCTTCTACATTAAATTTTAAGAAAATGAGCTTCCAGGATTATTTCGATGCCAAAACACCAACTTTCTACGACAAATGGACAAAACCGTAAAAAGCTCTTCTATAGAGAGTGTTGAGCAACTTCGGACAATCAAAGTTGCTCGGTGAACACTTTATATTGTTCTACTAAGTCAAATTTTACGTGTATATGCTTCCAGGATTATTTCGATGCCAAAACATTAACTTTTTATGACAAATGGACAAAACCGTTAAAAGCACCTCCATAAAAAGAGTTAGGCATCTTCGGACAATCAAAGTTGCTTGGTGTACACTTTTTATTATTCTTCTTTGTTAAATTTTACGAAAATGAGCTTCCACGATTATTTCGATGCCAAAACACCAACTTTCTATGACAAATGGACAAAACCGTTAAAAATACCTCCATAGAGAGTTGATCAACTTCAGACAATCAAAGTTGCTCGGTGTACAATTTATATTGTTCTACTAAGTCAAATTTTACGAGTATAAGCTTCCAAGATTATTTCGATGCCAAAACATTAAATTTCTATGACAAATGGACAAAACCGTTAAAAGCTCCTCCATAGAAAGAGTTGAGCAACTTCGGACTATCAAAGTTGCTCGGTGTACACTTTTTATTGTTCTTCTATGTTAAATTTTACGAAAATGAGCTTCCAGGATTATTTCGATACCAAAACAACAACTTTCTATGAAAAATGGACAAAACCGTTAAAAGCTCCTCCATAGAGAGAGTTGAGCAACTTCGGACTATTAAAGTTGCTCGGTGTACACTTTTTTTTGTTCTTCTACATTAAATTTTAAGAAAATGAGATTCCAGGATTATTTCGATGCCAAAACACCAACTTTCTATGACAAATGGACAAAACCATAAAAAGCTCTTCAATAGAGATAGTTGAGCAACTTCGGACAATCAAAGTTGCTCGGTGAACACTTTATATTGTTCTACTAAGTCAAATTTTATGTGTATAAGCTTCCAGGATTATTTCGATGCCAAAACATTAACTTTTTATGACAAATGGACAAAACCGTTAAAAGCACCTCCATAGAAAGAGTTAGGCATCTTTGGACAATCAAAGTTGCTCGGTGTACACTTTTTATTATTCTTCTTTGTTAAATTTTACGATAATGAGCTTCCAGGATTATTTCGATGCCAAAACACCAACTTTCTATGACAAATGGACAAAACCGTTAAAAACACCTCCATAGAGAGTTGATCAACTTCAGACAATCAAAGTTGCTCGGTGTACAATTTATATTGTTCTACTAAGTCAAATTTTACGAGTATAAGCTTCCAAGATTATTTCGATGCCAAAACATTAACTTTCTATGACAAATGGACAAAACCGTTAAAAGCTCCTCCATAGAGAGAGTTGAGCAACTTCGTACTATCAAAGTTGCTCGGTGTACACTTTTTACTGTTCTTCTATGTTAAATTTTACGAAAATGAGCTTCCAGGATTATTTCGATGCCAAAACACCAACTTTCTATGACAAATGGACAAAACCGTTAAAAGCTCTTCTATAGAGAGAGTTGAGCAACTTCGGACAATCAAAGTTGCTCGGTGAACACTTTATATTGTTCTACTAAGTCAAATTTTACGAGTATAAGCTTCCAAGATTATTTCGATGCCAAAACATTAAATTTCTATGACAAATGGACAAAACCGTTAAAAGTTCCTTCATAGAGAGAGTTGAGCAACTTTGGACTATCAAAGTTGTTCGGTGTAAACTTTTTATTGTTCTTTTATGTTAAATTTTACGAAAATGAGCTTCCAGGATTATTTCGATGCCAAAACAAAAACTTTCTATGACAAATGGACAAAACCGTTAAAAGCTCCTCCATAGAGAGAGTTGAGCGACTTCGGACAATCAAAGTTGCTCGGTGTACACTTTATATTGTTCTACTAAGTCAAATTTTATGAGTATAAGCTTCCAAGATTATTTCGATGCCAAAACAAAAACTTTCTATCACAAATGGACAATACCGTTAAAAGCTCCTCCATAGAGAGAGTTGAGCAACTTCGGACAATAAAAGTTGTTCGGTGTACACTTTATATAGTCCTACTAAGTCAAATTTTACGAGTATAAGCTTCCAGGATTATTTCGATGCCAAAACATTAACTTTCTATGACAAATGGACAAAACCGTTAAAACCACCTCCATAGAGAGTGTTGAGCAACTTCGGACAATCAAAGTTGCTCGGTGTACACTTTTTATTATTCTTTTATTTTAAATTTTACGAAAATGAGCTTCCAGGATTATTTCGATGCCAAAACACTAACTTTCTATGACAAATGGACAAAACCGTTAAAACTACCTCCATAGAGAGAGTTGAGCAACTTCGGACAATCAAAGTTGCTCGGTGTACACTTTTTATTGTTCTTCTAAGTTAAATTTTACGAAAATGAGCTTCCAGGATTATTTCGATGCCAAAACACCAACTTTCTATGACAAATGGACAAAACCGTTAAAAGCTCCTCCATAGAAAGAGTTGAGCAACTTCGGACAATCAAAGTTGCTCGGTGTACACTTTTTATTATTCTTTTATGTTAAATTATACGAAAATGAGCTTGCATGATTATTTCGATTCCAAAATACCAACTTTCTATGACAAATTGACAAAACCGTTAAAAGCTCCTCCATAGAGAGAGTTGAGCAACTTCGGACTATCAAAGTTGCTCGGTGTACACTTTTTATTGTTCTTCTATGTTAAATTTTACGAAAATGAGCTTCCAGGATTATTTCGATGCCAAAACACCAACTTTTTATGAAAAATGGACAAAACCGTTAAAAGCTCCTCCATAGAGAGAGTTGAGCAACTTCGGACTATTAAAGTTGCTCGGTGTACACTTTTTTTTGTTCTTCTACATTAAATTTTAAGAAAATGAGCTTCCAGGATTATTTCGATGCCAAAACACCAACTTTCTATGACAAATGGACAAAACCGTAAAAAGCTCTTCTATAGAGAGAGTTGAGCAACTTCGGACTATCAAAATTGCTCGGTGTACACTTTTTATTGTTCTTCTATGTTAAATTTTACGAAAATGAGCTTCCAGGATTATTTCGATGCCAAAACACCAACTTTCTATGACAAATGGACAAAACCATTAAAAGCACCTCCATAGAGAGAGTTGAGCAACTTCGGACTATCAAAGTTGCTCGGTGTACACTTTTTATTGTTCTTCTATGTTAAATTTTACGAAAATGAGCTTCCAGGATTATTTCGATGCCAAAACACCAACTTTCTATGACAAATGGACAAAACCGTAAAAAGCTCTTCTATAGAGAGAGTTGAGCAACTTCGGACAATCAAAGTTGCTCGGTGAACACTTTATATTGTTCTACTAAGTCAAATTTTACGTGTATAAGCTTCCAGGATTATTTCGATGCCAAAACATTAACTTTTTATCACAAATGGACAAAACCGTTAAAAGCACCTCCATAGAAAGAGTTAGGCATCTTCGGACAATCAAAGTTGCTCGGTGTACACTTTTTATTATTCTTCTTTGTTAAATTTTACGAAAATGAGGTTCCAGGATTATTTCGATGCCAAAACACCAACTTTCTATGACAAATGGACAAAACCGTAAAAAGCTCTTCTATAGAGAGAGTTGAGCAACTTCGGACAATCAAAGTTGCTCGGTGAACACTTTATATTGTTCTACTAAGTCAAATTTTACGTGTATAAGCTTCCAAGATTATTTCGATGCCAAAACATTAAATTTCTATGACAAATGGACAAAACCGTTAAAAGCTCCTCCATAGAAAGAGTTGAGCACCTTCGGACAATCAAAGTTGCTCGGTGTACACTTTTTATTGTTGTTCTATGTTAAATTTTACGAAAATGAGCTTGCACGATTATTTCGATTCCAAAACACCAACTTTCTATGACAAATGGACAAAACCATTAAAAGCACCTCCATAGAGAGAGTTGAGCAACTTCGGACTATCAAAGTTACTCGGTGTACACTTTTTATTGTTCTTCTATGTTAAATTTTACGAAAATGAGCTTCCAGGATTATTTCGATGCCAAGACACCAACTTTCTATGAAAAATTGACAAAACCGTTAAAAGCTCCTCCGTAGAGAGAGTTGAGCAACTTCGGACTATCAACATTGCTCGGTGTACACTTTATATTGTTCTACTAAGTCAAATTTTACGAGTATAAGCTTCCAAGATTATTTTGATGCCAAAACATTAACTTTCTATGACAAATAGACAAAACCGTTAAAAGCTCCTCCATAGAGAGAGTTGAGCAACTTCGAACAATCAAAGTGGCTCGGTGTACAATTTATATTGTTCTACTAAGTCAAATTTTACGAGTATAAGCTTCCAAGATTATTTCGATGCCAAAACATTAAATTTCTATGACAAATGAACAAAACCGTTAAAAGTTCCTCCATAGAGAGAGTTGAGCAACTTTAGACTATCAAAGTTGCTCGGTGTAAACTTTTTAATGTTAAATTTTACGAAAATGAGCTTCCAGGATTATTTCGATGCCAAAACAAAAACTTTCTATGACAAATGGACAAAACCGTTAAAAGCTCCTCCATAGAGAGAGTTGAGAAACCTCGGACTATCAAAAGTTGCTCGGTGTACACTTTTTAATGTTCTTCTACGTTAAATTTTACGAAAATGAGCTTCCAGAATTATTTCGATGCCAAAACACCAACTTTCAATGACAAATGGACAAAACCGTTAAAAGCTCCTCCATAGAGAGAGTTGAGCAACTTCGGACAATCAAAGTTGCTCTGTGTACACTTTATATTGTTCTACTAAGTCAAATTTTATGAGTATAAGCTTTCAAGATTATTTCGATGCCAAAACAAAAACTTTCTATGACAAATGGACAAAACCGTTAAAAGCTCCTCCATAGAGAGAGTTGAGCAACTTCGGACAATCAAAGTTGCTCGGTGTACACTTTATATTGTTCTACTAAGTCAAATTTTACGAGTATAAGCTTCCAAGATTATTTTGATGCCAAAACATTAACTTTCTATAACAAATGCACAAAACCGTTAAAAGCTCCTCCATAGAAAGAGTTGAGAAACTTCGGACAATCAAAGTTGCTCGGTGTACCCTTTTTATTGTTCTTTTATGTTAAATTTTACGAAAATGAGCTTCCAGAATTATTTCGATGCCAAAACACCAACTTTCTACGACAAATAGACAAAACCATTAAAAGCTCCTCCATGGAGAGAGTTGAGAAACTTCGGACAATCAAAGTTGCTCGGTGTACACTTTTTATTGTTCTTCTATGTTAAATTTTACGAAAATGAGCTTCCAGGATTATTTCGATGCCAAAACACCAACTTTCTATGAAAAATGGACAAAACCGTTAAAAGCTCCTCCATAGAGAGAGTTGAGCAACTTCGGACAATCAAAGTTGCTCGGTGTACACTTTATATTGTTCTACTAAGTCAAATTTTATGAGTATAAGCTTTCAAGATTATTTCGATGCCAAAACAAAAACTTTCAATGACAAATGGACAAAACCGTTAAAAGCTCCTCCATAGAGAGAGTTGAGCAACTTCGTACTATCAAAGTTGCTCGGTGTACACTTTTTATTGTTCTTCTATGTTAAATTTTACGAAAATGAGCTTCCAGGATTATTTCGATGCCAAAACACCAACTTTCAATGACAAATGGACAAAACCGTTAAAACTACCTCCATAGAGAGAGTTGAGCAACTTCGGACAATCAAAGTTGCTCGGTGTACACTTTTTATTGTTCTTTTACGTTAAATTTTACGAAAATGAGCTTCCAGGATTATTTCGATGCCAAAACACCAACTTTCTATGACAAATGGACAAAACCGTTAAAAGCTCCTCCATAGAAAGAGTTGAGCAACTTCGGACAATCAAAGTTGCTCGGTGTACACTTTTTATTATTCTTTTATGTTAAATTATACGAAAATGAGCTTGCATGATTATTTCGATTCCAAAATACCAACTTTCTATGACAAATTGACAAAACCGTTAAAAGCTCCTCCATAGAGAGAGTTGAGCAACTTCGGACTATCAAAGTTGCTCGGTGTACACTTTTTATTGTTCTTCTATGTTAAATTTTACGAAAATGAGCTTCCAGGATTATTTCGATGCCAAAACACCAACTTTTTATGAAAAATGGACAAAACCGTTAAAAGCTCCTCCATAGAGAGAGTTGAGCAACTTCGGACTATTAAAGTTGCTCGGTGTACACTTTTTTTTGTTCTTCTACATTAAATTTTAAGAAAATGAGCTTCCAGGATTATTTCGATGCCAAAACACCAACTTTCTATGACAAATGGACAAAACCGTAAAAAGCTCTTCTATAGAGAGAGTTGAGCAACTTCGGACTATCAAAATTGCTCGGTGTACACTTTTTATTGTTCTTCTATGTTAAATTTTACGAAAATGAGCTTCCAGGATTATTTCGATGCCAAAACACCAACTTTCTATGACAAATGGACAAAACCATTAAAAGCACCTCCATAGAGAGAGTTGAGCAACTTCGGACTATCAAAGTTGCTCGGTGTACACTTTTTATTGTTCTTCTATGTTAAATTTTACGAAAATGAGCTTCCAGGATTATTTCGATGCCAAAACACCAACTTTCTATGACAAATGGACAAAACCGTAAAAAGCTCTTCTATAGAGAGAGTTGAGCAACTTCGGACAATCAAAGTTGCTCGGTGAACACTTTATATTGTTCTACTAAGTCAAATTTTACGTGTATAAGCTTCCAGGATTATTTCGATGCCAAAACATTAACTTTTTATCACAAATGGACAAAACCGTTAAAAGCACCTCCATAGAAAGAGTTAGGCATCTTCGGACAATCAAAGTTGCTCGGTGTACACTTTTTATTATTCTTCTTTGTTAAATTTTACGAAAATGAGCTTCCAGGATTATTTCGATGCCAAAACACCAACTTTCTATGACAAATGGACAAAACCGTAAAAAGCTCTTCTATAGAGAGAGTTGAGCAACTTCGGACAATCAAAGTTGCTCGGTGAACACTTTATATTGTTCTACTAAGTCAAATTTTACGTGTATAAGCTTCCAAGATTATTTCGATGCCAAAACATTAAATTTCTATGACAAATGGACAAAACCGTTAAAAGCTCCTCCATAGAAAGAGTTGAGCACCTTCGGACAATCAAAGTTGCTCGGTGTACACTTTTTATTGTTCTTCTATGTTAAATTTTACGAAAATGAGCTTGCACGATTATTTCGATTCCAAAACACCAACTTTCTATGACAAATGGACAAAACCATTAAAAGCACCTCCATAGAGAGAGTTGAGCAACTTCGGACTATCAAAGTTACTCGGTGTACACTTTTTATTGTTCTTCTATGTTAAATTTTACGAAAATGAGCTTCCAGGATTATTTCGATGCCAAGACACCAACTTTCTATGAAAAATTGACAAAACCGTTAAAAGCTCCTCCGTAGAGAGAGTTGAGCAACTTCGGACTATCAACATTGCTCGGTGTACACTTTATATTGTTCTACTAAGTCAAATTTTACGAGTATAAGCTTCCAAGATTATTTTGATGCCAAAACATTAACTTTCTATGACAAATAGACAAAACCGTTAAAAGCTCCTCCATAGAGAGAGTTGAGCAACTTCGAACAATCAAAGTGGCTCGGTGTACAATTTATATTGTTCTACTAAGTCAAATTTTACGAGTATAAGCTTCCAAGATTATTTCGATGCCAAAACATTAAATTTCTATGACAAATGAACAAAACCGTTAAAAGTTCCTCCATAGAGAGAGTTGAGCAACTTTAGACTATCAAAGTTGCTCGGTGTAAACTTTTTAATGTTAAATTTTACGAAAATGAGCTTCCAGGATTATTTCGATGCCAAAACAAAAACTTTCTATGACAAATGGACAAAACCGTTAAAAGCTCCTCCATAGAGAGAGTTGAGAAACCTCGGACTATCAAAAGTTGCTCGGTGTACACTTTTTAATGTTCTTCTACGTTAAATTTTACGAAAATGAGCTTCCAGAATTATTTCGATGCCAAAACACCAACTTTCAATGACAAATGGACAAAACCGTTAAAAGCTCCTCCATAGAGAGAGTTGAGCAACTTCGGACAATCAAAGTTGCTCTGTGTACACTTTATATTGTTCTACTAAGTCAAATTTTATGAGTATAAGCTTTCAAGATTATTTCGATGCCAAAACAAAAACTTTCTATGACAAATGGACAAAACCGTTAAAAGCTCCTCCATAGAGAGAGTTGAGCAACTTCGGACAATCAAAGTTGCTCGGTGTACACTTTATATTGTTCTACTAAGTCAAATTTTACGAGTATAAGCTTCCAAGATTATTTTGATGCCAAAACATTAACTTTCTATAACAAATGCACAAAACCGTTAAAAGCTCCTCCATAGAAAGAGTTGAGAAACTTCGGACAATCAAAGTTGCTCGGTGTACCCTTTTTATTGTTCTTTTATGTTAAATTTTACGAAAATGAGCTTCCAGAATTATTTCGATGCCAAAACACCAACTTTCTACGACAAATAGACAAAACCATTAAAAGCTCCTCCATGGAGAGAGTTGAGAAACTTCGGACAATCAAAGTTGCTCGGTGTACACTTTTTATTGTTCTTCTATGTTAAATTTTACGAAAATGAGCTTCCAGGATTATTTCGATGCCAAAACACCAACTTTCTATGAAAAATGGACAAAACCGTTAAAAGCTCCTCCATAGAGAGAGTTGAGCAACTTCGGACAATCAAAGTTGCTCGGTGTACACTTTATATTGTTCTACTAAGTCAAATTTTATGAGTATAAGCTTTCAAGATTATTTCGATGCCAAAACAAAAACTTTCAATGACAAATGGACAAAACCGTTAAAAGCTCCTCCATAGAGAGAGTTGAGCAACTTCGTACTATCAAAGTTGCTCGGTGTACACTTTTTATTGTTCTTCTATGTTAAATTTTACGAAAATGAGCTTCCAGGATTATTTCGATGCCAAAACACCAACTTTCAATGACAAATGGACAAAACCGTTAAAAGCTCCTCCATAGAGAGAGTTGAGAAACTTCGGACAATCAAAGTTGCTCGGTGTACCCTTTTTATTGTTCTTTTATGTTAAATTTTACGAAAATGAGCTTCCAGAATTATTTCGATGCCAAAACACCAACTTTCTACGACAAATAGACAAAACCATTAAAAGCTCCTCCATGGAGAGAGTTGAGAAACTTCGGACAATCAAAGTTGCTCGGTGTACACTTTTTATTGTTCTTCTAAGTTAAATTTTACGAAAATGAGCTTCCAGGATTATTTCGATGCCAAAACACCAACTTTCTATGAAAAATGGACAAAACCGTTAAAAGCTCCTCCATAGAGAGAGTTGAGCAACTTCGGACTATTAAAGTTGCTCGGTGTACACTTTTTTTTGTTCTTCTACATTAAATTTTAAGAAAATGAGCTTCCAGGATTATTTCGATGCCAAAACACCAACTTTCTACGACAAATGGACAAAACCGTAAAAAGCTCTTCTATAGAGAGTGTTGAGCAACTTCGGACAATCAAAGTTGCTCGGTGAACACTTTATATTGTTCTACTAAGTCAAATTTTACGTGTATATGCTTCCAGGATTATTTCGATGCCAAAACATTAACTTTTTATGACAAATGGACAAAACCGTTAAAAGCACCTCCATAAAAAGAGTTAGGCATCTTCGGACAATCAAAGTTGCTTGGTGTACACTTTTTATTATTCTTCTTTGTTAAATTTTACGAAAATGAGCTTCCACGATTATTTCGATGCCAAAACACCAACTTTCTATGACAAATGGACAAAACCGTTAAAAATACCTCCATAGAGAGTTGATCAACTTCAGACAATCAAAGTTGCTCGGTGTACAATTTATATTGTTCTACTAAGTCAAATTTTACGAGTATAAGCTTCCAAGATTATTTCGATGCCAAAACATTAAATTTCTATGACAAATGGACAAAACCGTTAAAAGCTCCTCCATAGAAAGAGTTGAGCAACTTCGGACTATCAAAGTTGCTCGGTGTACACTTTTTATTGTTCTTCTATGTTAAATTTTACGAAAATGAGCTTCCAGGATTATTTCGATACCAAAACAACAACTTTCTATGAAAAATGGACAAAACCGTTAAAAGCTCCTCCATAGAGAGAGTTGAGCAACTTCGGACTATT
Organism: Euonymus europaeus; assembly: GCA_963580455.1. Classification (NCBI taxonomy): domain Eukaryota; kingdom Viridiplantae; phylum Streptophyta; class Magnoliopsida; order Celastrales; family Celastraceae; genus Euonymus; species Euonymus europaeus. Next base: position 12,995,946 of record OY756967.1, on the reverse strand, counting down.
AAAGTTGCTCGGTGTACACTTTTTTTTGTTCTTCTACATTAAATTTTAAGAAAATGAGATTCCAGGATTATTTCGATGCCAAAACACCAACTTTCTATGACAAATGGACAAAACCATAAAAAGCTCTTCAATAGAGATAGTTGAGCAACTTCGGACAATCAAAGTTGCTCGGTGAACACTTTATATTGTTCTACTAAGTCAAATTTTATGTGTATAAGCTTCCAGGATTATTTCGATGCCAAAACATTAACTTTTTATGACAAATGGACAAAACCGTTAAAAGCACCTCCATAGAAAGAGTTAGGCATCTTTGGACAATCAAAGTTGCTCGGTGTACACTTTTTATTATTCTTCTTTGTTAAATTTTACGATAATGAGCTTCCAGGATTATTTCGATGCCAAAACACCAACTTTCTATGACAAATGGACAAAACCGTTAAAAACACCTCCATAGAGAGTTGATCAACTTCAGACAATCAAAGTTGCTCGGTGTACAATTTATATTGTTCTACTAAGTCAAATTTTACGAGTATAAGCTTCCAAGATTATTTCGATGCCAAAACATTAACTTTCTATGACAAATGGACAAAACCGTTAAAAGCTCCTCCATAGAGAGAGTTGAGCAACTTCGTACTATCAAAGTTGCTCGGTGTACACTTTTTACTGTTCTTCTATGTTAAATTTTACGAAAATGAGCTTCCAGGATTATTTCGATGCCAAAACACCAACTTTCTATGACAAATGGACAAAACCGTTAAAAGCTCTTCTATAGAGAGAGTTGAGCAACTTCGGACAATCAAAGTTGCTCGGTGAACACTTTATATTGTTCTACTAAGTCAAATTTTACGAGTATAAGCTTCCAAGATTATTTCGATGCCAAAACATTAAATTTCTATGACAAATGGACAAAACCGTTAAAAGTTCCTTCATAGAGAGAGTTGAGCAACTTTGGACTATCAAAGTTGTTCGGTGTAAACTTTTTATTGTTCTTTTATGTTAAATTTTACGAAAATGAGCTTCCAGGATTATTTCGATGCCAAAACAAAAACTTTCTATGACAAATGGACAAAACCGTTAAAAGCTCCTCCATAGAGAGAGTTGAGCGACTTCGGACAATCAAAGTTGCTCGGTGTACACTTTATATTGTTCTACTAAGTCAAATTTTATGAGTATAAGCTTCCAAGATTATTTCGATGCCAAAACAAAAACTTTCTATCACAAATGGACAATACCGTTAAAAGCTCCTCCATAGAGAGAGTTGAGCAACTTCGGACAATAAAAGTTGTTCGGTGTACACTTTATATAGTCCTACTAAGTCAAATTTTACGAGTATAAGCTTCCAGGATTATTTCGATGCCAAAACATTAACTTTCTATGACAAATGGACAAAACCGTTAAAACCACCTCCATAGAGAGTGTTGAGCAACTTCGGACAATCAAAGTTGCTCGGTGTACACTTTTTATTATTCTTTTATTTTAAATTTTACGAAAATGAGCTTCCAGGATTATTTCGATGCCAAAACACTAACTTTCTATGACAAATGGACAAAACCGTTAAAACTACCTCCATAGAGAGAGTTGAGCAACTTCGGACAATCAAAGTTGCTCGGTGTACACTTTTTATTGTTCTTCTAAGTTAAATTTTACGAAAATGAGCTTCCAGGATTATTTCGATGCCAAAACACCAACTTTCTATGACAAATGGACAAAACCGTTAAAAGCTCCTCCATAGAAAGAGTTGAGCAACTTCGGACAATCAAAGTTGCTCGGTGTACACTTTTTATTATTCTTTTATGTTAAATTATACGAAAATGAGCTTGCATGATTATTTCGATTCCAAAATACCAACTTTCTATGACAAATTGACAAAACCGTTAAAAGCTCCTCCATAGAGAGAGTTGAGCAACTTCGGACTATCAAAGTTGCTCGGTGTACACTTTTTATTGTTCTTCTATGTTAAATTTTACGAAAATGAGCTTCCAGGATTATTTCGATGCCAAAACACCAACTTTTTATGAAAAATGGACAAAACCGTTAAAAGCTCCTCCATAGAGAGAGTTGAGCAACTTCGGACTATTAAAGTTGCTCGGTGTACACTTTTTTTTGTTCTTCTACATTAAATTTTAAGAAAATGAGCTTCCAGGATTATTTCGATGCCAAAACACCAACTTTCTATGACAAATGGACAAAACCGTAAAAAGCTCTTCTATAGAGAGAGTTGAGCAACTTCGGACTATCAAAATTGCTCGGTGTACACTTTTTATTGTTCTTCTATGTTAAATTTTACGAAAATGAGCTTCCAGGATTATTTCGATGCCAAAACACCAACTTTCTATGACAAATGGACAAAACCATTAAAAGCACCTCCATAGAGAGAGTTGAGCAACTTCGGACTATCAAAGTTGCTCGGTGTACACTTTTTATTGTTCTTCTATGTTAAATTTTACGAAAATGAGCTTCCAGGATTATTTCGATGCCAAAACACCAACTTTCTATGACAAATGGACAAAACCGTAAAAAGCTCTTCTATAGAGAGAGTTGAGCAACTTCGGACAATCAAAGTTGCTCGGTGAACACTTTATATTGTTCTACTAAGTCAAATTTTACGTGTATAAGCTTCCAGGATTATTTCGATGCCAAAACATTAACTTTTTATCACAAATGGACAAAACCGTTAAAAGCACCTCCATAGAAAGAGTTAGGCATCTTCGGACAATCAAAGTTGCTCGGTGTACACTTTTTATTATTCTTCTTTGTTAAATTTTACGAAAATGAGGTTCCAGGATTATTTCGATGCCAAAACACCAACTTTCTATGACAAATGGACAAAACCGTAAAAAGCTCTTCTATAGAGAGAGTTGAGCAACTTCGGACAATCAAAGTTGCTCGGTGAACACTTTATATTGTTCTACTAAGTCAAATTTTACGTGTATAAGCTTCCAAGATTATTTCGATGCCAAAACATTAAATTTCTATGACAAATGGACAAAACCGTTAAAAGCTCCTCCATAGAAAGAGTTGAGCACCTTCGGACAATCAAAGTTGCTCGGTGTACACTTTTTATTGTTGTTCTATGTTAAATTTTACGAAAATGAGCTTGCACGATTATTTCGATTCCAAAACACCAACTTTCTATGACAAATGGACAAAACCATTAAAAGCACCTCCATAGAGAGAGTTGAGCAACTTCGGACTATCAAAGTTACTCGGTGTACACTTTTTATTGTTCTTCTATGTTAAATTTTACGAAAATGAGCTTCCAGGATTATTTCGATGCCAAGACACCAACTTTCTATGAAAAATTGACAAAACCGTTAAAAGCTCCTCCGTAGAGAGAGTTGAGCAACTTCGGACTATCAACATTGCTCGGTGTACACTTTATATTGTTCTACTAAGTCAAATTTTACGAGTATAAGCTTCCAAGATTATTTTGATGCCAAAACATTAACTTTCTATGACAAATAGACAAAACCGTTAAAAGCTCCTCCATAGAGAGAGTTGAGCAACTTCGAACAATCAAAGTGGCTCGGTGTACAATTTATATTGTTCTACTAAGTCAAATTTTACGAGTATAAGCTTCCAAGATTATTTCGATGCCAAAACATTAAATTTCTATGACAAATGAACAAAACCGTTAAAAGTTCCTCCATAGAGAGAGTTGAGCAACTTTAGACTATCAAAGTTGCTCGGTGTAAACTTTTTAATGTTAAATTTTACGAAAATGAGCTTCCAGGATTATTTCGATGCCAAAACAAAAACTTTCTATGACAAATGGACAAAACCGTTAAAAGCTCCTCCATAGAGAGAGTTGAGAAACCTCGGACTATCAAAAGTTGCTCGGTGTACACTTTTTAATGTTCTTCTACGTTAAATTTTACGAAAATGAGCTTCCAGAATTATTTCGATGCCAAAACACCAACTTTCAATGACAAATGGACAAAACCGTTAAAAGCTCCTCCATAGAGAGAGTTGAGCAACTTCGGACAATCAAAGTTGCTCTGTGTACACTTTATATTGTTCTACTAAGTCAAATTTTATGAGTATAAGCTTTCAAGATTATTTCGATGCCAAAACAAAAACTTTCTATGACAAATGGACAAAACCGTTAAAAGCTCCTCCATAGAGAGAGTTGAGCAACTTCGGACAATCAAAGTTGCTCGGTGTACACTTTATATTGTTCTACTAAGTCAAATTTTACGAGTATAAGCTTCCAAGATTATTTTGATGCCAAAACATTAACTTTCTATAACAAATGCACAAAACCGTTAAAAGCTCCTCCATAGAAAGAGTTGAGAAACTTCGGACAATCAAAGTTGCTCGGTGTACCCTTTTTATTGTTCTTTTATGTTAAATTTTACGAAAATGAGCTTCCAGAATTATTTCGATGCCAAAACACCAACTTTCTACGACAAATAGACAAAACCATTAAAAGCTCCTCCATGGAGAGAGTTGAGAAACTTCGGACAATCAAAGTTGCTCGGTGTACACTTTTTATTGTTCTTCTATGTTAAATTTTACGAAAATGAGCTTCCAGGATTATTTCGATGCCAAAACACCAACTTTCTATGAAAAATGGACAAAACCGTTAAAAGCTCCTCCATAGAGAGAGTTGAGCAACTTCGGACAATCAAAGTTGCTCGGTGTACACTTTATATTGTTCTACTAAGTCAAATTTTATGAGTATAAGCTTTCAAGATTATTTCGATGCCAAAACAAAAACTTTCAATGACAAATGGACAAAACCGTTAAAAGCTCCTCCATAGAGAGAGTTGAGCAACTTCGTACTATCAAAGTTGCTCGGTGTACACTTTTTATTGTTCTTCTATGTTAAATTTTACGAAAATGAGCTTCCAGGATTATTTCGATGCCAAAACACCAACTTTCAATGACAAATGGACAAAACCGTTAAAACTACCTCCATAGAGAGAGTTGAGCAACTTCGGACAATCAAAGTTGCTCGGTGTACACTTTTTATTGTTCTTTTACGTTAAATTTTACGAAAATGAGCTTCCAGGATTATTTCGATGCCAAAACACCAACTTTCTATGACAAATGGACAAAACCGTTAAAAGCTCCTCCATAGAAAGAGTTGAGCAACTTCGGACAATCAAAGTTGCTCGGTGTACACTTTTTATTATTCTTTTATGTTAAATTATACGAAAATGAGCTTGCATGATTATTTCGATTCCAAAATACCAACTTTCTATGACAAATTGACAAAACCGTTAAAAGCTCCTCCATAGAGAGAGTTGAGCAACTTCGGACTATCAAAGTTGCTCGGTGTACACTTTTTATTGTTCTTCTATGTTAAATTTTACGAAAATGAGCTTCCAGGATTATTTCGATGCCAAAACACCAACTTTTTATGAAAAATGGACAAAACCGTTAAAAGCTCCTCCATAGAGAGAGTTGAGCAACTTCGGACTATTAAAGTTGCTCGGTGTACACTTTTTTTTGTTCTTCTACATTAAATTTTAAGAAAATGAGCTTCCAGGATTATTTCGATGCCAAAACACCAACTTTCTATGACAAATGGACAAAACCGTAAAAAGCTCTTCTATAGAGAGAGTTGAGCAACTTCGGACTATCAAAATTGCTCGGTGTACACTTTTTATTGTTCTTCTATGTTAAATTTTACGAAAATGAGCTTCCAGGATTATTTCGATGCCAAAACACCAACTTTCTATGACAAATGGACAAAACCATTAAAAGCACCTCCATAGAGAGAGTTGAGCAACTTCGGACTATCAAAGTTGCTCGGTGTACACTTTTTATTGTTCTTCTATGTTAAATTTTACGAAAATGAGCTTCCAGGATTATTTCGATGCCAAAACACCAACTTTCTATGACAAATGGACAAAACCGTAAAAAGCTCTTCTATAGAGAGAGTTGAGCAACTTCGGACAATCAAAGTTGCTCGGTGAACACTTTATATTGTTCTACTAAGTCAAATTTTACGTGTATAAGCTTCCAGGATTATTTCGATGCCAAAACATTAACTTTTTATCACAAATGGACAAAACCGTTAAAAGCACCTCCATAGAAAGAGTTAGGCATCTTCGGACAATCAAAGTTGCTCGGTGTACACTTTTTATTATTCTTCTTTGTTAAATTTTACGAAAATGAGCTTCCAGGATTATTTCGATGCCAAAACACCAACTTTCTATGACAAATGGACAAAACCGTAAAAAGCTCTTCTATAGAGAGAGTTGAGCAACTTCGGACAATCAAAGTTGCTCGGTGAACACTTTATATTGTTCTACTAAGTCAAATTTTACGTGTATAAGCTTCCAAGATTATTTCGATGCCAAAACATTAAATTTCTATGACAAATGGACAAAACCGTTAAAAGCTCCTCCATAGAAAGAGTTGAGCACCTTCGGACAATCAAAGTTGCTCGGTGTACACTTTTTATTGTTGTTCTATGTTAAATTTTACGAAAATGAGCTTGCACGATTATTTCGATTCCAAAACACCAACTTTCTATGACAAATGGACAAAACCATTAAAAGCACCTCCATAGAGAGAGTTGAGCAACTTCGGACTATCAAAGTTACTCGGTGTACACTTTTTATTGTTCTTCTATGTTAAATTTTACGAAAATGAGCTTCCAGGATTATTTCGATGCCAAGACACCAACTTTCTATGAAAAATTGACAAAACCGTTAAAAGCTCCTCCGTAGAGAGAGTTGAGCAACTTCGGACTATCAACATTGCTCGGTGTACACTTTATATTGTTCTACTAAGTCAAATTTTACGAGTATAAGCTTCCAAGATTATTTTGATGCCAAAACATTAACTTTCTATGACAAATAGACAAAACCGTTAAAAGCTCCTCCATAGAGAGAGTTGAGCAACTTCGAACAATCAAAGTGGCTCGGTGTACAATTTATATTGTTCTACTAAGTCAAATTTTACGAGTATAAGCTTCCAAGATTATTTCGATGCCAAAACATTAAATTTCTATGACAAATGAACAAAACCGTTAAAAGTTCCTCCATAGAGAGAGTTGAGCAACTTTAGACTATCAAAGTTGCTCGGTGTAAACTTTTTAATGTTAAATTTTACGAAAATGAGCTTCCAGGATTATTTCGATGCCAAAACAAAAACTTTCTATGACAAATGGACAAAACCGTTAAAAGCTCCTCCATAGAGAGAGTTGAGAAACCTCGGACTATCAAAAGTTGCTCGGTGTACACTTTTTAATGTTCTTCTACGTTAAATTTTACGAAAATGAGCTTCCAGAATTATTTCGATGCCAAAACACCAACTTTCAATGACAAATGGACAAAACCGTTAAAAGCTCCTCCATAGAGAGAGTTGAGCAACTTCGGACAATCAAAGTTGCTCTGTGTACACTTTATATTGTTCTACTAAGTCAAATTTTATGAGTATAAGCTTTCAAGATTATTTCGATGCCAAAACAAAAACTTTCTATGACAAATGGACAAAACCGTTAAAAGCTCCTCCATAGAGAGAGTTGAGCAACTTCGGACAATCAAAGTTGCTCGGTGTACACTTTATATTGTTCTACTAAGTCAAATTTTACGAGTATAAGCTTCCAAGATTATTTTGATGCCAAAACATTAACTTTCTATAACAAATGCACAAAACCGTTAAAAGCTCCTCCATAGAAAGAGTTGAGAAACTTCGGACAATCAAAGTTGCTCGGTGTACCCTTTTTATTGTTCTTTTATGTTAAATTTTACGAAAATGAGCTTCCAGAATTATTTCGATGCCAAAACACCAACTTTCTACGACAAATAGACAAAACCATTAAAAGCTCCTCCATGGAGAGAGTTGAGAAACTTCGGACAATCAAAGTTGCTCGGTGTACACTTTTTATTGTTCTTCTATGTTAAATTTTACGAAAATGAGCTTCCAGGATTATTTCGATGCCAAAACACCAACTTTCTATGAAAAATGGACAAAACCGTTAAAAGCTCCTCCATAGAGAGAGTTGAGCAACTTCGGACAATCAAAGTTGCTCGGTGTACACTTTATATTGTTCTACTAAGTCAAATTTTATGAGTATAAGCTTTCAAGATTATTTCGATGCCAAAACAAAAACTTTCAATGACAAATGGACAAAACCGTTAAAAGCTCCTCCATAGAGAGAGTTGAGCAACTTCGTACTATCAAAGTTGCTCGGTGTACACTTTTTATTGTTCTTCTATGTTAAATTTTACGAAAATGAGCTTCCAGGATTATTTCGATGCCAAAACACCAACTTTCAATGACAAATGGACAAAACCGTTAAAAGCTCCTCCATAGAGAGAGTTGAGAAACTTCGGACAATCAAAGTTGCTCGGTGTACCCTTTTTATTGTTCTTTTATGTTAAATTTTACGAAAATGAGCTTCCAGAATTATTTCGATGCCAAAACACCAACTTTCTACGACAAATAGACAAAACCATTAAAAGCTCCTCCATGGAGAGAGTTGAGAAACTTCGGACAATCAAAGTTGCTCGGTGTACACTTTTTATTGTTCTTCTAAGTTAAATTTTACGAAAATGAGCTTCCAGGATTATTTCGATGCCAAAACACCAACTTTCTATGAAAAATGGACAAAACCGTTAAAAGCTCCTCCATAGAGAGAGTTGAGCAACTTCGGACAATCAAAGTTGCTCGGTATACAATTTATATTGTTCTACTGAGTCAAATTTTACGAGTATAAGCTTCCAAGAATATTTCGATGCCAAAACATTAAATTTCTATGACAAATGAACAAAACCATTAAAAGCTCATCCATAGAAAGAGTTGAGCAACTTCGGACAATCAATGTTGCTCGATGTACACTTTTTATAGTTCTTTTATGTTAAATTTTACGAAAATGAGCTTCCAGGATTATTTCGATGCCAAAACAAAAACTTTCTATGACAAATGGACAAAACCGTTAAAAGCCCCTCCATAGAGAGAGTTGAGCAACTTCGAACAATCAAAGTGGCTCGGTGTACAATTTATATTGTTCTACTAAGTCAAATTTTACGAGTATAAGCTTACAAGATTATTTCGATGCCAAAACATTAAATTTCTATGACAAATGAAAAAAACCGTTAAAAGTTTCTCCATAGAGAGAGTTGAGCAACTTTAGACTATCAAAGTTGCTCGGTGTAAACTTTTTATAGTTCCTTTATGTTAAATTTTACGAAAATGAGCTTCCAGGATTATTTCGATGCCAAAACAAAAACTTTCTATGACAAATGGACAAAACCGTTAAAAGCTCCTCCATAGAGAGAGTTGAGAAACTTCGGACTATCAAAGTTGCTCGGTGTACACTTTTTATTGTTCTTCTACGTTAAATTTTATGGAAATGAGCTTCCAGAATTATTTCGATGCCAAAACACCAACTTTCAATGACAAATGGACAAAACCGTTAAAAGCTCCTCCATAGAGAGAGTTGAGCAACTTCGTACTATCAAAGTTGCTCGGTGTACACTTTTTATTGTTCTTCTATGTTAAATTTTACGAAAATGAGCTTCCAGGATTATTTCGATGCCAAAACACCAACTTTCAATGACAAATGGACAAAACCGTTAAAAGCTCCTCCATAGAGAGAGTTGAGAAACTTCGGACAATCAAAGTTGCTCGGTGTACCCTTTTTATTGTTCTTTTATGTTAAATTTTACGAAAATGAGCTTCCAGAATTATTTCAATGCCAAAACACCAACTTTCTACGACAAATAGACAAAACCATTAAAAGCTCCTCCATGGAGAGAGTTGAGAAACTTCGGACAATCAAAGTTGCTCGGTGTACACTTTTTATTGTTCTTCTAAGTTAAATTTTACGAAAATGAGCTTCCAGGATTATTTCGATGCCAAAACACCAACTTTCTATGAAAAATGGACAAAACCGTTAAAAGCTCCTCCATAGAGAGAGTTGAGCAACTTCGGACAATCAAAGTTGCTCGGTGTACACTATATATTGTTCTACTAAGTCAAATTTTACGAGTATAAGTTTCCAAGATTATTTCGATGCCAAAAATTAACTTTCTATGACAAATGGACAAAACCGTTAAAAGATCCTCCATAGAAAGAGTTGAGCAACTTCGGACAATCAAAGTTGCTCGGTGTACACTTTATATTGTTCTACTAAGTCAAATTTTACGAGTATAAGCTTCCTGGATTATTTCGATGCCAAAACATTAACTTTCTATGACAAATGGACAAAACCGTTAAAAGCACCTCCATAGAAAGAGTTGGGCATCTTCGGACAATCAAAGTTGCTCAGTGTACACTTTTTATTATTCTTTTATTTTAAATTTTATGAAAATTAGCTTTCAGGATTATTTCGATGCCAAAACACCAACTTTCTATGACAAATGGACAAAACCGTTAAAACCACCTCCATAGAGAGAGTTGAGCAACTTCGGACAATCAAAGTTGCTCGGTATACAATTTATATTGTTCTACTGAGTCAAATTTTACGAGTATAAGCTTCCAAGAATATTTCGATGCCAAAACATTAAATTTCTATGACAAATGCACAAAACCGTTAAAAGCTCCTCCATAGAAAGAGTTGAGAAACTTCGGACAATCAAAGTTGCTCGGTGTACCCTTTTTATTGTTCTTTTATGTTAAATTTTACGAAAATGAGCTTCCAGAATTATTTCGATGCCAAAACACCAACTTTCTACGACAAATAGACAAAACCATTAAAAGCTCCTCCATGGAGAGAGTTGAGAAACTTCGGACAATCAAAGTTGCTCGGTGTACACTTTTTATTGTTCTTCTATGTTAAATTTTACGAAAATGAGCTTCCAGGATTATTTCGATGCCAAAACACCAACTTTCTATGAAAAATGGACAAAACCGTTAAAAGCTCCTCCCTAGAGAGAGTTGAGCAACTTCGGACAATCAAAGTTGCTCGGTGTACACTTTATATTGTTCTACTAAGTCAAATTTTATGAGTATAAGCTTTCAAGATTATTTCGATGCCAAAACAAAAACTTTCTATGACAAATGGACAAAACCGTTAAAAGCTCCTCCATAGAGAGAGTTGAGCAACTTCGGACAATCAAAGTTGATCGGTGTACACTTTATATTGTTCTACTAAGTCAAATTTTACGAGTATAAGCTTCCAAGATTATTTTGATGCCAAAACATTAACTTTCTATAACAAATGCACAAAACCGTTAAAAACTCCTCCATAGAAAGAGTTGAGAAACTTCGGACAATCAAAGTTGCTCGGTGTACCCTTTTTATTGTTCTTTTATGTTAAATTTTACGAAAATGAGCTTCCAGAATTATTTCGATGCCAAAACACCAACTTTCTACGACAAATAGACAAAACCATTAAAAGCTCCTCCATGGAGAGAGTTGAGAAACTTCGGACAATCAAAGTTGCTCGGTGTACACTTTTTATTGTTCTTCTAAGTTAAACTTTACGAAAATGAGCTTCCAGGATTATTTCGATGCCAAAACACCAACTTTCTATGAAAAATGGACAAAACCGTTAAAAGCTCCTCCATAGAGAGAGTTGAGCAACTTCGGACAATCAAAGTTGCTCGGTATACAATTTATATTGTTCTACTGAGTCAAATTTTACGAGTATAAGCTTCCAAGAATATTTCGATGCCAAAACATTAAATTTCTATGACAAATGAACAAAACCATTAAAAGCTCATCCATAGAAAGAGTTGAGCAACTTCGGACAATCAATGTTGCTCGATGTACACTTTTTATAGTTCTTTTATGTTAAATTTTACGAAAATGAGCTTCCAGGATTATTTCGATGCCAAAACAAAAACTTTCTATGACAAATGGACAAAACCGTTAAAAGCTCCTCCATAGAGAGAGTTGAGCAACTTCGAACAATCAAAGTGGCTCGGTGTACAATTTATATTGTTCTACTAAGTCAAATTTTACGAGTATAAGCTTAGAAGATTATTTCGATGCCAAAACATTAAATTTCTATGACAAATGAAAAAAACCGTTAAAAGTTTCTCCATAGAGAGAGTTGAGCAACTTTAGACTATCAAAGTTGCTCGGTGTAAACTTTTTATAGTTCTTTTATGTTAAATTTTACGAAAATGAGCTTCCAGGATTATTTCGATGCCAAAACAAAAACTTTCTATGACAAATGGACAAAACCGTTAAAAGCTCCTCCATAGAGAGAGTTGAGAAACTTCGGACTATCAAAGTTGCTCGGTGTACACTTTTTATTGTTCTTCTACGTTAAATTTTATGGAAATGAGCTTCCAGAATTATTTCGATGCCAAAACACCAACTTTCAATGACAAATGGACAAAACCGTTAAAAGCTCCTCCATAGAGAGAGTTGAGCAACTTCGTACTATCAAAGTTGCTCGGTGTACACTTTTTATTGTTCTTCTATGTTAAATTTTACGAAAATGAGCTTCCAGGATTATTTCGATGCCAAAACACCAACTTTCTATGACAAATGGACAAAACCGTTAAAAGCTCTTCTAGAGAGAGAGTTGAGCAACTTCGGACAATCAAAGTTGCTCGGTGTACACTTTATATTGTTCTACTAAGTCAAATTTTACGAGTATAAGCTTCCAAGATTATTTCGATGCCAAAAAATTAAATTTCTATGACAAATGGACAAAACCGTTAAAAGTTCCTTCATAGAGAGAGTTGAGCAACTTTGGACTATCAAAGTTGTTCGGTGTAAACTTTTTATTGTTCTTTTATGTTAAATTTTACGAAAATGAGCTTCCAGGATTATTTCGATGCCAAAACAAAAACTTTCTATGACAAATGGACAAAACCGTTAAAAGCTCCTTCATAGAGAGAGTTGAGCAACTTCGTACTGTCAAAGTTGCTCGGTGTACACTTTTTATTGTTCATCTAAGTTAAATTTTACGAAAATGAGCTTCCTAGATTATTTCGATGCCAAAACACCAACTTTCTATGACAAATGGACAAAACCGTTAAAAGCTCCTCCATAGAGAGAGTTGAGCAACTTCGGACTATCAAAGTTGCTCGGTGGACACTTTTTATTGTTCTTTTTTGTTAAATTTTACGAAAATGAGCTTCCAGGATTATTTCGATGCCAAAACACCAACTTTCTATGACAAATGGACAAAACCGTTAAAAACACCTCCATAGAGAGAGTTGAGCAACTTCGGACAATCAAAGTTGCTCGGTGTACACTTTATATTGTTCTACTAAGTCAAATTTTACGAGTATAAGTTTCCAGGATTATTTCGTTGCCAAAACATTAACTTTCTATGACAAATGGACAAATCCGTTAAAAGCTCCTCCATAGAGAGAGTTGAGCAACTTCGGACTATCAAAGTTGCTCGGTGTACACTTTTTATTGTTCTTCTATGTTAAATTTTACGAAAATGAGCTTCCAGGATTATTTCGATGCTAAAACACCAACTTTCTATGAAAAATGGACAAAACCGTTAAAAGCTCCTCCATAGAGAGAGTTGAGCAACTTCGGACTATCAAAGATGCTCGGTGTACACTTTTTATTGTTCTTCTATGTTAAATTTTACAAAAATGAGCTTTCACGATTATTTCGATGCTAAAACACCAACTTTCTATGACAAATGGACAAAACCGTAAAAGCTCCTCCATAGAGAGAGTTGAGCAACTTCGGAAAATCAAAGTTGCTCGGTGTACACTTTATATTGTTCTACTAAGTCAAATTTTACGAGTATAAGCTTCCAGGATTATTTCGATGCCAAAATATTAACTTTCTATGACAAATGGACAAAACCGTTAAAAGCTCCTCTGTAGAGAGAGTTGAGCAACTTCGGACTATCAAAGTTGCTCGGTGTACACTTTTTATTGTTCTTTTATGTTAAATTTTACGAAAATGAGCTTCCAGGATTATTTCGATGCCAAAACAAAAACTTTCTATGACAAATGGACAAAACCGTTAAAAGCTCCTTCATAGAGAGAGTTGAGCAACTTCGTACTGTCAAAGTTGCTCGGTGTACACTTTTTATTGTTCATCTAAGTTAAATTTTACGAAAATGAGCTTCCTAGATTATTTCGATGCCAAAACACCAACTTTCTATGACAAATGGACAAAACCGTTAAAAGCTCCTCCATAGAGAGAGTTGAGCAACTTCGGACTATCAAAGTTGCTCGGTGGACACTTTTTATTGTTCTTTTTTGTTAAATTTTACGAAAATGAGCTTCCAGGATTATTTCGATGCCAAAACACCAACTTTCTATGACAAATGGACAAAACCGTTAAAAACACCTCCATAGAGAGAGTTGAGCAACTTCGGACAATCAAAGTTGCTCGGTGTACACTTTATATTGTTCTACTAAGTCAAATTTTACGAGTATAAGTTTCCAGGATTATTTCGTTGCCAAAACATTAACTTTCTATGACAAATGGACAAATCCGTTAAAAGCTCCTCCATAGAGAGAGTTGAGCAACTTCGGACTATCAAAGTTGCTCGGTGTACACTTTTTATTGTTCTTCTATGTTAAATTTTACGAAAATGAGCTTCCAGGATTATTTCGATGCTAAAACACCAACTTTCTATGAAAAATGGACAAAACCGTTAAAAGCTCCTCCATAGAGAGAGTTGAGCAACTTCGGACTATCAAAGATGCTCGGTGTACACTTTTTATTGTTCTTCTATGTTAAATTTTACAAAAATGAGCTTTCACGATTATTTCGATGCTAAAACACCAACTTTCTATGACAAATGGACAAAACCGTAAAAGCTCCTCCATAGAGAGAGTTGAGCAACTTCGGAAAATCAAAGTTGCTCGGTGTACACTTTATATTGTTCTACTAAGTCAAATTTTACGAGTATAAGCTTCCAGGATTATTTCGATGCCAAAATATTAACTTTCTATGACAAATGGACAAAACCGTTAAAAGCTCCTCTGTAGAGAGAGTTGAGCAACTTCGGACTATCAAAGTTGCTCGGTGTACACTTTTTATTGTTCTTTTATGTTAAATTTTACGAAAATGAGCTTGCACGATTATTTCGATGCCAAAACACCAACTTTCTATGACAAATGGAGAAAACCGTTAAAAGCTCCTCCATAGAGAGAGTTGAACAACTTCGGACTATCAAAGTTGCTCGGAGTACACTTTTTTTTTGTTCTTCAACGTTAAATTTTAAGAAAATGAGCTTCCAGGATTATTTCGTTGCCAAAACACCAACTTTCTATGACAAATGGGCAAAACCTTTAAAAGCTCTTCAATAGAGAGTGTTGAGCAACTTCGGACAATCAAAGTTGCACGGTGTACACTTTATATTGTTCTACTAAGTCAAATTTTACGAGTATAAGCTTCCAAGATTATTTGGATACCAAAACATTAATTTTATACGACAAATGGACAAAACCGTTAAAAGCTCCTCCATAGAAAGAGTTGAGCAACTTCGGACAATCAAAGTTGCTCGGTTTACCCTTTTTATTGTTCTTTTATGTTAAATTTAACGAAAATGAGCTTCCAGGATTGTTTCGATGCTAAAACACCAACTTTCTATGACAAACGGACAAAACCGTTAAAAACACCTTCATAGAGAGAGTTGAGCAACTTCGGACAATCAAAGTTGCTCGGTGTACAATTTATATTGTTCTTCTAAGTTAAATTTTACGAAAATGAGCTTCCAAAATTATTTCGATGCCAAAACAACAACTTTCTATGACAAATGGACAAAACCGTTAAAAGCTCCTCCATAGAGAGAGTTGAGCAACTTCGGACTATCAAAGTTGCTCGGTGTACACTTTTTATTTTTCTTCTATGTTAAATTTTACGAAAATGAGCTTCCAGGATTATTTCGATGCCAAAACACCAACTTTCTAAGAAAATTGGACAAAACCGTCAAAAGCTCATCCATAGAGAGAGTTGAGCAACTTCGGATTATCAAAGATGCTCGGTGTACACTTTTTATTGTTCTTCTATGTTAAATTTTACAAAAATGAGCTTTCAGGATTATTTCGATGCTAAAACACCAACTTTTTATGACAAATGGATAAAACCGTAAAAGCTCCTCCATAGAGAGAGTTGAGCAACCTCGGAAAATCAAAGTTGCTCGGTGTACACTTTATATTGTTCTACTAAGTCAAATTTTACGAGTATAAGCTTCCAGTATTATTTCGATGCCAAAACATTAACTTTCTATGACAAATGGACAAAACCATTAAAAGCTCCTCCATAGAGAGAGTTGAGCCACTTCGGACTATCAAAGTTGCTCGGTGTACACTTTTTATTGTTCTTTTATGTTAAATTTTACGAAAATGAGCTTGCACGATTATTTCGATGCCAGAACACCAACTTTTTATGACAAATGGAGAAAACCGTTAAAAGCTCCTCCATAGAGAGAGTTGAGCAACTTCGGACAATCAAAGTTGCTCGATGTACACTTTTTATTATTCTTCTATGTTAATTTTACGAAAATGAGCTTCCAGGATTATTTCGATGCCAAAACACCAACTTTCTATGACAAATGGACAAAACCGTTAAAAATACCTCCGTAGAGAGAGTTGAGCAACTTCGGACAATCAAAGTTGCTCGGTGTACAATTTATATTGTTCTTCTAAGTTAAATTTTCCAAAAATGAGCTTCCAGAATTATTTCGATGCCAAAACACCAACTTTCTATGATAAATGGACAAAACCGTTAAAAACTCCTCCATAGAGAGAGTTGAGCAACTTCGGACTTTCAAAGTTGCTCGGTGTACACTTTTTATTACTCTTTTATGTTAAATTTTACGAGAATGAGCTTCCAAGATTATTTCGATGCCAAAACGACAACTTTCTATGACAAATGGACAAAACCGTTAAAAGCACCTCCATTGAGAGAGTTGAGCAACTTCGGACTATCTAAGTTGCTCGGTGTAGACTTTGTATTGTTCTTCTATGTTAAATTTTACGAAAATGAGCTTCCAGGATTATTTTGATGCCAAAACACCAACTTTCAATGACAAATGGACAAAACCGTTAAAAGTTCCTCCATAGAGAGAGTTGTGCAACTTTGGACTATCAAAGTTGCTCGGTGTACACTTTATATTGTTCTACGAAGTCAAATTTTGCGAGTATAAGCTTCCAAGATTATTTTGATGCCAAAACATTAACGTTCTTTGACAAATGGACAAAACCGTTAAAAGCTCCTCCATAGAAAGAGTTGAGAAACTTCGGACAATCAAAGTTGCTCGGTGTACCCTTTTTATTGTTCTTTTATGTTAAATTGTTCGAAAATGAGCTTCCAGGATTATTTCGATGTCAAAACACCAGCTTTTTATGACAAATTGACAAAACCGTTAAAAGCTCCTCCATGGAGAGAGTTGAGAAACTTCGGACTATCAAAGTTGCTCGGTGTACACTTTTTATTGTTCTTCTAAGTTAAATTTTACGAAAACGAGCTTCTAGGATTATTTCGATGCCAAAACAACAACTTTCTATGACAAATGGACAAAACCGTTAAAAGCTCCTCCATAGAGAGAGTTGAGCTACTTCGGACAATCAAAGTTGCTCGGTGTACACTTTATATTGTTCTACTAAGTCAAATTTTACAAGTATAAGTTTCCAAGATTATTTCGATGCCAAAACATTAACTTTCTGTGACAAATGGACAAAACCGTTAAAAGCTCCTCCATAGAAAGACTTGAGCAACTTCGGACAATCATAGTTGCTCGGTGTACACTTTTTATTGTTCTTTTGTGTTAAATTTTACGAAAATGAGCTTACACGATTATTTCGATGCCAAAACACCAACTTTCTATGACAAATGAACAAAACCGTTAAAAGCTCCTCCATAGAGAGAGTTGAGCAACTTCGGACTATCAAAGTTGCTCGGTGTACACTTTTTATTGTTCATCTAAGTTAAATTTTACGAAAATGAGCTTCCTAGATTATTTCGAAGCCAAAACAACAACTTTCTATGACAAATGGACAAAACCGTTAAAAGCTCCTCCATAGAGAGAGTTGAGCAACTTCGGACTATCAAAGTTGCTCGGTGGACACTTTTTATTGTTATTTTATGTTAAATTTTACGAAAATGAGCTTCCAGGATTATTTAGATGCCAAAACACCAACTTTCTATGATAAATGGACAAAACCGTTAAAAGCCCCTCCATAGAGAGAATTGAGCAACTTCGGACTATCAAAGTTGCTCGGTGTACACTTTTTACTGTTCTTCTAAGTAAAATTTTACGGAAATGAGCTTCCAAGATTATTTCGATGCCAAAACACTAACTTTCTATGATAAATGGACAAAACCGTTAAAAGCCCCTCCATAGAGAGAATTGAGCAACTTCGGACTATCAAAGTTGCTCGGTGTACACTTTTTACTGTTCTTCTAAGTAAAATTTTACGAAAATGAGATCCAGTATTATTTCGATGCCAAAACACCAACTTTCTATGACAAATGGACAAAACCGTTAAAAGCTCCTCCATAGAGAGAGTTTAGCTACTTCGTACAATCAAAGTTGCTCAATTTACACTTTATATTGTTCTACTAAGTCAAATTTTACGAGTATAAGTTTCCAAGATTATTTCGATGCCAAAACATTAACTTTCTATGACAAATGTACAAAACCGTTAAAAGCTCCTCCATAGAAAGACTTGAGCAACTTCGGACAGTCAAAGTTGCTCGGTGTACACTTTTTATTGTTCTTTTGTATTAAATTTTACGAAAATGAGCTTGCACAATTGTTTCGATGCCAAAACACCAACTTTCTATGACAAATGAACAAAACCGTTAAAAGCACCTCCATAGAGAGAGTTGAGCAACTTCGAACAATCAAAGTGGCTCGGTGTACAATTTATATTGTTCTACTAAGTCAAATTTTACGAGTATAAGCTTACAAGATTATTTCGATGCCAAAACATTAAATTTCTATGACAAATGAAAAAAACCGTTAAAAGTTTCTCCATAGAGAGAGTTGAGCAACTTTAGACTATCAAAGTTGCTCGGTGTAAACTTTTTATAGTTCTTTTATGTTAAATTTTACGAAAATGAGCTTCCAGGATTATTTCGATGCCAAAACAAAAACTTTCTACGACAAATGGACAAAACCGTTAAAAGCTCCTCCATACAGAGAGTTGAGAAACTTCGGACTATCAAAGTTGCTCGGTGTACACTTTTTATTGTTCTTCTACGTTAAATTTTATGGAAATGAGCTTCCAGAATTATTTCGATGCCAAAACACCAACTTTCAATGACAAATGGACAAAACCGTTAAAAGCTCCTCCATAGAGAGAGTTGAGCAACTTCGTACTATCAAAGTTGCTCGGTGTACACTTTTTATTGTTCTTCTATGTTAAATTTTACGAAAATGAGCTTCCAGGATTATTTCGATGCCAAAACACCAACTTTCAATGACAAATGGACAAAACCGTTAAAAGCTCCTCCATAGAGAGAGTTGAGAAACTTCGGACAATCAAAGTTGCTCGGTGTACCCTTTTTATTGTTCTTTTATGTTAAATTTTAAGAAAATGAGCTTCCAGAATTATTTCGATGCCAAAACACCAACTTTCTACGACAAATAGACAAAACCATTAAAAGCTCCTCCATGGAGAGAGTTGAGAAACTTCGGACAATCAAAGTTGCTCGGTGTACACTTTTTATTGTTCTTCTAAGTTAAATTTTACGAAAATGAGCTTCCAGGATTATTTCGATGCCAAAACACCAACTTTCTATGAAAAATGGACAAAACCGTTAAAAGCTCCTCCATAGAGAGAGTTGAGCAACTTCGGACAATCAAAGTTGCTCGGTGTACACTATATATTGTTCTACTAAGTCAAATTTTACGAGTATAAGTTTCCAAGATTATTTCGATGCCAAAAATTAACTTTCTACGACAAATGGACAAAACCGTTAAAAGATCCTCCATAGAAAGAGTTGAGCAACTTCGGACAATCAAAGTTGCTCGGTGTACACTTTATATTGTTCTACTAAGTCAAATTTTACGAGTATAAGCTTCCTGGATTATTTCGATGCCAAAACATTAACTTTCTATGACAAATGGACAAAACCGTTAAAAGCACCTCCATAGAAAGAGTTGGGCATCTTCGGACAATCAAAGTTGCTCAGTGTACACTTTTTATTATTCTTTTATTTTAAATTTTATGAAAATTAGCTTCCAGGATTATTTCGATGCCAAAACACCAACTTTCTATGACAAATGGACAAAACCGTTAAAACCACCTCCATAGAGAGAGTTGAGCAACTTCGGACAATCAAAGTTGCTCGGTATACAATTTATATTGTTCTACTGAGTCAAATTTTACGAGTATAAGCTTCCAAGAATATTTCGATGCCAAAACATTAAATTTCTATGACAAATGAACAAAACCATTAAAAGCTCCTCCATAGAAAGAGTTGAGCAACTTCGGACAATCAATGTTGCTCGATGTACACTTTTTATAGTTCTTTTATGTTAAATTTTACGAAAATGAGCTTCCAGGATTATTTCGATGCCAAAACAAAAACTTTCTATGACAAATGGACAAAATCGTTAAAAGCTCCTCCATAGAGAGAGTTGAGCAACTTCGAACAATCAAAGTGGCTCGGTGTACAATTTATATTGTTCTACTAAGTCAAATTTTACGAGTATAAGCTTACAAGATTATTTCGATGCCAAAACATTAAATTTCTATGACAAATGAAAAAAACCGTTAAAAGTTTCTCCATAGAGAGAGTTGAGCAACTTTAGACTATCAAAGTTGCTCGGTGTAAACTTTTTATAGTTCTTTTATGTTAAATTTTACGAAAATGAGCTTCCAGGATTATTTCGATGCCAAAACAAAAACTTTCTATGACAAATGGACAAAACCGTTAAAAGCTCCTCCATAGAGAGAGTTGAGAAACTTCGGACTATCAAAGTTGCTCGGTGTACACTTTTTATTGTTCTTCTACGTTAAATTTTATGGAAATGAGCTTCCAGAATTATTTCGATGCCAAAACACCAACTTTCAATGACAAATGGACAAAACCGTTAAAAGCTCCTCCATAGAGAGAGTTGAGCAACTTCGTACTATCAAAGTTGCTCGGTGTACACTTTTTATTGTTCTTCTATGTTAAATTTTACGAAAATGAGCTTCCAGGATTATTTCGATGCCAAAACACCAACTTTCTATGACAAATGGACAAAACCGTTAAAAGCTCTTCTAGAGAGAGAGTTGAGCAACTTCGGACAATCAAAGTTGCTCGGTGTACACTTTATATTGTTCTACTAAGTCAAATTTTACGAGTATAAGCTTCCAAGATTATTTCGATGCCAAAACATTAAATTTCTATGACAAATGGACAAAACCGTTAAAAGTTCCTTCATAGAGAGAGTTGAGCAACTTTGGACTATCAAAGTTGTTCGGTGTAAACTTTTTATTGTTCTTTTATGTTAAATTTTACGAAAATGAGCTTCCAGGATTATTTCGATGCCAAAACAAAAACTTTCTATGACAAATGGACAAAACCGTTAAAAGCTCCTTCATAGAGAGAGTTGAGCAACTTCGTACTGTCAAAGTTGCTCGGTGTACACTTTTTATTGTTCATCTAAGTTAAATTTTACGAAAATGAGCTTCCTAGATTATTTCGATGCCAAAACACCAACTTTCTATGACAAATGGACAAAACCGTTAAAAGCTCCTCCATAGAGAGAGTTGAGCAACTTCGGACTATCAAAGTTGCTCGGTGGACACTTTTTATTGTTCTTTTATGTTAAATTTTACGAAAATGAGCTTCCAGGATTATTTCGATGCCAAAACACCAACTTTCTATGACAAATGGACAAAACCGTTAAAAACACCTCCATAGAGAGAGTTGAGCAACTTCGGACAATCAAAGTTGCTCGGTGTACACTTTATATTGTTCTACTAAGTCAAATTTTACGAGTATAAGCTTCCAGGATTATTTCGATGCCAAAACATTAACTTTCTATGACAAATGGACAAATCCGTTAAAAGCTCCTCCATAGAGAGAGTTGAGCAACTTCGGACTATCAAAGTTGCTCGGTGTACACTTTTTATTGTTCTTCTATGTTAAATTTTACGAAAATGAGCTTCCAGGATTATTTCGATGCCAAAACACCAACTTTGTATGAAAAATGGACAAAACCGTTAAAAGCTCCTCCATAGAGAGAGTTGAGCAACTTCGGACTATCAAAGATGCTCGGTGTACACTTTTTATTGTTCTTCTACGTTAAATTTTACAAAAATGAGCTTTCACGATTATTTCGATGCTAAAACACCAACTTTCTATGACAAATGGACAAAACCGTAAAAGCTCCTCCATAGAGAGAGTTGAGCAACTTCGGAAAATCAAAGTTGCTCGGTGTACACTTTATATTGTTCTACTAAGTCAAATTTTACGAGTATAAGCTTCCAGGATTATTTCGATGCCAAAACATTAACTTTCTATGACAAATGGACAAAACCGTTAAAAGCTCCTCTGTAGAGAGAGTTGAGCAACTTCGGACTATCAAAGTTGCTCGGTGTACACTTTTTATTGTTCTTTTATGTTAAATTTTACGAAAATGAGCTTGCACGATTATTTCGATGCCAAAACACCAACTTTCTATGACAAATGGAGAAAACCGTTAAAAGCTCCTCCATAGAGAGAGTTGAACAACTTCGGACTATCAAAGTTGCTCGGAGTACACTTTTTTTTTGTTCTTCAACGTTAAATTTTAAGAAAATGAGCTTCCAGGATTATTTCGTTGCCAAAACACCAACTTTCTATGACAAATGGGCAAAACCTTTAAAAGCTCTTCAATAGAGAGTGTTGAGCAACTTCGGACAATCAAAGTTGCACGGTGTACACTTTATATTGTTCTACTAAGTCAAATTTTACGAGTATAAGCTTCCAAGATTATTTGGATACCAAAACATTAATTTTATATGACAAATGGACAAAACCGTTAAAAGCTCCTCCATAGAAAGAGTTGAGCAACTTCGGACAATCAAAGTTGCTCGGTGTACCCTTTTTATTGTTCTTTTATGTTAAATTTTACGAAAATGAGCTTCCAGGATTGTTTCGATGCTAAAACACCAACTTTCTATGACAAACGGACAAAACCGTTAAAAACACCTTCATAGAGAGAGTTGAGCAACTTCGGACAATCAAAGTTGCTCGGTGTACAATTTATATTGTTCTTCTAAGTTAAATTTTACGAAAATGAGCTTCCAAAATTATTTCGATGCCAAAACAACAACTTTCTATGACAAATGGACAAAACCGTTAAAAGCTCCTCCATAGAGAGAGTTGAGCAACTTCGGACTATCAAAGTTGCTCGGTGTACACTTTTTATTTTTCTTCTATGTTAAATTTTACGAAAATGAGCTTCCAGGATTATTTCGATGCCAAAACACCAACTTTCTAAGAAAATTGGACAAAACCGTCAAAAGCTCATCCATAGAGAGAGTTGAGCAACTTCGGACTATCAAAGATGCTCGGTGTACACTTTTTATTGTTCTTCTATGTTAAATTTTACAAAAATGAGCTTTCAGGATTATTTCGATGCTAAAACACCAACTTTTTATGACAAATGGATAAAACCGTAAAAGCTCCTCCATAGAGAGAGTTGAGCAACCTCGGAAAATCAAAGTTGCTCGGTGTACACTTTATATTGTTCTACTAAGTCAAATTTTACGAGTATAAGATTCCAGTATTATTTCGATGCCAAAACATTAACTTTCTATGACAAATGGACAAAACCATTAAAAGCTCCTCCATAGAGAGAGTTGAGCCACTTCGGACTATCAAAGTTGCTCGGTGTACACTTTTTACGGTTCTTTTATGTTAAATTTTACGAAAATGAGCTTGCACGATTATTTCGATGCCAGAACACCAACTTTTTATGACAAATGGAGAAAACCGTTAAAAGCTCCTCCATAGAGAGAGTTGAGCAACTTCGGACAATCAAAGTTGCTCGATGTACACTTTTTATTATTCTTCTATGTTAATTTTACGAAAATGAGCTTCCAGGATTATTTCGATGCCAAAACACCAACTTTCTATGACAAATGGACAAAACCGTTAAAAATACCTCCGTAGAGAGAGTTGAGCAACTTCGGACAATCAAAGTTGCTCGGTGTACAATTTATATTGTTCTTCTAAGTTAAATTTTCCAAAAATGAGCTTCCAGAATTATTTCGATGCCAAAACACCAACTTTCTATGATAAATGGACAAAACCGTTAAAAACTCCTCCATAGAGAGAGTTGAGCAACTTCGGACTTTCAAAGTTGCTCGGTGTACACTTTTTATTACTCTTTTATGTTAAATTTTACGAGAATGAGCTTCCAAGATTATTTCGATGCCAAAACGACAACTTTCTATGACAAATGGACAAAACCGTTAAAAGCACCTCCATTGAGAGAGTTGAGCAACTTCGGACTATCTAAGTTGCTCGGTGTAGACTTTGTATTGTTCTTCTATGTTAAATTTTACGAAAATGAGCTTCCAGGATTATTTTGATGCCAAAACACCAACTTTCAATGACAAATGGACAAAACCGTTAAAAGTTCCTCCATAGAGAGAGTTGTGCAACTTTGGACTATCAAAGTTGCTCGGTGTACACTTTATATTGTTCTACTAAGTCAAATTTTGCGAGTATAAGCTTCCAAGATTATTTTGATGCCAAAACATTAACGTTCTTTGACAAATGGACAAAACCGTTAAAAGCTCCTCCATAGAAAGAGTTGAGAAACTTCGGACAATCAAAGTTGCTCGGTGTACCCTTTTTATTGTTCTTTTATGTTAAATTGTTCGAAAATGAGCTTCCAGGATTATTTCGATGTCAAAACACCAGCTTTTTATGACAAATTGACAAAACCGTTAAAAGCTCCTCCATGGAGAGAGTTGAGAAACTTCGGACTATCAAAGTTGCTCGATGTACACTTTTTATTGTTCTTCTAAGTTAAATTTTACGAAAACGAGCTTCTAGGATTATTTCGATGCCAAAACAACAACTTTCTATGACAAATGGACAAAACCGTTAAAAGCTCCTCCATAGAGAGAGTTGAGCTACTTCGGACAATCAAAGTTGCTCGGTGTACACTTTATATTGTTCTACTAAGTCAAATTTTACAAGTATAAGTTTCCAAGATTATTTCGATGCCAAAACATTAACTTTCTGTGACAAATGGACAAAACCGTTAAAAGCTCCTCCATAGAAAGACTTGAGCAACTTCGGACAATCATAGTTGCTCGGTGTACACTTTTTATTGTTCTTTTGTGTTAAATTTTACGAAAATGAGCTTACACGATTATTTCGATGCCAAAACACCAACTTTCTATGACAAATGAACAAAACCGTTAAAAGCTCCTCCATAGAGAGAGTTGAGCAACTTCGGACTATCAAAGTTGCTCGGTGTACACTTTTTATTGTTCATCTAAGTTAAATTTTACGAAAATGAGCTTCCTAGATTATTTCGAAGCCAAAACAACAACTTTCTATGACAAATGGACAAAACCGTTAAAAGCTCCTCCATAGAGAGAGTTGAGCAACTTCGGACTATCAAAGTTGCTCGGTGGACACTTTTTATTGTTATTTTATGTTAAATTTTACGAAAATGAGCTTCCAGGATTATTTAGATGCCAAAACACTAACTTTCTATGATAAATGGACAAAACCGTTAAAAGCCCCTCCATAGAGAGAATTGAGCAACTTCGGACTATCAAAGTTGCTCGGTGTACACTTTTTACTGTTCTTCTAAGTAAAATTTTACGGAAATGAGCTTCCAGGATTATTTCGATGCCAAAACACCAACTTTCTATGATAAATGGACAAAACCGTTAAAAGCCCCTCCATAGAGAGAATTGAGCAACTTCGGACTATCAAAGTTGCTCGGTGTACACTTTTTACTGTTCTTCTAAGTAAAATTTTACGAAAATGAGATCCAGTATTATTTCGATGCCAAAACACCAACTTTCTATGACAAATGGACAAAACCGTTAAAAGCTCCTCCATAGAGAGAGTTTAGCTACTTCGTACAATCAAAGTTGCTCAATTTACACTTTATATTGTTCTACTAAGTCAAATTTTACGAGTATAAGTTTCCAAGATTATTTCGATGCCAAAACATTAACTTTCTATGACAAATGTACAAAACCGTTAAAAGCTCCTCCATAGAAAGACTTGAGCAACTTCGGACAGTCAAAGTTGCTCGGTGTACACTTTTTATTGTTCTTTTGTATTAAATTTTACGAAAATGAGCTTGCACAATTATTTCGATGCCAAAACACCAACTTTCTATGACAAATGAACAAAACCGTTAAAAGCACCTCCATAGAGAGCGTTGAGCAACTTCGGACAATCAAAGTTGCTCGGTGTACACTTTTTATTGTTCTTCTAGGTAAAATTTTACGAAAATGAGCTTCCAGGATTATTTCGATGCCAAAACACCAACTTTCTATGACAAATGGACAAAACCGTTAAAAGCTGCTCCATAGAGAGAGTTGAGCAACTTCGGAAAATCAAAGTTGCTCGGTGTACACTTTATATTGTTCTACTAAGTCAAATTTTACGAGTATAAGCTTCCAAGATTATTTTGATGCCAAAACATTAACTTTCTATGACAAATGGACAAAACCGTTAAAAATTCCTCCATAGAAAGGGTTAAGAAACTTCGGACAATCAAAGTTGCTCGGTGTACCATTTTATTGTTCTTTTATGTTAAATTTTACGAAAATGAGCTTCCAGGATTATTTCGATGCAAAAACACCAGCTTTCTATGACAAATGGACAAAACCGTTAAAAGCTCCTCTATGGAGAGAGTTGAGAAACTTCGGACTATCAAAGTTGCTCGGTGTACACTATTTATTGTTCTTCTAAGTTAAATTTTACGAAAATGAGCTTCCAGGATTATTTCGATGCCAAAACACCAACTTTCTATGACAAATGGACAAAACCGTTAAAAGCTCCTCCATAGAGAGAGTTGAGCTACTTCGGACAATCAAAGTTGCTCAATGTACACTTTATATTGTTCTACTAAGTCAAATTTTACGAGTATAAGTTTCCAAGATTATTTCGATGCCAAAACATTAACTTTCTATGACAAATGTACAAAACCGTTAAAAGCTCCTCCATAGAAAGACTTGAGCAACTTCGGACAGTCAAAGTTGCTCGGTGTACACTTTTTATTGTTCTTTTGTATTAAATTTTACGAAAATGAGCTTGCACAATTATTTCGATGCCAAAACACCAACTTTCTATGACAAATGAACAAAACCGTTAAAAGCACCTCCATAGAGAGCATTGAGCAACTTCGGACTATCAAAGTTTCTCGGTGTACACTTTTTATTGTTCTTCTAAGTTAAATTTCACCAAAATGAGCTTCCTGGATTATTTCGATACCAAAACACCAACTTTCTATGATAAATGGACAAAACCGTTAAAAACTCCTCCATAGAGAGAGTTGAGCAACTTCGGACTATCAAAGTTGCTTGGTGTACACTTTTTATTGTTCTTTTATGTTAAATTTTACGAAAATGAGCTTCCAGGATTATTTCGATGACAAAACACCAACTTTCTATGATAAATGGACAAAACCGTTAAAAGCTCCTCCATAGAGAGAGTTGAGCAACTTCAGACTATCAAAATTGCTCGGTGTACACTTTTTATTATTCTTTTATGTTAAATTTTACGAAAATGTGCTTCAAGGATTATTTCGATGCCAAAACACCAACTTTCTTTGAGAAATGGACAAGTCCGTTAAAAGCCCCTCCATAGAGAGAATTGAGCAACTTCGGACTATCAAAGTTGCTCGGTGTACACTTTTTATTGTTCTTCTATGTTAAATTTTACGAAAATGAGCTTCCAGGATTATTTCGATGCCAAAATACCAACTTTCTATGACAAATGGACAAAACCGATAAAAGCTCCTCTATATAGAGAGTTGAGCAACTTCGGACTATCAAAGTTGCTCGTTGTACACTTTCAATTATTCTTTTATGTTAAATTTTAAGAAAATGAGCTTCCAGGATTATTTCGATGCCAAAGCACCAACTTTTTATGACAAATGGACAAAATCGTTAGAAGCCCCTCCATAGAGAGAATTGAGCAACTTCGGACTTACAAAGTTTCTCGGTGTACACTTTTTATTGTTCTTCTATGTTAAATTTTACGAAAATGAGCTTCCAAGATTATTTCGATGCCAAAACACGAACTTCCTATGACAAATGGACAAAACCGTTAAAAGCTCCTCCATATAGAGAGTTGAGCAACTTCGGAAAATCAAAGTTGCTCGGCGTACACTTTATATTGTTCTACTAAGTCAAATTTTACGAGTATAAGCTTCCAAGATTATTTTGATGCCAAAACATTAACTTTCTATGACAAATGGACAAAACCGTTAAAAGCTCCTCCATAGAAAGAGTTGAGAAACTTCGGACAATCAAAGTTGCTCGGTGTACCCTTTTTATTGTTCTTTTATGTTAAATTTTAGGAAAATGAGCTTCCAGGATTATTTCGATGCCAAAACACCAGATTTCTATGACAAATGGACAAAACCGTTAAAAGCTCCTCCATGGAGAGAATTCAGCAACTTCGGACTATCAAAGTTGCTCGGTGTACACTTTTTATTGTTCTTCTATGTTAAATTTTACGAAAATGAGCTTCCAGGATTATTTCGATGCCAAAAGACCAACTTTCTATGAAAAATGGACAAAACCGTTAAAAGCTCTTCCATAGAGAGAGTTGAGCAACTTCGGAAAATCAAAGTTGCTCGGTGTACACTTTATATTGTTCTACAAAGTCAAATTTTACGAGTATAAGCTTCCAAGATTATTTTGATGCCAAAACATTAACTTTCTATGACAAATGAAAAAAACCGTTAAAGCCCCTCCAAAGAAAGAGTTGAAAAACTTCGGACAATTAAAGTTGCTCGGTGTACCCTTTTTATTGTTCTTTTATGTTAAATTTTACGAAAATGAGCTTCCAATATTATTTCGATGCCAAAACACCAGCTTTCTATGACAAATGGACAAAACCGTTAAAAGCACCTCCATGGAGAGAGTTGAGAAACTTCGGACTATCAAAGTTGCTCGGTGTACACTTTTTATTGTTCTTCTAAGTTAAATTTTACGAAAATGAGCTTCCAGGATTATTTCGATGCCAAAACACCAACTTTCTATGACAAATGAACAAAACCGTTAAAAGCTATTCCATAGAGAGCGTTGAGCAACTTCGGACTATCAAAGTTGCTCGGTGTACACTTTTTATTGTTCTTTTATGTTAAATTTTACGAAAATGAGCTTCAAGGAATATTTTGATGCCAAAACACCAACTTTCTATGATAAATTGACAAAACCGTTAAAAGCTCCTCCATAGAGAGAATTGAGCAATTTCGGACTATCGAAGTTGCTCGGTGTACACTTTTTATTATTCTTTTATGCTAAATTTTAAGAAAATGTGCTTACAGGATTATTTCGATGCCAAAACACCAACTTTATATGACAGATGGAAAAAACCATTAAAAGCCCCTCCATAGAAAGAATTGAGCAACTTCGGACTATCAAAGTTGCTCGGTGTACACTTTTTAGTGTTCTTCTATGTTAAATTTTACGAAAATGAGCTTCCAGGATTATTTCGATGCCAAAACACCAACTTTCTATGACAAATGGACAAAACCGTTAAAAGCTCCTCTATATAGAGGGTTGAGCAACTTCGGAAAATCATAGTTGCTCGGTGTACACTTTATATTGTCCTACTAAGTCAAATTTTACGAGTATAAGCTTCCAAGATTATTTTGATGCCAAAACATTAACTTTCTATGACAAATGGACAAAACCGTTAAAAGCTCCTCGATAGAAAGAGTTGAGAAACTTCGGACAATCAAATTTGCTCGGTGTACCCTTTTTATTGTTCTTTTATGTTAAATTTTACGAAAATGAGCTTCCAAGATTATTTCGATGCCAAAACACCAGCTTTCTATGACAAATGGACAAAACCGTTAAAAGCTCCTCCATGGAGATAATTGAGCAACTTCGAACTATCAAAGTTGCTCGGTGTACACTTTTTATTGTTCTTCTATGTTAAATTTTACGGAAATGAGCTTCCAGGATTATTTCGATGCCAAAACACCAACTTTCTATGACAAATGGACAAAACCGTTAAAAGCTCCTCCATAGAGAGAGTTGAGCAACTTCGGAAAATCAAATTTGCTCGGTGTACACTTTATATTGTTCTACTAAGTCAAATTTTACGAGTATAAGCTTCCAAGATTATTTCGATGCCAAAACATTAACTTTCTGTGACAAATGGACAAAACCGTTAAAAGCTCCTCATAGAAAGACTTGAGCAACTTCGGACAATCATAGTTGCTCGGTGTACACTTTTTATTGTTCTTTTACATTAAATTTTACGAAAATAAGCTTACACGATTATTTCGATGCCAAAACACCAACTTTCTATGACAAATGAACAAAACCGTTAAAAGCTCCTTCATAGAGAGAGTTGAGCAACTTCGTACTGTCAAAGTTGCTCGGTGTACACTTTTTATTGTTCATCTAAGTTAAATTTTACGAAAATGAGCTTCCTAGATTATTTCGATGCCAAAACACCAACTTTCTATGACAAATGGACAAAACCGTTAAAAGCTCCTCCATAGAGAGAGTTGAGCAACTTCGGACTATCAAAGTTGCTCGGTGGACACTTTTTATTGTTCTTTTATGTTAAATTTTACGAAAATGAGCTTTCAGGATTATTTCGATGCCAAAACACCAACTTTCTATGATAAATGGACAAAACCGTTAAAAGCTCCTCCATGGAAAGAGTTGAGCAACTTCGGACTATCAAAGTTGCTCGTTGTACACTTTTTATTATTCTTTTATGTTAAATTTTAAGAAAATGAGCTTCCAGGATTATTTCGATGCCAAAACACCAACTTTCTATGATAAATGGACAAAACCGTTAAAAGCCCCTCCATAGAGAGAATTGAGCAACTTCGGACTATCAAAGTTGCTCAGTGTACACTTTTTACTGTTCTTCTAAGTAAAATTTTACGAAAATGAGATCCAGGATTATTTCGATGCCAAAACACCAACTTTCTATGACAAATGGACAAAACCGTTAAAAGCTCCTCCATAGAGAGAGTTTAGCTACTTCGTACAATCAAAGTTGCTCAATTTACACTTTATATTGTTCTACCAAGTCAAATTTTACGAGTATAAGTTTCCAAGATTATTTCGATGCAAAAACATTAACTTTCTATGACAAATGTACAAAACCGTTAAAAGCTCCTCCATAGAAGGACTTGAGCAACTTTGGACAATCAAAGTTGCTCGGTGTACACTTTTTATTGTTCTTCTAGGTAAAATTTTACGAAAATGAGCTTCCAGGATTATTTCGATGCCAAAACACCAACTTTCTATGACAAATGGACAAAACCGTTAAAAGCTCCTCCATAGAGACTGTTGAGCTACTTCGGACAATCAAATTTGCTCAATGTACACTTTATATTGTTCTACTAAGTCAAATTTTACGAGTATAAGTTTCCAAGATTATTTCGATGCCAAAACATTAACTTTCTATGACAAATGTACAAAACCGTTAAAAGCTCCTCCATAGAAAGACTTGAGCAACTTCGGACAATCAAAGTTGCTCGGTGTACACTTTTTATTGTTCTTCTAAGTTAAATTTCACCAAAATGAGCTTCCTGGATTATTTCGATACCAAAACACCAACTTTCTATGATAAATGGACAAAACCGTTAAAAACTCCTCCATAGAGAGAGTTGAGCAACTTCGGACTATCAAAGTTGCTTGGTGTACACTTTTTATTGTTCTTTTATGTTAAATTTTACGAAAATGAGCTTCCAGGATTATTTCGATGCCAAAACACCAACTTTCTATGATAAATGGACAAAACCGTTAAAAGCTCCTCCATAGAGAGAGTTGAGCAACTTCAGACTATCAAAGTTGCTCGGTGTACACTTTTTATTATTCTTTTATGTTAAATTTTACGAAAATGTGCTTCCAGGATTATTTCGATGCCAAAACACCAACTTTCTATGGGAAATGGACAAGTCCGTTAAAAGCCCCTCCATAGAGAGAATTGAGCAACTTCGGACTATCAAAGTTGCTCGGTGTACACTTTTTATTGTTCTTCTACGTTAAATTTTACGAAAATGAGCTTCCAGGATTATTTCGATGCCAAAACACCAACTTTCTATGACAAATGGACAAAACCGATAAAAGCTCCTCCATATAGAGAGTTGAGCAACTTCGGACTATCAAAGTTGCTCGTTGTACACTTTTTATTATTCTTTTATGTTAAATTTTAAGAAAATGAGATTCTAGGATTATTTCGATGCCAAAGCACCAACTTTCTATGACAAATGGACAAAACCGTTAGAAGCCCCTCCATAGAGAGAATTGAGCAACTTCGGACTAACAAAGTTTCTCGGTGTACACTTTTTATTGTTCTTCTATGTTAAATTTTACGAAAATGAGCTTCCAAGATTATTTCGATGCCAAAACACGAACTTCCTATGACAAATGGACAAAACCGTTAAAAGCTCCTCCATATAGAGAGTTGAGCAACTTCGCAATATCAAAGTTGCTCGGCGTACACTTTATATTGTTCTACTAAGTCAAATTTTACGTGTATAAGCTTCTAAGTTTATTTTGATGCCAAAACATTAACTTTCTATGACAAATGGACAAAACCGTTAAAAGCTCCTCCATAGAAAGAGTTGAGAAACTTCGGACAATCAAAGTTGCTCGGTGTACCCTTTTTATTGTTCTTTTATGTTAAATTTTAGGAAAATGAGCTTCCAGGATTATTTCGATGCCAAAACACCAGATTTCTATGACAAATGGACAAAACCATTAAAAGCTCCTCCATGGAGAGAATTGAGCAACTTCGGACTATCAAAGTTGCTCGGTGTACACTTTTTATTGTTCTTCTATGTTAAATTTTACGAAAATGAGCTTCCAGGATTATTTCGATGCCAAAACACCAACTTTCTATGAAAAATGGACAAAACCGTTAAAAGCTCTTCCATAGAGAGAGTTGAGCAACTTCGCAAAATCAAAGTTGCTCGGTGTACACTTTATATTGTTCTACTAAGTCAAATTTTACGGGTATAATCTTCCAAGATTATTTTGATGCCAAAACATTAACTTTCTATGACAAATGGAAAAAACCGTTAAAAGCCCCTCCATAGAAAGAGTTGAGAAACTTCGGACAATTAAAGTTGCTCGGTGTACCCTTTTTATTGTTCTTTTATGTTAAATTTTACGAAAATGAGCTTCCAATATTATTTCGATGCCAAAATACCAGCTTTCTATGACAAATGGACAAAACCGTTGAAAGCTCCTCCATGGAGAGAGTTGAGAAACTTCGGACTATCAAAATTGCTCGGTGTACACTTTTTATTGTTCTTCTAAGTTAAATTTTACGAAAATGAGCTTCCAGAATTATTTCGATGCCAAAACACCAACTTTCTATGACAAATGAACATAACCGTTAAAAGCACTTCCATAGAGAGCGTTGAGCAACTTCGGACTATCAAAGTTTCTCGGTGTACACTTTTTATTGTTCTTCTAAGTTAAATTTTACCAAAATGAGCTTCCTGGATTATTTCGATGCCAAAACACCAACTTTCTATGACAAATGGAAAAAACCGTTAAAAACACCTACATAGAGAGAGTTGAGCAACTTCGGACTATCAAAGTTGCTCGGTGTACACTTTTTATTGTTCTTTTATGTTAAATTTTACGAAAATGAGCTTCCAGGACTATTTTGATGCCAAAACACCAACTTTCTATGATAAATTGACAAAACCGTTAAAAGCTCCTCCATAGAGAGAATTGAGCAACTTCGGACTATCAAAGTTGCTCGGTGTACACTTTTTATTATTCTTTTATGTTAAATTTTAAGAAAATGTGCTTCCAGGATTATTTCGATGCCAAAACACCAACTTTCTATGACAGATGAAAAAAACCGTTAAAAGCCCCTCCATAGAGAGAATTGAGCAACTTCGGACTATCAAAGTTGCTCGGTGTACACTTTTTAGTCTTCTTCTATGTTAAATTTTACGAAAATGAGCTTCCAGGATTATTTCGATGCCAAAACACCAACTTTCTATGACAAATGGACAAAACCATTAAAAGCTCCTCCATATAGAGAGTTGAGCAACTTCGGAAAATCAAAGTTGCTCGGTGTACACTTTATATTGTTCTACTAAGTCAAATTTTACGAGTATAAGCTTCCAAGATTATTTTGATGCCAAAACATTAACTTTCTATGACAAATGGACAAAACCGTTAAAAGCTCCTCGATAGAAAGAGTTGAGAAACTTCGGACAATCAAATTTGCTCGGTGTACCCTTTTTATTGTTCTTCTAGGTAAAATTTTATGAAAATGAGCTTCCAGGATTATTTCGATGCCAAAACACCAACTTTCTATGACAAATGGACAAAACCGTTAAAAGCTGCTCGATAGAGAGAGTTGAGCAACTTCGGAAAATCAAAGTTGCTCGGTGTACACTTTATATTGTTCTACTAAGTCAAATTTTACGAGTATAAGCTTCCAAGATTATTTTGATGCCAAAACATTAACTTTCTATGACAAATGGACAAAACCGTTAAAAATTCCTCCATAGAAATAGTTAAGAAACTTCGGACAATCAAAGTTGCTCGGTGTACCATTTTATTGTTCTTTTATGTTAAATTTTACGAAAATGATCTTCCAGGATTATTTCGATGCCAAAACACCAGCTTTGTATGACAAATGGACAAAATCGTTAAAAGCTCCTCTATGGAGAGAGTTGAGAAACTTCGGACTATCAAAGTTGCTCGGTGTACACTATTTATTGTTCTTCTAAGTAAAATTTTACGAAAATGAGCTTCCAGGATTATTTCGATGCCAAAACACCAACTTTCTATGACAAATGGACAAAACCGTTAAAAGCTCCTCCATAGAGAGAGTTGAGCTACTTCGGACAATCAAAGTTGCTCAATGTACACTTTATATTGTTCTACTAAGTCAAATTTTACGAGTATAAGTTTCCAAGATTATTTCGATGCGAAAACATTAACTTTGTATGACAAATGTACAAAACCGTTAAAAGCTCCTCCATAGAAAGACTTGAGCAACTTCGGACAATCAAAGTTGCTCGGTGTACACTTTTTGTTGTTCTTTTGTGTTAAATTTTACGAAAATGAGCTTGCACAATTATTTCGATGCCAAAACACCAACTTTCTATGACAAATGAACAAAACCGTTAAAAGCACCACCATAGAGAGCGTTGAGCAACTTCGGACTATCAAAGTTTCTCGCTGTACACTTTTTATTGTTCTTCTAAGTTAAATTTCACCAAAATGAGCTTCCTGGATTATTTCGATACCAAAACACCAACTTTATATGATAAATGGACAAAACCGTTAAAAACTCTTCCATAGAGAGAGTTGAGCAACTTCGGACTATCAAAGTTCCTTGGTGTACACTTTTTATTGTTCTTTTATGTTAAATTTTACGAAAATGAGCTTCCAGGATTATTTCGATGCCAAAACACCAACTTTCTATGATAAATGGACAAAACCGTTAAAAGCTCCTCCATAGAGAGAGTTGAGCAACTTCAGACTATCAAAGTTGCTCGGTGTACACTTTTTACTATTCTTTTATGTTAAATTTTACGAAAATGTGCTTCCAGGACTATTTCGATGCCAAAACACCAACTTTCTATGAGAAATGGACAAGTCCGTTAAAAGCCCCTCCATAGAGAGAATTGAGCAACTTCGGACTATCAAAGTTGCTCGGTGTACACTTTTTATTGTTCTTCTATGTTAAATTTTACGAAAATGAGCTTCCAGGATTATTTCGATACCAAAACACCAACTTTCTATGACAAATGGACAAAACCGATAAAAGCTCCTCCATATAGAGAGTTGAGCAACTTCGGACTATCAAAGTTGCTCGTTGTACACTTTTTATTATTCTTTTATGTTAAATTTTAAGAAAATGAGCTTCCAGGATTATTTCGATGCCAAAGCACCAACTTTCTATGACAAATGGACAAAACCGTTAGAAGCCTCTCCATAGAGAGTATTGAGCAACTTCGGACTAACAAAGTTTCTCGGTGTACACTTTTTATTGTTCTTCTATGTTAAATTTTACGAAAATGAGCTTCCAGGATTATTTCGATGCCAAAACACCAACTTTCTATGAAAAATGGACAAAATCATTAAAAGCTCTTCCATAGAGAGAGTTGAGCAACTTCGCAAAATCAAAGTTGTTCGGTGTACACTTTATATTGTTCTACTAAGTCAAATTTTACGAGTATAAGCTTCCAAGATTATTTTGATGCCAAAACATTAACTTTCTATGACAAATGGAAAAAATCGTTAAAAGCCCCTCCATAGAAAGAGTTGAGAAACTTCGGACAATCAAAGTTGCTCGGTGTACCCTTTTTATTGTTCTTTTATGTTAAATTTTACGAAAATGAGCTTCCAATATTATTTCGATGCCAAAACACCAGCTTTCTATGACAAATGGACAAAACCGTTAAAAGCTCCTCCATGGAGAGAGTTGAGAAACTTCGGACTATCAAAGTTGCTCGGTGTACACCTTTTATTGTTCTTCTAAGTTAAATTTTACGAAAATGAGCTTCCAGGATTATTTCGATGCCAAAACACCAACTTTCTATGACAAATGAACAAAACCGTTAAAAGCACTTCCATAGAGAGCGTTGAGCAACTTCGGACTATCAAAGTTTCTCGGTGTACACTTTTTATTGTTCTTCTAAGTTAAATTTTACCAAAATGAGCTTCCTGGATTATTTCGATGCCAAAACACCAACTTTCTATGACAAATGGAAAAAATCGTTAAAAACTCCTACATAGAGAGAGTTGAGCAACTTCGGACTATCAAAGTTGCTCGGTGTACACTTTTTATTGTTCTTTTATGTTAAATTTTACGAAAATGAGCTTCCAGGACTATTTTGATGCCAAAACACCAACTTTCTATGATAAATTGACAAAACCGTTAAAAGCTCCTCCATAGAGAGAATTGAGCAACTTCGGACTATCAAAGTTGCTCGGTGTACACTTTTTATTATTCTTTTATGTTAAATTTTAAGAAAATGTGCTTCCAGGATTATTTCGATGCCAAAACACCAACTTTCTATGACAGATGGAAAAAACCGTTAAAAGCCCCTCCATAGAGAGAATTGAGCAACTTCGGACTATCAAAGTTGCTCGGTGTACACTTTTTAGTCTTCTTCTATGTTAAAATTTACGAAAATGAGCTTCCAGGATTATTTCGATGCCAAAACACCAACTTTCTATGACAGATGGAAAAAACCGTTAAAAGCCCCTCCATAGAGAGAATTGAGCAACTTCGGACTATCAAAGTTGCTCGGTGTACACTTTATATTGTTCTACTAAGTCAAATTTTACGAGTATAAGCTTCCAAGATTATTTTGTTGCCAAAACATTAACTTTCTATGACAAATGGACAAAACCGTTAAAAGCTCCTCCATAGAAAGAGTTGAGAAACTTCGGACAATCAAATTTGCTCGGTGTACCCTTGTTATTGTTCTTTTATGTTAAATTTTACGAAAATGAGCTTCCAAGATTATTTCGATGCCAAAACACCAGCTTTCTATGACAAATGGACAAAACCGTTAAAAGCTCCTCGATAGAAAGAGTTGAGAAACTTCGGACAATCAAATTTGCTCGGTGTACCCTTTTTATTGTTCTTTTATGTTAAATTTTACGAAAATGAGCTTCCAAGATTATTTCGTTGCCAAAACACCAGCTTTCTATGACAAATGGACAAAACCGTTAAAAGCTCCTCCATGGAGATAATTGAGCAACTTCGAACTATCAAAGTTGCTCGGTGTACACTTTTTATTGTTCTTCTATGTTAAATTTTACGGAAATGAGCTTCCAGGATTATTTCGATGCCAAAACACCAACTTTCTATGACAAATGGACAAAACCGTTAAAAGCTCCTCCATAGAGAGAGTTGAGCAACTTCGGAAAATCAAATTTGCTCGGTGTACACTTTATATTGTTCTACTAAGTCAAATTTTACGAGTATAAGCTTCCAAGATTATTTTGATGCCAAAACATTAACTTTCTATGACAAATGGACAAAACCGTTAAAAGCTCCTCCATAGAAAGAGTTGAGAAACTTCGGACAATCAAATTTGCTCGGTGTACCCTTTTTATTGTTCTTTTATGTTAAATTTTACGAAAATGAGCTTCCAAGATTATTTCGATGCCAAAACACCAGCTTTCTATGACAAATGGACAAAACCGTTAAAAGCTCCTCCATGGAGATAATTGAGCAACTTCGACCTATCAAAGTTGCTCGGTGTATACTTTTTATTGTTCTTCTATGTTAAATTTTACGGAAATGAGCTTCCAGGATTATTCCGATGCCAAAACAACAACTTTCTATGACAAATGGACAAAACTGTTAAAAGCTCCTCCGTAGAGAGAGTTGAGCAACTTCGGAAAATCAAATTTGCTCGGTGTACACTTTATATTGTTCTACTAAGTCAAATTTTACGAGTATAAGCTTCCAAGATTATTTTGATGCCAAAACATTAACTTTCTATGACAAATGGACAAAACCGTTAAAAGCTCCTCCATAGAAAGAGTTGAGAAACTTCGGACAATCAAATTTGCTCGGTGTACCCTTTTTATTGTTCTTTTATGTTAAATTTTACGAAAATGAGCTTCCAAGATTATTTCGATGCCAAAACACCAGCTTTCTATGACAAATGGACAAAACCGTTAAAAGCTCCTCCATGGAGAGAGTTGAGAAACTTCGGACTATCAAAGTTGCTCGGCGTACACCTTTTATTGTTCTTCTAAGTTAAATTTTACGAAAATGAGCTTCCAGGATTATTTCGATGCCAAAACACCAACTTTCTATGACAAATGAACAAAACCGTTAAAAGCACTTCCATAGAGAGCGTTGAGCAACTTCGGACTATCAAAGTTGCTCGGTGTGCACTTTTTATTGTTCTTTTATGTTAAATTTTACGAAAATGAGCTTCCAGGACTATTTTGATACCAAAACACCAACTTTCTATGATAAATTGACAAAACCGTTAAAAGCTCCTCCATAGAGATAATTGAGCAACTTCGGACTATCAAAGTTGCTCGGTGTACACTTTTTAGTCTTCTTCTATGTTAAATTTTACGAAAATTAGCTTCCAGGATTATTTCGATGCCAAAACACCAACTTTCTATGAAAAATGGACAAAACCGTTAAAAGCTCCTCCATATAGAGAGTTGAGCAACTTCGGAAAATCAAAGTTGCTCGGTGTACACTTTATATTGTTCTACTAAGTCAAATTTTACGAGTATAAGCTTCCAATATTATTTTGATGCCAAAACATTAACTTTCTATGACAAATGGACAAAACCGTTAAAAGCTCCTCGATAGAAAGAGTTGAGAAACTTCGGACAATCAAATTTGCTCGGTGTACCCTTTTTATTGTTCTTTTATGTTAAATTTTACGAAAATGAGCTTCCAAGATTATTTCGATGCCAAAACACCAGCTTTCTATGACAAATGGACAAAACCGTTAAAAGCTCCTCCATGGAGATAATTGAGCAACTTCGAACTATCAAAGTTGCTCGGTGTACACTTTTTATTGTTCTTCTATGTTAAATTTTACGGAAATGAGCTTCCAGGATTATTTCGATGCCAAAACACCATCTTTCTATGACAAATGGACAAAACCGTTAAAAGCTCCTCCATAGAGAGAGTTGAGCAACTTCGGAAAATCAAATTTGCTCGGTGTACACTTTATATTGTTCTACTAAGTCAAATTTTACGAGTATAAGCTTCCAAGATTATTTTGATGCCAAAACATTAACTTTCTATGACAAATGGACAAAACCGTTAAAAGCTCCTCCATAGAAAGAGTTGAGAAACTTCGGACAATCAAATTTGCTCGGTGTACCCTTTTTATTGTTCTTTTATGTTAAATTTTACGAAAATGAGCTTCCAAGATTATTTCGATGCCAAAACACCAACTTTCTATGACAAATGGACAAAACCGTTAAAAGCTCCTCCATGGAGAGAGTTGAGAAACTTCGGACTATCAAAGTTGCTCGGTGTACACTTTATATTGTTCTACTAAGTCAAATTTTACGAGTATAAGCTTCCAAGATTATTTTGATGCCAAAACATTAACTTTCTATGACAAATGGACAAAACCGTTAAAAGCTCCTCCATAGAAAGAGTTGAGAAACTTCGGACCATCAAATTTGCTCAGTGTACCCTTTTTATTGTTCTTTTATGTTAAATTTCACGAAAATGAGCTTCAATGATTATTTCGATGCCAAAACACCAACTTTCTATGACAAATGGATAAAACCATTAAAAGCTCCTACATAGAGAGAGTTGAGCAACTTCGGAAAATCAAATTTGCTCGGTGTACACTTTATATTGTTCTACTAAGTCAAATTTTACGAGTATAAGCTTCCAAGATTATTTTGATGCCAAAACATTAACTTTCTATGACAAATGGACAAAACCGTTAAAAGCTCGTCCATACAAAGAGTTGAGAAACTTCGGACAATCAAAGTTGCTCGGTGTACCCTTTTTACTGTTCTTTTATGTTAAATTTTACGAAAATGAGCTTTCAGTATTATTTCGATGCCAAAATACCAGCTTTCTATGACAAATGGTCAAAACATTTGAAAGCTCCTCCATGGAGAGAGTTGAGAAACTTCGGACTATCAAAGTTGCTCGGTGTACACTTTTTATTGTTCTTCTAAGTTAAATTTTACGAAAATGAGCTTCCAGGATTATTTCGATGCCAAAACACCAACTTTCTATGACAAATTGACAAAACCGTTAAAAGCTCCTCCATACAAAGAGTTGAGCAACTTCGGACTATAAAAGTTGCTCGGTGTACACTTTTTATTATTCTTTTATGTTAAATTTTATGAAAATGAGCTTCCAGGATTATTTCGATGCCAAAACACCAACTTTCTATGACAGATGGAAGAAACCGTTAAAAGCCCCTCCATAGAGAGAATTGAGCAACTTCGGACTATCAAAGTTGGTCGATGTACACTTTTTATTGTTCTTCTATGTTAAATTTTACGAAAATGAGCTTCCAGGATTATTTCGATGCCAAAACACCAATTTTCTATGACAAATGGACAAAACCGTTAAAAGCTCCTCCTTATAGAGAGTTGAGCAACTTCGGAAAATCAAAGTTGGTCGGTGTACACTTTATATTGTTCTACTAAGTCATATTTTACGAGTATAAGCTTCCAAGATTATTTTGATGCCAAAACATTAACTTTCTATGACAAATGGACAAAACCGTTAAAAGCTCCTCCATAGAAAGAGTTGAGAAACTTCGGACAATCAAATTTGCTCGGTGTACCCTTTTTATTGTTCTTTTATGTTAAATTTTACGAAAATGAGCTTCCAGTATTATTTCGATGCCAAAACACCAGCTTTCTATGACAAATGGACAAAACCGTTAAAAGCTACTCCATGGAGAGAGTTGAGAAACTTCGGACTATCAAAGTTGCTCGGTGTACACTTTTTATTGTTCTTCTAAGTTAAATTTTACGAAAATGAGCTTCCAGGATTATTTCGATTCCAAAACACCAAATTTCTATGACAAATGAACAAAACCGTTAAAAGCTCCTCCATAGAGAGCGTTGAGCAACTTCGGACTATCAAAGTTGCTCGGTGTACACTTTTTATTGTTCTTCTAAGTTAAATTTTACGAAAATGAGCTTCCTGGATTATTTCGATGCCAAAACACCAACTTTCTATGACAAATGGAGAAAACCGTTAAAAGCTGCTCCATAGAGAGAGTTGAGCAACTTCGGACTATCAAAGTTGCTCGGTGTACACTTTTTATTGTTCTTCTAAGTTAAATTTTATGAAAATAAGCTTCCTGGATTATTTCGATGCCAAAACACCAACTTTGTATGACAAATGGACAAAACCGTTAAAAGCTCCTCCATAGAGAGAGTTGAGCAACTTCGGACTATCAAAGTTGCTCGGTGTACACTTTTTATTGTTCTTTTATGTTAAATTTTACGAAAATGAGCTTCCAGGATTATTTCGATGCCAAAACACCAGCTTTCTATGATAAATGGAAAAAATCGTTAAAAGCTCCTCCATAGAGAGAGTTGAGCAACTTCGGACTATAAAAGTTGCTCGGTGTACACTTTTTATTATTCTTTTATGTTAAATTTTAAGAAAATGAGCTTTCAGGATTATTTCGATGCCAAAACACCAACTTTCTATGACAAATGGACAAAACCGTTAAAAGCCCCTCCATAGAGAGAATTGAGCAACTTCGGACTATCAAAGTTTCTCGGTGTACACTTTTTATTGTTCTTCTATGTTAAATTTTACGAAAATGAGCTTCCAGGATTATTTCGATGCCAAAACACCAACTTCCTATGACAAATGGACAAAACCGTTAAAAGCCCCTCCATATAGAGAGTTGAGCAACTTCGGAAAATCAAAGTTTCTCGGTGTACACTTTATATTATTCTACTAAGTCAAATTTTACGAGTATAAGCTTCCAAGATTATTTTGATGCCAAAACATTAACTTTCTATGACAAATGGACAAAACCGTTAAAAACTCCTCCATAGAAAGAGTTGAGAAACTTCGGACAATCAAATTTGCTCAGTGTATCCTTTTTATTGTTCTTTTATGTTAAATTTTACGAAAATGAGCTTCCAGGATTATTTCGATGCCAAAACACCAGCTTTCTATGACAAATGGACAAAACCGTTAAAAGCTCCTCCATGGAGATAATTGAGCAACTTCGGACTATCAAAGTTGCTCGGTGTACACTTTTTATTGTTCTTCTAAGTTAAATTTTACGAAAATGAGCTTCCAGGATTATTTCGATTCCAAAACACCAAATTTCTATGACAAATGAACAAAACCGTTAAAAGCTCCTCCATAGAGAGCGTTGAGCAACTTCGGACTATCAAAGTTGCTCGGTGTACACTTTTTATTGTTCTTCTAAGTTAAATTTTACGAAAATGAGCTTCCTGGATTATTTCGATGCCAAAACACCAACTTTCTATGACAAATGGACAAAACCGTTAAAAGCAACTCCATAGAGAGAGTTGAGCAACTTCGGACTATCAAAGTTGCTCGGCGTACACTTTTTACTGTTCTTTTATGTTAAATTTTACGAAAATGAGCTTCCAGGATTATTTCGATGCCAAAACACCAACTTTCTATGATAAATGGACAAAACCAATAAAAGCTCCTCCATAGAGAGAGTTGAGCAACTTCGGACTATAAAAGTTGCTCGGTGTACACTTTTTATTATTCTTTTAGGTTAAATTTTAAGAAAATGAGCTTCCAGGATTATTTCGATGCCAAAAAACAAACTTTCTATGACAAATGGACAAAACCGTTAAAAGCCCCTCCATAGAGAGAATTGAGCAACTTCGGACTATCAAAGTTTCTCGGTGTACACTTTTTATTGTTCTTCTATGTTAAATTTTACGAAAATGAGCTTCCAGGATTATTTCGATGCCAAAACACCAACTTTCTATGACAAATGGACAAAACCGTTAAAAGCTCCTCCATATAGAGAGTTGAGCAACTTCGGAAAATCAAAGTTGCTCGGCGTACACTTTATATTGTTCTACTAAGTCAAATTTTATGAGTATAAGCTTCCAAGATTATTTTGATGCCTAAACATTAACCTTCTATGACAAATGGACAAAACCGTTAGAAGCTCCTCCATAGAAAGAGTCGAGAAACTTCGGACAATCAAAGTTGCTCGGTGTACCTTTTTTATTGTTCTTTTATGTTAAATTTTACGAAAATGAGCTTCCAGTATTATTTCGATGCCAAAACACCACCTTTCTATGACAAATGGACAAAACCGTTAAAAGCTACTCCATGGAGAGAGTTGAGAAACTTCGGACTATCAAAGTTGCTCGGTGTACACTTTTTATTGTTCTTCTAAGTTAAATTTTACGAAAATGAGCTTCCAGGATTATTTCGATGCTAAAACACCAGCTTTCTATGACAAATGGACAAAACCGTTAAAAGCCCCTCCATAGAGAGAATTGAGCAACTTCGGACTATCAAAGTTTCTCGGTGTACACTTTTTATTGTTCTTCTATGTTAAATTTTACGAAAATGAGCTTCCAGTATTATTTCGATGCCAAAACACCACCTTTCTATGACAAATGGACAAAACCGTTAAAAGCTACTCCATGGAGAGAGTTGAGAAACTTCGGACTATCAAAGTTGCTCGGTGTACACTTTTTATTGTTCTTCTAAGTTAAATTTTACGAAAATGAGCTTCCAGGATTATTTCGATGCTAAAACACCAGCTTTCTATGACAAATGGACAAAACCGTTAAAAGCCCCTCCATAGAGAGAATTGAGCAACTTCGGACTATCAAAGTTTCTCGGTGTACACTTTTTATTGTTCTTCTATGTTAAATTTTACGAAAATGAGCTTCCAGGATTATTTCGATGCCAAAACACCAACTTTCTATGACAAATGGACAAAACCGTTAAAAGCTCCTCCATATAGAGAGTTGAGCAACTTCGGAAAATCAAAGTTGCTCGGCGTACACTTTATATTGTTCTACTAAGTCAAATTTTATGAGTATAAGCTTCCAAGATTATTTTGATGCCTAAACATTAACCTTCTATGACAAATGAACAAAA
Organism: Euonymus europaeus; assembly: GCA_963580455.1. Taxonomy (NCBI): domain Eukaryota; kingdom Viridiplantae; phylum Streptophyta; class Magnoliopsida; order Celastrales; family Celastraceae; genus Euonymus; species Euonymus europaeus. The sequence goes on along the minus strand of OY756967.1, from coordinate 12,951,387 downwards.
CCGTTAAAAGCTCCTCCATAGAGAGCGTTGAGCAACTTCGGACTATCAAAGTCGCTCGGTGTACACTTTTTATTGTTCTTTTATGTTAAATTTTACGAAGATGAGCTTCCAGTATTATTTCGATGCCAAAATACCAGCTTTCTATGACAAATGGACAAAACCTTTAAAAGCTCCTCCATGGAGAGAGTTGAGAAACTTCGGACTATCAAAGTTGCTCGGTGTACACTTTTTACTGTTCTTCTAAGTTAAATTTTACGAAAATGAGCTTCAAGGATTATTTCGATGCCAAAACACCAACTTTCTTTGATAAATGGACAAAACCGTTAAAAGCTCCTCCATAGAGAGAGTCGAGCAACTTCGGACAATAAAGTTGCTCAGTGTACACTTTATATTGTTCTACTAAGTCAAATTTTACGAGTATAAGCTTCCAAGATTATTTCGATGCCAAAACATTAACTTTCTATGATAAATGGACAAAACCGTTAGAAGCTCCTCCATAGAAAGAGTTGAGGAACTTCGAAGAATCAATGTTACTCGGTGTACCCTTTTTATTTTTCTTTTATGTTAAATTTTACAAAAATGAGCTTCCAGGATTATTTCGATGCCAAAACACCAGCTTTCTATGACAAATGGACAAAACCGTTAAAACCTCCTCCATAGAGAGAGTTGAGAAACTTCGGACTACCAAAGTTACTCGGTGTACACTTTTTATTGTTCTTCTAAGTTAAATTTTACGAAAATGAGCTTCCAGGATTATTTCTATTCCAAAAAACCAAATTTCTATGACAAATGAACAAAACCGTTAAAAGCTCCTCCATAGAGTGCGTTGAGCAGCTTCGGACTATCAAAGTTGCTCGGTGTACACTTTTTATTGTTCTTCTAAGTTAAATTTTACGACAATGAGCTTCCTGGATTATTTCGATGCCAAAACACCAACTTTCTAAGAAAAATGGACAAAAGCGTTAAAAGCTTCTCCATAGAGAGAGTTGAGCAACTTCGGAAAATCAAAGTTGCTCGGTGTACACTTTATATTGTTCTACTAAGTCAAATTTTACGAGTATAAGCTTCCAAGATTATTTTGATGCCAAAACATTAACTTTCTATGACAAATGGAAAAAACCGTTAAAAGCTCCTCCATAGAAAGTGTTGAGAAACTTCGGACAATCAAAGTTGCTCGGTGTACCCTTTTTATTGTTCTTTTATGTTAAATTTTACGAAAATGAGGTTCCAGTATTATTTCGTTGCCAAAACACCAGCTTTCTATGACAAATTGACAAAACCGTTAAAAGCACCTCCATGGAGAGAGTTGAGAAACTTCGGACTATCAAAGTTGCTCGGTGTACACTTTTTATTGTTCTTCTAAGTTAAATTTTACGAAAATGAGCTTCCAGGATTATTTCGATGCCAAAACACCAACTTTCTATGACAAATAGACAAAACCGTTAAAAGCTCCTCCATAGAGAGAGTCGAGCAACTTCGGACAATCAAAGTTGCTCGGTGTACCCTTTTTATTGTTCTTTTATGTTAAATTTTACGAAAATGAGCTTCCAGGATTATTTCGATTCCAAAACACCAAATTTCTATGACAAATGAACAAAACCGTTAAAAGCTCCTCCATGGAGAGAGTTGAGAAACTTCGGACTATCAAAGTTGCTCGGTGTACACTTTTTATTGTTCTTCTAAGTTAAATTTTACGAAAATGAGCCTCCAGGATTATTTCGATGCCAAAACACCAACTTTCTATGACAAATGGACAAAACCGTTAAAAGCTCCTCCATAGAGAGAGTAGAGCAACTTCGGACAATCAAAGTTGCTCGGTGTACACTTTATTTTGTTCTACTAAGTCAAATTTTACGAGTATAAGCTTCCATGATTATTTCGATTCCAAAACACCAAATTTCTATGACAAATGAACAAAACCGTTAAAAGCTCCTCCATAGAGAGCGTTGAGCAACTTCGGACTATCAAAGTTGCTCGGTGTACACTTTTTATTATTCTTTTAAGTTAAATTTTACGAAGATGAGCTTCCAGTATTATTTCGATGCCAAAATACCAGCTTTCTATGACAAATGGACAAAACCTTTAAAAGCTCCTCCATGGAGAGAGTTGATAAACTTCGGTCTATCAAAGTTGCTCGGTGTACACTTTTTATTGTTCTTCTAAGTTAAATTTTACGAAAATGAGCTTCCAGGATTATTTCGATGACAAAAGACCAACTTTCTATGACAAAATGACAAAACCGTTAAAAGCTCCTCCATAGAGAGAGTCGAGCAACTTCGGACAATAAGGTTGCTCGGTGTACACTTTATATTGTTCTACTAAGTGAAATTTTACGAGTATAAGCTTCAAAGATTATTTCGATGCCAAAACATTAACTTTCTATGACAAATGGACAAAACCGTTAGAAGCTCCTCCATAGAGAGAGTTGAGAAACTTCGGACTATCAAAGTTACTCGGTGTACAGTTTTTATTGTTATTCTATGTTAAATTTTACGAAAATGAGCTTCCAGGATTATTTCGATTCCAAAACACCAAATTTCTATGACAAATGAACAAAACCGTTAAAAACTCCTCCATAGAGAGCGTTGAGCAACTTCGGACTATCAAAGTTGCTCGGTGTACACTTTTTATTGTTCTTCTAAGTTAAATTTTACGAAAATGAGCTTCCTGGATTATTTCGATGCCAAAACACCAACTTTCTATGACAAATGGACAAAACCGTTAAAAGCTCCTCCATAGAAAGAGTTGAGCAACTTTGGACTATCAAAGTTGCTCGGTGTACACTTTTTATTGTTCTTTTATGTTAAATTTTACGAGTATAAGCTTCCAAGATTATTTCGATGCCAAAACATTAACTTTCTATGACAGATGGAGAAAACAGTTAAAAGCACCTCCATAGAAAGAGTTGAGCACCTTCGGACAATCAAAGTTGCTCGGTGTACACTTTTTATTGTTCTTTTATGTTAAATTTTATGAAAATGAGCTTCTAGGATTATTTCGATGCTAAAACACCAACTTTCTATGACAAGTGGACAAAACCGTTAAAAGCTCTTCCATAGAGAGAGTTGAGCAACTTCGGACTATTAAAGTTGCTCGGTGTACACTTTTTATTATTCTTCTATGTTAAATTTTATGAAAATGAGCTTCCAGGATTATTTCGATGCCAAAACACCAACTTTCTATGACAAATGGACAAAACCGTTAAAAGCTCCTCCATAGACAGAGTTGAGCAACTTCGGACTATCAAAGTTGCTCGGTGTACACTTTTTATTGTTCTTTTATGTTAAATTTTACAAAAATGAGCTTGCACGATTATTTCGATGACAAAACACTAACTTTCTATGACAAATGGACAAAACCGTTAAAAGCTCCTCCATATAAAGAGTTGAGCAACTTCGGACTATCAAAGTTGCTCGATGTACACTTTTTATGGTTCTTCTATGTTAAATTTTACGAACATGAGCTTCCAGGATTATTTCGATGCCAAAACACCAACTTTCCATGACAAATGGACAAAACCGTTAAAAGCTCCACCATAGAGAGAGTTGAGCAACTTCGGACTATCAAAGTTGCTCGGTGTACACTTTTTATTGTTCTTCTATGTTAAATTTTACGAAAATGAGCTTCCAGGATTATTTCGATGCCAAAACACCAACTTTCTATGACAAATGGACAAAACAGTTAAAAGCTCCTCCATAGAGAGAATTGAGCAACTTCGGACAATCAAAGTTGCTCGGTGTACACTTTATATTGTTCTTCTAAGTCAAATTTTACGAGTATAAGCTTCCTAGATTATTTCGATGAAAAAAAACCAACTTTCTTTGACAAATGGACAAAACCGTTAAAAGCACCTCCATAGAGAGAGTTGAGCAACTTTGGACAATCAAAGTTGCTCAGTGTACACCTTTTTTTGTTCTTTTATGTTAAATTTTACGAAAATGAGCTTCCAAGAATATTTCGATGCCAAAACACCAACTTTCTATGACAAATGGACAAAAACCGTTAAAAGCTCCTCTATAGAGAGAGTTGAGCAACTTCGGACCATCAAAGTTGCTCGGTGTACACTTTTTATTATTCTCCTATATTAAATTTTACGAAAATGAGCTTCCAGGATTATTTCGATGCCAAAACAGCAGCTTTCTATGACAAATGGACAAAACCGTTAAAAGCTCCTCCATAGAGAGAGTTGAGCAACTTCGGACAATCAAAGTTGCCCGGTGTACACTTTATTTTGTTCTACTAAGTCAAATTTTACGAGTATAAGCTTCCAAGATTATTTCGATGCCAAAACATTAACTTTCTATGACAAAAGGACAAAACCGTTAAAAGTTCCTCCATAGAAAGAGTTGAGCAACTTCGGACAATCAATTGTGCTCGGTGTACCCTTTTTATTGTTCTTTTATGTTAAATTTTACGAAGATGAGCTTCCAGTATTATTTCGATGCCAAAATACCGGCTTTCTATGACAAATGGACAAAACCTTTAAAAGCTCCTCCTTGGAGAGAGTTGATAAACTTCGGTCTATCAAAGTTGCTCGGTGTACACTTTTTATTGTTCTTCTAAGTTAAATTTTACAAAAATGAGCTTCCAGGATTATTTCGATGCCAAAAGACCAACTTTCTATGAAAAAATGACAAAACCGTTAAAAGCTCCTCCATAGAGAGAGTCGAGCAACTTCGGACAATAAAGTTGCTCGGTGTACACTTTATATTGTTCTACTAAGTCAAATTTTACGAGTATAAGCTTCCAAGATTATTTCGATGGCAAAACACCAACTTTTTATGACAAATGGAGAAAACAGTTAAAAGCTCCTCCATAGAGAGAGGTGAGCTACTTCGGACTATCAAAGTTGCTCGGTGTACACTTTCTATTGTTCTTCATGTTGAATTTTATGAAAATGAGCTTCCAGGATTATTTCGATGCCAAAACACCAACTTTCTATGACAAATGGACAAAACCGTTAAAAGCTCTTCCATAGAGAGAGTTGAGCAACTTCGGACTATCAAAGTTGCTCGGTGTACACTTTTTATTGTTCTTCTATGTTAAATTTTAAGAAAATGAACTTCCAGGATTATTTCGATGCCAAAACACCAACTTTCTATGACAAATGGACAAAACCGTTAAAAGCTCCTCCATAGAGAGAGTTGAGCAACTTCGGGCAATCAAAGTTGCTCGGTGTACACTTTATATTGTTCTACTAGGTCAAATTTTACGAGTATAAGCTTCCACGATTATTTCGATGCCAAAACACTAACTTCCTATGACAAATGGACAAAACCGTTAAAAGCACCTCCATAGAAAGAGTTGAGCAATTCCGGACAATCAATGCTGCACGGTATACCCTTTTTATTGTTCTTTTATGTTAAATTTTACGAAAATGAGCTTCCAAAATTATTTCGATGCCAAAACACCAGCTTTCTACGACAAATGGACAAAACCGTTAAAAGCCGCTCCATAGAGAGAGTTGAGAAACTTCGGACTATCAAAGTTGCTCGGTGTACACTTTTTATTGTTCTTCTAAGTTAAATTTTACGAAAATGATCTTCCAGGATTATTTCGATGCCAAAACACCAACTTTCTATCACAAATGGACAAAACCGTTAAAAGCTCCTCCATAGAGAGAGTCGAGCAACTTCGGACAATCAAAGTTGCTCGGTGTACACTTTATATTGTTCTACTAGGTCAAATTTTACGAGAATAAGCTTCCAAGATTATTTCGATGCCAAAACATTAACTTTCTATGACAAATGGACAAAACCGTTAAAAGCTCCTCCATAGAAAGAGTTGGGCATCTTTGGACAATCAAAGTTGCTCGGTGTACACTTTTTATTGTTCTTCTAAGTTAAATTTTAAGAAAATGAGCTTCCAAGATTATTTCGATGCCAAAACACAAACTTTCTATGACAAATGGACAAAACCGTTAAAAGCTCCTCCATAGAGAGAGGTGAGCAACTTCGGACAATCAAAGTTGCTCGGTGTACACTTTTTATTGTTCTTTTATATTAAATTTTACGAAAATGAGCTTGCACGATTATTTCAATTCCAAAACAACAACTTTCTATGACAAATGGAAGAAACCGTTAAAAGCTCCTCCATAGAGAGAGTTGAGCAACTTCGGACTATCAAAGTTGCTCGGTGTACACTTTTTATGGTTCTTCTTTGTTAAATTTTACGAAAATGAGCTTCAAGGATTATTTTGATGTCAAAACACGAACTTTCTATGACAAATGGACATAACCGTTAAAAGCTGCTCTATAGAGAGAGTTGAGCAACTTCGGACTATCAAAGTTGCTCGGTGTACACTTTTTATTGTTCTTTATGTTGAATTTTACGAAAATGAGCTTCCAGGATTATTTCGATGCCAAAACACCAACTCTCTATGACAAATGGTAAAAAACCATTAAAAGCTCCACAATAGAGAGAGTTGAGCAACTTTAGACTATCAAAGTTGCTCGGTGTACACTTTTTATTGTTCTTCTATGTTAAATTTTAAGAAAATGAACTTCCAGGATTATTTCGATTCCAAAACACCAACTTTCTATGACAAATGGACAAAACCGTTAAAAGCTCCTCTATAGAGATAGTCGAGCAACTTCGGGAAATCAAAGTTGCTCGGTGTACACTATATATTGTTCTACTAGGTCAAATTTTACGAGTATAAGCTTCCACGATTATTTCGATGCCAAAACATTAACTTTCTATGACAAATGGACAAAACCGTTAAAAGCTCCTCCATAGAAAGAGTTGGGCATCTTTGGACAATCAAAGTTGCTCGGTGTACACTTTTTATTGTTCTTCTAAGTTAAATTTTACGAAAATGAGCTTCCAAGATTATTTCGATGCCAAAACACAAACTTTCTATGACAAATGGACAAAACCGTTAAAAGCTCCTCCATAGAGAGAGGTGAGCAACTTCGGACAATCAAAGTTGCTCGGTGTACACTTTTTATTGTTCTTTTATATTAAATTTTACGAAAATGAGCTTGCACGATTATTTCAATTCCAAAACAACAACTTTCTATGACAAATGGAAGAAACCGTTAAAAGCTCCTCCATAGAGAGAGTTGAGCAACTTCGGACTATCAAAGTTGCTCGGTGTACACTTTTTATTGTTCTTTTATGTTAAATTTTATGAAAATGAGCTTCAAAAATTATTTCGATGCCAAAACACCAGCTTTCTATGACAAATGGACAAAACCGTTAAAAGCTCCTCCATAGAGAGAGTTGAGAAACTTCGGACTATCAAAGTTGCTCGGTGTACACTTTTTATTGTTCTTCTAAGTTAAATTTTACGAAAATGAGCTTCCAGGATTATTTCGATGCCAAAACACCAACTTTCTATGACAAATGGACAAAACCGTTAAAAGCTCCTCCATAGAGAGAGTCGAGCAACTTCGGACAATCAAAGTTGCTCGGTGTACACATTATATTGTTCTATTAGGTCAAATTTTACGAGTATAAGCTTCCAAGATTATTTCGATGCCAAAACATTAACTTTCTATGACAAATGGACAAAACCGTTAGAAGCTTCTCCATAGAAAGAGTTGAGCAACTTCGGACAATCAATGTTACTCGTTGTACCCTTTTTATTGTTCTTTTATGTTAAATTTTACGAAAATGAGCTTCCAGGATTATTTCGATGCCAAAACACCAACTTTCTATGACAAATGGAGAAAACCGTTAAAAACTCCTCCATAGATAGAGTTGAGCAACTTCGGACAATCAATGTTGCTCGTTGTACACTTTTTATGGTTCTTCTTTGTTAAATTTTGCGAAAATGAGTTTCCAGGATTATTTCGATGTGAAAACACGAACTTTCTATGACAAATGGACAAAACCGTTAAAAGCTGCTCCTTAGAGAGAGTTGAGCAACTTCGGACTATCAAAGTTGCTCGGTGTACACTTTCTATTGTTCTTTATGTTGAATTTTACGAAAATGAGCTTCCAGGATTATTTCGATGCCAAAACACCAACTTTCTATGACAAATGGACAAAACCGTTAAAAGCTCCTCCATAGAGAGAGTTGAGCAACTTCGGACTATCAAAGTTGCTCGGTGTACACTTTTTATTGTTCTTCTATGTTAAATTTTAAGAAAATGAGCTTCCAGGATTATTTCGATGCCAAAACACCAACTTTCTATGACAAATGGACAAAACCGTTAAAAGCTCCTCCATAGAGAGAGTCGAGCAACTTCGGACAATCAAAGTTGCTCGGTGTACACTTTATATTGTTCTACTAGGTCAAATTTTACGAGAATAAGCTTCCAATATTATTTCGTTGCCAAAAGATTAACTTTCTATGACAAATGGACAAAACCGTTAAAAGCTCCTCCATAGAAAGAGTTGGGCATCTTCGGACAATCAAAGTTGCTCGGTGTACACTTTTTATTGTTCTTCTAAGTTAAATTTTACGAAAATGAGCTTCCGGGATTATTTCGATGCCAAAACACAAACTTTCTATGACAAATGGACAAAACCGTTTAAAGCTCCTCCATAGAGAGAGTTGAGCAACTTCGGACTATCAAAGTTGCTCAGTGTACAATTTTTATTGTTCTTTTATGTTAAATTTTACGAAAATGTGCTTGCACGATTATTTCGATGCCAAAACAACAACTTTCTAAGACAAATGGAAAAAACTGTTAAAAGCTCCTCCATAGAGAGAGTTGAGCAACTTCGGACTATCAAAGTTGCTCGGTGTACACTTCTTATGGTTCTTCTTTGTTAAATTTTACGAAAATGAGCTTCCAGGATTATTTCGATGTCAAAACACGAACTTTCTATGACAAATGGACATAACCGTTAAAAGCTGCTCTATAGAGATAGTTGAGCATCTTCGGACTATCAAAGTTGCTCGGTGTACAATTTTTATTGTTCTTTATGTTGAATTTTATGAAAATGAGCTTCCAGGATTATTTCGATGCCAAAACACCAACTTTCTACGACAAATGGTAAAAAACCGTTAAAAGCTCCACCATAGAGAAAGTTGAGCAACTTCAGACTATTAAAGTTGCTCGGTGTACACTTTTTATTGTTCTTCTATGTTAAATTTTAAGAAAATGAACTTCCAGGATTATTTCGATGCCAAAACACCAACTTTCTATGACAAATGGACAAAACCGTTAAAAGCTCCTCCATAGAGAGAGTCGAGCAACTTCGGACAATCAAAGTTGCTCGGTGTACACTTTATATTGTTCTACTAGGTCAAATTTTACGAGTATAAGCTTCCACGATTATTTCGATGCCAAAACATTAACTTTCTATGACAAATGGACAAAACCGTTAAAAGCTCCTTCATAGAAAGAGTTGGGCATCTTCGGACAATCAAAGTTGCTCGGTGTACACTTTTTATTGTTCTTCTAAGTTAATTTTACAAAAATGAGCTTCCAGGGTTATTTCGATGCCAAAACACCTACTTTCTATGACAAATGGATAAAACCGTTAAAAGCACCTCCATAGAAATTGTTGGGCATCTTCGGACAATCAAAGTTGCTCGTTGTACACGTTTTATTGTTCTTTTATGTTAAATTTTACAAAAATGAGCATCCAGGATTATTTCGATGCCAAAACACCAACTTTCTACGACAAATGGACAAAACCGTTAAAACCTCCTCTATAGAGAGAGTTGAGCAACTTCGGACTATCGAAGTTGCTCGGTGTACACTTTTTATTGTTCTTTTATGTTAAATTTTACGAAAATGAGCTTCCAAGGTTATTTCGATGCCAAAACACCAACTTTCTATGACAAATGGACAAAACCGTTAAAAGCACCTCCATAGAGAGAGTTGAGCAACTTCGGACAATCAATGTTTCTCGGTGTACACTTGTTATTGTTCTTTTATGTTAAATTTTACGAAAATGAGCTTCCAAGATTATTTCGATGGCAAAACACTAGCTTTCTATGACAAATGAAAAAAACCGTTAAAAGCTCCTCCATAGAGAGAGTCGAGGAACTTCGGACAACCACAGTTGCTCGGTGTACACTTTATATTGTTCTACTAAGTCAAATTTTACGAGTATAAGCTTCCGGGATTATTTCGATGCCAAAACATTAACTTTTTATGACAAATGGACAAAACCGTTAAAAGCTCCTCCATAGAAAGAGTTGGGCATCTTCGGACAATCGAAGTTGCTCGGTGTACACTTTTTATTGTTCTTTTATGTTAAATTTTACGAAAATGAGCATCCAGGATTATTTCGATGCCAAAACACCAACTTTCTACGACAAATGGACAAAACCGTTAAAACTTCCTCCATAGAGAGAGTTGAGCAACTTCGGACTATCGAAGTTGATCGGTGTACACTTTTTATTGTTCTTTTATGTTAAATTTTACGAAAATGAGCTTCCAGGATTATTTTGATGCTAAAATACCAACTTTCTATGACAAATGAACAAAACCGTTAAAAGCCCCTCCATAGAGAGAGTTGAGCAACTTCGGACTATCAAAGTTTCTCGGTGTACACCTTTTATTGTTCTTTTATGTTAAATTTTGCGAAAATGAGCTTGCACGATTATTTCGATGCCAAAACACCAACTTTCTATGACAAATGGACAAAACCGTTAAAAGATCCTCCATAGAGAGAGTTAGCAACTTCGGACTATCAAAGTTGCTCGGTGTACACTTTCTATTGTTCTTTATGTTGAATTTTACGAAAATGAGCTTCCAGGATTATTTCGATGCCAAAACACCAACTTTCTATGACAAATGGACATAACCGTTAAAAGCTGCTCTATAGAGATAGTTGAGCATCTTTGGACTATCAAAGTTGCTCGGTGTACACTTTATATTGTTCTACTAAGTCAAATTTTACGAGTATAAGCTCCAAGATTATTTCGATGACAAAACATTAACTTTTTATGACAAATGGACAAAACCGTTAAAAGCTCCTCCATAGAAAGAGTTGAGCAACTTCGGACAATCAAAATTGCTCGGTGTACACTTTTTATTGTTCTTTTATGTTAAATTTTATGAAAATGAGCTTGCACGATTATTTCGATGGCAAAACACTAGCTTTCTATGACAAATGAAAAAAACCGTTAAAAGCTCCTCCATAGAAAAAGTTGAGAAACTTCGGACAATCAAAGTTGCTCGGTGTACACTTTTTATTGTTCTTCTAAGTTAAATTTTACGAAAATGAGCTTCCAGGATTATTTCGATGCCAAAACACCAACTTTCTACGACAAATGGACAAAACCGTTAAAAGCTCCTCCATAGAGAGAGTTGAGCAACTTCGGACTATCGAAGTTGATCGGTGTACACTTTTTATTGTTCTTTTATGTTAAATTTTCGAAAATGAGCTTCCAGGATTATTTCGATGCTAAAACACCAACTTTCTATGACAAATGGACAAAACCGTTAAAAGCCCCTCCATAGAGATAGTTGAGCAACTTCGGACTATCAAAGTTTCTCGGTGTACACCTTTTATTGTTCTTTTATGTTAAATTTTACGAAAATGAGCTTGCACGATTATTTCGACGCCAAAACACCAACTTTCTATGACAAATGGAAAAAATCGTTAAAAGATCCTCCATAGAGAGAGTTGAGCAACTTCGGACTATCAAAGTTGCTCGGTGTACACTTTTTATTGTTCTTCTATGTTAAATTTTAAGAAAATGACCTTCCAGGATTATTTCGATGTCAAAACACGAACTTTTTATGACAAATGGACAAAACCGTTAAAAACTCCTCCATAGAGAGAGTTGAGCAACTTCGAACTATCAAAGTTGCTCGGTGTACACTTTTTATTGTTCTTTATGTTAAATTTTACGAAAATGAGCTTCCAAGATTATTTTGATGCCAAAACACCAACTTTCTATGACAAATGGACAAAACCGTTAAAAGCTGCTCCATAGAGAGAGTTGAGCAACTTCGGACTATCAAAGTTGCTCGGTTTACACTTTATATTGTTCTACTAAGTCAAATTTTACGACTATAAGCTTCCAAGATTATTTCGATGCCAAAACATTAACTTTCTATGACAAATGGACAAAACCGTTAAAACCTCCTCCATAGAAAGAGTTGGGCATCTTCGGACAATCAAAGTTGCTCGGTGTACACTTTTTATTGTTCTTCTAAGTTAAATTTTACGATAATGAGCTTCCAGGATTATTTCGATGCCAAAACACCAAATTTCTATGACAAATGGACAAAACCGTTTAAAGCACCTCCATAGAAAGAGTTGGGCATCTTCGGACAATCAAAGTTGCTCGGTATACACTTTTTATTGTTCTTTTATGTTAAATTTTACGAAAATGAGCTTCCAGGATTATTTTGATGCCAAAACACCAACTTTCTATGACAAATGGACAAAACCGTTAAAACCTCCTCCGTAGAGAGAGTTGAGCAACTTCAGACTATCGAAGTTGCTCGGTGTACACTTTTTATTGTTCTTTTATGTTAAATTTTACGAAAATGAGCTTCCAGGAATATTTCGATGCCAAAACACCAACTTTCTATGAAAAATGGACAAAACCGTTAAAAGCTCCTCCATAGAGAGAGTTGAGCAACTTCGGACTATCAAAGTTGCTCGGTGTACACTTTTTATTGTTCTTCTATGTTAAATTTTAAGAAAATGACCTTCCAGGATTATTTCGATGCCAAAACACCAACTTTCTATGAGAAATGGACAAAACCGTTAAAAGCTCCTCTATAGAAAGAGTTGAGCAACTTCGGACAATCAATGTTGCTCGGTGTACACTTGTTATTGTTCTTTTGTGTTAAATTTTACGAAAATGAGCTTCCAGGATTATTTCGATGCCAAAACACTAGCTTTCTATGAAAAATGGACAAAACCGTTAAAAGCTCCTCCATAGAGAGAGTCGAGCAACTTCGGACAATCAAAGTTGCTCGGTGTACACTTTATATTGTTCTACTAAGTCAAATTTTAAGAGTATAAGCTTCCAGGATTATTACGATGCCAAAACATTAACTTTTTATGACAAATGGACAAAACTGTTAAAAGCTCCTCCATAGAAAGAGTTGGGCATCTTCGGACAATCGAAGTTGCTCGGTGTACACTTTTTATTGTTCTTTTATGTTAAATTTTACGAAAATGAGCTTCCAGGATTATTTCGATGCCAAAACGCCAACTTTCTACGACAAATGGACAAAACCATTAAAACCTCCTCCATAGAGAGAGTTGAGCAATTTCGGACTATCGAAGTTGATCGGTGTACACTTTTTATTGTTCTTTTATGTTAAATTTTACGAAAATGAGCTTCCAGGATTATTTCGATGCCAAAACACCAACTTTCTATGACAAATGGACAAAACCGTTAAAAGCTCCTCCATAGAGAGAGTTGAGCAACTTCGGACTATCAAAGTTTCTCGGTGTACACCTTTTATTGTTCTTTTATGTTAAATTTTACGAAAATGAGCTTGCACGATTATTTCGATTCCAAAACACCAACTTTCTATGACAAATGGAAAAAATCGTATCCTCCATAGAGAGAGTTGAGCAACTTCGAACTATCAAAGTTGCTCGGTGTACACTTTTTATGGTTCTTCTTTGTTAAATTTTACGAAAATGAGCTTCCAGGATTATTTCAATGTCAAAACACGAACTTTTGATGACAAATGGACAAAACCGTTAAAAGCTGCTCCATAGAGAGAGTTGAGCAACTTCGAACTATCAAAGTTGCTCGGTGTACACTTTTTATTGTTCTTTATGTTAAATTTTACGAAAATGAGCTTCCAAGATTATTTCGATGCCAAAACACTAGCTTTCTATGACAAATGGACAAAACCGTTAAAAGCTCCTCCATAGAGAGAGTCGAGCAACTTCGGACAATCAAAGTTGCTCGATGTACATTTTATATTGTTCTACTAAGTCAAATTTTACGAGTATAAGCTTCCAGGATTATTTCGATGCCAAAACATTAACTTTTTATGACAAATGGACAAAACCGTTAAAAGCTCCTCCATAGAAAGAGTTGGGCATCTTCGGACAATCGAAGTTGCTCGGTGTACACTTTTTATTGTTCTTTTATGTTAAATTTTACGAAAATGAGCTTCCAGGATTATTTCGATGCCAAAACACCAACTTTCAACGACAAATGGGCAAAACCGTTAAAACCTCCTCCATAGAGAGAGTTGAGCAACTTCGGACTATCGAAGTTGATCGGTGTACACTTTTTATTGTTCTTTATGTTAAATTTTACGAAAATGAGCTTCCAGGATTATTTCGATGCCAAAACACCAACTTTCTATGACAAATGGATAAAACCGTTAAAACTCCTCCATAGAGAGAGTTGAGCAACTTCGGACTATCAATGTTTCTCGGTGTACACCTTTTATTGTTCTTTTATGTTAAATTTTACGAAAATGAGCTTCCAGGATTATTTCGAGGTCAAAACAAGAAATTTTTATGACAAATGGACAAAACCGTTAAAAGCTGCTCCATAGAGAGAGTTGTGCAACTTCGAACTATCAAAGTTGCTCGGTGTACACTTTTTATTGTTCTTTATGTTAAATTTTACGAAAATGAGCTTCCAGGATTATTTCGATGCCAAAACACCAACTTTCTATGACAAATCGACAAAACCGTTAAAAGCTCCTCCATAGAGAGAGTTGAGCAACTTCGGACAATCAAAGTTGCTCGGTGTACACTTTATATTGTTCTACTAAGTCGAATTTTACGACTATAAGCTTCCAAGATTATTTCGATGCCAAAACATTAACTTTCTATGACAAATTGACAAAACCGTTAAAACCTCCTCCATAGAAAGAGTTGGGCATCTTCGGACAATCGAAGTTGCTCAGTGTACACTTTTTATTGTTCTTTTATGTTAAATTTTACGAAAATGAGCTTCCAGGATTATTTCGATGCCAAAACACCAACTTTCTACGACAAATGGACAAAACCGTTAAAACCTCCTCCATAGAGAGAGTTGAGCAACTTCGGACTATCAAAGTTTCCCGGTGTACACCTTTTATTGTTCTTTTATGTTAAATTTTACGAAAATGAGCTTGCACGATTATTTCGATGCCAAAACACCAACTTTCTATGACAAATGGAAAAAATCGTTAAAAGATCCTCCATAGAGAGAGTTGAGCAACTTCGGACTATCAAAGTTGCTCGGTGTACACTTTTTATGGTTCTTCTTTGTTAAATTTTACGAAAATGAGCTTCCAGGATTATTTCGAGGTCAAAACACGAACTTTTTATGACAAATGGACAAAACCGTTAAAAGCTGCTCCATAGAGAGAGTTGTGCAACTTCGAACTATCAAAGTTGCTCGGTGTACACTTTTTATTGTTCTTTATGTTAAATTTTACGAAAATGAGCTTCCAGGATTATTTTGATGCCAAAACACCAACTTTCTATGACAAATCGACAAAACCGTTAAAAGCTGCTCCATAGAGAGAGTTGAGCAACTTCGGACTATCAAAGTTGCTCGGTTTACACTTTATATTGTTCTACTAAGTCAAATTTTATGACTATAAGCTTCCAAGATTATTTCGATGCCAAAACATTAACCTTCTATGACAAATGGACAAAACCGTTAAAACCTCCTCCATAGAAAGAGTTGGGCATCTTCGGACAATCAAAGTTGCTCGGTGTACACTTTTTATTGTTCTTCTAAGTTAAATTTTACGAAAATGAGCTTCCAGGATTATTTCGATGCCAAAACACCAAATTTCTATGACAAATGGACAAAACCGTTAAAAGCACCTCCATAGAAAGAGTTGGGCATCTTCGGACAATCAAAGTTGCTCGGTATACACTTTTTATTGTTCTTTTATGTTAAATTTTACGAAAATGAGCTTCCAGGATTATTTTGATGCCAAAACACCAACTTTCTATGACAAATGGACAAAACCGTTAAAACCTCCTCCGTAGACAGAGTTGAGCAACTTCAGACTATCGAAGTTGCTCGGTGTACACTTTTTATTGTTCTTTTATGTTAAATTTTACGAAAATGAGCTTCCAGGAATATTTCGATGCCAAAACACCAACTTTCTATGAAAAATGGACAAAACCGTTAAAAGCTCCTCCATAGAGAGAGTTGAGCAACTTCGGACTATCAAAGTTGCTCGGTGTACACTTTTTATTGTTCTTCTATGTTAAATTTTAAGAAAATGACCTTCCAGGATTATTTCGATGCCAGAACACCAACTTTCTATGAGAAATGGACAAAACCGTTAAAAGCTCCTCCATAGAAAGAGTTGAGCAACTTCGGACAATCAATGTTGCTCGGTGTACACTTGTTATTGTTCTTTTGTGTTAAATTTTACGAAAATCAGCTTCCAAGATTATTTCGATGCCAAAACACTAGCTTTCTATGACAAATGGACAAAACCGTTAAAAGCTCCTCCATAGAGAGAGTCGAGCAACTTCGGACAATCAAAGTTGCTCGGTGTACACTTTATATTGTTCTACTAAGTCAAATTTTACGAGTATAAGCTTCCAGGATTATTTCGATGCCAAAACATTAACTTTTTATGACAAATGGACAAAACCGTTAAAAGCTCCTCCATAGAAAGAGTTGGGCATCTTCGGACAATCGAAGTTGCTCGGTGTACACTTTTTATTGTTCTTTTATGTTAAATTTTACGAAAATGAGCTTCCAGGATTATTTCGATGCCAAAACACCAACTTTCTACGACAAATGGACAAAACCGTTAAAACCTCCTCCATAGAGAGAGTTGAGCAACTTCGGACTATCAAAGTTGATCGGTGTACACTTTTTATTGTTCCTTTATGTTAAATTTTACGAAAATGAGCTTCCAGGATTATTTCGATGCCAAAACACCAACTTTCTATGACAAATGGACAAAACCGTTAAAACTCCTCCATAGGGAGAGTTGAGCAACTTCGGACTATCAATGTTTCTCGGTGTACACCTTTTATTGTTCTTTTATGTTAAATTTTACGAAAATGAGCTTCCAAGATTATTTCGATGCCAAAACACTAGCTTTCTATGACAAATGGACAAAACCGTTAAAAGCTCCTCCATAGAGAGAGTCGAGCAACTTCGGACAATCAAAGTTGCTCGGTGTACACTTTATATTGTTCTACTAAGTCAAATTTTACGAGTATAAGCTTCCAGGATTATTTCGATGCCAAAACACTAACTTTTTATGACAAATGGACAAAACCGTTAAAAGTTCCTCCATAGAAAGAGTTGGGCATCTTCGGACAATCGAAGTTGCTCGGTGTACACTTTTTATTGTTCTTTTATGTTAAATTTTACGAAAAGGAGCTTCCAGGATTATTTCGATGCCAAAACACCAACTTTCTACAACAAATGGACAAAACCGTTAAAAGATCCTCCATAGAGAGAGTTGAGCAACTTCGGACTATCAAAGTTGCTCGGTGTACACTTTTTATTGTTCTTCTATGTTAAATTTTAAGAAAATGACCTTCCAGGATTATTTCGATGTCAAAACACGAACTTTTTATGACAAATGGACAAAACCGTTAAAAACTCCTCCATAGAGAGAGTTGAGCAACTTCGAACTATCAAAGTTGCTCGGTGTACACTTTTTATTGTTCTTTATGTTAAATTTTAAGAAAATGAGCTTCCAGGATTATTTTGATGCCAAAACACCAACTTTCTATGACAAATGGACAAAACCGTTAAAAGCTGCTCCATAGAGAGAGTTGAGCAACTTCGGACTATCAAAGTTGCTCGGTTTACACTTTATATTGTTCTACTAAGTCAAATTTTATTACTATAAGCTTCCAATTATTTCGATGCCAAAACATTAACCTTCTATGACAAATGGACAAAACCGTTAAAACCTCCTCCATAGAAAGAGTTGGGCATCTTCGGACAATCAAAGTTGCTCGGTGTACACTTTTTATTGTTCTTCTAAGTTAAATTTAACGAAAATGAGCTTCCAGGATTATTTCGATGCCAAAACACCAACTTTCTATGACAAATGGACAAAACCGTTAAAAGCACCTCCATAGAAAGAGTTGGGCATCTTCGGACAATCAAAGTTGCTCGGTGTACACTTTTTATTGTTCTTTTATGTTAAATTTTACGAAAATGAGCTTCCAGGATTATTTCGATGCCAAAACACCAACTTTCTACGACAAATGGACAAAAATGTTAAAACCTCCTCCATAGAGAGAGTTGAGCAACTTCGGACTATCGAAGTTGATCGGTGTACACTTTTTATTGTTCCTTTATGTTAAATTTTTCGAAAATGGGCTTCCAGGATTATTTCGATGCCAAAACACCAACTTTCTATGACAAATGGATAAAACCGTTAAAACTCCTCCATAGAGAGAGTTGAGCAACTTCGGACTATCAATGTTTCTCGGTGTACACCTTTTATTGTTCTTTTATGTTAAATTTTACGAAAATGAGCTTCCAAGATTATTTCGATGCCAAAACACTAGCTTTCTATGACAAATGGACAAAACCGTTAAAAGCTCCTCCATAGAGAGAGTCGAGCAACTTCGGACAATCAAAGTTGCTCGGTGTACACTTTATATTGTTCTACTAAGTCAAATTTTACGAGTATATGCTTCCAGGATTATTTCGATGCCAAAACATTAACTTTTTATGACAAATGGACAAAACCGTTAAAAGTTCCTCCATAGAAAGAGTTGGGCATCTTCGGACAATCGAAGTTGCTCGGTGTACACTTTTTATTGTTCTTTTATGTTAAATTTTACGAAAATGAGCTTCCAGGATTATTTCGATGCCAAAACACCAACTTTCTACGACAAATGGAAAAAACCGTTAAAACCTCCTCCATAGAGAGAGTTGAGCAACTTCGGACTATCGAAGTTGATCGGTGTACACTTTTTATTGTTCTTTTATGTTAAATTTTACGAAAATGAGCTTCCAGGATTATTTCGATGCCAAAACACCAACTTTCTATGAAAAATGGACAAAACCGTTAAAAGATCCTCCATAGAGAGAGTTGAGCAACTTCGGACTATCAAAGTTGCTCGGTGTACACTTTTTATGGTTCTTCTTTGTTAAATTTTACGAAAATGAGCTTCCAGGATTATTTCGAGGTCAAAACACGAAATTTTTATGACAAATGGACAAAACCGTTAAAAGCTGCTCCATAGAGAGAGTTGTGCAACTTCGAACTATCAAAGTTGCTCGGTGTACACTTTTTATTGTTCTTTATGTTAAATTTTACGAAAATGAGCTTCCAGGATTATTTCGATGCCAAAACACCAACTTTCTATGACAAATCGACAAAACCGTTAAAAGCTCCTCCATAGAGAGAGTTGAGCAACTTCGGACAATCAAAGTTGCTCGGTGTACACTTTATATTGTTCTACTAAGTCAAATTTTACGACTATAAGCTTCCAAGATTATTTCGATGCCAAAACATTAACTTTCTATGACAAATGGACAAAACCGTTAAAACCTCCTCCATAGAAAGAGTTGGGCATCTTCGGACAATCGAAGTTGCTCAGTGTACACTTTTTATTGTTCTTTTATGTTAAATTTTACGAAAATGAGCTTCCAGGATTATTTCGATGCCAAAACACCAACTTTCTACGACAAATGGACAAAACCGTTAAAACCTCCTCCATAGAGAGAGTTGAGCAACTTCGGACTATCAAAGTTTCTCGGTGTACACCTTTTATTGTTCTTTTATGTTAAATTTTACGAAAATGAGCTTGCACGATTATTTCGATGTCAAAACACGAACTTTCTATGACAAATGGACAAAACCGTTAAAACCTCCTGCATAGAGAGAGTTGAGCAACTTCGGACTATCGAAGTTGATCGGTGTACACTTTTTATTGTTCTTTTATGTTAAATTTTACGAAAATGAGCTTGCACGATTATTTCGATGTCAAAACACCAACTTTCTATGACAAATGGACAAAACCGTTAAAAGCTCCTCCATAGAAAGAGTTGAGCAACTTCGGACAATCAATGTTGCTCGGTGTACACTTGTTATTGTTCTTTTATGTTAAATTTTACGAAAATGAGCTTCCAAGATTATTTCGATGCCAAAACACTAGCTTTCTATGAAAAATGGACAAAACCGTTAAAAGCTCCTCCATAGAGAGAGTTTAGCAACTTCGGACTATCAAAGTTGCTCGGTGTACACTTTTTATTGTTCTCCTATGTTAAATTTTAAGAAAATGACCTTCCAGGATTATTTCGATGCCAAAACACCAACTTTCTATGAGAAATGGACAAAACCGTTAAAAGCTCATCCATAGAAAGAGTCGAGCAACTTCGGACAATCAATGCTACTCGGTGTACACTTGTTATTGTTATTTTATGTTAAATTTTACGAAAATGAGCTTCCAATATTATTTCGATGCCAAAACACCAGCTTTCTATGACAAATGACAAAACCGTTAAAAGCTCCTCCATAGAGAGAGTTGAGCAACTTCGGACTATCGAAGTTGCTCGGTGTACACTTTTTATTGTTCTTCTATGTTAAATTTTAAGAAAATGAACTTCCAGGATTATTTCGATGCCAAAACACCAACTTTCTATGACAAATGGACAAAACCGTTAAAAGCTCCTCCATAGAAAGAGTTGGGCATCTTCGGACAATCAAAGTTGCTCGGTGTACACTTTTTATTGTTCTTCTAAGTTAAATTTTACGAAAATGAGCTTCCAGGATTATTTCGATGCCAAAACACCAAATTTCTATGACAAATGGACAAAACCGTTAAAAGCACCTCCATAGAAAGAGTTGGGCATCTTCGGACAATCAAAGTTGCTCGGTATACACTTTTTATTGTTCTTTTATGTTAAATTTTACGAAAATGAGCTTCCAGGATTATTTTGATGCCAAAACACCAACTTTCTATGACAAATGGACAAAACCGTTAAAACCTCCTCCGTAGAGAGAGTTGAGCAACTTCAGACTACCGAAGTTGCTCGGTGTACACTTTTTATTGTTCTTTTATGTTAAATTTTACGAAAATGAGCTTCCAGGAATATTTCGATGCCAAAACACCAACTTTCTATGAAAAATGGACAAAACCGTTAAAAGCTCCTCCATAGAGAGAGTTGAGCAACTTCGGACTATCAAAGTTGCTCGGTGTACACTTTTTATTGTTCTTCTATGTTAAATTTTAAGAAAATGACCTTCCAGGATTATTTCGATGCCAAAACACCAACTTTCTATGAGAAATGGACAAAACCGTTAAAAGCTCCTCCATAGAAAGAGTTGAGCAACTTCGGACAATCAATGTTGCTCGGTGTACACTTGTTATTGTTCTTTTGTGTTAAATTTTACGAAAATGAGCTTCCAAGATTATTTCGATGCCAAAACACTAGCTTTCTATGACAAATGGACAAAACCGTTAAAAGCTCCTCCATAGAGAGAGTCGAGCAACTTCGGACAATCAAAGTTGCTCGGTGTACACTTTATATTGTTCTACTAAGTCAAATTTTACGAGTATAAGCTTCCAGGATTATTTCGATGCCAAAACATTAACTTTTTATGACAAATGGACAAAACCGTTAAAAGCTCCTCCATAGAAAGAGTTGGGCATCTTCGGACAATCGAAGTTGCTCGGTGTACACTTTTTATTGCTCTTTTATGTTAAATTTTACGAAAATGAGCTTCCAGGATTATTTCGATGCCAAAACACCAACTTTCTACGACAAATGGACAAAACCGTTAAAACCTCCTCCATAGAGAGAGTTGAGCAACTTCGGACTATCGAAGTTGATCGGTGTACACTTTTCATTGTTCCTTTATGTTAAATTTTACGAAAATGAGCTTCCAGGATTATTTCGATGCCAAAACACCAACTTTATATGACAAATGGATAAAACCGTTAAAACTCCTCCATAGAGAGAGTTGAGCAACTTCGGACTATCAATGTTTCTCGGTGTACACCTTTTATTGTTCTTTTATGTTAAATTTTACGAAAATGAGCTTCCAAGATTATTTCGATGCCAAAACACTAGCTTTCTATGACAAATGGACAAAACCGTTAAAAGCTCCTCCATAGAGAGAGTCGAGCAACTTCGGACAATCAAAGTTGCTCGGTGTACACTTTATATTGTTCTACTAAGTCAAATTTTACGAGTATAAGCTTCCAGGATTATTTCGATGCCAAAACATTAACTTTTTATGACAAATGGACAAAACCGTTAAAAGTTTCTCCATAGAAAGAGTTGGGCATCTTCGGACAATCGAAGTTGCTCGGTGTACACTTTTTATTGTTCTTTTATGTTAAATTTTACGAAAATGAGCTTCCAGGATTATTTCGATGCCAAAACACCAACTTTCTACGACAAATGGACAAAACCGTTAAAAGATCCTCCATAGAGAGAGTTGAGCAACTTCGGACTATCAAAGTTGCTCGGTGTACACTTTTTATTGTTCTTCTATGTTAAATTTTAAGAAAATGACCTTCCAGGATTATTTCGATGTCAAAACACGAACGTTTTATGACAAATGGACAAAACCGTTAAAAACTCCTCCATAGAGAGAGTTGAGCAACTTCGAACTATCAAAGTTGCTCGGTGTACACTTTTTATTGTTCTTTATGTTAAATTTTACGAAAATGAGCTTCCAGGATTATTTTGATGCCAAAACACCAACTTTCTATGACAAATGGACAAAACCGTTAATAGCTGCTCCATAGAGAGAGTTGAGCAACTTCGGACTATCAAAGTTGCTCGGTTTACACTTTATATTGTTCTACTAAGTCAAATTTTATGACTATAAGCTTCCAAGATTATTTCGATGCCAAAACATTAACCTTCTATGACAAATGGACAAAACCGTTAAAACCTCCTCCATAGAAAGAGTTGGGCATCTTCGGACAATCAAAGTTGCTCGGTGTACACTTTTTATTGTTCTTCTAAGTTAAATTTAACGAAAATGAGCTTCCAGGATTATTTCGATGCCAAAACACCAACTTTCTATGACAAATGGACAAAACCGTTAAAAGCACCTCCATAGAAAGAGTTGGGCATCTTCGGACAATCAAAGTTGCTCGGTGTACACTTTTTATTGTTCTTTTATGTTAAATTTTACGAAAATGAGCTTCCAGGATTATTTCGATGCCAAAACACCAACTTTCTATGACAAATGGACAAAAATGTTAAAACCTCCTCCATAGAGAGAGTTGAGCAACTTCGGACTATCGAAGTTGATCGGTGTACACTTTTTATTGTTCCTTTATGTTAAATTTTACGAAAATGAGCTTCCAGGATTATTTCGATGCCAAAACACCAACTTTCTATGACAAATGGATAAAACCGTTAAAACTCCTCCATAGAGAGAGTTGAGCAACTTCGGACTATCAATGTTTCTCGGTGTACACCTTTTATTGTTTTTTTATGTTAAATTTTACGAAAATGAGCTTCCAAGATTATTTCGATGCCAAAACACTAGCTTTCTATGACAAATGGACAAAACCGTTAAAAGCTCCTCCATAGAGAGAGTCGAGCAACTTCGGACAATCAAAGTTGCTCGGTGTACACTTTATATTGTTCTACTAAGTCAAATTTTACGAGTATATGCTTCCAGGATTATTTCGATGCCAAAACATTAACTTTTTATGACAAATGGACAAAACCGTTAAAAGTTCCTCCATAGAAAGAGTTGGGCATCTTCGGACAATCGAAGTTGCTCGGTGTACACTTTTTATTGTTCTTTTATGTTAAATTTTACGAAAATAAGCTTCCAGGATTATTTCGATGCCAAAACACCAACTTTCTACGACAAATGGACAAAACCGTTAAAACCCCCTCCATAGAGAGAGTTGAGCAACTTCGGACTATCGAAGTTGATCGGTGTACACTTTTTATTGTTCTTTTTTGTTAAATTTTACGAAAATGAGCTTCCAGGATTATTTCGATGCCAAAACACCAACTTTCTATGACAAATGGACAAAACCGTTAAAAGATCCTCCATAGAGAGAGTTGAGCAACTTCGGACTATCAAAGTTGCTCGGTGTACACTTTTTATGGTTCTTCTTTGTTAAATTTTACGAAAATGAGCTTCCAGGATTATTTCGAGGTCAAAACACGAAATTTTTATGACAAATGGACAAAACCGTTAAAAGCTGCTCCATAGAGAGAGTTGTGCAACTTCGAACTATCAAAGTTGCTCGGTGTACACTTTTTATTGTTCTTTATGTTAAATTTTACGAAAATGAGCTTCCAGGATTATTTCGATGCCAAAACAACAACTTTCTATGACAAATCGACAAAACCGTTAAAAGCTCCTCCATAGAGAGAGTCGAGCAACTTCGGACAATCAAAGTTGCTCGGTGTACACTTTATATTGTTCTACTAAGTCAAATTTTACGACTATAAGCTTCCAAGATTATTTCGATGCCAAAACATTAACTTTCTATGACAAATGGACAAAACCGTTAAAACCTCCTCCATAGAAAGAGTTGGGCATCTTCGGACAATCGAAGTTGCTCAGTGTACACTTTTTATTGTTCTTTTATGTTAAATTTTACGAAAATGAGCTTCCAGGATTATTTCGATGCCAAAACACCAACTTTCTACGACAAATGGACAAAACCGTTAAAACCTCCTCCATAGAGAGAGTTGAGCAACTTCGGACTATCAAAGTTTCTCGGTGTACACCTTTTATTGTTCTTTTATGTTAAATTTTACGAAAATGAGCTTGCACGATTATTTCGATGTCAAAACACGAACTTTCTATGACAAATGGACAAAACCGTTAAAACCTCCTGCATAGAGAGAGTTGAGCAACTTCGGACTATCGAAGTTGATCGGTGTACACTTTTTATTGTTCTTTTATGTTAAATTTTACGAAAATGAGCTTGCACGATTATTTCGATGTCAAAACACCAACTTTCTATGACAAATGGACAAAACCGTTAAAAGCTCCTCCATAGAAAGAGTTGAGCAACTTCGGACAATCAATGTTGCTCGGTGTACACTTGTTATTGTTCTTTTATGTTAAATTTTATGAAAATGAGCTTCCAAGATTATTTCGATGCCAAAACACTAGCTTTCTATGAAAAATGGACAAAACCGTTAAAAGCTCCTCCATAGAGAGAGTTTAGCAACTTCGGACTATCAAAGTTGCTCGGTGTACACTTTTTATTGTTCTTCTATGTTAAATTTTAAGAAAATGACCTTCCAGGATTATTTCGATGCCAAAACACCAACTTTCTATGAGAAATGGACAAAACCGTTAAAAGCTCATCCATAGAAAGAGTTGAGCAACTTCGGACAATCAATGCTACTCGGTGTACACTTGTTATTGTTATTTTATGTTAAATTTTACGAAAATGAGCTTCCAATATTATTTCGATGCCAAAACACCAGCTTTCTATGACAAATGACAAAACCGTTAAAAGCTCCTCCATAGAGAGAGTTGAGCAACTTCGGACTATCGAAGTTGCTCGGTGTACACTTTTTATTGTTCTTCTATGTTAAATTTTAAGAAAATGAACTTCCAGGATTATTTCGATGCCAAAACACCAACTTTCTATGACAAATGGACAAAACCGTTAAAAGCTCCTCCATAGAAAGAGTTGGGCATCTTCGGACAATCGAAGTTGCTCGGTGTACACTTTTTATTGTTCTTTTATGTTAAATTTTACGAAAATGAGCTTCCAGGATTATTTCGATGCCAAAACACCAACTTTCTACGACAAATGGACAAAAATGTTAAAACCTCCTCCATAGAGAGAGTTGAGCAACTTCGGACTATCGAAGTTGATCGGTGTACACTTTTTATTGTTCCTTTTTGTTAAATTTTACGAAAATGAGCTTCCAGGATTATTTCGATGCCAAAACACCAACTTTCTATGACAAATGGATAAAACCGTTAAAAGCTCCTCCATAGAGAGAGTTGAGCAACTTCGGACTATCAATGTTTCTCGGTGTACACCTTTTATTGTTCTTTTATGTTAAATTTTACGAAAATGAGCTTCCAAGATTATTTCGATGCCAAAACACTAGCTTTCTATGACAAATGGACAAAACCGTTAAAAGCTCCTCCATAGAGAGAGTCGAGCAACTTCGGACAATCAAAGTTGCTCGGTGTACACTTTATATTGTTCTACTAAGTCAAATTTTACGACTATAAGCTTCCAAGATTATTTCGATGCCAAAACATTAACTTTCTATGACAAATGGACAAAACCGTTAAAACCTCCTCCATAGAAAGAGTTGGGCATCTTCGGACAATCGAAGTTGCTCAGTGTACACTTTTTATTGTTCTTTTATGTTAAATTTTACGAAAATGAGCTTCCAGGATTATTTCGATGCCAAAACACCAACTTTCTACGACAAATGGACAAAACCGTTAAAACCTCCTCCATAGAGAGAGTTGAGCAACTTCGGACTATCAAAGTTTCTCGGTGTACACCTTTTATTGTTCTTTTATGTTAAATTTTACGAAAATGAGCTTGCACGATTATTTCGATGTCAAAACACGAACTTTCTATGACAAATGGACAAAACCGTTAAAACCTCCTGCATAGAGAGAGTTGAGCAACTTCGGACTATCGAAGTTGATCGGTGTACACTTTTTATTGTTCTTTTATGTTAAATTTTACGAAAATGAGCTTGCACGATTATTTCGATGTCAAAACACCAACTTTCTATGACAAATGGACAAAACCGTTAAAAGCTCCTCCATAGAAAGAGTTGAGCAACTTCGGACAATCAATGTTGCTCGGTGTACACTTGTTATTGTTCTTTTATGTTAAATTTTACGAAAATGAGCTTCCAAGATTATTTCGATGCCAAAACACTAGCTTTCTATGAAAAATGGACAAAACCGTTAAAAGCTCCTCCATAGAGAGAGTTTAGCAACTTCGGACTATCAAAGTTGCTCGGTGTACACTTTTTATTGTTCTTCTATGTTAAATTTTAAGAAAATGACCTTCCAGGATTATTTCGATGCCAAAACACCAACTTTCTATGAGAAATGGACAAAACCGTTAAAAGCTCATCCATAGAAAGAGTTGAGCAACTTCGGACAATCAATGTTACTCGGTGTACACTTGTTATTGTTATTTTATGTTAAATTTTACGAAAATGAGCTTCCAATATTATTTCGATGCCAAAACACCAGCTTTCTATGACAAATGACAAAACCGTTAAAAGCTCCTCCATAGAGAGAGTTGAGCAACTTCGGACTATCGAAGTTGCTCGGTGTACACTTTTTATTGTTCTTCTATGTTAAATTTTAAGAAAATGAACTTCCAGGATTATTTCGATGCCAAAACACCAACTTTCTATGACAAATGGACAAAACCGTTAAAAGCTCCTCCATAGAAAGAGTTGGGCATCTTCGGACAATCGAAGTTGCTCGGTGTACACTTTTTATTGTTCTTTTATGTTAAATTTTACGAAAATGAGCTTCCAGGATTATTTCGATGCCAAAACACCAACTTTCTACGATAAATGGACAAAACCGTTAAAACCTCCTCCATAGAGAGAGTTGAGCAACTTCGGACTATCAAAGTTTCTCGGTGTACACCTTTTATTGTTCTTTTATGTTAAATTTTACGAAAATGAGCTTGCACGATTATTTCGATGTCAAAACACGAACTTTGTATGACAAATGGACAAAACCGTTAAAACCTCCTGCATAGAGAGAGTTGAGCAACTTCGGACTATCGAAGTTGATCGGTGTACACTTTTTATTGTTCTTTTATGTTAAATTTTACGAAAATGAGCTTCCAGGATTATTTCGATGTCAAAACATGAACTTTTAATGACAAATGGACAAAACCGTTAAAAGCTGCTCCATAGAGAGAGTTGAGCAACTTCGAACTATCAAAGTTGCTCGGTGTACACTTTTTATTGTTCTTTATGTTAAATTTTACGAAAATGAGCTTCCAGGATTATTTCGATGCCAAAACACCAACTTTCTATGACAAATGGACAAAACCGTTAAAAGCACCTCCATAGAAAGAGTTGGGCATCTTCGGACTATCAAAGTTGCTCGGTGTACACTTTTTATTGTTCTTTTATGTTAAATTTTACGAAAATGAGCTTCCAGGATTATTTCGATGCCAAAACACCAACTTTCCACGACAAATGGACAAAACCGTTAAAACCTCCTCCATAGAAAGAGTTGAGCAACTTCGGACTGTCGAAGTTGATCGGTGTACACTTTTTATTGTTCCTTTATGTTAAATTTTACGAAAATGAGCTTCCAGGATTATTTCGATGCAGAAACACCAACTTTCTATGACAAATGGATAAAACCGTTAAAACTCCTCCATAGAGAGAGTTGAGCAACTTCGGACTATCAATGTTTCTCGGTGTACACCTTTTATTGTTCTTTTATGTTAAATTTTACGAAAATGAGCTTCCAAGATTATTTCGATGCCAAAACACTAGCTTTCTACGACAAATGGACAAAACCGTTAAAAGCTCCTCCATAGAGAGAGTCGAGCAACTTCGGACAATCAAAGTTGCTCGGTATACACTTTATATTGTTCTACTAAGTCAAATTTTACGAGTATAAGCTTCCAGGATTATTTCGATGCCAAAACATTAACTTTTTATGACAAATGGACAAAACCGTTAAAAGTTCCTCCATAGAAAGAGTTGGGCAACTTCGAACTATCAAAGTTGCTCGGTGTACACTTTTTATTGTTCTTTTATGTTAAATTTTACGAAAATGAGCTTCCAGGATTATTTCGATGCCAAAACACCAACTTTCTATGAAAAATGGACAAAACCGTTAAAAGCTCCTTCATAGAGAGAGTTGAGAAACTTCGGACTATCAAAGTTGCTCGGTGTACACTTTTTATTGTTCTTCTAAGTTAAATTTTACGAAAATGAGCTTCCAGGATTATTTCGATGCCAAAACACCAACTTTCTATGACAAATGGAAAAAACCATTAAAACCTCCTCCATAGAGAGAGTTGAGCAACTTCGGACTATCGAAGTTTCTCGTTGTACACTTTTTATTGTTCTTTTATGTTAAATTTTACGAAAATGAGCTTCCAGGATTATTTCGATGCCAAAACACCAACTTTCTATGATAAATGGACAAAACCGTTAAAAGCTCCTCCGTAGAGAGAGTTGAGCAACTTTGGACTATCAAAGTTGCTCGGTGTACACCTTTTATTGTTCTTATATGTTAAATTTTACGAAAATGAGCTTGCAAATTATTTCGATGCCAAAACACCAACTTTCTATGACAAATGGACAAAACCGTTAAAAGCTCCTCCATAGAAAGAGTTGAGCAACTTCGGACAATCAATGTTGCTCGGTGTACACTTGTTATTGTTCTTTTATGTTAAATTTTACGAAAATGAGCTTCCAAGATTATTTCGATGCCAAAACACTAGCTTTCTATGAAAAATGGACAAAACCGTTAAAAGCTCCTCCATAGAGAGAGTTTAGCAACTTCGGACTATCAAAGTTGCTCGGTGTACACTTTTTATTGTTCTTCTATATTAAATTTTAAGAAAATGACCTTCCAGGATTATTTCGATGCCAAAACACCAACTTTCTATGAGAAATGGACAAAACCGTTAAAAGCTCATCCATAGAAAGAGTTGAGCAACTTCGGACAATCAATGCTACTCGGTGTACACTTGTTATTGTTATTTTATGTTAAATTTTACGAAAATGAGCTTCCAATATTATTTCGATGCCAAAACACCAGCTTTCTATGACAAATGACAAAACCGTTAAAAGCTCCTCCATAGAGAGAGTTGAGCAACTTCGGACTATCGAAGTTGCTCGGTGTACACTTTTTATTGTTCTTCTATGTTAAATTTTAAGAAAATGAACTTCCTGGATTATTTCGATGCCAAAACACCAACTTTCTATGACAAATGGACAAAACCGTTAAAAGCTCCTCCATAGAAAGAGTTGGGCATCTTCGGACAATCGAAGTTGCTCGGTGTACACTTTTTATTGTTCTTTTATGTTAAATTTTACGAAAATGAGCTTCCAGGATAATTTCGATGCCAAAACACCAACTTTCTACGACAAGTGGACAAAACCGTTAAAACCTCCTCCATAGAGAGAGTTGAGCAACTTCGGACTATCAAAGTTTCTCGGTGTACACCTTTTATTGTTCTTTTATGTTAAATTTTACGAAAATGAGCTTGCACGATTATTTCGATGCCAAAACACTAGCTTTCTATGACAAATGGACAAAACCGTTAAAAGCTCCTCCATAGATAGAGTCGAGCAACTTCGGACAATCAAAGTTGCTCGGTGTACACTTTTTATTGTTCTTTATGTTAAATTTCACGAAAATGAGCTTCCAGGATTATTTCGATGCCAAAACACCAACTTTCTATGACAAATGGACAAAACCGTTAAAAGCACCTCCATAGAAAGAGTTGGGCATCTTCGGACTATCAAAGTTGCTCGGTGTACACTTTTTATTGTTCTTTTATGTTAAATTTTACGAAAATGAGCTTCCAGGATTATTTCGATGCCAAAACACCAACTTTCTATGACAAATGGACAAAACCATTAAAACCTCCTCCATAGAGAGAGTTGAGCAACTTCGGACTATCGAAGTTGCTCGGTGTACACTTTTTATTGTTCTTTTATGTTAAATTTTACGAAAATGAGCTTCCAGGATTAATTCGATGCCAAAACACCAACTTTCTATGACAAATGGACAAAACCGTTAAAAGCTGCTCCATAGAGAGAGTTGAGCAACTTCGAACTATCAAAGTTGCTCGGTGTACACTTTTTATTGTTCTTTACGTTAAATTTTACGAAAATGAGCTTCCAGGATTATTTCGATGCCAAAACACCAACTTTCTATGACAAATGGACAAAACCGTTAAAAGCACCTCCATAGAAAGAGTTGGGCATCTTCGGATTATCAAAGTTGCTCGGTGTACACTTTTTATTGTTCTTTTATGTTAAATTTTACGAAAATGAGCTTCCAGGATTATTTCGATGTCAAAATACCAACTTTCCATGACAAATGGACAAAACCGTTAAAAGCACCTCCATAGAAAGAGTTGGGCATCTTCGGATTATCAAAGTTGCTCGGTGTACACTTTTTATTGTTCTTTTATGTTAAATTTTACGAAAATGAGCTTCCAGGATTATTTCGATGCCAAAACACCAACTTTCCATGACAAATGGACAAAACCGTTAAAAGCTCCTCCATAGAAAGAGTTGAGCAACTTCGGACAATCAATGTTGCTCGGTGTACACTTGTTATTGTTCTTTTATGTTAAATTTTACGAAAATGAGCTTCCAAGATTATTTCAATGCCAAAACACTAGCTTTCTATGACAAATGGACAAAACCGTTAAAAGTTCCTCCATAGAGAGAGTCGAGCAACTTCGGACAATCAAAGTTGCTCGGTGTACACTTTATATTGTTCTACTAAGTCAAATTTTACGAGTATAAGCTTCCAGGATTATTTCGATGCCAAAACATTAACTTTTTATGACAAATGGACAAAACCGTTAAAAGCTGCTCCATAGAGAGAGTTGAGCAACTTCGAACTATCAAAGTTGCTCGGTGTACACTTTTTATTGTTCTTTATGTTAAATTTTACGAAAATGAGCTTCCAGGATTATTTCGATGCCAAAACACCAACTTTCTATGATAAATGGACAAAACCGTTAAAAGCTCCTCCGTAGAGAGAGTTGAGCAACTTTGGACTATCAAAGTTGCTCGGTGTACACCTTTTATTGTTCTTATATGTTAAATTTTACGAAAATGAGCTTGCAAATTATTTCGATGCCAAAACACCAACTTTCTATGACAAATGGACAAAACCGTTAAAAGCGCCTCCATAGAAAGAGTTGAGCAACTTCGGACAATCAATGTTGCTCGGTGTACACTTGTTATTGTTCTTTTATGTTAAATTTTACGAAAATGAGCTTCCAAGATTATTTCGATGCCAAAACACTAGCTTTCTATGAAAAATGGACAAAACCGTTAAAAGCTCCTCCATAGAGAGAGTTTAGCAACTTCGGACTATCAAAGTTGCTCGGTGTACACTTTTTATTGTTCTTCTATATTAAATTTTAAGAAAATGACCTTCCAGGATTATTTCGATGCCAAAACACCAACTTTCTATGAGAAATGGACAAAACCGTTAAAAGCTCATCCATAGAAAGAGTTGAGCAACTTCGGACAATCAATGCTACTCGGTGTACACTTGTTATTGTTATTTTATGTTAAATTTTACGAAAATGAGCTTCCAATATTATTTCGATGCCAAAACACCAGCTTTCTATGACAAATGACAAAACCGTTAAAAGCTCCTCCATAGAGAGAGTTGAGCAACTTCGGACTATCGAAGTTGCTCGGTGTACACTTTTTATTGTTCTTCTATGTTAAATTTTAAGAAAATGAACTTCCTGGATTATTTCGATGCCAAAACACCAACTTTCTATGACAAATGGACAAAACCGTTAAAAGCTCCTCCATAGAAAGAGTTGGGCATCTTCGGACAATCGAAGTTGCTCGGTGTACACTTTTTATTGTTCTTTTATGTTAAATTTTACGAAAATGAGCTTCCAGGATAATTTCGATGCCAAAACACCAACTTTCTACGACAAGTGGACAAAACCGTTAAAACCTCCTCCATAGAGAGAGTTGAGCAACTTCGGACTATCAAAGTTTCTCGGTGTACACCTTTTATTGTTCTTTTATGTTAAATTTTACGAAAATGAGCTTGCACGATTATTTCGATGCCAAAACACTAGCTTTCTATGACAAATGGACAAAACCGTTAAAAGCTCCTCCATAGATAGAGTCGAGCAACTTCGGACAATCAAAGTTGCTCGGTGTACACTTTTTATTGTTCTTTATGTTAAATTTCACGAAAATGAGCTTCCAGGATTATTTCGATGCCAAAACACCAACTTTCTATGACAAATGGACAAAACCGTTAAAAGCACCTCCATAGAAAGAGTTGGGCATCTTCGGACTATCAAAGTTGCTCGGTGTACACTTTTTATTGTTCTTTTATGTTAAATTTTACGAAAATGAGCTTCCAGGATTATTTCGATGCCAAAACACCAACTTTCTATGACAAATGGACAAAACCATTAAAACCTCCTCCATAGAGAGAGTTGAGCAACTTCGGACTATCGAAGTTGCTCGGTGTACACATTTTATTGTTCTTTTATGTTAAATTTTACGAAAATGAGCTTCCAGGATTAATTCGATGCCAAAACACCAACTTTCTATGACAAATGGACAAAACCGTTAAAAGCTGCTCCATAGAGAGAGTTGAGCAACTTCGAACTATCAAAGTTGCTCGGTGTACACTTTTTATTGTTCTTTACGTTAAATTTTACGAAAATGAGCTTCCAGGATTATTTCGATGCCAAAACACCAACTTTCTATGACAAATGGACAAAACCGTTAAAAGCACCTCCATAGAAAGAGTTGGGCATCTTCGGATTATCAAAGTTGCTCGGTGTACACTTTTTATTGTTCTTTTATGTTAAATTTTACGAAAATGAGCTTCCAGGATTATTTCGATGTCAAAATACCAACTTTCCATGACAAATGGACAAAACCGTTAAAAGCACCTCCATAGAAAGAGTTGGGCATCTTCGGATTATCAAAGTTGCTCGGTGTACACTTTTTATTGTTCTTTTATGTTAAATTTTACGAAAATGAGCTTCCAGGATTATTTCGATGCCAAAACACCAACTTTCCATGACAAATGGACAAAACCGTTAAAAGCTCCTCCATAGAAAGAGTTGAGCAACTTCGGACAATCAATGTTGCTCGGTGTACACTTGTTATTGTTCTTTTATGTTAAATTTTACGAAAATGAGCTTCCAAGATTATTTCAATGCCAAAACACTAGCTTTCTATGACAAATGGACAAAACCGTTAAAAGTTCCTCCATAGAGAGAGTCGAGCAACTTCGGACAATCAAAGTTGCTCGGTGTACACTTTATATTGTTCTACTAAGTCAAATTTTACGAGTATAAGCTTCCAGGATTATTTCGATGCCAAAACATTAACTTTTTATGACAAATGGACAAAACCGTTAAAAGCTGCTCCATAGAGAGAGTTGAGCAACTTCGAACTATCAAAGTTGCTCGGTGTACACTTTTTATTGTTCTTTATGTTAAATTTTACGAAAATGAGCTTCCAGGATTATTTCAATGCCAAAACACCAACTTTCTATGACAAATGGACAAAACCGTTAAAAGCTCCTCCATAGAGAGAGTTGAGCAACTTCGGACTATCAAAGTTTCTCGGTGTACACATTTTATTGTTCTTTTATGTTAAATTTTACGAAAATGAGCTTGCACGATTATTTCGATGTCAAAACAACAACTTTCTATGACAAATGGAAAAAATCGTTAAAAGATCCTCCATAGAGAGAGTTGAGCAACTTCGGACTATCAAAGTTGCTCGGTGTACACTTTTTATGGTTCTTCTTTGTTAAATTTTACGAAAATGAGCTTCCAGGATTATTTCGATGTCAAAACACGAACTTTTTATGACAAATGGACAAAACCGTTAAAAGCTGCTCCATAGAGAGAGTTGAGCAACTTCGAACTATCAAAGTTGCTCGGTGTACACTTTTTATTGTTCTTTATGTTAAATTTTATAAAAATGAGCTTCCAAGATTATTTCGATGCCAAAACACTAGCTTTCTATGACAAATGGACAAAACCGTTAAAAGCCCCTCCATAGAGAGAGTCGGGCAACTTTGGACAATCAAAGTTCCTCGGTGTACACTTTATATTGTTCTACTAAGTCAAATTTTACGAGTATAAGCTTCCAGGATTATTTCGATGCCAAAACATTAACTTTTTATGACAAATGGACAAAACCGTTAAAAGCTCCTCTATAGAAAGAGTTGGGCATCTTCGGACAATCGAAGTTGCTCGGTGTACACTTTTTATTGTTCTTTTATGTTAAATTTTACGAAAATGAGCTTCCAGGATTATTTCGATGCCAAAACACCAACTTTCTACGACAAATGTATAAAACCGTTAAATCCTCCTCCATAGAGAGAGTTGAGCAACTTCGGACTATCAAAGTTTCTCGGTGTACACCTTTTATTGTTCTTTTATGTTAAATTTTACGAAAATGAGCTTGCACGATTATTTCGATGTCAAAACACGAACTTTCTATGATAAACGGACAAAACCGTTAAAACCTCCTGCATAGAGAGAGTTGAGCAACTTCGGACTATCGAAGTTGATCGGCGTACACTTTTTATTGTTCTTTTATGTTAAATTTTACGAAAATGAGCTTCCAGGATTATTTCGATGTCAAAACACGAACTTTTAATGACAAATGGACAAAACCGTTAAAAGCTGCTCCATAGAGAGAGTTGAGCAACTTCGAACTATCAAAGTTGCTCGGTGTACACTTTTTATTGTTCTTTATGTTACATTTTACGAAAATGAGCTTCCAGTATTATTTCGTTGCCAAAACACCAACTTTCCAGGACAAATGGACAAAACCGTTAAAAGCACCTCCATAGAAAGAGTTGGGCATCTTCGGACTATCAAAGTTGCTCGGTGTACACTTTTTATGGTTCTTTTATGTTAAATTTTACGAAAATGAGCTTCCAGGATTAATTCGATGCCAAAACACCAACTTTTTGTGACAAATGGACAAAACCAATAAAAGCTGCTCCATAGAGAGAGTTGAGCAACTTCGAACTATCAAAGTTGCTCGGTGTACACTTTTTATTGTTCTTTATGTTAAATTTTATGAAAATGAGCTTCCAGGATTATTTCGATGCAAAACACCAACTTTCTATGACAAATGGACAAAACCGTTAAAAGCACCTCCATAGAAAGAGTTGGGCATCTTCGGACTATCAAAGTTGCTCGGTGTACACTTTTTATTGTTCTTTTATGTTAAATTTTACGAAAATGAGCTTCCAGGATTATTTCGATGCCAAAACACCAACTTTCTATGAAAAATGGACAAAACCGTTAAAAGCTCCTTCATAGAGAGAGTTGAGAAACTTCGGACTATCAAAGTTGCTCGGTGTACACTTTTTATTGTTCTTCTAAGTTAAATTTTACGAAAATGAGCTTCCAGGATTATTTCGATGCCAAAACACCAACTTTCTATGACAAATGGAAAAAACCATTAAAACCTCCTCCATAGAGAGAGTTGAGCAACTTCGGACTATCGAAGTTTCTCGGTGTACACTTTTTATTGTTCTTTTATGTTAAATTTTACGAAAATGAGCTTCCAGGATTATTTCGATGCCAAAACACCAACTTTCTATGATAAATGGACAAAACCGTTAAAAGCTCCTCCGTAGAGAGAGTTGAGCAACTTTGGACTATCAAAGTTGCTCGGTGTACACCTTTTATTGTTCTTATATGTTAAATTTTACGAAAATGAGCTTGCAAATTATTTCGATGCCAAAACACCAACTTTCTATGACAAATGGAAAAAACCGTTAAAAGCTTATCCATAGAGAGAGTTGAGCAACTTCGGACTATCAAAGTTGCTCGGTGTACACTTTTTATGCTTCTTCTTTGTTAAATTTTACGAAAATGAGCTTGCAGGATTATTTCGATGTCAAAACACGAACTTTTTATGACAAATGGACAAAACCGTTAAAAGCTGCTGCATAGAGAGAGTTGAGCAACTTCGGACTATCAAAGTTGCTCGGTGTACACTTTTTATTGTTCTTTATGTTAAATTTTACGAAAATTTGCTTCCAGGATTATTTCGATGCCAAAACAGCAACTTTCTATGACAAATGAACAAAACCGTTAAAAGCTCCTCCATAGAGAGAGTTGAGCAACTTCGGACTATCAAAGTTGCTCGGTGTGCCCTTTTTATTGTTCTTCTACGTTAAATTTTAAGAAAATGAACTTCCAGGATTATTTCGATGCCAAAACACCAACTTTCTATGACAAATGGACAAAACCGTTAAAAGCTTCTCCATAGAGAGAGTTGAGCATCTTCGGATTATCAAAGTTGCTCGGTGTACACTTTTTATTGTTCTTTTATGTTAAATTTTACGAAAATGAGCTTCCAGGATTATTTCGATGCCAAAACACCAACTTTCCATGACAAATGGACAAAACCGTTAAAAGCTCCTCCATAGAAAGAGTTGAGCAACTTCGGACAAATGAAGTTGCTCGGTGTACACTTTTTATTGTTCTTTTATGTTAAATTTTACAAAAATGAGCTTCCAGGATTATTTCGATGCCAAAACACCAACTTTTTATGACAAATGGACAAAAACGTTAAAAGCACCTCCATAGAAAGAGTTGGGCATCTTCGGACAATCAAAGTTGCTCGGTGTAAACTTTTTATTGTTCTTTTATGTTAAATTTTACGAAAATGAGCTTCCAGGATTATTTCGATGCCAAAACACCAACTCTCTATGACAAAAGGAAAAAACCGTTAAAACCTCCTCCATAGAGAGAGTTGAGCAACTTCGGACTATCGAAGTTGCTCGGTGTACACTTTTTATTGTTCTTTTATGTTAAATTTTACGAAAATGAGCTTCCAGGATTATTTCGATGCCAAAACACCAGCTTTCTATGACAAATGGACAAAAACGTTAAAAGCTCCTCCATAGAGAGAGTTGAGCAACTTCGGACTATCAAAGTTGCTCGGTGTACACTTTTTATTGTTCTTCTATGTTAA
The DNA here is from genome assembly GCA_963580455.1 of Euonymus europaeus. Taxonomy (NCBI): domain Eukaryota; kingdom Viridiplantae; phylum Streptophyta; class Magnoliopsida; order Celastrales; family Celastraceae; genus Euonymus; species Euonymus europaeus. The sequence goes on along the minus strand of OY756967.1, from coordinate 12,913,910 downwards.
ATTTTAAGAAAATGAACTTCCAGGATTATTTAGATGCCAAAACACCAACTTTCTATGACAAATGGACAAAACCGTTAAAACCTCCTCCATAAAGAGTGTCGAGCAACTTCGGAAAATCAAAGTTACTCGGGGTACACTTTATATTGTTCTACTAAGTCAAATTTTACAAGTATAAGCTTCCAAGATTATTTCGATGCCAAAACATTAACTTTCTATGACAAATGGACAAAACCGTTAAAAGCACCTCCATAGAAAGAGTTGGGCATCTTCGGACAATCAAAGTTGCTCGGTGTACACTTTTTATTGTTCTTTTATGTTAAAGTTTACGAAAATGAGCTTCCAGGGTTATTTCGATGCCAAAACACCAACTTTCTATGGCAAATGGACAAAACCGTTAAAAGCTCCTCCATAGAGAGAGTTGAGCATCTTCGGACTATCGAAGTTGCTCGGTGTAAACTTTTTATTATTCTTCTATGTTAAATTTTACGAAAATGAGCTTCCAGGGTTATTTCGATGCCAAAACACCAACTTTCTATGACAAATGGACAAAATCGTTAAAACCTCCTCCATAGAGAGAGTTGAGCAACTTCGGACAATCAAAGTTGCTGGGTGTGAACTTTTTATTGTTCTTTTATGTTAAATTTTACGAGTATAAGCTTCCAAGATTATTTCGATGCCAAAACATTAACTTTCTATGACAAATGGACAAAACCGTTAAAAGCTCCTCCATAGAGAGAGTTGGGCAACTTCGGACAATCAAAGTTGCTCGGTGTACACTTTTTATTGTTCTTTTTTGTTAAATTTTACGGAAATGAGCTTGCACGATTATTTCGATGCTAGACCACCAACTTTCTATGACAAATGGACAAAACCGTTAAAAGCTCCTCAATAGAGAGAGTTGAGCAACTTCACACTATCAAAGTTGCTCTGTGTACACTTTTTATTGTTCTTCTATGTTAAATTTTACGAAAATGAGCTTCCAGGATTATTTCGATTCCAAAACACCAACTTTCTATGACAAATTGACAAAACCGTTAGAAACACCTCCATAGAGAGAGTTGAGCAACTTCGGACAATCGAAGTTGCTCGGTGTACAATTTATATTGTTCTACTAAGTCAAATTTTACGAGTATAAGCTTCCAAGATTATTTCGATGCCAAAACATTAACTTTCTATGATAAATGGACAAAACCGTTAAAAGCTCCTCCATAGAAAGAGTTGAGCAACTTCGGACAATAAAAGTTGCTCTGTGTACACTTTTTATTGTTCTTTTATGTTAAATTTTATGAAAATGAGCTTGCACGATTATTTCGATGCCAAAACACCTACTTTCTATGACAAATGGACGAAACCGTTAATAGCTCCTCCATAGGGAGAGTTGACCAACTTCGTACTATCAAAGTTGCTCGGTGTACACTTTATATTGTTCATCTAAGTCAAATTTTACGAGTATAAGCTTCCAAGATTATTTCGATGCGAAAACGTTAACTTTCTATGACAAATGGACAAAATTGTTAAAAGCACCTCCATAGAAAGAGTTGAGAATCTTCGGACAATCAAAGTTGCTCGGTGTACACTTTTTATTGTTCTTTTATGTTAAATTTTACGAAAATGAGCTTCCAGGATTATTTCGATGCTAAAACACCAACTCTCTATGACAAAAGGAAAAAACCGTTAAAACCTCCTCCATAGAGAGAGTTGAGCAACTTCGGACTATCAAAGTTGCTCGGTGTACACTTTTTATTGTTCTTTATGTTAAATTTTACGAAAATGAGCTTCCAGGATTATTTCGATGCCAAAACAGCAACTTTCTATGACAAATGAACAAAACCGTTAAAAGCTCCTCCATAGAGAGAGTTGAGCAACTTCGGACTATAAAAGTTGCTCGGTGTACACTTTTTATTGTTCTTCTACGTTAAATTTTAAGAAAATGAACTTCCAGGATTATTTCGATGCCAAAACACCAACTTTCTATGACAAATGGACAAAACCGTTAAAAGCTCCTCCATAGAGAGAGTTGAGCAACTTCGGACTATCAAAGTTGCTCGGTGTACACTTTATATCGTTCTAGTAAGTCAAATTTTACGACTATAAGCTTCCAAGATTATTTCGATGCCAAAACATTAACTTTCTATGACAAATGGACAAAACCGTTAAAAGCTCCTACATAGAAAGAGTTGGGCATCTTCGGACAAATGAAGTTGCTCGGTGTACACTTTTTATTGTTCTTTTATGTTAAATTTTACAAAAATGAGCTTCCAGGATTATTTCGATGCCAAAACACCAACTTTTTATGACAAATGGACAAAAACGTTAAAAGCACCTCCATAGAAAGAGTTGGGCATCTTCGGACAATCAAAGTTGCTCGGTGTAAACTTTTTATTGTTCTTTTATGTTAAATTTTACGAAAATGAGCTTCCAGGATTATTTCGATGCCAAAACACCAACTCTCTATGACAAAAGGAAAAAACCGTTAAAACCTCCTCCATAGAGAGAGTTGAGCAACTTCGGACTATCGAAGTTGCTCGGTGTACACTTTTTATTGTTCTTTTATGTTAAATTTTACGAAAATGAGCTTCCAGGATTATTTCGATGCCAAAACACCAGCTTTCTATGACAAATGGACAAAAACGTTAAAAGCTCCTCCATAGAGAGAGTTGAGCAACTTCGGACTATCAAAGTTGCTCGGTGTACACTTTTTATTGTTCTTCTATGTTAAATTTTAAGAAAATGAACTTCCAGGATTATTTAGATGCCAAAACACCAACTTTCTATGACAAATGGATAAAACCGTTAAAACCTCCTCCATAAAGAGTGTCGAGCAACTTCGGAAAATCAAAGTTACTCGGGGTACACTTTATATTGTTCTACTAAGTCAAATTTTACGAGTATAAGCTTCCAAGATTATTTCGATGCCAAAACATTAACTTTCTATGACAAATGGACAAAACCGTTAAAAGCACCTCCATAGAAAGAGTTGGGCATCTTCGGACAATCAAAGTTGCTCGGTGTACACTTTTTATTGTTCTTTTATGTTAAAGTTTACGAAAATGTGCTTCCAGGGTTATTTCGATGCCAAAACACCAACTTTCTATGGCAAATGGACAAAACCGTTAAAAGCTCCTCCATAGAGAGAGTTGAGCATCTTCGGACTATCAAAGTTGCTCGGTGTAAACTTTTTATTATTCTTCTATGTTAAATTTTACAAAAATGAGCTTCCAGGGTTATTTCGATGCCAAAACACCAACTTTCTATGACAAATGGACAAAACCGTTAAAACCTCCTCCATAGAGAGAGTTGGGCAACTTCGGACAATCAAAGTTGCTGGGTGTGAACTTTTTATTGTTCTTTTATGTTAAATTTTACGAGTATAAGCTTCCAAGATTATTTCGATGCCAAAACATTAACTTTCTATGACAAATGGACAAAACCGTTAAAAGCTCCTCCATAGAGAGAGTTGGGCAACTTCGGACAATCAAAGTTGCTCGGTGTACACTTTTTATTGTTCTTTTATGTTAAATTTTACGGAAATGAGCTTGCACGATTATTTCGATGCCAGACCACCAACTTTCTATGACAAATGGACAAAACCGTTAAAAGCTCCTCAATAGAGAGAGTTGAGCAACTTCACACTATCAAAGTTGCTCTGTGTACACTTTTTATTGTTCTTCTATGTTAAATTTTACGAAAATGAGCTTCCAGGATTATTTCGATTCCAAAACACCAACTTTCTATGACAAATTGACAAAACCGTTAGAAACACCTCCATAGAGAGAGTTGAGCAACTTCGGACAATCGAAGTTGCTCGGTGTACAATTTATATTGTTCTACTAAGTCAAATTTTACGAGTATAAGCTTCCAAGATTATTTCGATGCCAAAACATTAACTTTCTATGATAAATGGACAAAACCGTTAAAAGCTCCTCCATAGAAAGAGTTGAGCAACTTCGGACAATCAAAGTTGCTCTGTGTACACTTTTTATTGTTCTTTTATGTTAAATTTTATGAAAATGAGCTTGCACGATTATTTCGATGCCAAAACACCTACTTTCTATGACAAATGGACGAAACCGTTAATAGCTCCTCCATAGGGAGAGTTGACCAACTTCGTACTATCAAAATTGCTCGGTGTACACTTTATATTGTTCATCTAAGTCAAATTTTACGAGTATAAGCTTCCAAGATTATTTCGATGCGAAAACGTTAACTTTCTATGACAAATGGACAAAATTGTTAAAAGCACCTCCATAGAAAGAGTTGAGAATCTTCGGACAATCAAAGTTGCTCGGTGTACACTTTTTATTGTTCTTTTATGTTAAATTTTACGAAAATGAGCTTCCAGGATTATTTCGATGCTAAAACACCAACTCTCTATGACAAAAGGAAAAAACCGTTAAAACCTCCTCCATAGAGAGAGTTGAGCAACTTCGGACTATCAAAGTTGCTCGGTGTACACTTTTTATTGTTCTTTATGTTAAATTTTACGAAAATGAGCTTCCAGGATTATTTCGATGCCAAAACAGCAACTTTCTATGACAAATGAACAAAACCGTCAAAAGCTCCTCCATAGAGAGAGTTGAGCAACTTCGGACTATAAAAGTTGCTCGGTGTACACTTTTTATTGTTCTTCTACGTTAAATTTTAAGAAAATGAACTTCCAGGATTATTTCGATGCCAAAACACCAACTTTCTATGACAAATGGACAAAACCGTTAAAAGCTCCTCCATAGAGAGAGTTGAGCAACTTCGGACTATCAAAGTTGCTCGGTGTACACTTTATATCGTTCTAGTAAGTCAAATTTTACGACTATAAGCTTCCAAGATTATTTCGATGCCAAAACATTAACTTTCTATGACAAATGGACAAAACCGTTAAAAGCTCCTACATAGAAAGAGTTGGGCAACTTCGGACAAATGAAGTTGCTCGGTGTACACTTTTTATTGTTCTTTTATGTTAAATTTTACAAAAATGAGCTTCCAGGATTATTTCGATGCCAAAACACCAACTGTTTATGACAAATGGACAAAAACGTTAAAAGCACCTCCATAGAAAGAGTTGGGCATCTTCGGACAATCAAAGTTGCTCGGTGTAAACTTTTTATTGTTCTTTTATGTTAAATTTTACGAAAATGAGCTTCCAGGATTATTTCGATGCCAAAACACCAACTCTCTATGACAAAAGGAAAAAACCGTTAAAACCTCCTCCATTGAGAGAGTTGAGCAACTTCGGACTATCGAAGTTGCTCGGTGTACACTTTTTATTGTTCTTTTATGTTAAATTTTACGAAAATGAGCTTCCAGGATTATTTCGATGCCAAAACACCAGCTTTCTATGACAAATGGACAAAAAGGTTAAAAGCTCCTCCATAGAAAGAGTTGAGCAACTTCGGACTATCAAAGTTGCTCGGTGTACACTTTTTATTGTTCTTCTATGTTAAATTTTAAGAAAATGAACTTCTAGGATTATTTCGATGCAAAAACATTAACTTTCTATGACAAATGGACAAAACCGTTAAAAGCTCCTCCATCGAAAGTGTTGAGCAACTTCGGATAATCAAAATTGCTCGGTGTACCCTTTTTATTGTTCTTTTATGTTAAATTTTACGAAAATGAGCTTGTACGATTATTTCGATGCCAAAACACCAACTTTCTATGACAAATGGACAAAAACGTTAAAAGCTCCTCCATAGAGAGAGTTGAGCAACTTTGGACTATCAAAGTTGCTCGGTGTACACTTTTTATGGTTCTTCTTTGTTAAATTTTACGAAAATGAGCTTCCAGGATTATTTCGATGTCAAAACACGAACTTTTTATGACAAATGGACAAAAACCGTTAAAAGCTCCTCCATAGAGAGAGTTGAGCAACTTCGGACTATCAAAGTTGCTCTATGTACACTTTTTATTGTTCTTCTATGTTAAATTTTACGAAAATGAGCTTCCAGGATTATTTCGATGCCAAAACACCAACTTTCTATGACAAATTGACAAAACCGTTAGAAACACCTCCATAGAGAGAGTTGAGCAACTTCGGACATTCGAAGTTGCTCGGTGTACAATTTATATTGTTCTACTAAGTCAAATTTTACGAGTATAAGCTTCCAAGATTATTTCGATGCCAAAACATTAACTTTCTATGATAAATGGACAAAACCGTTAAAAGCTCCTCCATAGAAAGAGTTGAGGAACTTCGGACAATCAAAGTTGCTCTGTGTACACTTTTTATTCTTCTTTTATGTTAAATTTTATGAAAATGAGCTTGCACGATTATTTCGATGCCAAAACACCTACTTTCTATGACAAATGGACGAAACCATTAAAAGCTCCTCCATAGGGAGAGTTGACCAACTTCGGACTATCAAAGTTGCTCGGTGTACACTTTATATTGTTCAACTAAGTCAAATTTTACGAGTATAAGCTTCCAAGATTATTTCGATGCGAAAACGTTAACTTTCTATGACAAATGGACAAAACTGTTAAAAGCACCTCCATAGAAAGAGTTGAGCATCTTCGGACAATCAAAGTTGCTCGGTGTACACTTTTTATTGTTCTTTTATGTTAAATTTTACGAAAATGAGCTTCCAGGATTATTTCGATGCCAAAAAACCAACTTTCTATGACAAATGGACAAAACCGTTAAAAGCTCCTCCATAGAGAGAGTTGAGCAACTTCGGACTATCAAAGTTGCTCGGTGTACACTTTTTATTATTGTTCTATGTTAAATTTTACGAAAATGAGCTTCGAGGATTATTTCGATGCCAAAACACCAACTTTCTATGACAAATTGACAAAACCGTTAAAAACTCCTCCATAGAGAGAGTTGAGCAACTTCGGACAATCGAAGTTGCTCGGTGTACAATTTATATTGTTCTACTAAGTCAAATTTTACGAGTATAAGCTTCCAAGATTATTTCGATGCCAAAACATTAACTTTCTATGACAAATGGACAAAACCGTTAAAAGCACCTCCATAGAAAGAGTTGAGCAACTTCGGACAATCAAAGTTGCTCGGTGTACACTTTTTATTGTTCTTTTATGTTAAATTTTACGAAAATGAGCTTGCACGATTATTTCGACGCCAAAACACATACTTTCTATGACAAATGGTCGAAACCGTTAAAAGCTTCTCCATAGAGAGAGTTGAACAACTTCGGACTATCAAAGTTGCTCGGTGTACACTTTATATTGTTCTACTAAGTCAAATTTTACGAGTATAAGCTTCCAAGATTATTTCGATGCCAAAATATTAACTTTCTATGACAAATGGACAAAACTGTTAAAAGCACCTCCGTAGAAAGAGTTGAGCATCTTCGTACAATCAAAGTTGCTCGGTGTACACTTTTTATTGTTCTTTTATGTTAAATTTTACGAAAATGAGCTTCTAGGATTATTTCGATGCCAAAACACCAACTTTCTATGACAAATGGACAAAACCGTTAAAAGCTCCTCCATAGAGAGAGTTGAGCAACTTCGGAAAATCAAAGTTGCTCAGTGTACACTTTATATTGTTCTACTAAGTCAAATTTTACGAGTATAAGCTTCCAAGATTATTTCGATGGCAAAACTGCAACTTTCTATGACAAATGGACAAAACCGTTAAAAGGTCCTCCATAGAGAGAGTTGAGCAACGTCAGACCATCAAAGTTGCTCGCTGTACACCTTTTATTGTTCTTTTATGTCAAATTTTACGAGTATAAGCTTCCTAGATTATTTCGATGAAAAAACACCACTTTCTATGACAAATGGACAAAACCGTTAAAAGCTCCTCCATAGAGAGAGTTGAGAAACTTCGGACTATCAAAGTTGCTCGGGTACACTTTTTATTGTTCTTCTATGTAAAATTTACGAAAATGAGCTTCCGGGATTATTTCGATGCCAAAACACCAACTCTCTATAACAAATGGACAAAACCGTTAAAAGCTGCTCCATAGAGAGAGTTGAGCAACTTCTGACAATCAAAGTTGCTCGGTGTACACTTTATATTGTTCTACTAAGTCAAATTTTACGAGTATTAGCTTCCAAGATTATTTCGATGCAAAAACATAAACTTTCTAGGACAAATGGACAAAACCGTTAAAATGCTCCTCCATAGAAAGAGTTGAGCAACTTCGGACAATCAATGTTGCTCGGTGTACCGTTTTTATTGTTCTTTTATGATAAATTTTACGAAAATGAGCTTCCAAATTTATTTCGATGCCAAAACACCAGCTTTCTATGACAAATGGACAAAATCGTTAAAAGCTCCTTCATAGAGATAGTTGAGAAACTTCGGACTATCAAAGTTGCTCGGTGTACACTTTTTATTGTTCTTCTAAGTTAAATTTTACGAAAATGAGCTTCCAGGATTATTTCGATGCCAAAACACCAACTTTCTATGACAAATGGACAAAACCGTTAAAAGCTCCTCCATAGAGAGAGTTGAGCAACTTCGGACAATCAAAGTTGCTTGGTGTACACTTTTTATTGTTCTTCTATGTTAAATTTTACGAAAATGAGCTTGCACGATTATTTCGACGCCAAAACACATACTTTCTATGACAAATGGTCGAAACCATTAAAAGCTTCTCCATAGAGAGAGTTGAGCAACTTCGGACTATCAAAGTTGCTCGGTGTACACTTTATATTGTTCTACTAAGTCAAATTTTACGAGTATAAGCTTCCAAGATTATTTCGATGCCAAAATATTAATTTTCTATGACAAATGGACAAAACTGTTAAAAGCACCTCCGTAGAAAGAGTTGAGCAACTTCGGACTATCAAAGTTGCTCGGTGTACACTTTTTATTGTTCTACTAAGTCAAATTTTTCGAGTATAAGCTTCCAAGATTATTTCGATGCCAAAACATTAACTTTCTATGAAAAATGGACAAAACCGTTAAAAGCTCCTCCATAGAGAGAGTTGAGCAACTTCGGACAATCAAAGTTGCTTGGTGTACACTTTTTATTGTTCTTCTATGTTAAATTTTACGAAAATGAGCTTCCAGGATTATTTCGATGCCAAAACACCAACTTTCTTTGACAAATGGACAAAACCGTTAAAAGCACCTCCATAGAGAGAGTTGAGCAACTTGGAACAATCAAAGTTCCTCGGTGTACACTTTATATTGTTCTACTAAGTCAAATTTTACGAGTATAGGCTTCCAAGATTATTTCGATGCCAAAACATTAACTTTCTATGACAAATGGACAAAACCGTTAAAACCTCCTCCATAGAAAGAGTTGAGCAACTTCGGACAATCAATGTTGCTCGGTGTACCGTTTTTATTGTTCTTTCATGATAAATTTTACGAAAATGAGCTTCCAAATTTATTTCGATGCCAAAACACCAGCTTTATATGACAAATGGACAAAACCGTTAAAAGCTCCTTCATAGAGAGAGTTGAGAAACTTCGGACTATCAAAGTTGCTCGGTGTACACTTTTTATTGTTCTTCTAAGTTAAATTTTACGAAAATGAGCTTCCAGGATTATTTCGATGCCAAAACACCAACTTTCTACGAAAAATGGAGAAAACCGTTAAAAGCTCCTCCATAGAGAGAGTCGAGCAACTTCGGACAATCAAAGTTGATTGGTGTACACTTTATATTGTTCTAATAAGTCAAATTTTACGAGTATAAGTTTCCAAGATTATTTCGATGCCAAAACATTTACTTTCTATAACAAATGGACAAAACCGTTAGAAGCTCCTCCATAGAAAGAGTCGAGCAACTTCGGACAATGAATGTTGCTCGGTGTACCCTTTTTATTGTTCTTTTATGTTAAATTTTACAAAAATGAGCTTCCAGAATTATTTCGATACCAAAACACCAGCTTTCTAAGACAAATGGACAAAACCGTTAAAAGTTCCTCCATAGAGAGAGTTGAGAAACTTCGGACTATCAAAGTTGCTCGGTGTATACTTTTTATTGTTCTTCTAAGTTAAATTTTACGAAAATGAGCTTCCAGGATTATTTCGATGCCAAAACACCAACTTTCTATGACAAATGGACAAAACCGTTAAAAGCTCCTCCATAGAGAGAGTCGAGCAACTTCGGACAATTGAAGTTGCTCGGTTTACACTTTTTATTATTCTTCTATGTTAAATTTTACGAAAATGAGCTTCCAGGATTATTTCGATGACAAAACATCAACTTTCTATGACAAATTGACAAAACCGTTAAAAACACCTCCATAGAGAGAGTTGAGCAACTTTGGACAATCAAAGTTGCTCGGTGTACATTTTATATTGTTCTACTAAGTCAAATTTTACGAGTATAAGCTTCCAAGATTATTTCGATGCCAAAACATTAACTTTCTATGACAAATGGACAAAACCGTTAAAAGCTCCTACATAGAAAGAGTTGAGTAAGATCGGATAATCAAAATTGCTCGGTGTACACTTTTTATTGTTCTTTTATGTTAAATTTTACGAAAATGATCTTGCACGATTATTTCGATGCCAAAACACCAACTTTCTATGACAAATGGACAAAACCGTCAAAAGCTGATCCATAGAGAGAGTAGAGCAACTTCGTACTATCAAAGTTGCTCGGTGTACATTTTATATTGTTCTTCTTTCTTAAATTTTACGAAAATGAGCTTTCAGGATTATTTCGATGTCAAAACACCAACTTTCTATGACAAATGGACAAAACCGTTAAAAGCTGCTCCACAGAGAGAGTTGAGCAACTTCGGACTATCAAAGTTGCTCGGTATACACTTTTTATTGTTCTTTTATGTTAAATTTTACGAAAATGGGCTTCCAGGATTATTTGAATGCCAAAACACCAACTTTCTATGACAAATGGACAAAACTGTTAAAAGCTCCTCCATAGAGAGAGTCGAACAACTTCGGACAATCGAAGTTGCTCGGTGTACACTTTTATTGTTCTACTAAGTCAAATTTTACGAGTATAAGCTTCCAAGATTATTTCGATGCAAAAACATTAACTTTCTATGACAAATGGACAAAACCGTTAAAAGCTTCTCCATAGAGAGAGTTGAGCAACTTCGGACTATCAAAGTTGCTCGGTGTACATTTTATATTGTTCTTCTTTGTTAAATTTTACGAAAATGAGCTTCCAGGATTATTTCGATGTCAAAACACCAACTTTCTATGACAAATGGACAAAACCGTTAAAAGCTGCTCCATAGAGAGAGTTGAGCAACTTCGGACTATCAAAGTTGCTCGGTGTACACTTTTTATTGTTCTTTTATGTTAAATTTTACGAAAATGAGCTTCCAGGATTATTTCAATGCCAAAACACCAACTTTCTATGACAAATGGAAAAAACCGTTAAAAAGCTCCTCCATATAGAGAGTTGAGCAACTTCGGACTATTAAAGTTGCTCGGTGTACACTTTTTATTGTTCTACTAAGTCAAATTTTACGAGTATAGGCTTCCAAGATTATTTCGATGCCAAAACTTTAACTTTTTATGACAAATAGACAAAACCGTTAAAAGCTCCTCCATAGAAAGAGTTGAGCAACTTCGGGCAATCAATGTTGCTCGGTGTACCCTTTTATTGTTCTTTTATGTTAAATTTTACGAAAATGAGCTTCCAAAATTATTTCGATGCCAAAACACCAGATTTCTATGACAAATGGACAAAACCGTTAAAAGCTCCTCCATAGAGAGAGTTGAGAAACTTCGGACTATCAAAGTTGCTCGGTGTACACTTTATATTGTTCTTCTAAGTTAAATTTTACGAAAATGAGCTTCCAGGATTATTTCGATGCCAAAACACCAACTTTCTATGACAAATGGAGAAAACCGTTTAAAGCTCCTCCATAGAGAGAGTCGAGCAACTTCGGACAATCAAAGTTGCTCGGTGTACACTTTATATTGTTCTACTAAGTCAAATTTTACGAGTATAAGCTTCCAAGATTATTTCGATGCCAAAACATTAACTTTCTATGACAAATGGACAAAACCGTTAGAAGGTCCTTCATAGAAAGAGTTGAGCAACTTCGGACAATGAATATTGCTCGGTGTACCCTTTTTATTGTTCTTTTATGTTAAATTTTACAAAAATGAGCTTCCAGGATTATTTCGATGCCAAAACACCAGCTTTCTATGACAAATGGACAAAACCTTTAAAAGCTCCTCCATAGAGAGAGTTGAGAAACTTCGGACTATCAAAGTTGCTCGGTGTACACTTTTTATTGTTCTTCTAAGTTAAATTTTACGAAAATGAGCTTCCAGGATTATTTCGATGCCAAAACACCAACTTTTTATGACAAATGGACAAAACCGCTAAAAGCTCCTCCATAGAGAGAGTTGAGAAACTTCGGACTATCAAAGTTGCTCGGTGTACACTTTTTATTGTTCTTCTAAGTTAAATTTTACGAAAATGAGCTTCCAGGATTATTTCGATGCAAAAACATTAACTTTCTATGACAAATGGACAAAACCGTTAAAAGCTTCTCCATAGAGAGAGTTGAGCAACTTCGGACTATCAAAGTTGCTCGGTGTACATTTTATATTGTTGTTCTTTGTTAAATTTTACGAAAATGAGCTTCCAGGATTATTTCGATGTCAAAACACCAACTTTCTATGACAAATGGACAAAACCGTTAAAAGCTGCTCCATAGAGAGAGTTGAGCAACTTCGGACTATCAAAGTTGCTCGGTGTACACTTTTTATTGTTCTTTTATGTTAAATTTTACGAAAAAGAGCTTCCAGGATTATTTCAATGCCAAAACACCAACTTTCTATGACAAATGGACAAAACCGTTAAAAGCTCCTCCATATAGAGAGTTGAGCAACTTCGGACTATTAAAGTTGCTCGGTGTACACTTTTTATTGTTCTAATAAGTCAAATTTTACGAGTATAAGCTTCCAAGATTATTTCGATGCCAAAACTTTAACTTTTTATGACAAATAGACAAAACCGTTAAAAGCTCCTCCATAGAAAGAGTTGAGCAACTTCGGGCAATCAATGTTGCTCGGTGTACCGTTTTATTGTTCTTTTATGTTAAATTTTACGAAAATGAGCTTCCAAAATTATTTCGATGCCAAAACACCAGATTTCTATGACAAATGGACAAAACCGTTAAAAGCTCCTCCATAGAGAGAGTTGAGAAACTTCGGACTATCAAAGTTGCTCGGTGTACACTTTATATTGTTCTTCTAAGTTAAATTTTACGAAAATGAGCTTCCAGGATTATTTCGATGCCAAAACACCAACTTTCTATGACAAATGGAGAAAACCGTTAAAAGCTCCTCCATAGAGAGAGTCGAGCAACTTCGGACAATCAAAGTTGCTCGGTGTACACTTTATATTGTTCTACTAAGTCAAATTTTACGAGTATAAGCTTCCAAGATTATTTCGATGCCAAAACATTAACTTTCTATGACAAATGGACAAAACCGTTAGAAGCTCCTTCATAGAAAGAGTTGAGCAACTTCGGACAATGAATATTGCTCGGTGTACCCTTTTTATTGTTTTTTTATGTTAAATTTTACAAAAATGAGCTTCCAGGATTATTTCGATGCCAAAACACCGGCTTTCTATGACAAATGGACAAAACCGTTAAAAGCTCCTCCATAGAGAGAGTTGAGAAACTTCGGACAATCAAAGTTGCTCGCTGTACACTTTTTATTGTTCTTCTAAGTTAAATTTTACGAAAATGAGCTTCCAGGATTATTTCGATGCCAAAACACCAACTTTTTATGAAAAATGGACAAAACCGTTAAAAGCTCCTCCATAGAGAGAGTTGAGAAACTTCGGACTATCAAAGTTGCTCGGTGTACACTTTTTATTGTTCTTCTAAGTTAAATTTTACGAAAATGAGCTTCCAGGATTTTTTCGATGCCAAAACACCAACTTTCTATGACAAATGGACAAAACCGTTAAAAGCTCCTCCATAGAGAGAGTCGAGCAACTTCGGACAATCGAAGTTGCTCGGTGTACACTTTTTATTATTCTTCTATGTTAAATTTTACGAAAATGAGCTTCCAGGATTATTTCGATGACAAAACACCACATTTCTATGACAAATTGACAAAACCGTTAAAAACACCTCCATAGAGATAGTTAAGCAACTTTGGACAATCAAAGTTGCTCGGTGTACACTTTATATTGTTCTACTAAGTCAAATTTTACGAGTATAAGCTTCCAAGATTATTTCGATGCCAAAACATTAACTTTCTATGACGAATGGACAAAACCGTTAAAAGCTCCTCCATAGAAAGAGTTGAGCAACATCGGATAATCAAAATTGCTCGGTGTACACATTTTATTGTTCTTTTATGTTAAATTTTACGAAAATCTGCTTGCACGATTATTTCGATGCCAAAACACCAACTTTCTATGACAAATTGACAAAATCGTTAAAAGCTCCTCCATAGAGAGAGTTCAGCAACTTCGGACTATCAAAGTTGCTCGGTGTTCACTTTATATTGTTCTTCTATATTAAATTTTACGAAAATGAGCTTCCAGGATTATTTCGATGCCAAAACACCAACTTTCTATGACAAATGGACAAAACCGTTAAAAGCTCCTCCATAGAGAGAGTTGAGCAACTTCGGACTATCAAAGTTTCTCGGTGTACACTTTTTATTGTTCTTCTATGTTAAATTTTACGAAAATAAGCTTTCAGGATTATTTCGGTGCCAAAACACCAACTTTCTATGACAAATGGAGAAAACCGTTAAAAGCTCCTCCATAGAGAGAGTCGAGCAACTTCGGACAATCAAAGTTGCTCGGTGTACACTTTATATTGTTCTACTAAGTCAAATTTTACGAGTATAAGCTTCCAAGATTATTTCGATGCCAAAACATTAACTTTCTTTGACAAATGGACAAAACCGTTAGAAGCTCCTCCATAGAAAGAGTTGAGCAGCTTCGGACAATCAATGTTGCTCGGTGTACCCTTTTTATTGTTCTTTTACGTTAAATTTTACGAAAATGAGCTTCCAGGATTATTTTGATGCCAAAACACCAGCTTTCTATGACAAATGGACAAAACCGTTAAAAGCTCCTCCATAGAGAGAGTTGAGAAACTTCGGACTATCAAAGTTGCTCGGTGTACACTTTTTATTGTTCTTCTAAGTTAAATTTTACGAAAATGAGCTTCCAGGATTATTTCGATGCCAAAACACCAACTTTCTATGACAAATGGACAAAACCGTTAAAAGCTCCTCCATAGAGAGAGTCGAGCAACTTCGGACAATCGAAGTTGCTCGGTGTACAATTTTTATTATTCTTCTCTGTTAAATTTTACGAAAATGAGCTTCCAGGATTATTTCGATGCCAAAACACCAACTTTCTATGACAAATTGACAAAACCGTTAAAAACACCTCCATAGAGAGAGTTGAGCAACTTCGGACAATCGAAGTTGCTCGGTGTACACTTTTTATTGTTCTACTAAGTCAAATTTTACGAGTATAAGCTTCCAAGATTATTTCGATGCAAAAACATTAACTTTCTATGACAAATGGACAAAACCGTTAAAAGCTTCTCCATAGAGAGAGTTGAGCAACTTCGGACTATCAAAGTTGCTCGGTGTACATTTTATATTGTTCTTCTTTGTTAAATTTTACGAAAATGAGCTTCCAGGATTATTTCGATGTCAAAACACCAACTTTCTATGACAAATGGACAAAACCGTTAAAAGCTGCTCCATAGAGAGAGTTGAGCAACTTCGGACTATCAAAGTTGCTCGGTGTACACTTTTTATTGTTCTTTTATGTTAAATTTTACGAAAATGAGCTTCCAGGATTATTTCAATGCCAAAACACCAACTTTCTATGACAAATGGACAAAACCGTTAAAAGCTCCTCCATATAGAGAGTTGAGCAACTTCGGACTATTAAAGTTGCTCGGTGTACACTTTTTATTGTTCTACTAAGTCAAATTTTACGAGTATAAGCTTCCAAGATTATTTCGATGCCAAAACTTTAACTTTTTATGACAAATAGACAAAACCGTTAAAAGCTCCTCCATAGAAAGAGTTGAGCAACTTCGGGCAATCAATGTTGCTCGGTGTACCCTTTTATTGTTCTTTTATGTTAAATTTTACGAAAATGAGCTTCCAAAATTATTTCGATGCCAAAACACCAGATTTCTATGACAAATGGACAAAACCGTTAAAAGCTCCTCCATAGAGAGAGTTGAGAAACTTCGGACTATCAAAGTTGCTCGGTGTACACTTTATATTGTTCTTCTAAGTTAAATTTTACGAAAATGAGCTTCCAGGATTATTTCGATGCCAAAACACCAACTTTCTATGACAAATGGAGAAAACCGTTAAAAGCTCCTCCATAGAGAGAGTCGAGCAACTTCGGACAATCAAAGTTGCTCGGTGTACACTTTATATTGTTCTACTAAGTCAAATTTTACGAGTATAAGCTTCCAAGATTATTTCGATGCCAAAACATTAACTTTCTATGACAAATGGACAAAACCGTTAGAAGCTCCTTCATAGAAAGAGTTGAGCAACTTCGGACAATGAATATTGCTCGGTGTACCCTTTTTATTGTTTTTTTATGTTAAATTTTACAAAAATGAGCTTCCAGGATTATTTCGATGCCAAAACACCGGCTTTCTATGACAAATGGACAAAACCGTTAAAAGCTCCTCCATAGAGAGAGTTGAGAAACTTCGGACAATCAAAGTTGCTCGGTGTACACTTTTTATTGTTCTTCTAAGTTAAATTTTACGAAAATGAGCTTCCAGGATTATTTCGATGCCAAAACACCAACTTTTTATGAAAAATGGACAAAACCGTTAAAAGCTCCTCCATAGAGAGAGTTGAGAAACTTCGGACTATCAAAGTTGCTCGGTGTACACTTTTTATTGTTCTTCTAAGTTAAATTTTACGAAAATGAGCTTCCAGGATTTTTTCGATGCCAAAACACCAACTTTCTATGACAAATGGACAAAACCGTTAAAAGCTCCTCCATAGAGAGAGTCAAGCAACTTCGGACAATCGAAGTTGCTCGGTGTACACTTTTTATTATTCTTCTATGTTAAATTTTACGAAAATGAGCTTCCAGGATTATTTCGATGACAAAACACCACATTTCTATGACAAATTGACAAAACCGTTAAAAACACCTCCATAGAGATAGTTAAGCAACTTTGGACAATCAAAGTTGCTCGGTGTACACTTTATATTGTTCTACTAAGTCAAATTTTACGAGTATAAGCTTCCAAGATTATTTCGATGCCAAAACATTAACTTTCTATGACGAATGGACAAAACCGTTAAAAGCTCCTCCATAGAAAGAGTTGAGCAACATCGGATAATCAAAATTGCTCGGTGTACACATTTTATTGTTCTTTTATGTTAAATTTTACGAAAATCTGCTTGCACGATTATTTCGATGCCAAAACACCAACTTTCTATGACAAATTGACAAAACCGTTAAAAGCTCCTCCATAGAGAGAGTTCAGCAACTTCGGACTATCAAAGTTGCTCGGTGTTCACTTTATATTGTTCTTCTATATTAAATTTTACGAAAATGAGCTTCCAGGATTATTTCGATGCCAAAACACCAACTTTCTATGACAAATGGACAAAACCGTTAAAAGCTCCTCCATAGAGAGAGTTGAGCAACTTCGGACTATCAAAGTTTCTCGGTGTACACTTTTTATTGTTCTTCTATGTTAAATTTTACGAAAATAAGCTTTCAGGATTATTTCGGTGACGAAACACCAACTTTCTATGACAAATGGAGAAAACCGTTAAAAGCTCCTCCATAGAGAGAGTCGAGCAACTTCGGACAATCAAAGTTGCTCGGTGTACACTTTATATTGTTCTACTAAGTCAAATTTTACGAGTATAAGCTTCCAAGATTATTTCGATGCCAAAACATTAACTTTCTTTGACAAATGGACAAAATCGTTAGAAGCTCCTCCATAGAAAGAGTTGAGCAGCTTCGGACAATCAATGTTGCTCGGTGTACCCTTTTTATTGTTCTTTTACGTTAAATTTTACGAAAATGAGCTTCCAGGATTATTTTGATGCCAAAACACCAGCTTTCTATGACAAATGGACAAAACCGTTAAAAGCTCCTCCATAGAGAGAGTTGAGAAACTTCGGACTATCAAAGTTGCTCGGTGTACAATTTTTATTGTTCTTCTAAGTTAAATTTTAAGAAAATGAGCTTCCAGGATTATTTCGATGCCAAAACACCACCTTTCTATGACAAATGGACAAAACCGTTAAAAGCTCCTCCATAGAGAGAGTCGAGCAACTTCGGACAATCGAAGTTTCTCGGTGTACAATTTTTATTATTCTTCTATGTTAAATTTTACGAAAATGAGCTTCCAGGATTATTTCGATGCCAAAACACCAACTTTCTATGACAAATTGACAAAACCGTTAAAAACACCTCCATAGAGAGAGTTGAGCAACTTCGGACAATCGAAGTTGCTCGGTGTACACTTTTTATTGTTCTACTAAGTCAAATTTTACGAGTATAAGCTTCCAAGATTATTTCGATGCAAAAACATTAACTTTCTATGACAAATGGACAAAACCGTTAAAAGCTTCTCCATAGAGAGAGTTGAGCAACTTCGGACTATCAAAGTTGCTCGGCGTACATTTTATATTGTTCTTCTTTGTTAAATTTTACGAAAATGAGCTTCCAGGATTATTTCGATGTCAAAACACCAACTTTCTATGACAAATGGACAAAACCGTTAAAAGCTGCTCCATAGAGAGAGTTGAGCAACTTCGGACTATCAAAGTTGCTCGGTGTACACTTTTTATTGTTCTTTTATGTTAAATTTTACGAAAATGAGCTTCCAGGATTATTTCAATGCCAAAACACCAACTTTCTATGACAAATGGACAAAACCGTTAAAAGCTCCTCCATATAGAGAGTTGAGCAACTTCGGACTATTAAAGTTGCTCGGTGTACACTTTTTATTGTTCTACTAAGTCAAATTTTACGAGTATAAGCTTCCAAGATTATTTCGATGCCAAAACTTTAACTTTTTATGACAAATAGACAAAACCGTTAAAAGCTCCTCCATAGAAAGAGTTGAGCAACTTCGGGCAATCAATGTTGCTCGGTGTACCCTTTTATTGTTCTTTTATGTTAAATTTTACGAAAATGAGCTTCCAAAATTATTTCGATGCCAAAACACCAGATTTCTATGACAAATGGACAAAACCGTTAAAAGCTCCTCCATAGAGAGAGTTGGGAAACTTCGGACTATCAAAGTTGCTCGGTGTACACTTTATATTGTTCTTCTAAGTTAAATTTTACGAAAATGAGCTTCCAGGATTATTTCGATGCCAAAACACCAACTTTCTATGACAAATGGAGAAAACCGTTGAAAGCTCCTCCATAGAGAGAGTCGAGCAACTTCGGACAATCAAAGTTGCTCGGTGTACACTTTATATTGTTCTACTAAGTCAAATTTTACGAGTATAAGCTTCCAAGATTATTTCGATGCCAAAACATTAACTTTCTATGACAAATGGACAAAACCGTTAGAAGGTCCTTCATAGAAAGAGTTGAGCAACTTCGGACAATGAATATTGCTCGGTGTACCCTTTTTATTGTTCTTTTATGTTAAATTTTACAAAAATGAGCTTCCAGGATTATTTCGATGCCAAAACACCAGCTTTCTATGACAAATGGACAAAACCTTTAAAAGCTCCTCCATAGAGAGAGTTGAGAAACTTCGTACTATCAAAGTTGCTCGGTGTACACTTTTTATTGTTCTTCTAAGTTAAATTTTACGAAATTGAGCTTCCAGAATTATTTCGATGCCAAAACACCAACTTTTTATGACAAATGGACAAAACCGTTAAAAGCTCCTCCATAGAGAGAGTTGAGAAACTTCGGACTACCAAAGTTGCTCGGTGTACACTTTTTATTGTTCTTCTAAGTTAAATTTTACGAAAATGAGCTTCCAGGATTATTTCGATGCAAAAACATTAACTTTCTATGACAAATGGACAAAACCGTTAAAAGCTTCTCCATAGAGAGAGTTGAGCAACTTCGGACTATCAAAGTTGCTCGGTGTACATTTTATATTGTTGTTCTTTGTTAAATTTTACGAAAATGAGCTTCCAGGATTATTTCGATGTCAAAACACCAACTTTCTATGACAAATGGACAAAACCGTTAAAAGCTGCTCCATAGAGAGAGTTGAGCAACTTCGGACTATCAAAGTTGCTCGGTGTACACTTTTTATTGTTCTTTTATGTTAAATTTTACGAAAATGAGCTTCCAGGATTATTTCAATGCCAAAACACCAACTTTCTATGACAAATGGACAAAACCGTTAAAAGCTCCTCCATATAGAGAGTTGAGCAACTTCGGACTATTAAAGTTGCTCGGTGTACACTTTTTATTGTTCTACTAAGTCAAATTTTACGAGTATAAGCTTCCAAGATTATTTCGATGCCAAAACTTTAACTTTTTATGACAAATAGACAAAACCGTTAAAAGCTCCTCCATAGAAAGAGTTGAGCAACTTCGGGCAATCAATGTTGCTCGGTGTACCCTTTTATTGTTCTTTTATGTTAAATTTTACGAAAATGAGCTTCCAAAATTATTTCGATGCCAAAACACCAGATTTCTATGACAAATGGACAAAACCGTTAAAAGCTCCTCCATAGAGAGAGTTGAGAAACTTCGGACAATCAAAGTTGCTCGGTGTACACTTTTTATTGTTCTTCTAAGTTAAATTTTACGAAAATGAGCTTCCAGGATTATTTCGATGCCAAAACACCAACTTTTTATGAAAAATGGACAAAACCGTTAAAAGCTCCTCCATAGAGAGAGTTGAGAAACTTCGGACTATCAAAGTTGCTCGGTGTACACTTTTTATTGTTCTTCTAAGTTAAATTTTACGAAAATGAGCTTCCAGGATTATTTCGATGCCAAAACACCAACTTTCTATGACAAATGGACAAAACCGTTAAAAGCTCCTCCATAGAGAGAGTCGAGCAACTTCGGACAATCGAAGTTGCTCGGTGTACACTTTTTATTATTCTTCTATGTTAAATTTTACGAAAATGAGCTTCCAGGATTATTTCGATGACAAAACACCACATTTCTATGACAAATTGACAAAACCGTTAAAAACACCTCCATAGAGATAGTTGAGCAACTTTGGACAATCAAAGTTGCTCGGTGTACACTTTATATTGTTCTACTAAGTCAAATTTTACGAGTATAAGCTTCCAAGATTATTTCGATGCCAAAACATTAACTTTCTATGACGAATGGACAAAACCGTTAAAAGCTCCTCCATAGAAAGAGTTGAGCAACATCGGATAATCAAAATTGCTCGGTGTACACATTTTATTGTTCTTTTATGTTAAATTTTACGAAAATCTGCTTGCACGATTATTTCGATGCCAAAACACCAACTTTCTATGACAAATTGACAAAACCGTTAAAAGCTCCTCCATAGAGAGAGTTCAGCAACTTCGGACTATCAAAGTTGCTCGGTGTTCACTTTATATTGTTCTTCTATATTAAATTTTACGAAAATGAGCTTCCAGGATTATTTCGATGCCAAAACACCAACTTTCTATGACAAATGGACAAAACCGTTAAAAGCTCCTCCATAGAGAGAGTTGAGCAACTTCGGACTATCAAAGTTTCTCGGTGTACACTTTTTATTGTTGTTCTATGTTAAATTTTACGAAAATAAGCTTACAGGATTATTTCGGTGCCAAAACACCAACTTTCTATGACAAATGGAGAAAACCGTTAAAAGCTCCTCCATAGAGAGAGTCGAGCAACTTCGGACAATCAAAGTTGCTCGGTGTACACTTTATATTGTTCTACTAAGTCAAATTTTACGAGTATAAGCTTCCAAGATTATTTCGATGCCAAAACATTAACTTTCTTTGACAAATGGACAAAACCGTTAGAAGCTCCTCCATAGAAAGAGTTGAGCAGCTTCGGACAATCAATGTTGCTCGGTGTACCCTTTTTATTGTTCTTTTACGTTAAATTTTACGAAAATGAGCTTCCAGGATTATTTTGATGCCAAAACACCAGCTTTCTATGACAAATGGACAAAACCGTTAAAAGCTCCTCCATAGAGAGAGTTGAGAAACTTCGGACTATCAAAGTTGCTCGGTGTACACTTTTTATTGTTCTTCTAAGTTAAATTTTACGAAAATGAGCTTCCAGGATTATTTCGATGCCAAAACACCAACTTTCTATGACAAATGGACAAAACCGTTAAAAGCTCCTCCATAGAGAGAGTCGAGCAACTTCGGACAATCGAAGTTGCTCGGTGTACAATTTTTATTATTCTTCTATGTTAAATTTTACGAAAATGAGCTTCCAGGATTATTTCGATGCCAAAACACCAACTTTCTATGACAAATTGACAAAACCGTTAAAAACACCTCCATAGAGAGAGTTGAGCAACTTCGGACAATCGAAGTTGCTCGGTGTACACTTTTTATTGTTCTACTAAGTCAAATTTTACGAGTATAAGCTTCCAAGATTATTTCGATGCAAAAACTTTAACTTTCTATGACAAATGGACAAAACCGTTAAAAGCTTCTCCATAGAGAGAGTTGAGCAACTTCGGACTATCAAAGTTGCTCGGTGTACATTTTATATTGTTCTTCTTTGTTAAATTTTACGAAAATGAGCTTCCAGGATTATTTCGATGTCAAAACACCAACTTTCTATGACAAATGGACAAAACCGTTAAAAGCTGCTCCATAGAGAGAGTTGAGCAACTTCGGACTATCAAAGTTGCTCGGTGTACACTTTTTATTGTTCTTTTATGTTAAATTTTACGAAAATGAGCTTCCAGGATTATTTCAATGCCAAAACACCAACTTTCTATGACAAATGGACAAAACCGTTAAAAGCTCCTCCATATAGAGAGTTGAGCAACTTCGGACAATTAAAGTTGCTCGGTGTACACTTTTTATTGTTCTACTAAGTCAAATTTTACGAGTATAAGCTTCCAAGATTATTTCGATGCCAAAACTTTAACTTTTTATGACAAATAGACAAAACCGTTAAAAGCTCCTCCATAGAAAGAGTTGAGCAACTTCGGGCAATCAATGTTGCTCGGTGTACCCTTTTATTGTTCTTTTATGTTAAATTTTACGAAAATGAGCTTCCAAAATTATTTCGATGCCAAAACACCAGATTTCTATGACAAATGGACAAAACCGTTAAAAGCTCCTCCATAGAGAGAGTTGAGAAACTTCGGACTATCAAAGTTGCTCGGTGTACACTTTTTATTGTTCTTCTAAGTTAAATTTTACGAAAATGAGCTTCCAGGATTATTTCGATGCCAAAACACCAACTTTCTATGACAAATGGACAAAACCGTTAAAAGCTCCTCCATAGAGAGAGTCGAGCAACTTCGGACAATCGAAGTTGCTCGGTGTACAATTTTTATTATTCTTCTATGTTAAATTTTACGAAAATGAGCTTCCAGGATTATTTCGATGCCAAAACACCAACTTTCTATGACAAATTGACAAAACCGTTAAAAACACCTCCATAGAGAGAGTTGAGCAACTTCGGACAATCGAAGTTGCTCGGTGTACACTTTTTATTGTTCTACTAAGTCAAATTTTACGAGTATAAGCTTCCAAGATTATTTCGATGCAAAAACATTAACTTTCTATGACAAATGGACAAAACCGTTAAAAGCTTCTCCATAGAGAGAGTTGAGCAACTTCGGACTATCAAAGTTGCTCGGTGTACATTTTATATTGTTCTTCTTTGTTAAATTTTACGAAAATGAGCTTCCAGGATTATTTCGATGTCAAAACACCAACTTTCTATGACAAATGGACAAAACCGTTAAAAGCTGCTCCATAGAGAGAGTTGAGCAACTTCGGACTATCAAAGTTGTTCGGTGTACACTTTTTATTGTTCTTTTATGTTAAATTTTACGAAAATGAGCTTCCAGGATTATTTCAATGCCAAAACACCAACTTTCTATGACAAATGGACAAAACCGTTAAAAGCTCCTCCATATAGAGAGTTGAGCAACTTCGGACAATTAAAGTTGCTCGGTGTACACTTTTTATTGTTCTACTAAGTCAAATTTTACGAGTATAAGCTTCCAAGATTATTTCGATGCCAAAACTTTAACTTTTTATGACAAATAGACAAAACCGTTAAAAGCTCCTCCATAGAAAGAGTTGAGCAACTTCGGGCAATCAATGTTGCTCGGTGTACCCTTTTATTGTTCTTTTATGTTAAATTTTACGAAAATGAGCTTCCAAAATTATTTCGATGCCAAAACACCAGATTTCTATGACAAATGGACAAAACCGTTAAAAGCTCCTCCATAGAGAGAGTTGAGAAACTTCGGACTATCAAAGTTGCTCGGTGTACACTTTATATTGTTCTTCTAAGTTAAATTTTACGAAAATGAGCTTCCAGGATTATTTCGATGCCAAAACACCAACTTTCTATGACAAATGGAGAAGACCGTTAAAAGCTCCTCCATAGAGAGAGTCGAGCAACTTCGGACAATCAAAGTTGCTCGGTGTACACTTTATATTGTTCTACTAAGTCAAATTTTACGAGTATAAGCTTCCAAGATTATTTCGATGCCAAAACATTAACTTTCTTTGACAAATGGACAAAACCGTTAGAAGCTCCTCCATAGAAAGAGTTGAGCAGCTTCGGACAATCAATGTTGCTCGGTGTACCCTTTTTATTGTTCTTTTACGTTAAATTTTACGAAAATGAGCTTCCAGGATTATTTTGATGCCAAAACACCAGCTTTCTATGACAAATGGACAAAACCGTTAAAAGCTCCTCCATAGAGAGAGTTGAGAAACTTCGGACTATCAAAGTTGCTCGGTGTACACTTTTTATTGTTCTTCTAAGTTAAATTTTACGAAAATGAGCTTCCAGGATTATTTCGATGCCAAAACACCAACTTTCTATGAGAAATGGACAAAACCGTTAAAAGCTCCTCCATAGAGAGAGTCGAGCAACTTCGGACAATCGAAGTTGCTCGGTGTACAATTTTTATTATTCTTCTATGTTAAATTTTACGAAAATGAGCTTCCAGGATTATTTCGATACCAAAACACCAACTTTCTATGACAAATTGACAAAACCGTTAAAAACACCTCCATGGAGAGAGTGGAGCAACTTCGGACAATCAAAGTTGCTCGGTGTACACTTTATATTGTTCTACTAAGTCAAATTTTACGAGTATAAGCTTCCAAGATTATTTCGATGCCAAAACATTAACTTTCTATGACAAATGGACAAAACCGTTAAAAGCTCCTCCATAGAAAGAGTTAAGCAACTTCGAACAATCAATGTTGCTCGGTGTACCCTTTTTATTGTTCTTTTATGTTAAATTTTACGAAAATGAGCTTCCAAAATTATTTCGATGCCAAAACACCAGCTTTCTATGACAAATGGACAAAACTGTTAAAAGCTCCCCCATAGAGAGAGTTGAGAAACTTCGGACTATCAAAGTTGCTCGGTGTACACTTTTTATTATTCTTCTACGTTAAATTTTACGAAAATGAGCTTCCAGGATTATTTCGATGCCAAAACACCAACTTTCAATGACAAATGGATAAAACCGTTAAAAGCTTCTCCATAGAGAGAGTTGAGCAACTTCGGACTATCAAAGTTGCTCGGTGTACACTTTTTATTGTTCTTTTATATTAAATTTTACGAAAATGAGCTTCCAGGATTATTTCGATGCCAAAACGCGAACTTTCTATTACAAATGGACAAAACCGTTAAAAGCTCCTCTATAGAGAGAGTTGAGCAACTTCGGACTATCAAAGTTGCTCGGTGTACACTTTTTATTGTTCTTCTATGTTAAATTTTACGAAAATGAGCTTCCAGGATTATTTCGATGCCAAAACACCAACTTTCAATGACAAATGGATAAAACCGTTAAAAGCTTCTCCATAGAGAGAGTTGAGCAACTTCGGACTATCAAAGTTGCTCGGTGTACACTTTTTATTGTTCTTTTATATTAAATTTTACGAAAATGAGCTTCCAGGATTATTTCGATGCCAAAACGCGAACTTTCTATGACAAATGGACAAAACCGTTAAAAGCTCCTCTATAGAGAGAGTTGAGCAACTTCGGACTATCAAAGTTGCTCGGTGTACACTTTTTATTATTCTTCTACGTTAAATTTTACGAAAATGAGCTTCCAGGATTATTTCGATGCCAAAACACCAACTTTCAATGACAAATGGATAAAACCGTTAAAAGCTTCTCCATAGAGAGAGTTGAGCAACTTCGGACTATCAAAGTTGCTCGGTGTACACTTTTTATTGTTCTTTTATATTAAATTTTACGAAAATGAGCTTCCAGGATTATTTCGATGCCAAAACACCAACTTTCTATGACAAATGGACAAAACCGTTAAAAGCTCCTCCATAGAGAGAGTCGAGCAACTTCGGACAATCGAAGTTGCTCGGTGTACACTTTTTATTATTCTTCTACGTTAAATTTTACGAAAATGAGCTTCCAGGATTATTTCGATGCCAAAACACCAACTTTCAATGACAAATGGATAAAACCGTTAAAAGCTTCTCCATAGAGAGAGTTGAGCAACTTCGGACTATCAAAGTTGCTCGGTGTACACTTTTTATTGTTCTTTTATATTAAATTTTACGAAAATGAGCTTCCAGGATTATTTCGATGCCAAAACGCGAACTTTCTATGACAAATGGACAAAACCGTTAAAAGCTCCTCTATAGAGAGAGTTGAGCAACTTCGGACTATCAAAGTTGCTCGGTGTACACTTTTTATTGTTCTTCTATGTTAAATTTTAAGAAAATGAGCTTCCAGGATTATTTCGATGCTAAAAAACCAACTTTCTATGACAAATGGACAAAACCGTTAAAAGCTCCTCCATAGAGAGAGTTGAGCAACTTCGGAAAATCTAAGTTCCTCGGTGTACACTTTATATTGTTCTACTAAGTCAAATTTTACAAGTATAAGCTTCCAAGATTATTTCGATGCCAAAACATTAACTTTCTATGACAAATGGACAAAACCGTTAAAAACACCTCCATAGAAAGAGTTGGGCATCTTCGGACAATCAAAGTTGCTCGGTGTACACTTTTTATTGTTCTTTTATGTTAAATTTTACAAAAATGAGCTTCCAGGATTATTTCGATGCCAAAACACCAACTTTCTATGACAAATGGACAAAACCGTTAAAAGCTCCTCCATAGAGAGAATTGAGCAGCTTCGGACTATCAAAGTTGCTCGGTGTACACTTTTTATTGTTCTTCTATGTTAAATTTTACGAAAATGAGCTTCCAGGATTATTTCGATGCGAAAACACCAACTTTCTATGGCAAATGGACAAATCCGTTAAAAGCTCCTCCATAGAAAGAGTTGAGCAGCTTCGGACTATGAAAGTTGCTCGGTGTACCCTTTTTATTGTTCTTTTATGTTAAATTTTACGAAAATGAGCTTCCAGGATTATTTCGATGCAAAACACCAGCTTTCTATGACAAATGGATAAAACCGTTAAAAGCTCCTCCATAGAGAGAGTTTAGAAACTTCGGACTATCAAAGTTGCTCGGTGTACACTTTTTATTGTTCTTCTAAGTTAAATTTTACGAAAATGAGCTTCCAGAATTATTTCGATGCCAAAACACCAACTTTCTATGACAAATGGACAAAACCGTTAAAAGCTCCTCCATAGAGAGAGTTGAGCAACTTCGGACAATCAAAGGTTCTCGGTGTACACTTTATATTGTTCTTCTAAGTCAAATTTTACGAGTATAAGCTTCCAAGATTATTATGATGCCAAAACATTAACTTTCTACGACAAATGGACAAAACCGTTAAAAGCTCCTCCATAGAAAGAGTTAAGCAACTTCGAACAATCAATGTTGCTCGGTGTACCCTTTTTATTGTTCTTTTATGTTAAATTTTATGAAAATGAGCATCCAAAATTATTTCGATGGCAAAACACCAGCTTTCTATGACAAATGGACAAAACCGTTAAAAGCTCCCCCATAGAGAGAGTTGAGAAATTTCAGACTATCAAAGTTGCTCGGTGTACACTTTTTATTGTTCTTCTAATTTAATTTTACGAAAATGAGCTTCCAGGATTATTTCGATGCCAAAACACCAACTTTCTATGACAAATGGACAAAACCGTTAAAAGCTCCTCCATTGAAAGAGTCGAGCAACTTCGGACAATCGAAGTTGCTCGGTGTACACTTTTTATTATTCTTCTATGTTAAATTTTACGAAAATGAGCTTCCAGGATTATTTCGATGCCAAAACACAAACTTTCAATGACAAATGGACAAAACCGTTAAAAGCACCTCCATAGAGAGAGTTGAGCAACTTCGGACTATCAAAGTTGCTCGGTGTACACTTTTTATTGTTCTTCTTTGTTAAATTTTACGAAAATGAGCTTTCAGGATTATTTCGATGTCAAAACACGAACTTTCTATGACAATTGGACAAAAACGTTAAAAGCTGCTCCATAGAGAGAGTTGAGCAACTTCGGACTATCAAAGTTGCTCGGTATACACTTTTTATTGTTCTTTTATGTTAAATTTTACGAAAATGAGCTTTCAGGATTATTTCGATGCCAAAACACCAACTTTCTATGACAAATGGACAAAACCGTTAAAAGCTCCTCCATAGAGAGAGTTGAGCAAGTTCGGACTATCAAAGTTGCTCGGTGTACACTTTTTATTGTTCTTCTATGTTAAATTTTAAGAAAATGAGCTTCCAGAATTATTTCGATGCCAAAACACCAACTTTCTATGACAAATGGACAAAACCGTTAAAAGCTCCTCCATAGAGAGAGTTGAGCAACTTTGGACAATCAAAGTTCCTCGGTGTACACTTTTTATTGTTCTACTAAGTCAAATTTTACAAGTATAAGCTTCCAAGATTATCTCGATGCCAAAACAATAACTTTCTATGACAAATGGACAAAACCGTTAAAAACACCTCCATAGAAAGAGTTGGGCATCTTCAGACAATCACAGTTGCTCGGTGTACACTTTTTATTGTTCTTTTATGTTCAATTTTACAAAAATGAGCTTCCAGGATTATTTCGATGCCAAAACACCAACTTTCTATGACAAATGGACAAAACCGTTAAAAGCTCCTCCATAGAGAGAGTTGAGCAGCTTCGGACTATCAAAGTTGCTCGGTGTACACTTTTTATTGTTCTTCTATGTTAAATTTTACGAAAATGAGCTTCCAGGACTATTTCGATGCCAAAACACGAACTTTCTATGACAAATGGACAAAACCGTTAAAACCTCCTCCATAGAGAGAGTTGAGCAACTTCGGACTACCAAAGTTCCTCGGTGTACACTTCTTATTTTTCTTCTATGTTAAATTTTACGAAAATAAGCTTCCAGGATTATTTCGATGCCAAAACCTCAACTTTCTATGACAAATGGACAAAACCGTTAAAAGCTCCTCCATAGAGAGAGTTGAGCAACTTCGGACTATCGAAGTTGCTCGGTGTACACTTTTTATTATTCTTCTATGTTAAATGTTACGAAAATGAGCTTCAAGGATTATTTCGATGCCAAAACACCAAATTTCTATGACAAATTGACAAAACCGTTAAAAACACCTTCATAGAGAGAGTTGAGCAACTTCGAAGTATCAAAGTTGCTCGGTGTACACTATTTATTGTTCTTCTATGTTAAATTTTAATAAAATGAGCTTCCAGGATTTTTTCGATGTCAAAAAACCAACTTTCTATGACAAATGGACAAAACCGTTAAAAGCTCCTCCATAGAGAGTGTTGAGCAACTTCGGACAATCAAAGTTGCTCGGTGTACACTTTTTATTGTTCTTCTATGTTAAATTTTAATAAAATGAGCTTCGAGGATTATTTCGATGCCAAAAAACCAATTTTCTATGACAAATGAACAAAACCGTTAAAAGCTCCTCCATAGAGAGAGTTGAGCAACTTCGGACAATCAAAGTTCCTCGGTGTACACTTTAGATTGTTTTACTAAGTCAAATTTTACAAGTATAAGCTTCCAAGATTATTTCGATGCCAAAACATTATCTTTCTATGACAAATGGACAAAACCTTTAAAAGCTCCTCCATAGAAAGAGTTATGCAACTTCGAACAATCAATGTTGCTCGGTGTACCCTTTTTATTGTTCTTTTATGTTAAATTTTACGAAAATGAGCTTCCAAAATTATTTCGATGGCAAAACACCAGCTTTCTATGACAAATGGACAAAACCGTTAAAAGCTCCCCCATAGAGAAAGTTGAGCAGCTTCGGACTATCAAAGTTGCTCGGTTTACACTTTTTATTGTTCTTCTATGTTAAATTTTACGAAAATGAGCTTCCAGGATTATTTCGATGCCAAAACACCAACTTTCTATGACAAATGGACAAAACCGTTAAAAGCTCCTCCATAGAGAGAGTCGAGCAACTTCGGACAATCGAAGTTGCTCGTTGTACACTTTTTATTATTCTTCTATGTTAAATTTTACGAAAATGAGCTTCCAAGATTATTTCGATGCCAAAACACCAACTTTCAATGACAAATGGACAAAACCGTTAAAAGTTCCTCCATAGAGAGAGTTGAGCAACTTCGGACTATCAAAGTTGCTCGGTGTACACTTTTTATTGTTCTTCTTTGTTAAATTTTACGAAAATGAGCTTCCAGGATTATTTCGATGTCAAAACACGAACTTTCTATGACAATTGGACAAAAACGTTTAAAGCTGCTCCATAGAGAGAGTTGAGCAACTTCGGACTATCAAAGTTGGTCGGTGTACACTTTTTATTGTTCTTTATATTAAATTTTACGAAAATAAGCTTTCAGGATTATTTCGATGCCAAAACACCAACTTTCTATGACAAATGGACAAAACCGTTAAAAGCTCCTCCATAGAAAGAGTTGAGCAGCTTCGGACCATCAAAGTTGCTCGGTGTACCCTTTTTATTGTTCTTTTATGTTAAATTTTACGAAAATGAGCTTCCAGGATTATTTCGATGCCAAAACCCCAACTTTCTATGACAAATGGACAAAACCGTTAAAAACTCCTCCATAGAGAGAGTTGAGCAGCTTCGGACTTTTAAAGTTGCTCGGAGTACCCTTTTTATTGTTCTTTTATGTTAAATTTTACGAAAATGAGCTTCCAGAATTATTTCGATGCAAAACACCAGCTTTCTATGACAAATGGATAAAACCGTTAAAAGCTCCTCCATAGACAGAGTTGAGAAACATCGGACTATCAAAGTTGCTCGGTGTACACTTTTTATTTTTCTTCTAAGTTAAATTTTACGAAAATGAGCTTCCAGAAGTATTTCGATGCCAAAACACCAACTTTCTATGACGAATGGACAAAACCGTTAAAAGCTCCTCCATAGAGAGAGTTGAGCAACTTCGGACAATCAAAGTTGCTCGGTGTACACTTTATATTGTTCTACTAAGTCAAATTTTACGAGTATAAGCTTCCAAGATTATTATGATGCCAAAACATTAACTTTCTATGACAAATGGACAAAACCGTTAAAAGCTCCTCCATAGAAAGAGTTAAGCAACTTCGAACAATCAAAGTTGCTCGGTGTACACTTTTTATTGTTCTTTTATGTTAAATTTTACGAAAATGAGCTTCCAAAATTATTTCGATGGCAAAACACCAGCTTTCTATGACAAATGGAAAAAACCGTTAAAAGCTCCCCCATAGAGAGAGTCGAGCAACTTCGGACAATCGAAGTTTCTCGGTGTACACTTTTTATTATTCTTCTATGTTAAATTTTACGAAAATGAGCTTCCAGGATTATTTCGATGCCAAAACACCAACTTTCAATGACAAATGGACAAAACCGTTAAAAGTTCCTCCATAGAGAGAGTTGAGCAACTTCGGACTATCAAAGTTGCTCGGTGTACACTTTTTATTGTTCTTCTTTGTTAAATTTTACGAAAATGAGCTTCCAGGATTATTTCGATGTCAAAACACGAACTTTCTATGACAATTGGACAAAAACGTTAAAAGCTGCTCCATAGAGAGAGTTGAGCAACTTCGGACTATCAAAGTTGCTCGGTGTACACTTTTTATTGTTCTTTATATCAAATTTTACGAAAATAAGCTTTCAGGATTATTTCGATGCCAAAACACCAACTTTCTATGACAAATGGACAAAACTGTTAAAAGCTCCTCCATAGAAAGAGTTGAGCAGCTTCGGACTATCAAAGTTGCTCGGTGTACCCTTTTTATTGTTCTTTTATGTTAAATTTTACGAAAATGATCTTCCAGGATTATTTCGATGTCAAAAAACCAACTTTCTATGACAAATGGACAAAACCGTTAAAAGCTCCTCCATAGAGAGAGTTGAGCAACTTCGGACTATCAAAGTTGCTCGGTGTACACTTTTTATTGTTCTTTTATTTTAAATTTTACGAAAATGAGCTTCCAAAATTATTTCGATGGCAAAACACCAGCTTTCTATGACAAATGGACAAAACCGTTAAAAGCTCCCCCATAGAGAGAGTTGAGAAACTTCGGACTATCAAAGTTGCTCGGTGTACACTTTTTATTGGTCTTCTAAGTTAAATTTTACGAAAATGAGCTTCCAGGATTATTTCGATGCCAAAACACCAACTTTCTATGACAAATGGACAAAACCGTTAAAAGCTCCTCCATAGAGAGAGTCGAGCAACTTCGGACAATCGAAGATGCTCGGTGTACACTTTTTATTATTCTTCTATCTTAAATTTTACGAAAATGAGCTTCCAGGATTATTTCGATGCCAAAACACCAACTTTCAATGACAAATGGACAAAACCGTTAAAAGTTCCTCCATAGAGAGAGTTGAGCAACTTCGGACTATCAAAGTTGCTCGGTGTACACTTTTTATTGTTCTTCTTTGTTAAATTTTACGAAAATGAGCTTCCAGGATTATTTCGATGTCAAAACACGAACTTTCTATGACAATTGGACAAAAACGTTAAAAGGTGCTCCATAGAGAGAGTTGAGCAACTTCGGACTATCAAAGTTGCTCGGTGTACACTTTTTATTGTTCTTTATATTAAATTTTACGAAAATAAGCTTTCAGGATTATTTCGATGCCAAAACACCAACTTTCTATGACAAATGGACAAAACCGTTAAAAGCTCCTCCATAGAAAGAGTTGAGCAGCTTCGGACTATCAAAGTTGCTCGGTGTACCCTTTTTATTGTTCTTTTATGTTAAATTTTACGAAAATGAGGTTCCAGGATTATTTCGATGTCAAAACACGAACTTTCTATGACAATTGGACAAAAACGTTAAAAGCTGCTCCATAGAGAGAGTTGAGCAACTTCGGACTATCAAAGTTGCTCGGTGTACACTTTTTATTGTTCTTTATATTAAATTTTACGAAAATAAGCTTTCAGGATTATTTCGATGCCAAAACACCAACTTTCTATGACAAATGGATAAAACCGTTAAAAGCTCCTCCATAGACAGAGTTGAGAAACTTCGGACTATCAAAGTTGCTCGGTGTACACTTTTTATTTTTCTTCTAAGTTAAATTTTACGAAAATGAGCTTCCAGAAGTATTTCGATGCCAAAACACCAACTTTCTATGACGAATGGACAAAACCGTTAAAAGCTCCTCCATAGAGAGAGTTGAGCAACTTCGGACAATCAAAGTTGCTCGGTGTACACTTTATATTGTTCTACTAAGTCAAATTTTACGAGTATAAGCTTCCAAGATTATTATGATGCCAAAACATTAACTTTCTATGACAAATGGACAAAACCGTTAAAAGCTCCTCCATAGAAAGAGTTAAGCAACTTCGAACAATCAAAGTTGCTCGGTGTACACTTTTTATTGTTCTTTTATGTTAAATTTTACGAAAATGAGCTTCCAAAATTATTTCGATGCCAAAACACCAGCTTTCTATGACAAATGGACAAAACCGTTAAAAGCTCCCCCATAGAGAGAGTTGAGAAACTTCGGACTATCAAAGTTTCTCGGTATACACTTTTTATTGGTCTTCTAAGTTAAATTTTACGAAAATGAGCTTCCAGGATTATTTCGATGCCAAAACAACAACTTTCTATGACAAATGGACAAAACCATTAAAAGCTCCTCTATAGAGAGAGTCGAGCAACTTCGGACAATCGAAGTTGCTCGGTGTACACTTTTTATTATTCTTCTATGTTAAATTTTACGAAAATGAGCTTCCAGGATTATTTTGATGCCAAAACACCAACTTTCAATGACAAATGGACAAAACCGTTAAAAGCTCATCCATAGAGAGAGTTGAGCAACTTCGGACTATCAAAGTTGCTCGGTGTACACTTTTTATTGTTCTTCTTTGTTAAATTTTACGAAAATGAGCTTCCAGGATTATTTCGATGTCAAAACACTATCTTTCTATGACAATTGGACAAAAACGTTAAAATCTGCTCCATAGAGAGAGTTGAGCAACTTCGGACTATCAAAGTTGCTCGGTGTACACTTTTTATTGTTCTTTTATGTTAAATTTTACGAAAATGAGCTTCCAGGATTCTTTCGATGCCAAAACACCAACTTTCTATGACAAATGGACAAAACCGTTAAAAGCTCTCCCATAGAGAGAGTTGAGAAACTTCGGACTATCAAAGTTGCTCGGTGTACAATTTTTATTGTTCTTTTATGTTCAATTTTACGAAAATGAGCTTCCAAAATGATTTCGATGGCAAAACACCAGCTTTCTATGACAAATGGACAAAACCGTTAAAAGATCCCCCATAGAGAGAGTTGAAAAACTTCGGACTATCAAAGTTGCTCGGTGTACACTTTTATTGGTCTTCTAAGTTAAATTTTACGAAAATGAGCTTCCAGGATTATTTCGATGCCAAAACACCAACTTTCTATGACAAATGGACAAAACCGAAAAAAGCTCCTCCATAGAGAGAGTTGAGCAACTTCGGACTATCGAAGTTGCTTGGTGTACACTTTTTATTATTCTTCTATGTTAAATTTTACGAAAATGAGCTTCCAGAAGTATTTCGATGCCAAAACACCAACTTTCTATGACGAATGGACAAAACCGTTAAAAGCTCCTCCATAGAGAGAGTTGAGCAACTTCGGACAATCAAAGTTGCTCGGTGTACACTTTATATTGTTCTACTAAGTCAAATTTTACGAGTATAAGCTTCCAAGATTATTATGATGCCAAAACATTAACTTTCTATGACAAATGGACAAAACCGTTAAAAGCTCCTCCATAGAAAGAGTTAAGCAACTTCGAACAATCAAAGTTGCTCGGTGTACACTTTTTATTGTTCTTTTATGTTAAATTTTACGAAAATGAGCTTCCAAAATTATTTCGATGGCAAAACACCAGCTTTCTATGACAAATGGACAAAACCGTTAAAAGCTCCCCCATAGAGAGAGTTGAGAAACTTCGGACTATCAAAGTTGCTCGGTGTACACTTTTTATTGGTCCTCTAAGTTAAATTTTACGAAAATGAGCTTCCAGGATTATTTCGATGCCAAAACACCAACTTTCTATGACAAATGGACAAAACCGATAAAAGCTCCTCCATAGAGAGAGTTGAGCAACTTCGGACTATCGAAGTTGCTCGGTGTACAATTTTTATTATTCTTCTATGTTAAATTTTACGAAAATGAGCTTCAAGGATTATTTCGATGCCAAAACACCAAATTTCTATGACAAATTGACAAAACCGTTAAAAACACCTTCATAGAGAGAGTTGAGCAACTTCGGAGTATCAAAGTTGCTCGGTGTACACTTTTTATTGTTCTTCTATGTTAAATTTTAATAAAATGAGCTTCCAGGATTATTTCGATGTCAAAAAACCAACTTTCTATGACAAATGGACAAAACCGTTAAAAGCTCCTCCATAGGGAGAGTTGAGCAACTTCGGACAATCAAAGTTGCTCGGTGTACACTTTGTATTGTTATTCTATGTTAAATTTTAATAAAATGAGCTTCGAGGATTATTTCGATGCCAAAAAACCAACTTTCTATGACAAATGAACAAAACCGTTAAAAGCTCCTCCATAGAGAGAGTTGAGCAACTTCGGACAATCAAAGTTCCTCGGTGTACACTTTAGATTGTTCTACTAAGTCAAATTTTACAAGTATAAGCTTCCAAGATTATTTCGATGCCAAAACATTAACTTTGTATGACAAATGGACAAAACCTTTAAAAGCTCCTCAATAGAAAGAGTTAAGCAACTTCGAACAATCAATGTTGCTCGGTGTACCCTTTTTATTGTTCTTTTATGTTAAATTTTACGAAAATGAGCTTCCAAAATTATTTCGATGGCAAAACACCAGCTTTCAATGACAAATGGACAAAACCGTTAAAAGCTCCCCCATAGAGAAAGTTGAGCAGCTTCGGATTATCAAAGTTGTTCGGTTTACACTTTTTATTGTTCTTCTATGTTAAATTTTACGAAAATGAGCTTCCAGGATTATTTCGATGCCAAAACACCAACTTTCTATAACAAATGGACAAAACCGTTAAAAGCTCCTCCATAGAGAGAGTTGAGCAACTTCGGACTATCAAAGTTGCTCGGTGTACACTTTTTATTTTTCTTCTATGTTAAATTTTACGAAAATGAGCTTCCAGAAGTATTTCGATGCCAAAACACCAACTTTCTATGACGAATGGACAAAACCGTTAAAAGCTCCTCCATAGAGAGAGTTGAGCAACTTCGGACAATCAAAGTTGCTCGGTGTACACTTTATATTGTTCTACTAAGTCAAATTTTACGAGTATAAGCTTCCAAGATTATTATGATGCCAAAACATTAACTTTCTATGACAAATGGACAAAACCGTTAAAAGCTCCTCCATAGAAAGAGTTAAGCAACTTCGAACAATCAAAGTTGCTCGGTGTACACTTTTTATTGTTCTTTTATGTTAAATTTTACGAAAATGAGCTTCCAAAATTATTTCGATGGCAAAACACCAGCTTTCTATGACAAATGGACAAAACCGTTAAAAGCTCCCCCATAGAGAGAGTTGAGAAACTTCGGACTATCAAAGTTGCTCAGTGTATACTTTTTATTGGTCTTCTAAGTTAAATTTTACGAAAATGAGCTTCCAGGATTATTTCGATGCGAAAACACCAACTTTCTATGACAAATGGACAAAACCATTAAAAGCTCCTCTATAGAGAGAGTCGAGCAACTTCGGACAATTGAAGTTGCTCGGTGTACACTTTTTATTATTCTTCTATGTTAAATTTTACGAAAATGAGCTTCCAGGATTATTTCGATGCCAAAACACCAACTTTCAATGACAAATGGACAAAACAGTTAAAAGCTCCTCCATAGAGAGAGTTGAGCAACTTCGGACTATCAAAGTTGCTCGGTGTACACTTTTTATTGTTCTTCTTTGTTAAATTTTACGAAAATGAGCTTCCAGGATTATTTCGATGTCAAAACACTAACTTTCTATGACAATTGGACAAAAACGTTAAAATCTGCTCCATAGAGAGAGTTGAGCAACTTCGGACTATCAAAGTTGCTCGGTGTACACTTTTTATTGTTCTTTTATGTTAAATTTTACGAAAATGAGCTTCCAGGATTCTTTCGATGCCAAAACACCAACTTTCTATGACAAATGGACAAAACCGTTAAAAGCTCCTCCATAGAGAGAGTTGAGAAACTTCGGACTATCAAAGTTGCTCGGTGTACACTTTTTATTGTTCTTTTATGTTCAATTTTACGAAAATGACCTTCCAAAATGATTTCGATGGCAAAACACCAGCTTTCTATGACAAATGGACAAAACCGTTAAAAGCTCCCCCATAGAGAGAGTTGAGAAACTTCGGACTATCAAAGTTGCTCGGTGTACACTTTTTATTCGTCTTCTAAGTTAAATTTTACGAAAATGAGCTTCCAGGATTATTTCGATGCCAAAACACCAACTTTCTATGACAAATGGACAAAACCGATAAAAGCTCCTCCATAGAGAGAGTTGAGCAACTTCGGACTATCGAAGTTGCTCGGTGTACACTTTTTATTATTCTTCTATGTTAAATTTTACGAAAATGAGCTTCAAGGATTATTTCGATGCCAAAACACCAAATTTCTATGACAAATTGACAAAACCGTTAAAAACACCTTCATAGAGAGAGTTGAGCAACTTCGGAGTATCAAAGTTGCTCGGTGTACAATTTATATTGTTCTACTAAGTCAAATTTTACGATTATAGGCTTCCAAGATTATTTCGATGCCAAAACATTAACTTTCTATGACAAATGGACAAAACCGTTAAAAGCTCCTCCATAGAGAGAGTTGAGCAACTTCGGACTATCAAAGTTGCTTGGTGTACACTTTTTATTGTTCTTTTATGTTAAATTTTACAAAAATGAGCTTGCACGATTATTTCGATGCCAAAATACCAACTTTCTATGACAAATGGACAAAACCGTTAAAAGCTCCTCCATAGAGAGAGTTGAGCAACTTCGGACTATAAACGTTGCTCGGTGTACACTTTATATTGTTCTACTAAGTCAACTTTTACGAGTATAGGCTTCCAAGAATATTTCGATGCCAAAATATTAACTTTCTATGACAAATGGACAAAACCGTTAAAAGCTCCTCCATAGAGAGAGATGAGCAACTTCGGACTATCAAAGTCGCTCGGTGTACACTTTTTGTTGTTTTTCTTTTTTAAATTTTATGAAAATGAGCTTCCAGGATTATTTCGATGCCAAAACAACAACTTTCTATGACAAATGGACAAAACCGTTAAAAGCTCCTCCATAGAGAGAGTTGAGCAACTTCGGACAATCAAAGTTGCTCGGTGTACAATTTATATTGTTCTACTAAGTCAAATTTTACGAGTATAAGTTTCCAAGATTAGTTCGATGCCAAAACAACAACTTTCTACGACAAATGGACAAAACCGTTAAAAGCTCCTCCATAGAGAGAGTTGAGCAACTTCGGACTATCGAAGTTGCCTGGTGTACACTTTTTATTATTCTTCTATGTTAAATTTTACGAAAATGAGCTTCAAGGATTATTTCGATGCCAAAACACCAACTTTCTATGAAAAATTGACAAAACCGTTAAAAACACCTCCATAGAAAGAGTTGAGCAACTTCGGACAATCAAAGTTGCTCGGTGTACAATTTATATTGTTCTACTAAGTCAAATTTTACGAGTACAAGTTTCCAAGATTAGTTCGATGCCAAAACATTAACTTTCTATGACAAACGGACAAAACCGTTAAAAGCTCCTCCATAGAAAGAGTTGAGCAACTTCGGACAATCAAAGTTGCTCGTTGTACACTTTTTATTGTTCTTTTATGTTAAATTTTACGAAAATGAGCTTGCACGATTATTTCGATGCCAAAACAACAACTTTCTATGACAAATGGACAAAACCGTTAAAAGCTCCTCCATAGAGAGAGTTGCGCAACTTCGGACTATCAAAGTTGCTCGGTGTACACTTTATATTGTTCTACTAAGTCAACTTTTACGAGTATAAGCTTCCAAGATTATTTCGATGCCAAAACATTAACTTTCTATGACAAATGGACAAAACCGTTAAAAGCTCCTCCATAGAGAGAGTTGAAGAACTTCGGACTATCAAATTTGCTCGGTGTACACTTTTTATTGTTCTTCTTTGTTAAATTTTACGAAAATGAGCTTCCAGGATTATTTCGATGTCAATACACGAACTTTGTATGACAAATGGACAAAACCGTTAAAAACTGCTCCATAGAGAGAGTTGTGCAATTTCGGACTATCAAAGATGCTCGGTGTACACTTTTTATTGTTCTTTATGATAAATTTTACGAAAATGAGCTTCAAGGATTATTTCGATGCCAAAACACCAACTTTCTATGACAAATGGACAAAACCGTTAAAAGCTCCTCCATAGAAAGAGTTGAGCAACTTCGGACAATCAAAGTTGCTCGTTATACACTTTTTATTGTTCTTTTATGTTAAATTTTACGAAAATGAGCTTGCACGATTATTTCGATGCCAAAACACCAACTTTCTATGACAAATGGACAAAACCGTTAAAAGCTCCTCCATAGAGAGAGTTGAGCAACTTCGGACTATCAAAGTTGCTCGGTGTACATTTTATATTGTTCTACTAAGTCAACTTTTACGAGTATAAGCTTCCAAGATTATTTCGATGCCAAAACATTAACTTTCTATGACAAATGGACAAAACCGTTAAAAGCTCCTCCATAGAGAGAGTTGAGGAACTTCGGACTATCAAATTTGCTCGGTGTACACTTTTTATTGTTCTTTTTTGTTAAATTTTACGAAAATGAGCTTCCAGGATTATTTCGATGTCAATACACGAACTTTCTATGACAAATGGACAAAACCGTTAAAAACTGCTCCATAGAGAGAGTTGTGCAACTTCGGACTATCAAAGATGCTCGGTGTACACTTTTTATTGTTCTTTATGTTAAATTTTACGAAAATGAGCTTCCAGGATTATTTCGATGCAAAACACCAGCTTTCTATGACAAATGGATAAAACCGTTAAAAGCTCCTCCATAGAGAGAGTTGAGAAACTTCGGACTATCAAAGTTGCTCGGTGTACACTTTTTATTGTTCTTCTAAGTTAAATTTTACGAAAATGAGCTTCCGGAATTATTTCGTTGCCAAAACACCAACTTTCTATGACAAATGGACAAAACCGTTAAAAGCTCCTCCATAGAGAGAGTTGAGCAACTTCGGACAATCAAAGGTTCTCGGTGTACACTTTATATTGTTCTTCTAAGTCAAAACATTAACTTTCTACGACAAATGGACAAAACCGTTAAAAGCTCCTCCATAGAAAGAGTTAGACAACTTCGGACTATCAAAGTTGCTTGGTGTACACTTTTTATTGTTCTTTTATGTTAAATTTTACAAAAATGAGCTTGCACGATTATTTCGATGCCAAAATACCAACTTTCTATGACAAATGGACAAAACCGTTAAAAGCTCCTCCGTAGAGAGAGTTGAGCAACTTCGGACTATCAAAGTTGCTCGGTTTACACTTTTTATTGTTCTTCTATGTTAAATTTTACGAAAATGAGCTTCCAGGATTATTTCGATGCCAAAACACCAACTTTCTATGACAAATGGACAAAACCGTTAAAAGCTCCTCCATAGAGAGAGTCGAGCAACTTCGGACAATCGAAGTTGCTCGGTGTACACTTTTTGTTGTTTTTCTTTGTTAAATTTTATGAAAATGAGCTTCCAGGATTATTTCGATGCCAAAACAACAACTTTCTATGACAAATGGACAAAACCGTTAAAAGCTCCTCCACAGAGAGAGTTGAGCAACTTCGGACTATCAAAGTTGCCCGATGTACACTTTTTATTATTCTTCTATGTTAAATTTTACGAAAATGAGATTCAAGGATTATTTCGATGCCAAAACACCAACTTTCTATGACAAATTGACAAAACCGTTAAAAACACCTCCATAGATAGAGTTGAGCAACTTCGGACAATCAATGTTTCTCGGTGTACAATTTATATTGTTCTACTAAGTCAAATTTTACGAGTATAGGTTTCCAAGATTAGTTCGATGCCAAAACAACAACTTTCTATGACGAATGGACAAAACCGTTAAAAGCTCCTCCATAGAGAGAGTTGAGCAACTTCGGACTATCGAAGTTGCCTGGTGTACACTTTTTATTATTCTTCTATGTTAAATTTTACGAAAATGAGCTTCAAGGATTATTTCGATGCCAAAACACCAACTTTCTATGAAAAATTGACAAAATCGTTAAAAACACCTCCATAGAAAGAGTTGAGCAACTTCGGACAATCAAAGTTGCTCGGTGTACAATTTATATTGTTCTACTAAGTCAAATTTTACGAGTACAAGTTTCCAAAATTAGTTCGATGCCAAAACATTAACTTTCTATGACAAACGGACAAAACCGTTAAAAGCTCCTCCATAGAAAGAGTTGAGCAACTTCGGACAATCAAAGTTGCTCGTTGTACACTTTTTATTGTTCTTTTATGTTAACTTTTACGAGTATAAGCTTCCAAGATTATTTCGATGCCAAAACATTAACTTTCTATGACAAATGGACAAAACCGTTAAAAGCTTCTCCATAGAGAGAGTTGAGCAACTTCGGACTATCAAAGTTGCTCGGTGTACACTTTATATTGTTCTACTAAGTCAACTTTTACGAGTATAAGCTTCCAAGATTATTTCGATGCCAAAACATTAACTTTCTATGACAAATGGACAAAACCGTTAAAAGCTCCTCCATAGAGAGAGTTGAGGAACTTCGGACTATCAAATTTGCTCGGTGTACACTTTTTATTGTTCTTCTTTGTTAAATTTTACGAAAATGAGCTTTCAGGATTATTTCGATGTCAATACACGAACTTTCTATGACAAATGGACAAAACCGTTAAAAACTGCTCCATAGAGAGAGTTGTGCAACTTCGGACTATCAAAGATGCTCGGTGTACACTTTTTATTGTTCTTTATGTTAAATTTTACGAAAATGAGCTTCAAGGATTATTTCGATGCCAAAACACCAACTTTCTATGACAAATGGACAAAACCGTTAAAAGCTCCTCCATAGAGAGAGTTGAGCAACTTCGGACTATCAAAGTTGCTCGGTGTACACTTTTTATTGTTCTTCTACGTTAAATTTTTTGAAAATGAGTTTCCAGGATTATTTCGATGCCAAAACAACAACTTTCTACGACAAATGGACAAAACCGTTAAAAGCTCCTCCATAGAGAGAGTTGAGCAACTTCGGACTGTCGAAGTTGCTCGGTGTACACTTTTTATTATTCTTCTATTTTAAATGTTACGAAAATGAGCTTTGATGAGGATAATTTTCCTCTTCCACTGACAACATGACACGTAGATATAACCGTCGTCAGCTTCATGCTCGGTACCGAGAAGAGGTATGTATATTCCTCAGTACTCATCTTCAGAGTGGTAAAAAGCTGTCATGAACTACCTAAACAGGAACTACCTTCACTATAAAAAGGGACAAACCCTCAGGTAAAAGGGGGACAATTTTTGACTGATTACAAGAGCACCGAGCAGTGCACTTCACTGAGTTCCTTTGTGCTAGCATCTGACTTGAGCGTCGGAGCGCCAACACCAGATAACACTCTCTGGCGGGCCTCTAGCTTACATTTGCTCTTTGTCACAGGATCATTCTACTGTCGGAAGGAAGCTAATCCGAGGAAGAACATAAATAGACGAGAAAGCTCTTGTTCAAACCTATCCTGATACGTCTTGGACTGATTTGAGACGTCATCAGATTGGCGCCGTCTGTGGGAACTTTCATAACAAAAATTATGGTTCGAACTAGAGCTTTAAGAGAAGAAGAACAACAGGCTGAGGCAGCAAACGAAAATGCCGAGCACCAGCCTCAACCATTGGTACAAGACCAGATCACCAAACTGTTGCAACAAATGAATGTCCTCGCGCAACGCCTTTAAATGATCCAAGAACGAGTGCAGGGTCACCAACCAATCCAAAATGAGAGCATTTCTCATGAGACGAGAAATGACCACTCTCACACTGATGAGTCAAGAAATCCCGGCCTTCCAGGAACCTCGGTAACCATTGTTGAAGAACTCAGCCCACTCATACTTACGAGGGGGATAGCAAGTTTATCGAGGGGGTTGTGGATCGCAAAATAGCTGCTTTGCAAGGCCGTCCCTTCTTGGATACAATGGATTGGGATAGGAACTTAACTCCATTGTCGACCGAGGTGCAACAAGCTCGGGTACCGACAAGCTTCAAGGTTTCTAGTGTGGAAAAGTATAACGGGACAGGGGATCCGCTAAACCATGTTATCGGCTTTCAAACCATGATGGAGTTTCAGCGGGCCTCTCAGGAAGCTTGCTGCAAAATCTTCCCCGTCTCGCTTGTCGGAGTGGCAAGGCGTTGGTTCAGAGCTCTGCCGCAAGACAGCATTCATAGCTTTGACGACCTAACGAACAGGTTCGTCGCTCATTTTGCAAGCTCCAGACCGGTGAAGAAGACCAACGCCACACTGGTTACCATCAGACAGAAACCCCAGGAGAGTTTGAGAGAATTTGTAACTAGGTTCAACAGTGATTGCTTAGAGATACCGGACCTCCAGCCGATCATAGCCATTACAGCCTTCACGACTGGAGTACGACATGTAACGCTGAAGCATTCATTGTCGAAAAAGAATCCGAAAAGTATTCCCGAACTGCTCT
The DNA here is from genome assembly GCA_963580455.1 of Euonymus europaeus. NCBI lineage: Eukaryota > Viridiplantae > Streptophyta > Magnoliopsida > Celastrales > Celastraceae > Euonymus > Euonymus europaeus. Next base: position 12,869,853 of record OY756967.1, on the reverse strand, counting down.
CAAGAGTTGAAAAATACATCACTGCCGACGAAATGATGGCTGAACCACATGTAACCGAGAAATCCCAAGACAGGACTTCGCCGAGGAGAAGGTCAGATGCTGGTTGCCCAACCGAGAGGAAAACTAGTGGATACGGTAGATCATTCACCAGAAGAGATGACCGAGCCAAATTTGAGAGATATGATTCCTATACTCCACTCAATTCTTCTTTGAAAAGAGTATTGAATGAGATACAGGATCGTGACATCGTCAGGTGGCCGGCAAAGATGAAGCCAAATCCGGAAAGGATTGGGAGCGACAAGTATTGTAAATTCCACCGAGGCCCCGGTCATGACACCGATGAATGTCGCCACCTGAAAGACGAGGTAGAAAACCTAATCCGCAGAGGATACCTCAAGCATTTTACTAGCTCGGGGAGAGATAAGCGAGAAAGAGAAGGAACGAAAGAAAATCCAAGAGGTCTAAGAGAGAATGAGGACAAACGACAGAGGAGACGGCGAGAGGAGTCCCCTCGTCATCGGAATCGTGGAAGAGCTGGCACCATAAGTATGATAGTCGGTGGCCTAGCTTCGGGAGGAGAAAGTTCATCTGGGAGGAGAGCATATGCTCGGACTGTGCATCAAATCAATGAGAAGTCAAAGAAAACGAGAACGGGGGAGGAGAAGATAACGTTCTCAGAAAGAGACGGGGATGGTTTGCACCAGCCCCATGATGATGCGTTGGTCATTGATGTTATCATCGCCAACTACACGGTCAAGAAGGTCTTGATTGATAACGGGAGCGCAGCGGATGTTCAATCTGATGACGTCTCAAATCAGTCCAAGACGTATCAGGATAGGTTTGAACAAGAGCTTTCTCGTCTATTTATGTTCTTCCTCGGATTAGCTTCCTTCCGACAGTAGAATGATCCTGTGACAAAGAGCAAACGTAAGCTAGAGGCCCGCCAGAGAGTGTTCTCTGGCGTTGGCGCTCCGACGCTCAAGTCAGATGCTAGCACAAAGGAACTCAGTGAAGTGCACTGATCGGTGCTCTTGTAATCAGTCAAAAATTGTCCCCCTTTTACCTGAGGGTTTGTCCCTTTTTATAGTGAAGGTAGTTCCTGTTTAGGTAGTTCATGACAGCTTTTTACCACTCTGAAGATGAGTACCGAGGAATATACATACCTCTTCTCGGTACCGAGCATGAAGCTGACGACGGTTATATCTACGTGTCATGTTGTCAGTGGAAGAGGAAAATTATCCTCATCACTTGCCCCCTCAGACCTGTGATTGGTCATCGTAGGACCAATGATAGGTCTGTATGAGTGGACGTTTGGGCTCCCGAGGCTGACATTAATTGTGAGTCATTGAACGGCTAAGATTTGATTGATCTTGATCCAGTGGTCATTTGATGTGCAGAGGTTGAGCGGCCCAGATGAGAGAATGCAGTACGTCTCGTCATCGGGTCCGTTGACCGGGGCGGTCTTCGGCTATAAATAGCGAGGACGTCACTGTCCAATTCATTCGCTGCCAAGATTGAGAGTCCCGAGCATTATCTATCCGAGCAAACGTAATCTTCTTTTTTCGAGCAAATACTATCCCTTCTTCGTCTCATCAGGTACGAGAAATGTCTTCCCCTTCTTCGGATAGTGATATTAATGTGTTGGAGGAAGCCGATTTAGGAACTTCTCCTTCGACCTCTAACTCTCCTCCTGTTAGGACGAGCATTAGGCTACCCCTAGCAGAACGCCCTTTCTTTGCCCCTCCTGGGTTCGAACTACAGGAGGCCCAAGCAGCAGGTGATGGTTCTAGGGAGCCTAGGAATCTTAGTTGTAGCCTTTCAGCCTCTGAGGTGGAATCCCAACGCAAATTGTTCGGTATTCCCTACCCTTGCAGGCCTGTGCCTGAGGGAGTTTCTCCATTTCGTCCTCAACATGGGGAGTTTGCCATTTCTACCACCGCGCTATCATTTGGTTGTCGGATACCGATTGCCCCAGCAATATGCTCCTTCTTTGATCGGTTCGACATTTGCCCTGCTCAACGAGAGGCTGATTACGCTCTCCGAGAAGTTCATGGAGGAATATGTGGCAGCCACTCCGGTGCAAGGACTTTAGCTAATAAGGTCTTGCGATGCGGGTATTACTGGCCGACCATGAACAAGGATGCAAAGGAGTTGGTGAGGAAATGTGACAAGTGCCAGAGACATGCCAACGTATCGCATCACCCACCATCGGAGATTACAGTCATGGAGAACCCTTGTCCATTTGCACAATGGGGGCTGGATTTGTTAGGACCTTTTCCTCAGGCAACAGCCTAAAGGAAGTTTCTCATAGTAGCAGTGGATTATTTCATGAAGTGGGTTGAAGCCGAGCCCCTGGCCACGATCACCGACCACAAGGTGAAGGACTTCATTTGGAAAACCATCATATGCAGATATGGTGTTCCTCGGATCCTCATTACTGATAATGGCCGACAGTTTGTGAGTGCCAATATACGGCAGTTTTGTGACGAACACGGCATCAACCTCAGGGTTACCGCCGTTGCTCACCCTCAAGCTAACGGGCAAGTAGAAGTCATCAACCGAATCATACTACAAGGAATCAAGGCTCGTCTGGACCAAGCCAAGGGACTTTGGACCGAACAGCTCCATAGCGTCCTCTGGTCTTACCGGACTACGCCTAGGGCATCAACAGGAGAGACGCCTTTCTCCTTAGTATTCGGATCAGAGGCTGTTATCCCAGTTGAAATTGGAGTTCCCACTCCTCGTATAATTGAGTTTGAAGAGTCGAGTAACAATGACTTGTTGCTCAACAATCTTGATTTCTTGGAAGAAGCTAGAGAGTCTGCTCGGATCAAGATTGTTGTTTACAAGCAAAGAATGGCCCGATATTACAACAAAAGGGTCCGAACAAGGAAGTTTTCAGAGGGAGACTGGGTTCTAAGGAAAGCTACTTCAGCCGGAAAACATCCAGGCAAGTTCGGAGAGACTTGGGAAGGACCTTTCCGAGTTATCAAAGTTCTGCTTGATGGGACTTACAAACTGGAAAATCCCGAGAAGCCTGGAGAGATGAGACCATGGAATGCCGAAAACCTCCGAAGATACTATGTTTAATTTAAACCTGCAGGCATGTACTTAAGCATAATTTCCATTTCAAAACTCGTTTCTTACACGAGACTTAGGATTTTGCTGATTCAATGAAAGTAGTTTGTTTTGCTATAACGATCCTCAAAAGTAAGCGTTGCTCGGCACAAGTCAGCCGCAATGCCTGAGCATTATTGCAAGCCCGCTAAGGTCAGGAGACCGAGGAAAAATACGGTTTTGTTTCAACTCATTTAATTTGAGTTACAACAGCCAAGCAGAAACAAGTTAGCTACGACCCGAGCAAGTTTGGGCCACAGCAAACACGGTTTTGTTTCAACTCATTTAATTTGAGTTACAACAGCCAAGCAGAAACAAGTTAGCTACGACCCGAGCAAGTTTGGGCCACAGCAAACATGGTTTTGTTTCAACTCATTTAATTTGAGTTACAACAGCCAAGCAGAAACAAGTTAGCTACGACCCGAGCAAGTTTGGGCCACAGCAAACATGGTTTTGTTTCAACTCATTTAATTTGAGTTACAACAGCCAAGCAGAAACAAGTTAGCTACGACCCGAGCAAGTTTGGGCCATAGCAAACATAGTTTTGTTTCAACTCGTTAAATATGAGTTACAACAGCCAAGTGGGAACAAGTTGGCTACAACCCGAGCAAATTTGGGCTACAGTACTACTTGTTCCTAGATCATTTACAGCAAGCTGCGTTTTAAGTTATGATTCCGAGGAAAAAGATGAACAGTAATAGACAAGGAATGAGAAGAAACATTGAAACATTAAAAAAGTTATCGATAAAATTAAAAACGTTATCTACAAACATTGAGAACAGAGTTCGATCAAGAAAGAAAAAAGAACAGAGTTCTAATTTTCGAACATTAGAAGAAAAAGGGACACGAAGCTCGGCACAGTAGTAGAGAATTATGCCGAGAAACACCCAAGAATTGGGAGCAAGACAGGTAGGGCAAATGTCAAACCGATCAAAGAAGGAGCATATTGCTGGGGCAATCGGTATCCGACAACCAAATGATAATGCGGTGGTAGAAATGGCAAATTCCCCATGTAGAGGACGGAATGGAGATACACCCTCAGGCACAGGCCTGCAAGGGTAGGGAATACCGAACAATTTGCGTTGGGATTCCACCTCAGAGGCTGAAAGGCTACAACTAAGATTCCTAGGCTCCCTAGAACCATCACCTGCTAGTCGGGCCTCCTGTAGTTCAAACCCAGGAGGGGAAAAGAAAGGGTGTTCTGCTAGGGGTAGCCTAATGCTCGTCCTAACAGGAGGAGAGTTAGAGGTCGAAGGAGAAGTTCCTAAATCAGCTTCCTCCAACACATTAATATCACTATCCGAAGAAGGGGAAGACATTTCTCGTACCTGATGAGACGAAGAAGGGATAGTATTTGCTCGGAAAAAGAAGATTACGTTTGCTCGGATAGACAATGCTCGGGACTCTCAATCTTGGCAGCGAATGAATTGGACAGTGACGTCCTCGCTATTTATAGCCGAAGACCGCCCCGGTCAACGGACCCGATGAAGAGACGTACTGCATTCTCTCATCTGGGCCGCTCAACCTCTGCACATCAAATGACCACTGGATCAAGATCAATCAAATCTTAGCCGTTCAACGACTCACAATTAATGTCAGCCTCGGGAGCCCAAACGTCCACTCATACAGACCTATCATTGGTCCTACGATGACCAATCACAGGTCTGAGGGGGCAAGTGATGAGGATAATTTTCCTCTTCCACTGACAACATGACACGTAGATATAACCGTCGTCAGCTTCATGCTCGGTACCGAGAAGAGGTATGTATATTCCTCGGTACTCATCTTCAGAGTGGTAAAAAGTTGTCATGAACTACCTAAACAGGAACTACCTTCACTATAAAAAGGAACAAACCCTCAGGTAAAAGGGAGACAATTTTTGATTGATTACAAGAGCACCGAGCAGTGCACTTCACTGAGTTCCTTTGTGCTAGCATCTGACTTGAGCGTCGGAGCGCCAACGCCAGAGAACACTCTCTGGCAGGCCTCTAGCTTACGTTTGCTCTTTGTCACAGGATCATTCTACTGTCGGAAGGAAGCTAATCCGAGGAAGAACATAAATAGACGAGAAAGCTCTTGTTCAAACCTATCCTGATACGTCTTGGACTGATTTGAGACGTCATCAAGCTTCAAGGATTATTTCGATGCCAAAACACCAACTTTCTATGACAAATTGACAAAACCGTTAAAAACACCTCCATAGAGAGAGTTGAGCAACTTTGGACAATCAAAGTTGCTCGGTGTACACTTTATATTGTTCTACTAAGTCAAATTTTACGAGTATAAGCTTCCAAGATTATTTCGATGCCAAAACATTAACTTTCTATGACGAATGGACAAAACCGTTAAAAGCTCCTCCATAGAAAGAGTTGAGCAACATCGGATAATCAAAATTGCTCGGTGTACACTTTTTATTGTTCTTTTATGTTAAATTTTACGAAAATGAGCTTGCACGATTATTTTGATGCCAAAACACCAACTTTCTATGACAAATGGACAAAACCGTTAAAAGCTCCTCCATAGAGAGAGTTGAGCAACTTCGTAAAATCAAAGTTGCTCGGTGTACACTTTATATTGTTCTACTAAGTCAAATTTTAAAAGTATAAGCTTCCAAGATTATTTCGATGCCAAAACATTAACTTTCTATGACAAATGGACAAAACCGTTAAAAGCACCTCCATAGAAAGAGTTGGGCATCTTCGGACAATCAAAGTTGCTCGGTGTACACTTTTTATTGTTCTTTTATGTTAAATTTTACGAAAATGAGCTTCCAGGATTATTTCGATGCCAAAACACCAACTTTCTATGACAAATGGACAAAACCGTTAAAAGCTCCTCCATAGAGAGAGTTGAGCAACTTCGGACTATCGAAGTTGCTCGGTGTACACTTTCTATTATTCTTCTATATTAAATTTTACGAAAATGAGCTTCAAGGATTATTTCAATCCCAAAACACCAACTTTCTATGACAAATGGAAAAAACCTTTAAAAGCACCTCCATAGAGAGAGTTGAGCAACTTCGAACAATCAAAGTTGCTCGGTGTACAGTTTATATTGTTATACTAAGTCAAACTTTACGAGTATAAGCTAACAGGATTATTTCAATGCCAAAACATTAACTTTCTATGACAAATGGACAAAACCGTTAAAAGCTCCTCCATAGAAAGATTTGAGCAACTTCGGACGATCAAAGTTGCTCGATATACACTTTTTATTGTTTTTTTATGTTAAATTTTACGAAAATGAGCTTCCACGATTATTTCGATGCCAAAACACCAACTTTTTATGACAAATGGACAAAACCGTTAAAAGCTCCTCCATAGAGAGAGTTGAGCAACTTTGGACTATCAAAGCTGCTCGGTGTACACTTTTTATTGTTCTTCTATGTTAAATTTTAAAAAAATGACCTTCCAGGATTATTTTGATGCCATAACACCAACTTTCTATGACAAATGGACAAAACCGTTAAAAGCTCCTCCATAGAGAGAGTTGAGAAACTTCGGACTATCAAAGTTGCTCGGTGTACACTTTTTATTGTTAGTCTATGTTAAATTTTACGAAATTGAGCTTCCAGGATTATTTCGATGCCAAAACAGCAACTTTCTATGACAAATGGACAAAACCGTTAAAAGCTCCTCCATAGAGAGAGTTGAGCAACTTCGGACAATCAAAGTTGCTCGGTGGGAACTTTGTATTGTTCTACTAAGTCAAATTTTACGAGTATAAGCTACCAAGATTATTATGATGCCAAAACATTAACTTTCTATGACAAATGGACAAAACCGTTAAAATCTCCTCCATGGAAAGAGTTGAGGAACTTTGGACAATCAATGTTGCTCGGTGTACCCTTTTTATTGTTCTTTTATGTTAAATTTTACGAAAATGAGCTTCCAAATTTATTTCGATAGGAAAACACCAGCTTTCCATGACAAATGGACAAAACCGTTAAAAGCTCCTCCATAGAGAGAGTTGAGAAACTTCGGACTATCAAAGTTGCTCGGTGTACACTTTTTATTGTTCTTCTTTGTTAAATTCTACGAAAATAAGCTTCCAGGATTATTTCGATGTCAAAACACGAACTTTCTATAACAAATGGACAAAACCGTTAAAAGCTGCTCCATAGAGAGAGTTGAGCAACTTCGGACTATCAAAGATGCTCGGTGTACACTTTTTATTGTTCTTTATGTTAAATTTTACGAAAATGAGCTTCCAAGATTATTTCGATGCCAAAACACCAACTTTCTATGACAAATGGACAAAACCGTTAAAAGCTCCTCTATAGAGAGAGTTGAGCAAGTTCGGACTGTAAAAGTTGCTCGGTGTACACTTTTTATTGTTCTTCTATGTTAAATTTTAAGAAAATGAGCTTCCAGGATTATTTCGATGCCAAAATACCAACTTTCTATGACAAATGGACAAAACCGTTAAAAGCTCCTCCATAGAGACAGTTGAGCAACTTCGTAAAATCAAAGTTGCTCGGTGTACACTTTATATTGTTCTACTAAGTCAAATTTTACAAGTATAAGCTTCCAAGATTATTTCGATGCCAAAACATTAACTTTCTATGACAAATGGACAAAACCGTTAAAAGCACCTCCATAGAAAGAGTTGGGCATCTTTGGACAATCAAAGATGCTCGGTGTACACTTTTTATTGTTCTTTTATGTTAAATTTTACGAAAATGTGCTTCCATGATTATTTCGATGCCAAAACACCAACTTTCTATGACAAATGGACAAAACCGTTAAAAGCTCCTCCATAGAGAGAGTTGAGCAACTTCGGACTATCGAAGTTGCTCGGTGTACACTTTTTATTATTCTTCTATGTTAAATTTTACGAAAATGAGCTTCAAGGATTATTTCGATTACAAAACACCAACTTTCTATGACAAATGGAAAAAACCTTTAAATGCACCTCCATAGAGAGAGTTGAGCAACTTCGGACAATCAAAGTTGCTCGGTGTACAATTTATATTGTTCTACTAAGTCAAACTTTACGAGTATAAGCTTCCAGGATTATTTCAATTCCAAAACATTAACTTTCTATGACAAAAGGACAAAACCGTTAAAAGCTCCTCCATAGAAAGAGTTGAGCAACTTCGGACAAACAAAGTTGCTCGATGTACACTTTTTATTGTTTTTTATGTTAAATTTTACGAAAATGAGCTTCCACGATTATTTCGATGCCAAAACACCAACTTTTTATGACAAATGGACAAAACCGTTAAAAGCTCCTCCATAGAGAGAGTTGAGCAACTTTGGACTATCAAAGCTGCTCGATGTACACTTTTTATTGTTCTTCTATGTTAAATTTTAAAAAAATGAGCTTCCAGGATTATTTTGATGCCAAAACACCAACTTTCTACGACAAATGGACAAAACCGTTAAAAGCTCCTCCATAGAAAGAGTTGAGCAACTTCGTAAAATCAAAGTTGCTCGGTGTACACTTTATATTGTTCTACTAAGTCAAATTTTACAAGTATAAGCTTCCAAGATTATTTCGATGCCAAAACATTAACTTTCTATGACAAATGGACAAAACCGTTAATAGCACCTCCATAGAAAGAGTTGGGCATCTTCGGACAATCAAAGTTGCTCGGTGTACACTTTTTATTGTTCTTTTATGTTAAATTTTACGAAAATGAGCTTCCAGGTTTATTTCGATGCGAAAACACCAACTTTCTATGACAAATGGACAAAACCGTTAAAAGCTCCTCCATAGAGAGAGTTGAGCAACTTCGGACTATCGAAGTTGCTCGGTGTACACTTTCTATTATTCTTCTAAGTTAAATTTTACGAAAATGAGCTTCCAGGATTATTTCGATGGCAAAACACCAACTTTCTATGACAAATGGAAAAAACCTTTAAAAGCACCTCCATAGAGAGAGTTGAGCAACTTCGGACAATCAAAGTTGCTCGGTGTACAGTTTATATTGTTCTACTAAGTCAAACTTTACGAGTATAAGCTAACAGGATTATTTCAATGCCAAAACATTAACTTTCTATGACAAATGGACAAAACCGTTAAAAGCTCCTCCATAGAAAGAGTTGAGCAACTTCGGACAATCAAAGTTGCTCGATGTACAATTTTTATTGTTTTTTATGTTAAATTTTACGAAAATGAGCTTCCACGATTATTTCGATGCCAAAATACCAACTTTTTATGACAAATGGACAAAACCGTTAAAAGCTCCTCCATAGAGAGAGTTGAGCAACTTTGGACTATCAAAGCTGCTCGGTGTACACTTTTTATTGTTCTTCTATGTTAAATTTTAAAAAAATGACCTTCCAGGATTATTTTCATGCCAAAACACCAACTTTCTATGACCAATGGACAAAACCGTTAAAAGCTCCTCCATAGAGAGAGTTGAGAAACTTCGGACTATGAAAGTTGCTCGGTGTACACTTTTTATTGTTATTCTATGTTAAATTTTACGAAATTGAGCTTCCAGGATTATTTCGATGCCAAAACAGCAACTTCCTATGACAAATGGACAAAACCGTTAAAAGCTCCTCCATAGAGAGAGTTGAGGAACTTTGGACAATCAATGTTGCTCGGTGTACCCTTTTTATTGTTCTTTTATGTTAAATTTTACAAAAATGAGCTTCCGAATTTATTTCTATAGCAAAACACCAGCTTTCTATGACAAATGGACAAAACCGTTAAAACTCCTCCATAAAGATAGTTGAGAAACTTCAGACTATCAAAGTTGCTCGGTGTACACTTTTTATTGTTCTTCTTTGTTAAATTCTACGAAAATGAGCTTCCAGGATTATTTCGATGTCAAAACACGAACTTTCTATAACAAATGTACAAAACCGTTAAAAGCTGCTCCATAGAGAGAGTTGAGCAACTTCGGACTATCAAAGATGCTCGGTGTACACTTTTTATTGTTATTTATATTAAATTTTACAAAAATGAGCTTCCAGGATTATTTCGATGCCAAAACACCAACTTTCTATGACAAATGGACAAAACCGTTAAAAGCTCCTCCATAGAGAGAGTTGAGCAACTTCGGACTATCGAAGTTGCTCGGTGTACACTTTTTATTATTCTTCTATGTTAAATTTTACGAAAATGAGCTTCAAGGATTATTTCGATTACAAAACACCAACTTTCTATGACAAATGGAAAAAACCTTTAAATGCACCTCCATAGAGAGAGTTGAGCAACTTCGGACAATCAAAGTTGCTCGGTGTACAATTTATATTGTTCTACTAAGTCAAACTTTACGAGTATAAGCTTCCAAGATTATTTCAATGCCAAAACATTAACTTTCTATGACAAATGGACCAAACCGTTAAAAGCTCCTCCATAGAAAGAGTTGAGCAACTTCGGACTATCAAAGCTGCTCGATGTACACTTTTTATTGTTCTTCTATGTTAAATTTTAAAAAAATGAGCTTCCAGGATTATTTTGATGACGAAACACCAACTTTCTATGACAAATGGACAAAACCGTTAAAAGCTCCTCCATAGAGAGAGTTGAGCAACTTCGTAAAATCAAAGTTGCTCGGTGTACACTTTATATTGTTCTACTAAGTCAAATTTTACAAGTATAAGCTTCCAAGATTATTTCGATGCCAAAACATTAACTTTCTATGACAAATGGACAAAACCGTTAATAGCACCTCCATAGACAGAGTTGGGCATCTTCGGACAATCAAAGTTGCTCGGTGTACACTTTTTATTGTTCTTTTATGTTAAATATTACGAAAATGAGCTTCCAGGACTATTTCGATGCGAAAACACCAACTTTCTATGACAAATGGACAAAACCGTTAAAAGCTCCTCCATAGAGAGAGTTGAGCAACTTCGGACTATCGAAGTTGCTCGGTGTACACTTTCTATTATTCTTCTAAGTTAAATTTTACGAAAATGAGCTTCCAGGATTATTTCGATGCCAAAACACCAACTTTCTATGACAAATGGAAAAAACCTTTAAAAGCACCTCCATAGAGAGAGTTGAGCAACTTCGGACAATCAAAGTTGCTCGGTGTACAGTTTATATTGTTCTACTAAGTCAAACTTTACGAGTATAAGCTAACAGGATTATTTCAATTCCAAAACATTAACTTTCTATGACAAATGGACAAAACCGTTAAAAGCTCCTCCATAGAAAGATTTGAGCAACTTCGGACAATCAAAGTTGCTCGATGTACAATTTTTATTGTTTTTTTATGTTAAATTTTATGAAAATGAGCTTCCACGATTATTTCGATGCCAAAATACCAACTTTTTATGACAAATGGACAAAACCGTTAAAAGCTCCTCCATAGAGAGAGTTGAGCAACTTTGGACTATCAAAGCTGCTCGGTGTACACTTTTTATTGTTCTTCTATGTTAAATTTTAAAAAAATGACCTTCCAGGATTATTTTCATGCCAAAACACCAACTTTCTATGACCAATGGACAAAACCGTTAAAAGCTCCTCCATAGAGAGAGTTGAGAAACTTCGGACTATGAAAGTTTCTCGGTGTACACTTTTTATTGTTATTCTATGTTAAATTTTACGAAATTGAGCTTCCAGGATTATTTCGATGCCAAAACAGCAACTTCCTATGACAAATGGACAAAACCGTTAAAAGCTCCTCCATAGAGAGAGTTGAGGAACTTTGGACAATCAATGTTGCTCGGTGTACCCTTTTTATTGTTCTTTTATGTTAAATTTTACTAAAATGAGCTTCCAAATTTATTTCGATAGCAAAACACCAGCTTTCTATGACAAATGGACAAAACCGTTAAAACTCCTCCATAGAGAGAGTTGAGAAACTTCGGACTATCAAAGTTGCTCGGTGTACACTTTTTATTGTTCTTCTTTGTTAAATTCTACGAAAATGAGCTTCCAGGATTATTTCGATGTCAAAACACGAACTTTCTATAACAAATGTACAAAACCGTTAAAAGCTGCTCCATAGAGAGAGTTGAGCAACTTCGGACTATCAAAGATGCTCGGTGTACACTTTTTATTGTTCTTTATATTAAATTTTACAAAAATGAGCTTCCAAGATTATTTCGATGCCAAAACACCAACTTTCTATGACAAATGGACAAAACCGTTAAAAGCTCCTCCATAGAGAGAGTTGAGCAACTTCGGACTATCGAAGTTGCTCGGTGTACACTTTTTATTATTCTTCTATGTTAAATTTTACGAAAATGAGCTTCAAGGATTATTTCGATTACAAAACACCAACTTTCTATGACAAATGGAAAAAACCTTTAAAAGCACCTCCATAGAGAGAGTTGAGCAACTTCGGACAATCAAAGTTGCTCGGTGTACAGTTTATATTGTTCTACTAAGTCAAACTTTACGAGTATAAGCTAACAGGATTATTTCAATGCCAAAACATTAACTTTTTATGAAAAATGGACAAAACCGTTAAAAGCTCCTCCATAGAAAGAGTTGAGCAACTTCGGACAATCAAAGTTGCTCGATGTACAATTTTTATTGTTTTTTTATGTTAAATTTTACGAAAATGAGCTTCCACGATTATTTCGATGCCAAAATACCAACTTTTTATGACAAATGGACAAAACCGTTAAAAGCTCCTCCATAGAGAGAGTTGAGCAACTTTGGACTATCAAAGCTGCTCGGTGTACACTTTTTATTGTTCTTCTATGTTAAATTTTAAAAAAATGACCTTCCAGGATTATTTTCATGCCAAAACACCAACTTTCTATGACCAATGGACAAAACCGTTAAAAGCTACTCCATAGAGAGAGTTGAGAAACTTCGGACTATGAAAGTTGCTCGGTGTACACTTTTTATTGTTATTCTATGTTAAATTTTTCGAAATTGAGCTTCCAGGATTATTTCGATGCCAAAACAGCAACTTCCTATGAAAAATGGACAAAACCGTTAAAAGCTCCTCCATAGAGAGAGTTGAGGAACTTTGGACAATCAATGTTGCTCGGTGTACCCTTTTTATTGTTCTTTTATGTTAAATTTTACTAAAATGAGCTTCCAAATTTATTTCGATAGCAAAACACCAGCTTTCTATGACAAATGGACAAAACCGTTAAAACTCCTCCATAGAGAGAGTTGAGAAACTTCGGACTATCAAAGTTGCTCGGTGTACACTTTTTATTGTTCTTCTTTGTTAAATTCTACGAAAATGAGCTTCCAGGATTATTTCGATGTCAAAACACGAACTTTCTATAACAAATGTACAAAACCGTTAAAAGCTGCTCCATAGAGAGAGTTGAGCAACTTCGGACTATCAAAGATGCTCGGTGTACACTTTTTATTGTTCTTTATATTAAATTTTACAAAAATGAGCTTCCAGGATTATTTCGATGCCAAAACACCAACTTTCTATGACAAATGGACAAACCCGTTAAAAGCTCCTCCATAGAGAGAGTTGAGCAACTTCGGACTATCGAAGTTGCTCGGTGTACACTTTTTATTATTCTTCTATGTTAAATTTTACGAAAATGAGCTTCAAGGATTATTTCGATTACAAAACACCAACTTTCTATGACAAATGGAAAAAACCTTTAAAAGCACCTCCATAGAGAGAGTTGAGCAACTTCGGACAATCAAAGTTGCTCGGTGTACAGTTTATATTGTTCTACTAAGTCAAACTTTACGAGTATAAGCTAACAGGATTATTTCAATGCCAAAACATTAACTTTCTATGAAAAATGGACAAAACCGTTAAAAGCTCCTCCATAGAAAGAGTTGAGCAACTTCGGACAATCAAAGTTGCTCGATGTACAATTTTTATTGTTTTTTTATGTTAAATTTTACGAAAATGAGCTTCCAGGACTATTTCGATGCGAAAACACCAACTTTCTATGACAAATGGACAAAACCGTTAAAAGCTCCTCCATAGAGAGAGTTGAGCAACTTCGGACTATCGAAGTTGCTCGGTGTACACTTTCTATTATTCTTCTAAGTTAAATTTTACGAAAATGAGCTTCCAGGATTATTTCGATGCCAAAACACCAACTTTCTATGACAAATGGAAAAAACCTTTAAAAGCACCTCCATAGAGAGAGTTGAGCAACTTCGGACAATCAAAGTTGCTCGGTGTACAGTTTATATTGTTCTACTAAGTCAAACTTTACGAGTATAAGCTAACAGGATTATTTCAATTCCAAAACATTAACTTTCTATGACAAATGGACAAAACCGTTAAAAGCTCCTCCATAGAAAGATTTGAGCAACTTCGGACAATCAAAGTTGCTCGATGTACAATCTTTATTGTTTTTTTATGTTAAATTTTATGAAAATGAGCTTCCACGATTATTTCGATGCCAAAATACCAACTTTTTATGACAAATGGACAAAACCGTTAAAAGCTCCTCCATAGAGAGAGTTGAGCAACTTTGGACTATCAAAGCTGCTCGGTGTACACTTTTTATTGTTCTTCTATGTTAAATTTTAAAAAAATGACCTTCCAGGATTATTTTCATGCCAAAACACCAACTTTCTATGACCAATGGACAAAACCGTTAAAAGCTCCTCCATAGAGAGAGTTGAGAAACTACGGACTATGAAAGTTTCTCGGTGTACACTTTTTATTGTTATTCTATGTTAAATTTTACGAAATTGAGCTTCCAGGATTATTTCGATGCCAAAACAGCAACTTCCTATGACAAATGGACAAAACCGTTAAAAGCTCCTCCATAGAGAGAGTTGAGGAACTTTGGACAATCAATGTTGCTCGGTGTACCCTTTTTATTGTTCTTTTATGTTAAATTTTACTAAAATGAGCTTCCAAATTTATTTCGATAGCAAAACACCAGCTTTCTATGACAAATGGACAAAACCGTTAAAACTCCTCCATAGAGAGAGTTGAGAAACTTCGGACTATCAAAGTTGCTCGGTGTACACTTTTTATTGTTCTTCTTTGTTAAATTCTACGAAAATGAGCTTCCAGGATTATTTCGATGTCAAAACACGAACTTTCTATAACAAATGTACAAAACCGTTAAAAGCTGCTCCATAGAGAGAGTTGAGCAACTTCGGACTATCAAAGATGCTCGGTGTACACTTTTTATTGTTCTTTATATTAAATTTTACAAAAATGAGCTTCCAAGATTATTTCGATGCCAAAACACCAACTTTCTATGACAAATGGACAAAACCGTTAAAAGCTCCTCCATAGAGAGAGTTGAGCAACTTCGGACTATCGAAGTTGCTCGGTGTACACTTTTTATTATTCTTCTATGTTAAATTTTACGAAAATGAGCTTCAAGGATTATTTCGATTACAAAACACCAACTTTCTATGACAAATGGAAAAAACCTTTAAAAGCACCTCCATAGAGAGAGTTGAGCAACTTCGGACAATCAAAGTTGCTCGGTGTACAGTTTATATTGTTCTACTAAGTCAAACTTTACGAGTATAAGCTAACAGGATTATTTCAATGCCAAAACATTAACTTTTTATGAAAAATGGACAAAACCGTTAAAAGCTCCTCCATAGAAAGAGTTGAGCAACTTCGGACAATCAAAGTTGCTCGATGTACAATTTTTATTGTTTTTTTATGTTAAATTTTACGAAAATGAGCTTCCACGATTATTTCGATGCCAAAATACCAACTTTTTATGACAAATGGACAAAACCGTTAAAAGCTCCTCCATAGAGAGAGTTGAGCAACTTTGGACTATCAAAGCTGCTCGGTGTACACTTTTTATTGTTCTTCTATGTTAAATTTTAAAAAAATGACCTTCCAGGATTATTTTCATGCCAAAACACCAACTTTCTATGACCAATGGACAAAACCGTTAAAAGCTACTCCATAGAGAGAGTTGAGAAACTTCGGACTATGAAAGTTGCTCGGTGTACACTTTTTATTGTTATTCTATGTTAAATTTTTCGAAATTGAGCTTCCAGGATTATTTCGATGCCAAAACAGCAACTTCCTATGAAAAATGGACAAAACCGTTAAAAGCTCCTCCATAGAGAGAGTTGAGGAACTTTGGACAATCAATGTTGCTCGGTGTACCCTTTTTATTGTTCTTTTATGTTAAATTTTACTAAAATGAGCTTCCAAATTTATTTCGATAGCAAAACACCAGCTTTCTATGACAAATGGACAAAACCGTTAAAACTCCTCCATAGAGAGAGTTGAGAAACTTCGGACTATCAAAGTTGCTCGGTGTACACTTTTTATTGTTCTTCTTTGTTAAATTCTACGAAAATGAGCTTCCAGGATTATTTCGATGTCAAAACACGAACTTTCTATAACAAATGTACAAAACCGTTAAAAGCTGCTCCATAGAGAGAGTTGAGCAACTTCGGACTATCAAAGATGCTCGGTGTACACTTTTTATTGTTCTTTATATTAAATTTTACAAAAATGAGCTTCCAGGATTATTTCGATGCCAAAACACCAACTTTCTATGACAAATGGACAAACCCGTTAAAAGCTCCTCCATAGAGAGAGTTGAGCAACTTCGGACTATCGAAGTTGCTCGGTGTACACTTTTTATTATTCTTCTATGTTAAATTTTACGAAAATGAGCTTCCAGGATTATTTCGATGCCAAAACACCAACTTTCTATGAGAAATGGACAAAACCGCTAAAAGCTTCTCCATAGAGAGAGTTGAGAAACTTCGGACAATCAAAGTTGCTCGGTGTACAGTTTATATTGTTCTACTAAGTCAAACTTTACGAGTATAAGCTAACAGGATTATTTCAATGCCAAAACATTAACTTTCTATGAAAAATGGACAAAACCGTTAAAAGCTCCTCCATAGAAAGAGTTGAGCAACTTCGGACAATCAAAGTTGCTCGATGTACAATTTTTATTGTTTTTTTATGTTAAATTTTACGAAAATGAGCTTCCACGATTATTTCGATGCCAAAATACCAACTTTTTACGACAAATGGACAAAACCGTTAAAAGCTTCTCCATAGAGAGAGTTGAGCAACTTTGGACTATCAAAGCTGCTCGGTGTACACTTTTTATTGTTCTTCTATGTTAAATTTTAAAAAAATGACCTTCCAGGATTATTTTCATGCCAAAACACAAACTTTCTATGACCAATGGACAAAACCGTTAAAAGCTCCTCCATAGAGAGAGTTGAGAAACTTCGGACTATCAAAGTTGCTCGGTGTACACTTTTTATTGTTATTCTATGTTAAATTTTACGAAATTGAGCTTCCAGGATTATTTCGATGCCAAAACAGCAACTTCCTATGACAAATGGACAAAACCGTTAAAAGCTGCTCCATAGAGAGAGTTGAGGAACTTTGGACAATCAATGTTGCTCGGTGTACCCTTTTTATTGTTCTTTTATGTTAAATTTTACGAAAATGAGCTTCCAAATTTATTTCGATAGCAAAACACCAGCTTTCTATGACAAATGGACAAAACCGTTAAAACTCCTCCATAGAGAGAGTTGAGAAACTTCGGACTATCAAAGTTGCTCGGTGTACACTTTTTATTGTTCTTCTTTGTTAAATTCTACGAAAATGAGCTTCCAGGATTATTTTGATGTCAAAACACGAACTTTCTATAACAAATGGATAAAACCGTTAAAAGCTGCTCCATAGAGAGTGTTGAGCAACTTCGGACTATCAAAGATGCTCGGTGTACACTTTTTATTGTTCTTTATATTAAATTTTACAAAAATGAGCTTCCGGGATTATTTCGATGCCAAACACCAACTTTCTATGACAAATGGACAAAACCGTTAAAAGCTCCTCCATAGAGAGAGTTGAGCAACTTCGGACTATCAAAGTTGCTCGGTGTACACTTTTTATTGTTCTTCTATGTTAAATTTTAAGAAAATGAGCTTCCAGGATTATTTCGATGCCAAAACACCAACTTTCTATGACAAATGGACAAAACCGTTAAAAGCTCCTCCATAGAGAGAGTTGAGCAACTTCGTAAAATCAAAGTTGCTCGGTGTACACTTTATATTGTTCTACTAAGTCAAATTTTGCAAGTATAAGCTTCCAAGATTATTTCGATGCCAAAACATTAACTTTCTATGACAAATGGACAAAACCGTTAAAAGCACCTCCATAGAAAGAGTTGGGCATCTTCGGACAATCAAAGTTGCTCGGTGTACACTTTTTATTGTTCTTCTATGTTAAATTTTAAGAAAATGAGCTTCCAGGATTATTTCGATGCCAAAACCCCAACTTTCTATGACAAATGGACAAAACCGTTAAAAGCACCTCCATAGAAAGAGTTGGGCATCTTCGGACAATCCAAGTTGCTCGGTGTACACTTTTTATTGTTCTTCTATGTTAAATTTTAAGAAAATGAGCTTCCAGGATTATTTCGATGCCAAAACACCAACTTTCTATGACAAATGGACAAAACCGTTAAAAGCTCCTCCATAGAGAGAGTTGAGCAACTTCGGACAATCAAAGTTGCTCGGTGTACACTTTTTATTGTCCTTCTATGTTAACTTTTGAAAAAATGAGCTTCCAGGATTATTTTGATGCCGAAACATCAACTTTCTATGACAAATGGACAAAACCGTTAAAAGCTCCTCCATAGAGAGAGTTGAGCAACTTCGGACTATCAAAGTTGCTCGGTGTACACTTTTTATTGTTCTTCTATGTTAAATTTTAAGAAAATGAGCTTCCAGGATTATTTCGATGCCAAAACACCAACTTTCTATGACAAATGGACAAAACCGTTAAAAGCTCCTCCATAGAGAGAGTTGAGCAACTTCGTAAAATCAAAGTTGCTCGGTGTACACTTTATATTGTTCTACTAAGTCAAATTTTGCAAGTATAAGCTTCCAAGATTATTTCGATGCCAAAACATTAACTTTCTATGACAAATGGACAAAACCGTTAAAAGCACCTCCATAGAAAGAGTTGGGCATCTTCGGACAATCAAAGTTGCTCGGTGTACACTTTTTATTGTTCTTCTATGTTAAATTTTAAGAAAATGAGCTTCCAGGATTATTTCGATGCCAAAACCCCAACTTTCTATGACAAATGGACAAAACCGTTAAAAGCACCTCCATAGAAAGAGTTGGGCATCTTCAGACAATCAAAGTTGCTCGGTGTACACTTTTTATTGTTCTTCTATGTTAAATTTTAAGAAAATGAGCTTCCAGGATTATTTCGATGCCAAAACACCAACTTTCTATGACAAATGGACAAAACCGTTAAAAGCTCCTCCATAGAGAGAGTTGAGCAACTTCGTAAAATCAAAGTTGCTCGGTGTACACTTTATATTGTTCTACTAAGTCAAATTTTGCAAGTATAAGCTTCCAAGATTATTTCGATGCCAAAACATTAACTTTCTATGACAAATGGACAAAACCGTTAAAAGCACCTCCATAGAAAGAGTTGGGCATCTTCGGACAATCAAAGTTGCTCGGTGTACACTTTTTATTGTTCTTCTATGTTAAATTTTAAGAAAATGAGCTTCCAGGATTATTTCGATGCCAAAACCCCAACTTTCTATGACAAATGGACAAAACCGTTAAAAGCACCTCCATAGAAAGAGTTGGGCATCTTCGGACAATCCAAGTTGCTCGGTGTACACTTTTTATTGTTCTTCTATGTTAAATTTTAAGAAAATGAGCTTCCAGGATTATTTCGATGCCAAAACACCAACTTTCTATGACAAATGGACAAAACCGTTAAAAGCTCCTCCATAGAGAGAGTTGAGCAACTTCGGACAATCAAAGTTGCTCGGTGTACACTTTTTATTGTCCTTCTATGTTAACTTTTGAAAAAATGAGCTTCCAGGATTATTTTGATGCCGAAACACCAACTTTCTATGACAAATGGACAAAACCGTTAAAAGCTCCTCCATAGAGAGAGTTGAGCAACTTCGGACTATCAAAGTTGCTCGGTGTACACTTTTTATTGTTCTTCTATGTTAAATTTTAAGAAAATGAGCTTCCAGGATTATTTCGATGCCAAAACACCAACTTTCTATGACAAATGGACAAAACCGTTAAAAGCTCCTCCATAGAGAGAGTTGAGCAACTTCGTAAAATCAAAGTTGCTCGGTGTACACTTTATATTGTTCTACTAAGTCAAATTTTGCAAGTATAAGCTTCCAAGATTATTTCGATGCCAAAACATTAACTTTCTATGACAAATGGACAAAACCGTTAAAAGCACCTCCATAGAAAGAGTTGGGCATCTTCGGACAATCAAAGTTGCTCGGTGTACACTTTTTATTGTTCTTCTATGTTAAATTTTAAGAAAATGAGCTTCCAGGATTATTTCGATGCCAAAACCCCAACTTTCTATGACAAATGGACAAAACCGTTAAAAGCACCTCCATAGAAAGAGTTGGGCATCTTCGGACAATCAAAGTTGCTCGGTGTACACTTTTTATTGTTCTTTTATGTTAAATTTTACGTAAATGAGCTTCCAGGATTATTTCGATGCGAAAACACCAACTTTCTATGTCAAATGGAAAAAACAGTTAAAAGCTCCTCCATAGAGAGAGTTGAGCAACTTCGGACTATCGAAGTTGCTCGGTGTACACTTTCTATTATTCTTCTAAGTTAAATTTTACGAAAATGAGCTTCCAGGATTATTTCGATGCCAAAACACCAACTTTCTATGACAAATGGAAAAAACCTTTAAAAGCACCTCCATAGAGAGAGTTGAGCAACTTCGGACAATCAAAGTTGCTCGGTGTACAGTTTATATTGTTCTACAAAGTCAATCTTTACGAGTATAAGCTAACAGGATTATTTCAATGCCAAAACATTAACTTTCTATGAAAAATGGACAAAACCGTTAAAAGCTCCTCCATAGAAAGAGTTGAGCAACTTCGGACAATCAAAGTTGCTCGATGTACAATTTTTATTGTTTTTTTATGTTAAATTTTACGAAAATGAGCTTCCACGATTATTTCGATGCCAAAATACCAACTTTTTATGACAAATGGACAAAACCGTTAAAAGCTTCTCCATAGAGAGAGTTGAGCAACTTTGGACTATCAAAGCTGCTCGGTGTACACTTTTTATTGTTCTTCTATGTTAAATTTTAAAAAAATGACCTTCCAGGATTATTTTCATGCCAAAACACCAACTTTCTATGACCAATGGACAAAACCGTTAAAAGCTCCTCCATAGAGAGAGTTGAGAAACTTCGGACTATCAAAGTTGCTCGGTGTACACTTTTTATTGTTATTCTATGTTAAATTTTACGAAATTGAGCTTCCAGGATTATTTCGATGCCAAAACAGCAACTTCCTATGACAAATGGACAAAACCGTTAAAAGCTGCTCCATAGAGAGAGTTGAGGAACTTTGGACAATCAATGTTGCTCGGTGTACCCTTTTTATTGTTCTTTTATGTTAAATTTTACGAAAATGAGCTTCCAAATTTATTTCGATAGCAAAACACCAGCTTTCTATGACAAATGGACAAAACCGTTAAAACACCTCCATAGAGAGAGTTGAGAAACTTCGGACTATCAAAGTTGCTCGGTGTACACTTTTTATTGTTCTTCTTTGTTAAATTCTACGAAAATGAGCTTCCAGGATTATTTTGATGTCAAAACACGAACTTTCTATAACAAATGGATAAAACCGTTAAAAGCTGCTCCATAGAGAGAGTTGAGCAACTTCGGACTATCAAAGATGCTCGGTGTACACTTTTTATTGTTCTTTATATTAAATTTTACAAAAATGAGCTTCCGGGATTATTTCGATGCCAAACACCAACTTTCTATGACAAATGGACAAAACCGTTAAAAGCTCCTCCAAAGAGAGAGTTGAGCAACTTCGGACTATCAAAGTTGCTCGGTGTACACTTTTTATTGTTCTTCTATGTTAAATTTTAAGAAAATGAGCTTCCAGGATTATTTCGATGCCAAAACACCAACTTTCTATGACAAATGGACAAAACCGTTAAAAGCTCCTCCATAGAGAGAGTTGAGCAACTTCGTAAAATCAAAGTTGCTCGGTGTACACTTTATATTGTTCTACTAAGTCAAGTTTTGCAAGTATAAGCTTCCAACATTATTTCGATGCCAAAACATTAACTTTCTATGACAAATGGACAAAACCGTTAAAAGCACCTCCATAGAAAGAGTTGGGCATCTTCGGACAATCAAAGTTGCTCGGTGTACACTTTTTATTGTTCTTCTATGTTAAATTTTAAGAAAATAAGCTTCCAGGATTATTTCGATGCCAAAACCTCAACTTTCTATGACAAATGGACAAAACCGTTAAAAGCACCACCATAGAAAGAGTTGGGCATCTTCGGACAATCAAAGTTTCTCGGTGTACACTTTTTATTGTTCTTCTATGTTAAATTTTAAGAAAATGAGCTTCCAGGATTATTTCGATGCCAAAACACCAACTTTCTATGACAAATGGACAAAACCGTTAAAAGCTCCTCCATAGAGAGAGTTGAGCAACTTCGTAAAATCAAAGTTGCTCGGTGTACACTTTATATTGTTCTACTAAGTCAAATTTTACAAGTATAAGCTTACAAGATTATTTCGATGCCAAAACATTAACTTTCTATGACAAATGGACAAAACCGTTAAAAGCACCTCCATAGAAAGAGTTGGGCATCTTCGGACAATCAAAGTTGCTCGGTGTACACTTTTTATTGTTCTTTTATGTTAAATTTTACGAAAATGAGCTTCCTTGATTATTTCGATGCCAAAACGCCAACTTTCTATGACAAATGGACAAAACCGTTAAAAGCTCCTCCATAGAGAGAGTTGAGCAACTTCGGAATATCGAAGTTGCTCGGTGTACACTTTTTATTATTCTTCTATGTTATTTTACGAAAATGATCTTCAAGGATTATTTCGATGACAAAACACCAATTTTCTATGACAAATGAAAAAACCTTTAAATGCACCTCCATAGAGAGAGGTGAGCAACATCGGACAATCAAAGTTGCTCGGTGTACAATTTATATTGCTCTACTAAGTCAAACTTTACGAGTATAAGCTTCCAGGATTATTTCAATGCCAAAACATTAACTTTCTATGACAAATGGACAAAACCGTTAAAAGCTCCTCCATAGAAAGAGTTGAGCAACTTCGGACAATCAAAGTTGCTCGATGTACACTTTTTATTATTTTTTTAAGTTAAATTTTACGAAAATGAGCTTCCACGATTATTTCGATGCCAAAACACCAACTTTTTATGACAAATGGACAAAACCGTTAAAAGCTCCTCCATAGAGAGAGTTGAGCAACTTCGGACTATCAAAGCTGCTCGATGTAATCTTTTATTGTTCTTCTATGTTAAATTTTAAAAAAATGAGCTTCCAGGATTATTTTGATGCCAAAACACCAACTTTCTATGACAAATGGAAAAAACCGTTAAAAGCTCCTCCATAGAAAGAGTTGAGCAACTTTGTAATATCAAAGTTGCTCGGTGTACACTTTATATTGTTCTACTAAGTCAAATTTTACAAGTATAAGCTTCCAGGATTATTTCGATGCCAAAACATTTACTTTCTACGACAAATGGACAAAACCGTTAAAAGCACCTCCATAGAAAGAGTTGGGCATCTTCGGACAATCAAAGTTGCTCGGTGTACACTTTTTATTGTTCTTTTATGTTAAATTTTACAAAAATGAGCTTCCAGGATTATTTCGATGCCAAAACACCAACTTTCTATGACAAATGGACAAAATCGTTAAAAGCTCCTCCATAGAGAGAGTTGAGCAACTTCGGACTATCGAAGTTGCTCGGTGTACACTTTCTATTATTCTTCTATGTTAAATTTTACGAAAATGAGCTTCCAGGATTATTTCGATTCCAAAACATCAACTTTCTATGACAAATGGAAAAAACTTTGAAAAGCACCTCCAAAGAGAGAGTTGAGCAACTTCGGACAATCAAAGTTGCTCGGTGTACAATTTATATTGTTCTACTAAGCCAAACTTTACGAAAAAGAGCTTCCAGGATTATTTCGATGTCAAAACCCCAACTTTCTATGACATATCGACAAAACCGTTAAAAACACCTCCATAGAGAGAGTTGAGCAACTTCGGACAATCAAAGTTGCTCGGTGTACAATTTAAATTGTTCTACTAAATCAAATTTTACGAGTATAAACTTCCAAGATTATTTCGATGCCAAAACATTAACTTTCTATGAAAAATGGACAAAACCGTTAAAAGCTCCTCCATAGAGAGAGTTGAGCAACATCGGACTATCAAAGTTGCTCGGTGTACACTTTTTATTGTTCTTCTTTGTTAAATGAGCTTCCAGGATTATTTCGATGTCAAAACACGAACTTTCTATGACAAATGGACAAAACCGTTAAAAGCTGCTCCATAGAGAGAGTTGAGCAACTTCGGACTATAAAAGATGCTCGGTGTACACTTTTTATTATTTTTTATGTTAAATTTTACAAAAATGAGCTTCCAGGATTATTTCGATGCCAAAACACCAACTTTCTATTACAAATGGACAAAACCGTTAAAAGTTCCTTCATAGAAAGAGTTGAGCAACTTCGGACTATCAAAGTTGCTCGGTGTACACTTTTTATTGTTCTTCTATGTTAAATTTTACGAAATTGAGCTTCCAGGATTATTTCGATGCCAAAACACCAACTTTCTATGACAAATGGACAAAACCGCTAAAAGCTCCTCCATAGAGAGAGTTGAGCAACTTCGGAAAATCAAAGTTGCTCGGTGTACACTTTATATTGTTCTACTAAGTCAAATTTTACAAGTATAAGCTTCCTAGATTATTTCGATGCCAAAACATCAACTTTCTATGACAAATGGACAAAACCGTTAAAAGCTCCCCCATAGAGAGAGTTGAGCAACTTCGGACTATCGAAGTTGCTCGGTGTACACTTTCTATTATTCTTCTAAGTTAAATTTTACGAAAATGAGCTTCCAGGATTATTTCGATGCCAAAACACCAACTTTCTATGACAAATGGAAAAAACCTTTAAAAGCACCTCCATAGAGAGAGTTGAGCAACTTCGGACAATCAAAGTTGCTCGGTGTACAGTTTATATTGTTCTACTAAGTCAAACTTTACGAGTATAAGCTAACAGGATTATTTCAATGCCAAAACATTAACTTTATATGAAAAATGGACAAAACCGTTAAAAGCTCCTCCATAGAAAGAGTTGAGCAACTTCGGACAATCAAAGTTGCTCGATGTACAATTTTTATTGTTTTTTTATGTTAAATTTTACGAAAATGAGCTTCCACGATTATTTCGATGCCAAAATACCAACTTTTTATGACAAATGGACAAAACCGTTAAAAGCTTCTCCATAGAGAGAGTTGAGCAACTTTGGACTATCAAAGCTGCTCGGTGTACACTTTTTATTGTTCTTCTATGTTAAATTTTAAGAAAATGAGCTTCCAGGATTATTTCGATGCCAAAACACCAACTTTCTATGAGAAATGGACAAAACCGCTAAAAGCTCCTCCATAGAGAGAGTTGAGAAACTTCGGACTATCAAAGTTGCTCGGTGTACACTTTTTATTGTTATTCTATGTTAAATTTTACGAAATTGAGCTTCCAGGATTATTTCGATGCCAAAACAGCAACTTCCTATGACAAATGGACAAAACCGTTAAAAGCTGCTCCATAGAGAGAGTTGAGGAACTTTGGACAATCAATGTTGCTGGGTGTACCCTTTTTAATGTTCTTTTATGTTAAATTTTATGAAAATCAGCTTCCAAATTTATTTCGATAGCGAAACACCAGCTTTCTATGACAAATGGACAAAACCGTTAAAACTCCTCCATAGAGAGAGTTGAGAAACTTCGGACTATCAAAGTTGCTCGGTGTACACTTTTTATTGTTCTTCTTTGTTAAATTCTACGAAAATGAGCTTCCAGGATTATTTTGATGTCAAAACACGAACTTTCTATAACAAATGGATAAAACCTTTAAAAGCTGCTCCATAGAGAGAGTTGAGCAACTTCGGACTATCAAAGATGCTCGGTGTACACTTTTTATTGTTCTTTATATTAAATTTTACAAAAATGAGCTTCCAGGATTATTTCGATGCCAAACACAAACTTTCTATGACAAATGGACAAAACCGTTAAAAGCTCCTCCATAGAGAGAGTTGAGCAACTTCGGACTATCAAAGTTGCTCGGTGTACACTTTTTATTGTTCTTCTATGTTAAATTTTAAGAAAATGAGCTTCCAAGATTATTTCGATGCCAAAACACCAACTTTCTATGACAAATGGACAAAACCGTTAAAAGCTCCTCCATAGAGAGAGTTGAGCAACTTCGTAAAATCAAAGTTGCTCGGTGTACACTTTATATTGTTCTACTAAGTCAAATTTTACAAGTATAAGCTTCCAAGATTATTTCGATGCCAAAACATTAACTTTCTATGACAAATGGACAAAACCGTTAAAAGCACCTCCATAGAAAGAGTTGGGCATCTTCGGACAATCAAAGTTGCTCGGTGTACACTTTTTATTGTTCTTCTATGTTAAATTTTAAGAAAATAAGCTTCCAGGATTATTTCGATGCCAAAACCTCAACTTTCTATGACAAATGGACAAAACCGTTAAAAGCACCTCCATAGAAAGAGTTGGGCATCTTCGGACAATCAAAGTTGCTCGGTGTACACTTTTTATTGTTCTTCTATGTTAAATTTTAAGAAAATGAGCTTCCAGGATTATTTCGATGCCAAAACACCAACTTTCTATGACAAATGGACAAAACCGTTAAAAGCTCCTCCATAGAGAGAGTTGAGCAACTTCGTAAAATCAAAGTTGCTCGGTGTACACTTTATATTGTTCTACTAAGTCAAATTTTACAAGTATAAGCTTCCAAGATTATTTCGATGCCAAAACATTAACTTTCTATGACAAATGGACAAAACCGTTAAAAGCACCTCCATAGAAAGAGTTGGGCATCTTCGGACAATCAAAGTTGCACGGTGTACACTTTTTATTGTTCTTTTATGTTAAATTTTACGAAAATGAGCTTCCATGATTATTTCGATGCCAAAACGCCAACTTTCTATGACAAATGGACAAAACCGTTAAAAGCTCCTCCATAGAGAGAGTTGAGCAACTTCGGAATATCGAAGTTGCTCGGTGTACACTTTTTATTATTCTTCTATGTTAAATTTTACGAAAATGAGCTTCAAGGATTATTTCGATGACAAAACACGAATTTTCTATGACAAATGGAAAAAACATTTAAATGCACCTCCATAGAGAGAGGTGAGCAACATCGGACAATCAAAGTTGCTCGGTGTACAATTTATATTGCTCTACTAAGTCTAACTTTACGAGTATAAGCTTCCAGGATTATTTCAATGCCAAAACATTAACTTTCTATGACAAATGGACAAAACCGTTAAAAGCTCCTCCATAGAAAGAGTTGAGCAACTTCGGACAATCAAAGTTGCTCGATGTACACTTTTTATTATTTTTTTAAGTTAAATTTTACGAAAATGAGCTTCCACGATTATTTCGATGCCAAAACACCAACTTTTTATGACAAATGGACAAAACCGTTAAAAGCTCCTCCATAGAGAGAGTGGAACAACTTCGGACTATCAAAGCTGCTCGATGTAAACTTTTATTGTTCTTCTATGTTAAATTTTAAAAAAATGAGCTTCCAGGATTATTTCGATGCCAAAACACCAACTTTCTATGACAAATGGACAAAACCGCTAAAAGCTCCTCCATAGAGAGAGTTGAGAAACTTCGGACTATCAAAGTTGCTCGGTGTACACTTTTTATTGTTATTCTATGTTAAATTTTACGAAATTGAGCTTCCAGGATTATTTCGATGCCAAAACAACAACTTCCTATGACAAATGGACAAAACCGTTAAAAGCTGCTCCATAGAGAGAGTTGAGGAACTTTGGACAATCAATGTTGCTGGGTGTACCCTTTTTATTGTTCTTTTATGTTAAATTTTACGAAAATGAGCTTCCAAATTTATTTCGATAGCGAAACACCAGCTTTCTATGACAAATGGACAAAACCGTTAAAACTCCTCCATAGAGAGAGTTGAGAAACTTCGGACTATCAAAGTTGCTCGGTGTACACTTTTTATTGTTCTTCTTTGTTAAATTCTACGAAAATGAGCTTCCAGGATTATTTTGACGTCAAAACACGAACTTTCTATAACAAATGGATAAAACCTTTAAAAGCTGCTCCATAGAGAGAGTTGAGCAACTTCGGACTATCAAAGATGCTCGGTGTACACTTTTTATTGTTCTTTATATTAAATTTTACAAAAATGAGCTTCCAGGATTATTTCGATGCCAAACACCAACTTTCTATGACAAATGGACAAAACCGTTAAAAGCTCCTCCATAGAGAGAGTTGAGCAACTTCGGACTATCAAAGTTGCTCGGTGTACACTTTTTATTGTTCTTCTATGTTAAATTTTAAGAAAATGAGCTTCCAGGATTATTTCGATGCCAAAACACCAACTTTCTATGACAAATGGACAAAACCGTTAAAAGCTCCTCCATAGAGAGAGTTGAGCAACTTCGTAAAATCAAAGTTGCTCGGTGTACACTTTATATTGTTCTACTAAGTCAAATTTTACAAGTATAAGCTTCCAAGATTATTTCGATGCCAAAACATTAACTTTCTATGACAAATGGACAAAACCGTTAAAAGCACCTCCATAGAAAGAGTTGGGCATCTTCGGACAATCAAAGTTGCTCGGTGTACACTTTTTATTGTTCTTCTATGTTAAATTTTAAGAAAATAAGCTTCCAGGATTATTTCGATGCCAAAACCTCAACTTTCTATGACAAATGGACAAAACCGTTAAAAGCACCTCCATAGAAAGAGTTGGGCATCTTCAGACAATCAAAGTTGCTCGGTGTACACTTTTTATTGTTCTTCTATGTTAAATTTTAAGAAAATGAGCTTCCAGGATTATTTCGATGCCAAAACACCAACTTTCTATGACAAATGGACAAAACCGTTAAAAGCTCCTCCATAGAGAGAGTTGAGCAACTTCGTAAAATCAAAGTTGCTCGGTGTACACTTTATATTGTTCTACTAAGTCAAATTTTACAAGTATAAGCTTCCAAGATTATTTCGATGCCAAAACATTAACTTTCTATGACAAATGGACAAAACCGTTAAAAGCACCTCCATAGAAAGAGTTGGGCATCTTCGGACAATCAAAGTTGCACGGTGTACACTTTTTATTGTTCTTTTATGTTAAATTTTACGAAAATGAGCTTCCATGATTATTTCGATTCCAAAACGCCAACTTTCTATGACAAATGGACAAAACCGTTAAAAGCTCCTCCATAGAGAGAGTTGAGCAACTTCGGAATATCGAAGTTGCTCGGTGTACACTTTTTATTATTCTTCTATGTTAAATTTTACGAAAATGAGCTTCAAGGATTATTTCGATGACAAAACACCAATTTTCTATGACAAATGGAAAAAACCTTTAAATGCACCTCCATAGAGAGAGGTGAGCAACATCGGACAATCAAAGTTGCTCGGTGTACAATTTATATTGCTCTACTAAGTCTAACTTTACGAGTATAAGCTTCCAGGATTATTTCAATGCCAAAACATTAACTTTCTATGACAAATGGACAAAACCGTTAAAAGCTCCTCCATAGAAAGAGTTGAGCAACTTCGGACAATCAAAGTTGCTCGATGTACACTTTTTATTATTTTTTAAGTTAAATTTTACGAAAATGAGCTTCCACGATTATTTCGATGCCAAAACACCAACTTTTTATGACAAATGGACAAAACCGTTAAAAGCTCCTCCATAGAGAGAGTGGAGCAACTTCGGACTATCAAAGCTGCTCGATGTAAACTTTTATTGTTCTTCTATGTTAAATTTTAAAAAAATGAGCTTCCAGGATTATTTTGATGCCAAAACACCAACTTTCTATGACAAATGGAAAAAACCGTTAAAAGCTCCTCCATTGAAAGAGTTGAGCAACTTTGTAAAATGAAAGTTGCTCGGTGTACACTTTAAATTGTTCTACTAAGTCAAATTTTACAAGTATAAGCTTCCAAGATTATTTCGATGCCAAAACATTTACTTTCTACGACAAATGGACAAAACCGTTAAAAGCACCTCCATAGAAAGAGTTGGGCATCTTCGGACAATCAAAGTTGCTCGGTGTACACTTTTTATTGTTCTTTTATGTTAAATTTTACGAAAATGAGCTTCCAGGATTATTTCGATGCCAAAACACCAACTTTCTATGACAAATGGACAAAACCGTTAAAAGCTCCTCCATAGAGAGAGTTGAGCAACTTCGGACTATCGAAGTTGCTCGGTGTACACTTTCTATTATTCTTCTATGTTAAATTTTACGAAAATGAGCTTCCAGGATTATTTCGATTCCAAAACATCAACTTTCTATGACAAATGGAAAAAACTTTTAAAAGCACCTCCATAGAGAGAGTTGAGCAACTTCGAACAATCAAAGTTGCTCGGTGTACAATTTATATTGTTCTACTAAGCCAAACATTACGAAAAGGAGCTTCCAGGATTATTTCGATGTCAAAACACCAACTTTCTATGACATATCGACAAAACCGTTAAAAATACCTCCATAGAGAGAGTTGGGCAACTTCGGACAATCAAAGTTGCTCGGTGTACAATTTATATTGTTCTACTAAATCAAATTTTACGAGTATAAACTTCCATGATTATTTCGATGCCAAAACATTAACTTTCTATGAAAAATGGACAAAACCGTTAAAAGCTCCTCCATAGAGAGAGTTGAGCAACATCGGACTATCAAAGTTGCTCGGTGTACACTTTTTATTGTTCTTCTTTGTTAAATGAGCTTCCAGGATTATTTCGATGTCAAAACACGAACTTTCTATGACAAATGGACAAAACCGTTAAAAGCTGCTCCATAGAGAGAGTTGAGCAACTTCGGACTATCAAAGATGCTCGGTGTACACTTTTTATTATTTTTTATGTTAAATTTTACAAAAATGAGCTTCCAGGATTATTTCGATGCCAAAACACCAACTTTCTATTACAAATGGACAAAACCGTTAAAAGTTCCTTCATAGAAAGAGTTGAGCAACTTCGGACTATCAAAGTTGCTCGGTGTACACTTTTTATTGTTCTTCTATGTTAAATTTTAAGAAAATGAGCTTCCAGGATTATTTCGATGCCAAAACACCAACTTTCTATGACAAATGGACAAAACCGCTAAAAGCTCCTCCATAGAGAGAGTTGAGCAACTTCGGAAAATCAAAGTTGCTCGGTGTACACTTTATATTGTTCTACTAAGTCAAATTTTACAAGTATAAGCTTCCTAGATTATTTCGATGCCAAAACATTAACTTTCTATGACAAATGGACAAAACCGTTAAAAGCTCCCCCATAGAGAGAGTTGAGCAACTTCGGACTATCGAAGTTGCTCGGTGTACACTTTCTATTATTCTTCTATGTTAAATTTTACGAAAATGAGCTTCCAGGATTATTTCGATGCCAAAACACCAACTTTCTATGACAAATGGAAAAAACCTTTAAAAGCACCTCCATAGAGAGAGTTGAGCAACTTCGGACAATCAAAGTTGCTCGGTGTACACTTTTTATTGTTCTTCTATGTTAAATTTTACGAAAATGAGCTTCCAGGATTATTTCGATGCGAAAACACCAACTTTCTATGACAAATGGACAAAACCTTTAAAAGCTCCTCCATAGAGAGAGTTGAGCAACTTCGGAATATCGAAGTTGCTCGGTGTACACTTTCTATTATTCTTCCAAGTTAAATTTTACGAAAATGAGCTTCCAGAATTATTTCGATGCCAAAACACCAACTTTCTATGACAAATGGAAAAAACCTTTAAAAGCACCTCCATAGAGAGAGTTGAGCAACTTTGGACAATCAAAGTTGCTCGGTGTACAGTTTATATTGTTCTACTAAGTCAAACTTTACGAGTATAAGCTAACAGGATTATTTCAATGCCAAAACATTAACTTTCTATGACAAATGGACAAAACCGTTAAAAGGTCCTCCATAGAAAGAGTTGAGCAACTTCGGACAATCAAAGTTGCTCGATGTACAATTTTTATTGTTTTTTTATGTTAAATTTTAGGAAAATGAGCTTCCACGATTATTTCGATGCCAAAATACCAACTTTTTATGACAAATGGACAAAACCGTTAAAAGCTCCTCTATAGAGAGAGTTGAGCAACTTTAGACTATCAAAGCTGCTCGGTGTACACTTTTTATTGTTCTTCTATGTTAAATTTTAAAAAAATGACCTTCCAGGATTATTTTCATGCCAAAACACCAACTTTCTATGACCAATGGACAAAACCGTTAAAAGATCCTCCATAGAGAGAGTTGAGAAACTTCGGACTATCAAAGTTGCTCGGTGTACACTTTTTATTGTTATTCTATGTTAAATTTTACGAAATTGAGCTTCCAGGATTATTTCGATGCCAAAATAGCAACTTCCTATGACAAATGGACAAAACCGTTAAAAGCTCCTCCATAGAGAGAGTTGAGGAACTTTGGACAATCAATGTTGCTCGGTGTACCATTTTTATTGTTCTTTTATGTTAAATTTTCCTAAAATGAGCTTCCAAATTTATTTCGATAGCAAAACACCAGCTTTCTATGACAAATGGACAAAACCGTTAAAACTCCTCCATAGAGAGAGTTGAGAAACTTTGGACTATCAAAGTTGCTCGGTGTGCACTTTTTATTGTTCTTCTTTGTTAAATTCTACGAAAATGAGCTTCCAGGATTATTTCGATGCCAAAACACCAACTTTCTATGACAAATGGACAAAACCGTTAAAAGCTCCTCCATAGAGAGAGTTGAGCAACTTCGGACTATCGAAGTTGCTCGGTGTACACTTTTTATTATTCTTCTATGTTAAATTTTACGAAAATGAGCTTCAAGGATTATTTCGATTACAAAACACCAACTTTCTATGACAAATGGAAAAAACCTTTAAATGCACCTCCATAGAGAGAGTTGAGCAACTTCGGACAATCAAAGTTGCTCGGTGTACAATTTATATTGTTCTACTAAGTCAAACTTTACGAGTATAAGCTTCCAAGATTATTTCAATGCCAAAACATTAACTTTCTATGACAAATGGACAAAACCGTTAAAAGCTGCTCCATAGAGAGAGTTGAGCAATTTCGGACTATCAAAGGTGCTCGGTGTACACTTTTTATTGTTCTTTATGTTAAATTTTATGAAAATGAGCTTCCAGGGTTATTTCAATGCCAAAACACTAACTTTCTACGACAAATAGACAAAACCGTTAAAAGCTCCTCCATAGAGAGAGTTGACCAACTTCGGACTATCAAAGATGCTCGGTGTACACTTTTTATTGTTCGTTATGTTAAATTTTACGAAAATGAGCTTCCAGGATTATTTCGATGCCAAAACAGCAACTTTCTATTACAAATAGACAAAACCGTTAAAAACACCTCCACAGAGAGAGTTGAGCAACTTCGGACAATCAAAGTTGCTCGGTGTACAATTTATATTGTTCTACTATATCAAATTTTACGAGTATATGCTTCCAAGATTATTTCGATGCCAAAACATTAACTTCCTATCAAAAATGGACAAAACCGTTAAAAGCTCCTCCATAGAGAGAGTTGAGCAACATCGGACTATCAAAGTTGCTCAGTGTACACTTTTTATTGTTCTTCTTTGTTAAATTTTACGAAAATGAGCTTCCAGGATTATTTCGATGTCAAAACACGAACTTTCTATGACAAATGGACAAAACCGTTAAAAGCTGCTCCATAGAGAGAGTTGAGCAACTTCGGACTATCAAAGATGCTCGGTGTACACTTTTTATTATTTTTTATGTTAAATTTTATGAAAATGAGCTTCCAGGATTATTTCGATGCCAAAACACCAACTTTCTATTACAAATGGACAAAACCGTTAAAAGTTCCTTCATAGAGAGAGTTTAGCAACTTCGGACTATCAAAGTTGCTCGGTGTACACTTTTTATTGTTCTTCTATGTTAAATTTTAAGAAAATGAGCTTCCAGGATTATTTCGATGCCAAAACACCAACTTTCTATAACAAATGGACAAAACCGCTAAAAGCTCCTCCATAGAGAGAGTTGAGCAACTTCGGAAAATCAAAGTTGCTCGGTGTACACTTTATATTGTTCTACTAAGTCAAATTTTACAAGTATAAGCTTCCTAGATTATTTCGATGCCAAAACATTAACTTTCTATGACAAATGGACAAAACCGTTAAAAGCACCTCCATAGAGAGAGTTGAGCAACTTCGGACTATCGAAGTTGCTCGGTGTAGACTTTCTATTATTCTTCTAAGTTAAATTTTACGAAAATGAGCTTCCAGGATTATTTCGATGCCAAAACACCAACTTTCTATGACAAATGGAAAAAACCTTTAAAAGCACCTCCATAGGGAGAGTTGAGCAACTTCGGACAATCAAAGTTGCTCGGTGTACACTTTTTATTGTTTTTTTATGTTAAATTTTACGAAAATGAGCTTCCACGATTATTTTGATGCCAAAACACCAACTTTTTATGACAAATGGACAAAACCGTTAAAAGCTCCTTCATAGAGAGAGTTGAGCAACTTCGGACTATCAAAGCTGCTCGATGTACACTTTTTATTGTTCTTCTATGTTAAATTTTAAAAAAATGAGCTTCCAGGATTATTTTGATGCCAAAACACCAACTTTCTATGACAAATGGACAAAACCGTTAAAAGCTCCTCCATAGAGAGAGTTGAGCAACTTCGTAAAATCAAAGTTGCTCGGTGTACACTTTATATTGTTCTACTAAGTCAAATTTTACAAGTATAAGCTTCCAAGATTATTTCAATGCCAAAACATTAACTTTCTATTACAAATGGACAAAACCGTTAAAAGCACCTCCATAGAAAGAGTTGGGCATCTTCGGACAATCAAAGTTGCTCGGTGTACACTTTCTATTATTCTTCTAAGTTAAATTTTACGACAATGAGCTTCCAGGATTATTTCGATGCCAAAACACCAACTTTCTATGACAAATGGAAAAACCCTTTAAAAGCACCTCCATAGAGAGAGTTGAGCAACTTCGGACAATCAAAGTTGCTCGGTGTACAGTTTATATTGTTCTACTAAGTCAAACTTTACGAGTATAAGCTAACAGGATTATTTCAATGCCAAAACATTAACTTTCTATGACAAATGGACAAAACCGTTAAAAGCTCCTCCATAGAAAGAGTTGAGCAACTTCGGATAATCAAAGTTGCTCGATGTATTAAATTTTACGAAAATGAGCTTCCACGATTATTTCGATGCCAAAATACCAACTTTTTATGACAAATGGACAAAACCGTTAAAAGCTCCTCCATAGAGAGAGTTGAGCAACTTTGGACTATCAAAGCTGCTCGGTGAACACTTTTTATTGTTCTTCTATGTTAAATTTTACGAAAATGAGCTTCCAGGATTATTTCGATGTCAAAACACGAACTTTCTATGACAAATGGACAAAACCGTTAAAAGCTGCTCCATAGAGAGAGTTGAGCAACTTCGGACTATCAAAGATGCTCGGTGTACACTTTTTATTGTTCTTTATGTTAAATTTTACGAAAATGAGCTTCCAGGATTATTTCGATGCCAAAACACCAACTTTCTATGACAAATTGACAAA
This sequence comes from Euonymus europaeus, assembly GCA_963580455.1. Taxonomy (NCBI): domain Eukaryota; kingdom Viridiplantae; phylum Streptophyta; class Magnoliopsida; order Celastrales; family Celastraceae; genus Euonymus; species Euonymus europaeus. The sequence goes on along the minus strand of OY756967.1, from coordinate 12,834,238 downwards.
ACCGTTAAAAACACGTCCATAGAGAGAGTTGAGCAACATCGGACTATCAAAGTTGCTCGGTGTACACTTTTTATTGTTCTTCTTTGTTAAATTTTACAAAAATGAGCTTCAAGGATTATTTCGATGCCAAAACACCAACTTTCTATGACAAATGGACAAAACCGCTATAAGCTCTTCCATAGAGAGAGTTGAGCATCTTCGGACTATCAAAGTTGCTCGGTGTACACTTTTTATTGTTCTTCTTTGTTAAATTTTACGAAAATGAGCTTCAAGAACTATTTCGATGCCAAAACACCAACTTTCTATGACAAATGGACAAAACCGCTAAAAGCTCCTCCATAGAGAGAGTTGAGCAACTTCGGAAAATCAAAGTTGCTCGGTGTACACTTTATATTGTTCTACTAAGTCAAATTTTACAAGTATAAGCTTCCTAGATTATTTCGATGCCAAAACATTAACTTTCTATGACAAATGGACAAAATCGTTAAAAGCTCCTCCATAGAGAGAGTTGAGAAACTTCGGACAATCAAAGTTGCTCGGTGTACACTTTCTATTATTCTTCTATGTTAAATTTTACGAAAATGAGCTTCCAGGATTATTTCGATGTCAAAACACGAACTTTCTAAGACAAATGGACAAAACCGTTAAAAGCTGCTCCATAGAGAGAGTTGAGCAACTTCGGATTATCAAAGATGCTCGGTGTACACTTTTTATTGTTCTTTATGTTAAATTTTACGAAAATAAGCTTCCAGGATTATTTCGATGACAAAACAGCAACTTTCTATTACAAATAGACAAAACCGTTAAAAGCTCCTTCATAGAGAGAGTTGAGCAACTTCGGACTAACAAAGTTGCTCGGTGTACACTTTTTATTGTTCTTCTATGTTAAATTTTAAGAAAATGAGCTTCAAGGATTATTTCGATTCCAAAACACCAACTTTCTATGACAAATGGACAAAACCGCTAAAAGCTCTTCCATAGAGAGAGTTGAGCAACTATGGACTATCAAAGTTGCTCGGTGTACACTTTTTATTGTTCTTCTATGTTAAATTTTAAGAAAATGAGCTTCCAGGATTATTTCGATGCCAAAACACCAACTTTCTATGACAAATGGACAAAACCGTTAAAAGCTCCTCCATAGAGAGAGTTGTGCAACTTCGAACAATCAAAGTTGCTCGGTGTACACTTTATATTGTTCTACTAAGTCAAATTTTACGAGTATAAGCTTCCAAGATTATTTCGATGCCAAAACATTAACTTTCTATGAAAAATGGACAAAACCGTTAAAAGCTCCTCCATAGAGAGAGTTCATCGACTTCGGACTATCAAAGTTGCTTGGTGTACACTTTTTATTGTTCGTCTATGTTCAATTTTACGAAAATGAGCTTCCAGGATTATTTCGATGCCAAAACATCAACTTTCTATGACAAGTGGACAAAACCGTTAAAAGCACCTCCATAGAGAGAGTTGAGCAACTTGGGACTATGAAAGTTCCTCGGTGTACAATTTATATTGTTCTACAAAGTCAAATTTTACGAGTATAAGCTTCCAAGATTATTTCGATGCCAAAATATTAACTTTCTATGACAAATGGGCAAAACCGTTAAAAGCTCCTCCATAGAAAGAGTTGAGCAACTTCGGACAATCAAAGTTGCTCGGTGAACACTTTTCCTTGTTCTTTTATGTTAAATTTTACGAAAATGAGCTTCCACAATTTTTTCGATGCCAAAACACCAACTTTCTATGACAAATCGACAAAACTGTTAAAAGCTCGTCCATAGAGAGAGTTGGGCAACTTCGGACTTTCAAAGTTGCTCGGTGTACACTTTTTATTATTCTTTTATGTTAAGTTTTACGAAAATGAGCTTCCAGGAATATTTCGATACCAAAACGCCAACTTTCTATGATAAATGGACAAAACCGTTAAAAGCTCCTCCATTGAGAGAGTTGAGCAACTTCGGACTATCAAAGTTGCTCGGTGTAGACTTTGTATTGTTCTTCTATGTTAACTTTTATGAAAATGAGCTTCCAGGATTATTTTGATGCCAAAACACCAACTTTCAATGACAAATGGACAAAACCGTTAAAAGCTCCTCCATAGAGAGAGTTGAGCAACTTCGAACAATCAAAGTTGCTCGGTGTACACTTTTTCTTGTTCTTTTATGTTAAATTTTACGAAAATGAGCTTCCACGATTATTTCGATGCCAAAACACCAACTTTCTATGAAAAATGGACAAAACCGTTAAAAGCTCCTCCATAGAGAGAGTTGAGCAACTTCGGACAATCAAAGTTGCTCGGTGTACACTTTATATTGTTCTACTAAGTCAAATTTTACAAAAATGAGCTTCCAAGATTATTTTGATGCCAAAACATTAACTTTCTATGACAAATGAACAAAACCGTTAAAAGCTCCTCCATAGAGAGAGTTGAGAAACTTCGGACTATTAATGTTGCTCGGGGTACCCTTTTTATTGTTCTTTTATGTTAAATTTTACGAAAATGAGCTTTTAGGATTATTTCGATGCCAAAACACCAACTTTCTTTGACAAATGGACAAAACCGTTAAAACCTCCTCCATAGAGAGAGTTGAGCAATTTCGGACTATCAAAGTTGGTCGGTGTAGACTTTTTATTGTTCTTCTATTTTAAATTTTGTGAAAATGAGCTTCCAGGATGAGTTGAGCAACTTCGGACAATCAAAGTTGCTCGGTGTACAATTTATATTGTTCTACTAAGTCAAATTTTACGAGTATAAGCTTCCAAAATTATTTTGATGCCAAAACATTAACTTTCTATGACAAATGGACAAAACCGTTAAAAGCTCCTCCATAGAAAGAGTTGAGCAACTTCGGACAATCAAAGTTGCTCGGTGTACACTTTTTATTGTTTTTTATGTTAAATTTTACGAAAATGAGCTTCCACGATTATTTCGATGCCAAAACACCAACTTTCTATGACAAATGGACAAAACCGTTAAAAGCTCCTCCATAGAGAGAGTTGAGCAACTTCGGACTATCAAAGTTGTCGGTGTACACTTTTTATTGTTCTTCTATGTTAAATTTTACAAAAAATGAGCTTCCAGGATTATTTCGATGCCAAAACACCAACTTTCTATAACAAATGGACAAAACCGTTAAAAGCTCCTCCATAGAGAGAGTTGAGAAACTTCGGACTATCAAAGTTGCTCGGTGTACACTTTTTATTGTTCTTCTATGTTAAGTTTTACGAAAATGAGCTTCTAGGAATATTTCGATGGCAAAACAGCAACTTTCTATGACAAATGGACAAAACCATTAAAAGCCCCTCCATAAAGAGAGTTGGGCAACTTCGGACAATCAAAGTTGCTCGGTGTACACTTTATATTGTTCTACTTAGTCAAATTTTACGAGTATAAGCTTCCAAGATTATTTTGATGCCAAAACATTAACTTTCTATGAAAAATGGATAAAACCTTTAAAACCTCCTCCATAGAGAGAGTTGAGCAACTTCGGACAATCAAAGTTGCTTGTGGTACACTTTTTGTTGTTCTTCTATGTTAAATTTTACAAAAATGAGCTTCCAGGATTATTTCGATGCCAAAACACCAACTTTCTATGACAAATAAACAAAACCGTTAAAAGCTCCTCAAGAGAAAGAGTTGAGCAACTTCGGACAATCAAAGTTGCTTGGTGTACCCTTTATATTGTTCTACTAAGTCAAATTTTAAGAGTATAAGCTTCCAAGATTATTTTGATGCCAAAACATTAACTTTCTATGAAAAATGGACAAAACCGTTAAAAGCTCCTCCACAGAGAGAGTTGAGAAAAATAGTACAATCAAAGTTACTCGGTGTACACTTTTTATTGTTCTTTTATGTTAAATTTTTCGAAAATGAGCTTCCAGGATTATTTCGATGCAAAAACACCAACTTTCTATGAAAAATGGACAAAACCGTTAAAAGCTCCTCCACAGAGAGAGTTGAGAAAAATAGGACAATCAAAGTTTCTCGGTGTACACTTTTTATTGTTCTTTTATGTTAAATTTTGCGAAAATGAGCTTCCAGGATTATTTCGATGCCAAAACACCAACTTTCTATGACAAATGGACAAAACTGTTAAAAGCTCCTCCATAGAGAGAGTTGAGCAACTTTGGACAATCAAAGTTGCTCGGTGTACACTTTTTATTGTTCTTTTATGTTAAATTTTGCGAAAACGAGCTTCCAGGATTATTTCGATTCCAAAACAACAACTTTTTATGACAAATGGATAAAACCGTTAAAAGCTCCTCCATAGAGAGAGTTGACCAACTTCGGACTATCAAAGTTGCTCGGTGTACCCTTTTTATTGTTCTTTTATGTTAAATTTTGCGAAAACGAGCTTCCAGGATTATTTCGATGCCAAAACACCAACTTTCTATGACAAATGGACAAAACCGTTAAAAGCACCTCCATAGAGAGAGTTGAGCAACTTTGGACAATCAAAGTTGCTCGGTGTACACTTTTTATTGTTCTTTTTTGTTAAATTTTACGAAAACGAGTTTTCGAGATTATTTCGATGCCAAAACAGCAACTTTCTATGACAAATGGACAAAACCGTTAAAAGCTCCTCCATAGAGAGAGTTGAGCAACTTCGGACAATCAAAGTTGCTCGGTGTACACTTTATATGGTTCTACTAAGTCAAATTTTACAAAAATGAGCTTTCAGGATTATTTCGATGCCAAAACATTAACTTTCTATGACAAATTGACAAAACCGTTAAAAGCTCCTCCATAGAAAGAGTTGAGCAACTTCGGACTATCAAAGTTGCTCGGTGTACCCTTTTTATTGTTCTTTTATGTTAAATTTTACGAAAATGAGCTTCCAGGATTATTTTAATGCCAAAACACCAACTTTTAATGACAAATGGACAAAACCGTTAAAAGCTCCTCCATGGAGAGAGTTGAGCAACTTCGGACTATCAAGGTTGCTCGGTGTTCACATTTTATTGTTCTTCTATCTTAAATTTTACGAAAATGAGCTTCCAGGATTATTTCGATGCAAAAACACCAACTTTCTAAGAAAAATGGACAAAACCGTTAAAAGCTCATCCACAGAGAGAGTTGAGCAAAATAGGACAATCAAAGTTTCTCGGTGTACACTTTTTATTGTTCTTTTATGTTAAATTTTACGAAAACGAGCTTCCGGGATGATTTAGATGCCAAAACACCAACTTTCTATGACAAATGGTCAAAACCGTTAAAAGCTCCTCCATAGAGAGAGTTGAGCAACTTTGGACAATCAAAGTTGCTCGGTGTACACTTATTATTGTTCTTTAATGTTAAATTTTACAAAAATGAGCTTCCAGGATGATTTCGATGCGAAAACAACGACTTTCAATGACAAATGAACAAAACCTGTTAAAAGCTACTCCATAGAGAGAGTTGAGCAACTTCGGACAATCAAAGTTTCTCGGTGCACACTTTTTATTGTTCTCCTATGTTAAATTTTACAAAAATGAGCTTCCAGGATTATTTCGATGCCAAAACACCAACTTTCTATGACAAATGGACAAAACCGTTAAAAGCACCTCCACAGAGAGAGTTAAGCAACAATGGACAATCAAATTTGCTCGGTGTACACTTTTTATTGTTCTTTTATGTTAAATTTTACGAAAACGAGCTTCCAGGATTATTTTGATGCCAAAACGCAAACTTTCTATGACAAATGGACAAAACCGTTCAAAGCTCCTCCATAGAGAGAGTTGAGCAACTTCGGACAATCAAAGTTGCTCGGTGTACACTTTATATTGTTCTACTAAGTCAAGTTTTACGAGTATAAGCTTCCAAAATTATTTCGATGCCAAAACATTAACTTTCTGTGACAAATGGACAAAACCTTAAAAGCTCCTCTATAGAAAGAGTTGTGCAACTTCTGACAATCAAAGTTGCTCGGTGTACATTTTTTATTGTTCTTTTTTGTTAAATTTTACGAAAATGATCTTCAAGGATGATTTCGATGGCAAAACAACAACTTTCTATGACAAATGGAAAAAACCTGTTAAAACCTCCTCCATAGAGAGAGTTGAGCAATTTCGGACAATCAAAGTTGCTCGGCATACACTTTTTATTGTTCTTTTTTGTTAAATTTTACGAAAATGAGCTTCCAGGATTATTTCGATGCCAAAACACCAACTTTCTATGACAAATGGACAAAACCATTAAAAGCTCCTCCACAGAGAGAGTTGAGCAACATAGGACAATCAAATTTGCTCGGTGTACTCTTTTTATTGTTCTACTAAGTCAAATTTTACGAGTATATGCTTCAAAAATGATTTCGATGCCAAAACATTAACTTTCTGTGACAAATGGACAAAACCGTTAAAAGCTCCTTCATAGAGAGATTTGAGCAACTTCGGACAATCAAAGTTGCTCGGTCTACCCTTTATATTGTTCTACTAAATAAAATTTTATGAGTATAAGCTTCCAAGATTATTTCGATGCGAAAAGATTAACTTTCTAAGACAAATGGACAAAACCGTTAAAAGCTCCTCCATAGAAAGAGTTGAGCAACTTCTGACAATCAAAGTTTCTCAGTGTACACTTTTTATTGTTCTTTTATGTTAAATTTTACGAAAACGAGCTTCCTGGATGATTTAGATGCCAAAACACCAACTTTCAATGACAAATGGACAAAACCGTTAAAAGCTCCTCCATAGAGAGAGTTGAGCAACTTCGGACTATCAAAGTTGCTCGGTGTACACTTTTTATTGTTCTTCTGTTAAATTTTACGAAAACGAGCTTCCAGGATGATTTAGATGCCAAAACACCAACTTTCTATGACAAATGCTCAAAACCGTTAAAAGCTCCTCCATAGAGAGAGTTGAGCAACTTCGGACAATCAAAGTTGCTCGGTGTACACTTTATATTGTTCTACTAAGTCAAATTTTACGAGTATAAGCTTCCAAGATTATTTCGATGCCAAAACATTAACTTTCAGTGACAAATGGACAAAACCCCTAAAAGCTCTTCCATAGAGAGAGTTGAGCAACTTTCGACAATCAAAGTTGCTCGGTGTACACTTCTTATTGTTCTTTTATGTTAAATTTTACGAAAATGAGCTTCCAGGATGATTTCGATGCGAAAACAACTACTTTCAATGACAAATGAACAAAACCTGTTAAAAGCTACTCCATAGAGAGAGTTGAGCAACTTCGGACAATCAAAGTTCCTCGGTGCACACTTTTTATTGTTCTCCTATGTTAAATTTTACAAAAATGAGCTTCCAGGATTATTTCGATGCCAAATCACCAACTTTCCATGACAAATGGACAAAACCGTTAAAAGCTCCTCCACAGAGAGAGTTAAGCAACATAGGACAATCAAATTTGCTCGGGGTACACTTTTTATTGTTCTTTTATGTTAAATTTTACGAAAATGAGCTTCCAGGATTATTTTGATGCCAAAACACAAACTTTCTATGACAAATGGACAAAACCGTTCAAAGCTCCTCCATAGAGAGAGTTGAGCAACTTCGGACAATCAAAGTTGCTCGGTGTACACTTTATATTGTTCTACTAAGTCAAATTTTACGAGTATAAGCTTCCAAAATTATTTCGATGCCAAAACATTAACTTTCTGTGACAAATGGACAAAATCGTTAAAAGCTCCTCCATAGAAAGAGTTGAGCAACTTCTGACAATCAAAGTTGCTCGGTGTACATTTTTTATTGTTGTTTTATGTTAGATTTTACGAAAATGAGCTTCCAGGATGATTTCGATGGCAAAAAAACAACTTTCAATGACAAATGGAAAAAACCTGTTAAAAGCTCCTCCATAGAGAGAGTTGACCAACTTCGGACTATCAAAGTTGCTCGGCATACCCTTTTTATTGTTCTCTTATGTGAAATTTTACGAAAATGAGCTTCCAGGGTTATTTTGATGCCAAAACACCAACTTTCTATGACAAATGGAAAAAAGCGTTAAAAGCTTCTCCATAATGAGAGTTGAGCAACTTCAGACAATCAAATTTGCTCGGTGTACACTTTTTATTGTTCTTCTATGCTAAATTTTACGAAAATGAGCTTCGAGGATTATTTTGATGCCAAAACACCAACTTTCTATGACAAATGGACAAAATCGTTAAAAGCTCCATCATAGAGAGAGTTGAGTAACTTCGGACAATCAAAGTTGCTCGGTGTACCCTTTATATTGTTCTACTAAGTCAAATTTTACGAAAACGAGCTTCCGGGATTATTTTGATGCCAAAACACAAACTTTCTATGACAAATGGACAAAACCGTTAAAAGCTCCATCATAGAGAGAGTTGAGCAACTTCGGACAATCAAAGTTGCTCGGTGTACACTTTATATTGTTCTACTAAGTCAAATTTTACGAGTATAAGCTTCCAAAATTATTTCGATGCCAAAACATTAACTTTCTGTGACAAATGGACAAAACCGTTAAAAGCACCTCCATAGAAAGAGTTGAGCAACTTCTGACAATCAAATTTGCTCGGTGTACACTTTTTATTGTTCTTCTATGCTAAATTTTAGGAAAATGAGCTTCGAGGATTATTTTGATGCCAAAACACCAACTTTCTATGACAAATGGACAAAATCGTTAAAAGCTCCTCCATAGAGAGGGTTGAGCAACTTCGGACAATCAAAGTTGCTCGGTGTACCCTTTATATTGTTTTACTAAGTCAAATTTTACGAGTATAAGCTTCCAAATTATTTCGATGTCAAAACATTTACTTTCTATGAAAAATAGACAAAACCGTTAAAAGCTCCTCCATAGAAAGAGTTGAGCAACTTCGGACAATCGAAGTTGCTCGGTGTACACTTTTTATTGTTCTTTTATGTTAAATTTTGCAGAAATGAGCTTCGAGGGTTATTTCGATGCCAAAACACCAACTTTCTATGACAAATGGAAAAAACCGTTAAAAGCTCCTCCACAGAGAGAGTTGAGCAACATCGAACAATCAAAGTTGCTCGGTGTACACTTTTTATTCTTCTTTTATGTAAAATTTAACGAAAATGAGTTTCCAGAGTTATTTCGATGCCAAAGTACCAACTTTCTATGACAAACGGACAAAACCGTTAAAAGCTCCGCCATAGAGAGAGTTGAGCAACTTCGGACAATCAAAGTTGCTTGATGTACACTTTATATTGTTCTACTAAGTCAAATTTTACGAAAATTAGCTTTCAGGATTATTTCGAAGCCAAAACATTAACTTTCAATGACAAATGGACAAAACTGTTAAAAGCTCCACCATAGAGAGAGTTGAGCAACTTCAGACTATTAAAGTTGCTCGGTGTACCCTTTTTATTGTTCTTTTTTGTTAAATTTTACGAAAATGAGCTTCCAGGATTATTTTGATGCCAAAACACCAACTTTCAACGACAAATGGACAAAACTGTTAAAAGCTCCTCCATAGAGAGTTGAGCAACTTCGGACTATCAAAGTTGCTCGGTGTACACTTTTTATTGTTCTTCTATGGTAAAATTTACGAAAATGAGCTTCAAGGATTATATCGATGCCAAAACACCAACTTTCTATGACAAATGGACAAAACCGTTAAAAGCCCCTCCATAGAAAGAGTTGAGCAACTTCGGACAATCAAAGTTGCTCGGTGTACACTTTTTATTGTTCTTTTATGTTAAATTTTGCGAAAATGAGCTTCCAGGGTTATTTCGATGCCAAAACACCAACTTTCTATGACAAATGGAAAAAACCGTTAAAAGCTCTTCCACAGAGAGAGTTGAGCAACATCGGACAATCAAAGTTGCTCGGTATACACTTTTTATTGTTCTTTTATGTTAAATTTTAAGAAAACGAGTTTCCGGGATTATTTCGATGCCAAAACACCAACTTTCTATCACAAACAGACAAAACCGTTAAAAGCTCCTCCATAGAGAGAGTTGAGCAAAATCGGACAATCAAAGTTGCTTGGTGTACACTTTATATGGTTCTACTAAGTCAAATTTTACGAAAATGAGCTTTCTGGATTATTTTGATGCCAAAACATTAACTTTCAATGACAAATGGACAAAACCGTTAAAAGCTCCACCATAGAGAGAGTTGAGCAACTTCAGTCTATTAAAGTTGCTCAGTGTACCCTTTTTATTGTTCTTTTTTGTTAAATTTTACGAAAATGAGCTTCCAGGATTATTTTGATGCCAAAACACAAACTTTCAATGACAAATGGACAAAACCGTTAAAAGCTCCTCCATAGAGAGAGTTGAGCAACTTCGGACTATCAAAGTTGCTCGGTGTACACTTTTTATTGTTCTTCTATGTTAAAATTTACGAAAATGAGCTTCAAGGATTATATCGATGCCAAAACACCAACTTTCTATGACAAATGGACAAAACCGTTAAAAGTTCCTCCGTAGAGAGAGTTGAGCAACTTCAGACTATTAAAGTTGCTCGGTGTACCCTTTTTATTGTTCTTTTTTGTTAAATTTTACGAAAATGAGCTTCCAGGATTATTTCGATGCCAAAACACCAACTTTCAATGACAAATGGACAAAACCGTTAAAAGCTCCTCCATAGAGAGAGTTGAGCAACTTCGGACTATCAAAGTTGCTCGGTGTACACTTTTTATTGTTCTACTAAGTCAAATTTTACGAGTATAAGCTTCAAAAATGATTTCGATGCCAAAACATTAACTTTCTGTGACAAATGGACAAAACCGTTAAAAGCTCCTTCATAGAGAGATTTGAGCAACTTCGGACAATCAAAGTTGCTCGGTCTAACCTTTATATTGTTCTACTAAATAAAATTTTATGAGTATAAGCTTCCAAGATTATTTCGATGCGAAAAGATTAACTTTCTAAGACAAATGGACAAAACCGTTAAAAGCTCCTCCATAGAAAGAGTTGAGCAACTTCTGACAATCAAAGTTTCTCGGTGTACACATTTTATTGTTCTTTTATGTTAAATTTTACGAAAACGAGCTTCCTGGATGATTTAGATGCCAAAACACCAACTTTCAATGACAAATGGACAAAACCGTTAAAAGCTCCTCCATAGAGAGAGTTGAGCAATTTCGGACTATCAAGGTTGCTAGGTGTACACTTTTTATTGTTCTTCTATGTTAAATTTTACGAAAATGAGCTTCCAGGATTATTTCAATGCAAAAACACCAACTTTCTATGAAAAATGGACAAAACCGTTAAAAGCTCCTCCACAGAGAGAGTTGAGCAAAATAGGACAATCAAAGTTTCTCGGTGTACACTTTTTATTGTTCATTTATGTTAAATTTTACGAAAACGAGCTTCCAGGATGATTTAGATGCCAAAACACCAACTTTCTATGACAAATGGTCAAAACCGTTAAAAGCTCCTCCATAGAGAGAGTTGAGCAACTTCGGACAATCAAAGTTGCTCGGTGTACACTTTATATTGTTCTACTAAGTCAAATTTTACGAGTATAAGCTTCCAAGATTATTTCGATGCCAAAACATTAACTTTCAGTGACAAATGGACAAAACCCCTAAAAGCTCCTCCATAGAGAGAGTTGAGCAACTTTCGACAATCAAAGTTGCTCGGTGCACACTTCTTATTGTTCTTTTATGTTAAATTTTACGAAAATGAGCTTCCAGGATGATTTCGATGCGAAAACAACAACTTTCAATGACAAATGAACAAAACCTGTTAAAAGCTACTCCATAGAGAGAGTTGAGCAACTTCGGACAATCAAAGTACTTCGGTGCACACTTTTTATTGTTCTCCTATGTTAAATTTAACAAAAATGAGCTTCCAGGATTATTTCGATGCCAAATCACCAACTTTCCATGACAAATGGACAAAACCGTTAAAAGCTCCTCCACAGAGAGAGTTAAGCAACATAGGACAATCAAATTTGCTCGGTGTACACTTTTTATTGTTCTTTTATGTTAAATTTTACGAAAACGAGCTTCCAGGATTATTTTGATGCCAAAACACAAACTTTCTATGACAAATGGACAAAACCGTTCAAAGCTCCTCCATAGAGAGAGTTGAGCAACTTCGGACAATCAAAGTTGCTCGGTGTACACTTTATATTGTTCTACTAAGTCAAATTTTACGAGTATAAGCTTCCAAAATTATTTCGATGCCAAAACATTAACTTTCTGTGACAAATGGACAAAATCGTAAAAAGCTCCTCCATAGAAAGAGTTGAGCAACTTCTGACAATCAAAGTTGCTCGGGGTACATTTTTTATTGTTGTTTTATGTTAAATTTTACGAAAATGAGCTTCCAGGATGATTTCGATGGCAAAACAACAACTTTCAATGACAAATGGAAAAAACCTGTCAAAAGCTCCTCCATAGAGAGAGTTGACCAACTTCGGACTATCAAAGTTGCTCGGCATACCCTTTTTATTGTTCTCTTATGTGAAATTTTACGAAAATGAGCTTCCAGGATTATTTTGATGCCAAAACACCAACTTTCTATGACAAATGGAAAAAAGCGTTAAAAGCTTCTCCATAATGAGAGTTGAGCAACTTCAGACAATCAAATTTGCTCGGTGTACACTTTTTATTGTTCTTCTATGCTAAATTTTACGAAAATGAGCTTCCAGGATTATTTCGATGCCAAAACACCAACTTTCTATGACAAATGGACAAAACCGTTAAAAGCTCCTCCATAGAGAGAGTTGAGTAACTTCGGACAATCAACGTTTCTCGGTGTACCCTTTATATTGTTCTACTAAGTCAAATTTTACGAAAACGAGCTTCCAAGATTATTTTGATGCCAAAACACAAACTTTCTATGACAAATGGACAAAACCATTAAAAGCTCCATCATAGAGAGAGTTGAGCAACTTCGGACAATCAAAGTTGCTCGGTGTACACTTTATATTGTTCTACTAAGTCAAATTTTACGAGTATAAGCTTCCAAAATTATTTCGATGCCAAAACATTAACTTTCTGTGACAAATGGACAAAACCGTTAAAAGCTCCTCCATAGAAAGAGTTGAGCAACTTCTGACAATCAAAGTTGCTCGGTGTACATTTTTTATTGTTCTTTTATGTTAAATTTTACGAAAATGAGCTTCCAGGATGATTTCGATGGCAAAACAACAACTTTCAATGACAAATGGAAAAAACCTGTTAAAAGCTCCTCCATAGAGAGAGTTGACAACCTTCGGACTATCAAAGTTGCTCGGTGTACCCTTTTTATTGTTCTTTTATGTGAAATTTTACGAAAATGAGCTTCCAGGATTATTTTGATGCCAAAACACCAACTTTCTATGACAAATGGACAAAACCGTTAAAAGCTTCTCCATAATGAGAGTTGAGCAACTTCAGACAATCAAATTTGCTCGGTGTACACTTTTTATTGTTCTTCTATGCTAAATTTTACGAAAATGAGCTTCCAGGATTATTTCGATGCCAAAACACCAACTTTCTATGACAAATGGACAAAAACGTTAAAAGCTCCTCCATAGAAAGAGTTGAGCAACTTCGGACAATCAAAGTTGCTCGGTGTACCCTTTTTATTGTTCTTTTATGTTAAATTTTACGAAAATGAGCTTCGAGGATTATTTTGATGCCAAAACACCAACTTTCTTTGACAAATGGACAAAACCGTTAAAAGCTCCTCCATAGAGAGGGTTGAGCAACTTCGGACAATCAAAGTTTCTCGGTGTACCCTTTATATTGTTTTACTAAGTCAAATTTTACGAGTATAAGCTTCCAAATTATTTCGATGTCAAAACATTTACTTTCTATGAAAAATAGACAAAACCGTTAAAAGCTCCTCCATAGAAAGAGTTGAGCAACTTCGGACAATCGAAGTTGCTCGGTGTACACTTTTTATTGTTCTTTTATGTTAAATTTTGCGGAAATGAGCTTCTAGGGTTATTTCGATGCCAAAACACCAACTTTCTATGACAAATGGAAAAAACCGTTAAAAGCTCCTCCACAGAGAGAGTTGAGCAACATCGAACAATCAAAGTTGCTCGGTGTACACTTTTTATTCTTCTTTTATGTAAAATTTTACGAAAATGAGTTTCCGGAATTATTTCGATGCCAAAGCACCAACTTTCTATGACAAACGGACAAAACCGTTAAAAGCTCCGCCATAGAGAGAGTTGAGCAACTTCGGACAATCAAAGTTGCTTGATGTACACTTTATATTGTTCTACTAAGTCAAATTTTACGAAAATTAGCTTTCAGGATTATTTCGAAGCCAAAACATTAACTTTCAATGACAAATGGACAAAACCGTTAAAAGCTCCACCATAGAGAGAGTTGAGCAACTTCAGACTATTAAAGTTGCTGGGTGTACCCTTTTTATTGTTCTTTTTTGTTAAATTTTACGAAAATGAGCTTCCAGGATTATTTTGATACCAAAACACCAATTTTCAATGACAAATGGACAAAACCGTTAAAAGCTCCTCCATAGAGAGTTGAGCAACTTCGGACTATCAAAGTTGCTCGGTGTACACTTTTTATTGTTCTTCTATGTTAAAATTTACGAAAATGAGCTTCAAGGATTATATCGATGCCAAAACACCAACTTTCTATGACAAATGGACAAAACCGTTAAAAGCCCCTAAATAGAAAGAGTTGAGCAACTTCGGACAATCAAAGTTGCTCGGTGTACACTTTTTATTGTTCTTTTATGTTAAATTTTGCGAAAATGAGCTTCCAGGGTTATTTCGATGCCAAAACACCAACTTTCTATGACAAATGGAAAAAACCGTTAAAAGCTCCTCCACAGAGAGAGTTGAGCAACATCGGACAATCAAAGTTGCTCGGTGTACACTTTTTATTGTTCTTTTATGTTAAATTTTAAGAAAACGAGTTTCCGTGATTATTTCGATGCCAAAACACCAACTTTCTATCACAAACAGACAAAACCGTTAAAAGCTCCTCCATAGAGAGAGTTGAGCAACATCGGACAATCAAAGTTGCTTGGTGTACACTTTATATGGTTCTACTAAGTCAAATTTTACGAAAATGAGCTTTCAGGATTATTTTGATGCCAAAACATTAACTTTCAATGACAAATGGACAAAACCGTTAAAAGCTCCACCATAGAGAGAGTTGAGCAACTTCAGTCTATTAAAGTTGCTCAGTGTACCCTTTTTATTGTTCTTTTTTGTTAAATTTTACAAAAATGAGCTTTCAGGAATATTTCGTTGCCAAAACACCAACTTTCTATGACAAATGGACAAAACCGTTAAAAGCTCGTCAATAGAGAGAGTTGAGCAACTTCGGACAGTCAAAGTTGCTCGGTGTACACTTTTTATTGTTCTTCTATGTTAAATTTTATGAAAATGAGCTTCTAGTATTATTTCGATGCCAAAACACCAACTTTCTATCGCAAATGGAAAAAACCGTTAAAAGCTCCTCAATAGAGAGAGTTGAGCAACTTCAGGCAATCAAAGTTGCTCGGTGTACCCTTTATATTGTTCTTCTATGTTAAATTTTACAAAAATGAGCTTTCAGGATTATTTCGATGCCAAAACACCAACTTTCCATGACAAATGGACAAAACCGTTAAAAGCTCCTCCATAGAGAGATTTGAGCAACTTCGGACAATCAAAGTTGTTCGGTGTACACTTTTTATTGTTATTTTATGTTAAATTTTGCGAAAATGAGCTTACAGGATTATTTCGATGCCAAAACACCAACTTTCTATGACAAATGGGCAAAACCGTTAAAAGCTCCTCCATAGAGAGAGTTGAGCAACTTCGGACAATCAAAGTTTCTCGGTGTACACTTTTTATTGTTCTTCTATGTCAAATTTTACAAAAATGAGCTTTCAGGATTATTTCGATGCCGAAACACCAACTTTCTATGATAAATGGACAAAACCGTTAAAAGCTCCTCCATAGAGAGAGTTGAGCAACTTCGGACAATCAAAGTTGCTCGGTGTACACTTTTTTATTGTTCTTTTATGTTAAATTTTGCGAAAATGAGCTTCCAGGATTATTTCGATGCCAAAACACCAACTTTCTATGACAAATGGACAAAACCGTTAAAAGCTCCTCCATAGAGAGATTTGAGCAACTTCGGACAATCAAAGTTGCTCGGTGTACACTTTTTATTGTTCTTTTATGTTAAATTTTGCGAAAATGAGCTTCCAGGAATATTTCGATGCCAAAACACCAACTTTCTATGACAAATGGGCAAAACCGTTAAAAGCTCCTCCATAGAGAGAGTTGAGCAACTTCGGACAATCAAAGTTGCTCGTTGTACACTTTTTATTGTTCTTCTATGTCAAATTTTGCAAAAATGAGCTTTCAGGATTATTTCGATGCCAAAACACTAACTTTCGATGACAAATGGACAAAACCGTTAAAAGCACCTCCATAGAGAGAGTTGAGCAACTTCGGACAATCAAAGTTGCTCGGTGTACCCTTTATATTGTTCTACTAAGTAAAATTTTATGAGTATAAGCTTCCAAGATTATTTCGATGCGAAAACAGTAACTTTCTATGACAAATGGACAAAACCGTTAAAAGCTCCTCCATAGAAAGAGTTGAGCAACTTCGGACAACCAAAGTTGCTTTGTGTACAATTTTATTTTTCTTTTATGTTAAATTTTGCGAAAATGAGCTTCCTGGATTATTTCGATTCCAAAACACCAACTTTCTATGACAAAAGGACAAAACTGTTAAAAGCACCTCCATAGAGAGAGTTGAGCAACTTCGGAAAATCAAAGTTGCTCGGTGTACACTTTATATTGTTCTACTAGGTAAAATTTTACGAGTATAAGCTTCCAAGATTATTTTGATGCCAAAACATTAACTTTCTATGACAAATGGGCAAAACCGTTAAAAGCTCCTCCATAGAAAGAGTTGAGCAACTTCGGACAATCAAAGTTTCTCGGTGTACCCTTTTTATTGTTCTTCTATGTTAAATTTTACGAAAATGAGCTTCGAGGATTATTTTGATGCCAAAACACCAACTTTCTTTGACAAATGGACAACCATTAAAAGCTCCTCCATAGAGAGAGTTGAGCAACTTCGGACAATCAAAGTTGCTCAGTGTACCCTTTTTATTGTTTTACTAAGTCAAATTTTACGAGTATAAGCTTCCAAGATTATTTCGATGCCAAAACATTAACTTTTTATGACAAATGGACAAAATCGTTAAAAGCTTCTCCATAGAAAGAGTTGAGCAACTTCGGACTATCAAAGTTGTTCGGTGTACACTTTTTATTGTTCTTTTATGTTAAATTGTACGAAAATGAACTTCCAGAATTATTTCAATGCCAAAACACCAACTTTCTATGACAAATGGACAAAACCGTTAAAAGCTCGTCAATAGAGAGAGTTGAGCAACTTCGGACAGTCAAAGTTGCTCGGTGTACACTTTTTATTGCTCTTCTATGTTAAATTTTATGAAAATGAGCTTCTAGTATTATTTCGATGCCAAAACACCAACTTTCTATGGCAAATGGAAAAAACCGTTAAAAGCTCCTCAATAGAGAGAGTTGAGCAACTTCAGGCAATCAAAGTTGCTCGGTGTACCCTTTATATTGTTCTTCTATGTTAAATTTTACAAAAATGAGCTTTCAGGATTATTTCGATGCCAAAACACCAACTTTCCATGACAAATGGACAAAACCGTTAAAAGCTCCTGCATAGAGAGATTTGAGCAACTTCGGACAATCAAAGTTGTTCGGTGTACACTTTTTATTGTTATTTTATGTTAAATTTTGCGAAAATGAGCTTCCAGGATTATTTCGATGCCAAAACACCAACTTTCTATGACAAATGGGCAAAACCGTTAAAAGCTCCTCCATAGAGAGAGTTGAGCAACTTCGGACAATCAAAGTTGCTCGGTGTACACTTTTTATTGTTCTTCTATGTCAAATTTTACAAAAATGAGCTTTCAGGATTATTTCGATGCCAAAACACCAACTTTCTATGATAAATGGACAAAACCGTTAAAAGCTCCTCCATAGAGAGAGTTGAGCAACTTCGGACAATCAAAGTTGCTCGGTGTACACTTTTTTATTGTTCTTTTATGTTAAATTTTGCGAAAATGAGCTTCCAGGATTATTTCGATGCCAAAACACCAACTTTCTATGACAAATGGACAAAACCGTTAAAAGCTCCTCCATAGAGAGATTTGAGCAACTTCGGACAATCAAAGTTGCTCGGTGTACACTTTTTATTGTTCTTTTATGTTAAATTTTGCGAAAATGAGCTTCCAGGAATATTTCGATGCCAAAACACCAACTTTCTATGACAAATGGGCAAAACCGTTAAAAGCTCCTCCATAGAGAGAGTTGAGCAACTTCGGACAATCAAAGTTGCTCGTTGTACACTTTTTATTGTTCTTCTATGTCAAATTTTGCAAAAATGAGCTTTCAGGATTATTTCGATGCCAAAACACTAACTTTCGATGACAAATGGACAAAACCGTTAAAAGCTCCTCCATAGAGAGAGTTGAGCAACTTCGGACAATCAAAGTTGCTCGGTGTACCCTTTATATTGTTCTACTAAGTAAAATTTTATGAGTATAAGCTTCCAAGATTATTTCGATGCGAAAACAGTAACTTTCTATGACAAATGGACAAAACCGTTAAAAGCTCCTCCATAGAAAGAGTTGAGCAACTTCGGACAACCAAAGTTGCTTTGTGTACAATTTTATTTTTCTTTTATGTTAAATTTTGCGAAAATGAGCTTCCTGGATTATTTCGATTCCAAAACACCAACTTTCTATGACAAAAGGACAAAACTGTTAAAAGCACCTCCATAGAGAGAGTTGAGCAACTTCGGAAAATCAAAGTTGCTCGGTGTACACTTTATATTGTTCTACTAGGTAAAATTTTACGAGTATAAGCTTCCAAGATTATTTTGATGCCAAAACATTAACTTTCTATGACAAATGGGCAAAACCGTTAAAAGCTCCTCCATAGAAAGAGTTGAGCAACTTCGGACAATCAAAGTTTCTCGGTGTACCCCTTTTATTGTTCTTCTATGTTAAATTTTACGAAAATGAGCTTCGAGGATTATTTTGATGCCAAAACACCAACTTTCTTTGACAAATGGACAACCATTAAAAGCTCCTCCATAGAGAGAGTTGAGCAACTTCGGACAATCAAAGTTGCTCAGTGTACCCTTTTTATTGTTTTACTAAGTCAAATTTTACGAGTATAAGCTTCCAAGATTATTTCGATGCCAAAACATTAACTTTTTATG
Source organism: Euonymus europaeus (assembly GCA_963580455.1). NCBI lineage: Eukaryota > Viridiplantae > Streptophyta > Magnoliopsida > Celastrales > Celastraceae > Euonymus > Euonymus europaeus. Next base: position 12,815,128 of record OY756967.1, on the reverse strand, counting down.
ACAAATGGACAAAATCGTTAAAAGCTTCTCCATAGAAAGAGTTGAGCAACTTCGGACTATCAAAGTTGTTCGGTGTACACTTTTTATTGTTCTTTTATGTTAAATTGTACGAAAATGAACTTCCAGAATTATTTCAATGCCAAAACACCAACTTTCTATGACAAATGGACAAAACCGTTAAAAGCTCGTCAATAGAGAGAGTTGAGCAACTTCGGACAGTCAAAGTTGCTCAGAGTACACTTTTTATTGCTCTTCTATGTTAAATTTTACGAAAATGAGCTTCTAGTATTATTTCGATGCCAAAACACCAACTTTCTATGGCAAATGGAAAAAACTGTTAAAAGCTCCTCCATAGAGAGAGTTGAGCAACTTCAGGCAATCAAAGTTGCTCGGTGTACCCTTTATATTGTTCTTCTATGTTAAATTTTACAAAAATGAGCTTTCAGGATTATTTCGATGCCAAAACACCAACTTTCCATGACAAATGGACAAAACCGTTAAAAGCTCCTCCATAGAGAGAGTTGAGCAACTTCGGACAATCAAAGTTGCTCGGTGTACCCCTTATATTGTTCTACTAAGTAAAATTTTATGAGTATAAGCTTCCAAGATTATTTCGATGCGAAAACATTAACTTTCTATGACAAATGGACAAAACCGTTAAAAGTTCCTCCATAGAAAGAGTTGAGCTATTTCGGACAAGCAAAGTTGCTCGGTGTATACTTTTTATTTTTCTTTTATGTTAAATTTTGCGAAAATGAGTTCGAGGATTATTTTGATGCCAAAACACCAACTTTCTTTGACAAATGGACAACCATTAAAAGCTCCTCCATAGAGAGAGTTGAGCAACTTCGGACAATGAAAGTTGCTCGGTGTACCCTTTATATAGTTCTATTAAGTCAAATTTTACGAGTATAAGCTTCCAAGATTATTTCGATGCCAAAACATTAACTTTCTATGACAAATGGGCAAAACCGTTAAAAGTTCCTCCATAAATAGAGTTGAGCAAATTCGAACAATCAAAGTTTCTCGGTGTACCCTTTTTATTGTTCTTTTATGTTAAATTTTACGAAAATGTGCTTCGAGGATTATTTTGATGCCAAAACACCAACTTTCTTTGACAAATGGACAACCATTAAAAGCTCCTCCATAGAGAGAGTTGAGCAACTTCGGACAATGAAAGTTGCTCGGTGTACCCTTTATATAGTTCTATTAAGTCAAATTTTACGAGTATAAGCTTCCAAGATTATTTCGATGCCAAAACATTAACTTTCTATGACAAATGGACAAAACCGTTAAAAGTTCCTCCATAAATAGAGTTGAGCAACTTCGAACAATCAAAGTTTCTCGGTGTACCCTTTTTATTGTTCTTTTATGTTAAATTTTACGAAAATGAGCTTCGAGGATTATTTTGATGCCAAAACACCAACTTTCTTTGACAAATGGACAACCATTAAAAGCTCCTCCATAGAGAGAGGTGAGCAACTTCGGACAATCAAAGTTGCTCGGTGTACCCCTTATATTGTTCTACTAAGTAAAATTTTATGAGTATAAGCTTCCAAGATTATTTCGATGCGAAAAAATTAACTTTCTATGACAAACGGACAAAACCGTTAAAAGTTCCTCCATAGAAAGAGTTGAGCAACTTCGGACAAGCAAAGTTGCTCGGTGTATACTTTTTATTTTTCTTTTATGTTAAATTTTGCGAAAATGAGCTTCGAGGATTATTTTGATGCCAAAACACAAACTTTCTTTGACAAATGGACAACCATTAAAAGCTCCTCCATAGAGAGAGTTGAGCAACTTCGGACAATCAAAGTTGCTCGGTGTACCCTTTTTATTGTTCTTTTATGTTAAATTTTACGAAAATGAGCTTCGAGGATTATTTTGATGCCAAAACACCAACTTTCTTTGACAAATGGACAACCATTAAAAGCTCCTTCATAGTGAGAGTTGAGCAACTTCGGACAATGAAAGTTGTTCGGTGTACCCTTTATATTGTTCTACTAAGTCAATTTTTACGAGTATAAGCTTCCAAGATTATTTCGATGCCAAAACATTAACGTTTTATGACAAATGGACAAAATCGTTAAAAGCTTCTCCATAGAAAGAGTTGAGCAACTTCGGCCAATCAAAGTTGCTCGGTGTACACTTTTTATTGTTCTTTTATGTTAAATTTTACGAAAATGAGCTTCGAGGATTATTTTGATGCCAAAACACCAACTTTCTTTGACAAATGGACAACCATTAAAAGCTTCTCCATAGAGAGAGTTGAGCAACTTCGGACAATCAAAGTTGCTCGGTGTACCCCTTATATTGTTCTACTAAGTAAAATTTTATGAGTATAAGCTTCCAGGATTATTTCGATGCCAAAACACCAACTTTCTATGACAATTGGACAAAACTGTTAAAAGCTCGTCAATAGAGAGAGTTGAGCAACTTCGGACTATCAAAGTTGCTCGGTGTACACTTTTTATTGTTCTTCTATGTTAAATTTTACGAAAATGAGCTTCGAGGATTATTTTGATGCCAAAACACCAACTTTCTTTGACAAATGGACAACCATTAAAAGCTCCTCCATAGAGAGAGTTGAGCAACTTCGGATAATGAAAGTTGCTCGGTGTACCCTTTATATAGTTCTATTAAGTCAAATTTTACGAGTATAAGCTTCCAAGATTATTTCGATGCCAAAACATTAACTTTCTATGACAAATGGACAAAACCGTTAAAAGTTCCTCCATAAATAGAGTTGAGCAACTTCGGACAATCAAAGTTGCTCGGTGTACCCTTTTTATTGTTCTTTTATGTTTAATTTTTCGAAAATGAGCTTCAAGGATTATTTTGATGACAAAACACCAATTTTCTTTGACAAATGGACAACCATTAAAAGCTCCTCCATAGAGAGAGTTGAGCAACTTCGGACAATCAAAGTTGCTCGGTGTACCCTTTATATTGTTCTACTAAGTCAAATTTTACGAGTATAAGCTTCCAAGATTATTTCGATGCCAAAACATTAACTTTCCATGACAAATGGACAAAACTGTTAAAAGCATCTCCATAGAGAGAGTTGAGAAACTTCGGAAAATCAAAGTTGCTTGGTGTACACTTTATATTGTTCTACTAAGTAAAATTTTACGAGTATAAGCTTCCAAGATTATTTTGATGCCAAAACATTAACTTTCTATGACAAATGGGCAAAACCGTTAAAAGCTCCTCCGTAGAAAGAGTTGAGCAACTTCGGACAATCAAAGTTTCTCGGTGTACCCTTTTTATTGTTCTTTTATGTTAAATTTTACGAAAATGAGCTTCGAGGATTATTTTGATGCCAAAACACCAACTTTCTTTGACAAATGGACAACCATTAAAAGCTCCTCCATAGAGAGAGTTGAGCAACTTCGGACAATGAAAGTTGTTCGGTGTACCCTTTATATTGTTCTACTAAGTCAAATTTTACGAGTATAAGCTTCCAAGATTTTTTCGATGCCAAAACACCAACTTTCTGTGACAATTGGACAAAACTGTTAAAAGCTCGTCAATAGAGAGAGTTGAGCAACTTCGGACTATCAAAGTTGCTCGGTGTACACTTTTTATTGTTCTTCTATGTTAAATTTTACGAAAATGAGCTTCCAGTATTATTTCGATGCCAAAACACCAACTTTCTATGACAGATGGACAAAACCGTTAAAAGGTCCTCCATAGAGAGAGTTGAGCAACTTCGGACAATCAAAGTTGCTCGGTGTACCCTTTATATTGTTCTACTAAGTCAAATTTTACGAGTATAAGCTTCCAAGATTATTTCGATGCGAAAACATTAACTTTCTATGACAAATGGACAAAACCGTTAAAATCTCCTCCATAGAAATTGTTGAGCAACTTCGGACAATCAAAGTTGCTGGGTGTAAACTTTTTATTTTTCTTTTATGTTAAATTTTGCGAAAATGAGCTTCCTGGATTATTTCGATGCCAAAACACCAAGTTTCTATGAAAAAAGGACAAAACTGTTAAAAGTACCTCCATAGAGAGAGTTGAGCAACTTCGGACAATCAAAGTTGCTCGGTGTACCCTTTTTATTGTTCTTTTATGTTAAATTTTTCGAAAATGAGCTTCGAGGATTATTTTGATGACAAAACACCAACTTTCTTTGACAAATGGACAACCATTAAAAGCTCCTCCATAGAGAGAGTTGAGCAACTTCGGACAATCAAAGTTGCTCGGTGTACCCTTTATAATGTTCTACGAAGTCAAATTTTACGAGTATAAGCTTCCAAGATTATTTTGATGCGAAAAAATTAACTTTCTATGACAAATGGACAAAACCGTTAGAAGCTCCTCCACAGATAGAGTTGAGCAGCATCGGACAATCAAAGTTGCTCGGTGTACACTTTTTACTGTTCTTTTATGTTAAATTTTACGAAAATGAGCTTCGAGGATTATTTTGATGATAAAACACCAACTTTCTTTGACAAATGGACAACCATTAAAAGCTCCTCCATAGAGAGAGTTGAGCAACTTCGGACAATCAAAGTTGCTCGGTGTACCCTTTATATTGTTTTACTAAGTCAAATTTTACGAGTATAAGCTTCCAAGATTATGTCGATGCCAAAACACCAACTTTCTATGACAAATGGACAAAACCGTTAAAAGCTCCTCCACAGATAGAGTTGAGCAGCATCGGACAATCAAAGTTGCTCGGTGTACACTTTATATTGTTCTACTAAGTAAAATTTTACGAGTATAAGCTTCCAAGATTATTTTGTTGCCAAAACATTAACTTTCTATGACAAATGTACAAAACCGTTAAAAGCTCCTCGATAGAAAGAGTTGAGCAACTTCGGACAATCAAAGTTGCTCGGTGTACCCTTTTTATTGTTCTTTTATGTTAAATTTTACGAAAATGAGCTTCGAGGATTATTTTGATGACAAAACACCAACTTTTTTTGACAAATGGACAACCATTAAAAGCTCCTCCATAGAGAGAGTTGAGCAACTTCGGACAATCAAAGTTGCTCGGTGTACCCTTTATATTGTTTTACTAAGTCAAATTTTACGAGTATAAGCTTCCAAGATTATGTCGATGCCAAAACACCAACTTTCTATGACAAATGGACAAAACCGTTAAAAGCTCCTCCACAGATAGAGTTGAGCAGCATCGGACAATCAAAGTTGCTCGGTGTACACTTTTTACTGTTCTTTTTATGTTAAATCTTACGAAAACGAGCTTCCAGGATTATTTCGATGAGAAAACACCAACTTTCTATGACAAATGAACAAAATCGTTAAAAGCTCCTCCATAGAGAGAGTTGAGCAACTTCGGACCATTAAAGTTGCTCGGTGTAAACTTTTTATTGTTCTTCTATGTTAAATTTTACGAAAATGAGCTTCCAGGATTATTTTAATGCCAAAACATTAACTTTCTATGACAAATGGACAAAACCGTTAAAAGCTCCTCCATAGAAAGAGTTGAGGAACTTCGGACAATCAAAGTTGCTCGGTGTGCACTTTTTATTGTTCTTTTATGTTAAATTTTACGAAAATGAGCTTCCAGGATTATTTCGATGCCAAAATACCAACTTTCTATGACAAATGGACAAGACCGTTAAAAGCTCCTCCACAGAGAGAGTTGAGAAACATCGGACAATCAAATTTGCTCGGTGTACACTTTATATTGTTATTTTATGTTAAATTTTGCGACAATGAGTTCCAGGATTATTTCAATGCCAAAACAACTTTCTATGACAAATGGATAAAACCAATAAAAGCTCCTCCATAGAGAGAGTTGACCAACTTCGGACTATCAAAGTTGCTCGGTGTACCCTTTTTATTGTTCTCTTATGTTAAATTTTATGAAAATGAGCTTCCAGGATTATTTTGATGCCAAAACAACAACTTTCTATGACAAATGGACAAAACTGTTAAAAGCACCTCCATAGAGAGAGTTGAGCAACTTCTGACAATCAAAGTTGCTCGGTGTACACTTTATATTGTTCTACTAAGTAAAATTTTACGAGTATAAGCTTCCAAGATTATTTTGATGCCAAAACATTAACTTTCTATGACAAATGTACAAAACCGTTAAAAGCTCCTCCATAGAGAGAGTTGAGCAACTTCGGACAATCAAAGTTGCTCGGTGTACCCTTTATATTGTTCTATTAAGTCAAATTTTACGAGTATAAGCTTCCAAGATTATTTCGATGCGAAAACATTAACTTTCTATGACAAATGGACAAAACCTTAGCTCCTTCATAGAAAGAGTTGAGCAACTTCGGACAATCAAAGTTGCTCGGTGAACACTTTTTACTGTTCTTTTATGTTAAATCTTACGAAAACGAGCTTCCAGGATTATTTCGATGAGAAAACACCAACTTTCTATGACAAATGAACAAAATCGTTAAAAGCTCCTCCATAGAGAGAGTTGAGCAACTTCGGACCATTAAAGTTGCTCGGTGTAAACTTTTTATTGTTCTTCTATGTTAAATTTTACGAAAATGAGCTTCCAGGATTATTTTAATGCCAAAACATTAACTTTCTATGACAAATGGACAAAACCGTTAAAAGCTCCTTCATAGAAAGAGTTGAGGAACTTCGGACAATCAAAGTTGCTCGGTATGCACTTTTTATTGTTCTTTTATGTTAAATTTTACGAAAATGAGCTTCCAGGATTATTTCGATGCCAAAATACCAACTTTCTATGACAAATGGACAAAACCGTTAAAAGCTCCTCCACAGAGAGAGTTGAGAAACATCGGACAATCAAATTTGCTAGGTGTACACTTTATATTGTTATTTTATGTTAAATTTTGCGAAAATGAGTTCCAGGATTATTTCAATGCCAAAACAACTTTCTATGACAAATGGATAAAACCAATAAAAGCTCCTCCATAGAGAGAGTTGACCAACTTCGGACTATCAAAGTTGCTCGGTGTACCCTTTTTATTGTTCTCTTATGTTAAATTTTATGAAAATGAGCTTCCAGGATTATTTTGATGCCAAAACAACAACTTTCTATGACAAATGGACAAAACCGTTAAAAGCTCCTCCATAGAGAGAGTTGAGCAACTTCGGACAGTCAAAGTTGCTCGATGTACACTTTTTATTGTTCTTCTATGTTAAATTTTACAAAAATGATCTTCCAGGATTATTTCGATGCTAAAACACCAACTTTCTATGACAAACGGACAAAACCGTTAAAAGCTCCTCCATAGAGAGAGTTGAGCAACTTCGGACAATCAAAGTTGCTCGGTGTACCCTTTATATTGTTCTGTTAAGTCAAATTTTACGAGTATAAGCTTCCAAGATTATTTCGATACGAAAACATTAACTTTCTATGACAAATGGACAAAACCTTAGCTCCTTCATAGAAAGAGTTGAGCAACTTCGGACAATCAAAGTTGCTCGGTGTACACTTTTTATTTTTCTTTTATGTTAAATTTTGCGAAAATGAGCTTCCTGGATTATTTCGATGCCAAAACACCAACTTTCTATGACAAAAGAACAAAACTGTTAAAAGCACCTCCATAGAGAGAGTTGAGCAACTTCGGACAATCAAAGTTGCTCGGTGTACACTTTATATTGTTCTACTAAGTAAAATTTTACGAAGCTTCCAAGATTATTTTGATGCAAAAACATTAACTTTCTATGACAAATGGACAAAACCTTTAAAAGCTCCTCCATAGAAAGAGTTGAGCAACTTCGGACAATCAAAGTTGCTCGGTGTACCCTTTATATTGTTATACTAAGTCAAATTTTATGAGTATAAGCTTCCAAGATTATTTCGGTGCCAAAACATTAACTTTCTCTGACAAATGGGCAAAACCGTTAAAAGCACCTCCATAGAAAGAGTTGAGCAACTTCGGACAATCAAAGTTGCTCGGTGTACCCTTTTTATTGTTCTTTTATGTTAAATTCTACGAAAATGAGCTTCGAGGATTATTTTGATGCCAAAACACCAACTTTCTTTGACAAATGGACAACCATTAAAAGCTCCTCCATAGAGAGAGTTGAGCAACTTCGGACAATCAAAGTTGCTCGGTGTACCCTTTATATTGTTTTACTAAGTAAAATTTTACGAGTATAAGCTTCCAAGATTATTTCGATGCCAAAACATTCACTTTCTATGACAAATGGACAAAACCGTTAAAAGCTCCTTCATAGAAAGAGTTGAGGAACTTCGGACAATCAAAGTTGCTCGTTGTGCACTTTTTATTGTTATTTTATGTTAAATTTTGCGAAAATGAGTTCCAGGATTATTTCAATGCCAAAACAACTTTCTATGACAAATGGATAAAACCAATAAAAGCTCCTCCATAGAGAGAGTTGACCAATTTCGGACTATCAAAGTTGCTCGGTGTACCCTTTTTATTGTTCTCTTATGTTAAATTTTATGAAAATGAGCTTCCAGGATTATTTTGATGCCAAAACAACAACTTTCTATGACAAATGGACAAAACCGTTAAAAGCTCCTCCATAGAGAGAGTTGAGCAACTTCGGACAGTCAAAGTTGCTCGGTGTACACTTTTTATTGTTCTTTTATGTTAAATTTTACGAGTATAAGCTTCCAAGATTATTTCGATGCGAAAACATTAACTTTCTATGACAAATGGACGAAACCGTTAAAAGCTCCTCCATAGAAAGAGTTGAACAACTTCGGACAATCAAAGTTTATGTTAAATTTTGCGAAAATGAGCTTCCTGGATTATTTCGATGACAAAACACCAACTTCCTATGAAAAAAGGACAAAACTGTTAAAAGCACCTCCATAGAGAGAGTTGAGCAACTTCGGACAATCAAAGTTGCTCGGTGTACACTTTATATTGTTCTACTAAGTAAAATTTTACGAGTATAAGCTTCCAAGATTATTTTGATGCCAAAACATTAACTTTCTATGACAAATGTACAAAACCGTTAAAAGCTCCTCCATAGAAAGAGTTGAGCAACTTCGGACAATCAAAGTTTCTTGGTGTACCCTTTTTATTGTTCTTTTATGTTAAATTTTACGAAAATGAGCTTCGAGGATTATTTTGATGACAAAACACCAACTTTCTATGACAAATGGACAAAACCGTTAAAAGCTCGTCAATAGAGAGAGTTGAGCAACTTCGGACAGTCAAAGTTGCTCGGTGTGCACTTTTTATTGTTCTTTTATGTTAAATTCTACGAAAATGAGCTTCGAGGATTATTTTGATGACAAAACACCAACTTTCTTTGACCAATGGACAACCATTAAAAGCTCCTCCATAGAGAGAGTTGAGCAACTTCGGACAATCAAAGTTGCTCGGTGTACCCTTTATATTGTTTTACTAAGTCAAATTTTATGAGTATAAGCTTCTAAGATTATTTCGATGCCAAAACATTAACTTTTTATGAGAAATGGACAAAATCGTTAAAAGCTTATCCATAGAGAGAGTTGAGCAACTTCGGACAATCAAAGTTGCTTGGTGTACCCTTTATATTGTTTTACTAAGTAAAATTTTACGAGTATAAGCTTCCAAGATTATTTCGATGCCAAAACATTAACTTTCTATGACAAATGGACAAAATCGTTAAAAGCTTCTCCATAGAAAGAGTTGAGGAACTTCGGACAATCAAAGTTGCTCGGTGTGCACTTTTTATTGTTCTTTTATGTTAAATTTTACGAAAATGAGCTTCCAGGATTATTTTGATGCCAAAATACCAACTTTTTATGACAAATGGACAAAACCGTTAAAAGCTCCTCCACAGAGAGAGTTGAGAAACATCGGACAATCAAAGTTGCTCGGTGTACACTTTATATTGTTATTTTATGTTAAATTTTGCGAAAATGAGTTCTAGGATTATTTCAATGCCAAAACAACTTTCTATGACAAATGGATAAAACCAATAAAAGCTCCTCCATAGAGAGAGTTGACCAACTTCGGACTATCAAAGTTGCTCGGTGTACCCTTTTTATTGTTCTCTTATGTTAAATTTTATGAAAATGAGCTTCCAGGATTATTTTGATGCCAAAACAACAACTTTCTATGACAAATGGACAAAGCCGTTAAAAGCTCCTCCATAGAGAGAGTTGAGCAACTTTGGACAGTCGAAGTTGCTCGGTGTACACTTTTTATTGTTCTTTTAAGTTAAATTTTACGAGTATAAGCTTCCAAAATTATTTCGATGCGAAAACATTAACTTTCTATGACAAATGGACAAAACCGTTAAAAGCTCCTCCATAGAAAGAGTTGAGCAACTTCGGACAATCAAAGTTTATGTTAAATTTTGCGAAAATGAGCTTCCTGGATTATTTCGATGCCAAAACACCAACTTCCTATGAAAAAAGGACAAAACTGTTAAAAGCACCTCCATAGAGAGAGTTGAGCAACTTCGGACAATCAAAGTTGCTCGGTGTACACTTTATATTGTTCTACTAAGTAAAATTTTACGAGTATAAGCTTCCAAGATTATTTTGATGCCAAAACATTAACTTTCTATGACAAATGTACAAAACCGTTAAAAGCTCCTCCATAGAAAGAGTTGAGCAACTTCGGACAATCAAAGTTTCTCGGTGTACCCTTTTTATTGTTCTTTTATGTTAAATTTTACGAAAATGAGCTTCGAGGATTATTTTAATGACAAAACACCAACTTTCTATGACAAATGGACAAAACCGTTAAAAGCTCGTCAATAGAGAGAGTTGAGCAACTTCGGACAGTCAAAGTTGCTCGGTGTGTACATTTTATTGTTCTTTTATGTTAAATTTTATGAAAACGAGCTTCCAGGATTATTTCGATGCCAAAATACCAACTTTCTATGACCAATGGACAACCATTAAAAGCTCCTCCATAGAGAGAGTTGAGCAACTTCGGACAATCAAAGTTGCTCGGTGTACCCTTTATATTGTTTTACTAAGTCAAATTTTATGAGTATAAGCTTCTAAGATTATTTCGATGCCAAAACATTAACTTTTTATGAGAAATGGACAAAATCGTTAAAAGCTTATCCATAGAGAGAGTTGAGCAACTTCGGACAATCAAAGTTGCTTGGTGTACCCTTTATATTGTTTTACTAAGTAAAATTTTACGAGTATAAGCTTCCAAGATTATTTCGATGCCAAAACATTAACTTTCTATGACAAATGGACAAAATCGTTAAAAGCTTCTCCATAGAAAGAGTTGAGGAACTTCGGACAATCAAAGTTGCTCGGTGTGCACTTTTTATTGTTCTTTTATGTTAAATTTTACGAAAATGAGCTTCCAGGATTATTTTGATGCCAAAATACCAACTTTTTATGACAAATGGACAAAACCGTTAAAAGCACCTTCATAGAAAGAGTTGAGAAACATCGGACAATCAAAGTTGCTCGGTGTACACTTTATATTGTTATTTTATGTTAAATTTTACGAGTATAAGCTTCCAAGATTATTTCAACGCCAAAACAACTTTCTATGACAAATGGATAAAACCATTAAAAGCTCATCCATAGAGAGAGTTGACCAACTTCGGACTATCAAATTTGCTCGGTGTACCCTTTTTATTGTTCTCTTATGTTAAATTTTATGAAAATGAGCTTCCAGGATTATTTTGATGCCAAAACAACAACTTTCTATGACAAATGGACAAAACCGTTAAAAGCTCCTCCATAGAGAGAGTTGAGCAACTTCAGACAGTCAAAGTTGCTCGGTGTACACTTTTTATTGTTCTTCTATGTTAAATTTTACAAAATTGATCTTCCAGGATTATTTCGATGCCAAACACCAACTTTTTATGACAAACGGACAAAACCGTTAAAAGCTCCTCCATAGAGAGAGTTGAGCAGCTTCGGACAATCAAAGTTGCTCGGTGTACCCTTTATATTGTTCTACTAAGTCAAATTTTACGAGTACAAGCTTCCAAGATTATTTCGATGCGAAAACATTAACTTTCTATGACAAATGGACAAAACCGTAGCTCCTTCATAGAAAGAGTTGAGCAACTTCGGACAATCAAAGTTGCTCGGTGTACACTTTTTATTTTTCTTTTATGTTAAATTTTGCGAAAATGAGCTTCCTGGATTATTTCGATGCCAAAACACCAACTTTCTATGACAAAAGGACAAAACTGTTAAAAGCACCTCCATAGAGAGAGTTGAGCGACTTCGGACAATCAAAGTTGCTCGGTGTACACTTTATATTGTTCTACTAAGTAAAATTTTACGAGTATAAGCTTCCAAGATTATTTTGATGCCAAAATATTAACTTTCTATGACAAATGGACAAAACCTTTAAAAGCTCCTCCATAGAAAGAGTTGAGCAACTTCGGACAATCAAAGTTGCTCGGTGTATCCTTTATATTGTTCTACTAAGTCAAATTTTATGAGTATAAGCTTCCAAGATTATTTCGGTGCCAAAACATTAACTTTCTCTGACAAATGGGCAAAACCGTTAAAAGCTCCTCCATAGAAAGAGTTGAGCAACTTCGGACAATCAAAGTTGCTCGGTGTACCCTTTTTATTGTTCTTTTATGTTAAATTTTACGAAAATGAGCTTCGAGGATTATTTTGATGCCAAAACACCATTTTTCTTTGACAAATGGGCAACCATTAAAGCTCCTCCATAGAGAGAGTTGAGCAACTTCGGACAATCAAAGTTGCTCGATGTACCCTTTATATTGTTTTACTAATTCAAATTTTACGAGTATAAGCTTCCAAGATTATTTCGATGCCAAAACATTAACTTTCTATGACAAATGGACAAAATCGTTAAAAGCTTCTCCATAGAAAGAGTTGAGCAACTTCGGACAATCAAAGTTTCTCAGTGTACACTTTTTATTGTTCTTTTATGTTAAATTTTACGAAAATGAGCTTCCAGGATTATTTCGATGCCAAAACACCGACTTTCTATGACAATTGGACAAAACCGTTAAAAGCTCGTCAATAGAGAGAGTTGAGCAACTTCGGACTATCAAAGTTGCTCGGTGTACACTTTTTATTGTTCTTCTATGTTAAATTTTACGAAAATGAGTTTCCAGTATTATTTCGATGCCAAAACACCAACTTTCTATGACAAATGGACAAAACCGCTAAAAGCTCGTCAATAGAGAGAGTTGAGCAACTTCGGACAGTCAAAGTTGCTCGGTGTACACTTTTTATTGTTCTTCTATGTTAAATTTTACAAAAATGAGCTTTCAGGATTATTTCGATGCCAAAACACCAACTTTCTATGACAAATTGACAAAACCGTTAAAAGTTCCTCCATAGAGAGAGTTGAGCAACTTCGGACAATCAAAGTTGCTCGGTGTACCCTTTATATTGTTCTACTAAGTCAAATTTTAAGAGTATAAGCTTCCAAGATTATTTCGATGCGAAAACATTAACTTTCTATGACAAATGGACAAAACCGTTAAAAGCTCCCCCATAGAAAGAGTTGAGCAACTTCGGACAATCAAAGTTGCTTTGTGTACACTTTTTATTGTTCTTCTTTGTCAAAATTTACGAGTATAAGCTTACAGGAATATTTCGATGCCAAAACACAAACTTTCTATGACAAATGGAAAAAAAAGATAAAAGCTCCTCCATAGAGAGAGTTGAGCAACGTCGGACCATCAAAGTTGCTCGATGTACACCTTTTAATGTTCTTCTATGTCAAATTTTACGAGTATAAGCTTCCTAGATTATTTCGATGAAAAAACACTAACTTTCTATAGAGAGAATTGAGCAACTTCGGACAATCAAAGTTGCTCGGTGTACACTTTTTATTGTTCTTTTATGTTAAATTTTACGAAAATGAGCTTCCATGATTATTTCGATGCAAAAACACCAACTTTCTATGACAAATGGAAAAAACCGTTAAAAGCTCCTCCATAGAGAAAGTTGAGCAACTTCGAACAATCAAAGTTGCTCTGTGTACACTTTTTATTGTTTTTCTTTGTCAAAATTTTCGAGTATAAGCTTCCAAGATTATTTTGATGCCAAAACATTAACTTTCTGTGACAAATGGACAAAACCGTTAAAATCTCCTCCATAGAGAGTGTGAAACCCCGACCCAAAGATTCTAGTTTTGAGTCGAAATACGGATGATCCGTGAGGTACGGAATCATAGAAAAATATTTTTGGAGCTTGGTTCGGTAAATGGGGCATAACTTTTAGTATACATGTCCGTTTCGGGCCCGTAATATATCAAATCGAAGCTTGAACCGAGCCGGAAAATAAAAGTGAGAAAAACTGGGTTTCTGGAAAACAGGAACCGTCCGGACGTTTAAAACAGCCGTTCGGACGGTTTGTGAAGGAACTGGGGCAGATTCATTTTTAGAGAAAATTTTGGTGCTGTGAATAGTAGACCGTCTGGACGGTCTAACGAGGCATCCGGACGGTTAAGCCTACGAGGTGGGCAGAGTGTTGAGAGAACAGTGAAGCGTCCGGACGGTCACTTGGGGCGTCCGGACGGTTATCGGGATATCAGTTTTTAAGCTTAGTTTTAGACATTTCTGGGCATTCACCACCTTGGGAGCCCGACTAGAGAGAGAAAGTGAGAGAGAAGAAGAGAGAGAAGGAGATTTTGGCAAGAGATTGACTTGGAGATTGTGGATTGATGATCCTTGAAGCTAAGCAAGGAAGATTCAAGGTTGATTCAAGTGATTTGGTAAGTTTTTCTTAGTTTTTGGAAATTCTAGGTTTTTCTAGATTTGCTAGATTCTTGAAGAGTTGGGTGCTATGCTTTAGATATGTTGTTTATAGGTTGATTTTGGATGTTTATGTAGATTGGTTTGTGTTTTGGAGTTGAGTTGAGCTTGGAGTAAGTTGGAGGATTTTTGGAAGAAATTTCATGAGAGAGAAGTAAGTGATTTCGAATTTATTGATTTTAATTGATGTTTATATGAGTTGTGGTTGATATATTGATGCATGTGAGGGTTCGGTTACACCACATTGTAGGTTTGGGCAAACCGGAACCCTAGGAACGGAATTTGGGAAATTGTGGTAATTTGCTCGACACGAGGTAGGGGATTTCCAACCATACTTTCTATCGTTCATTTTTGATATGTAAAGAGCTTTTTGATTCCTCATTGGTCGTTCCATTTGTGTTTCCGCCTTAATTGCTCCTAAGGGGAAACGAACCCTAATTGTGATTCTTGTTGATTCTTGATGTTGCATGACCCGAGTGTGTGTGTTCCATCTCCTATGGACACGATGTGATTTCTGTTCATGCATCATGGTAGTTATGTATATATATATATAGGTTGTTCATATATATATCTATTCAGCATGTCATGACATAATGCATTAGAGTTGCATGGGGGACCGGGTATGGACTCGGGAACCTTTTTGTTTCTTGAAAGCTACTTGGGGGGGATGACGAGGTGATGAGAGTTACCACTGAGTCATGTGAACTCCAAGTAGGATAACGCACTAGGGGTAAGGTCAAGAGTGACTTGCCTTGTGGGGTGCGGGCGTGATAGGTTCACGCAACCGGATGATCCTAGGAGTGGTTGGTTGTGGTGAGCTTGCTCCCGTGCAATATTTCATTGAGTTGCAATGATATTGTGGTTGTTATGCTCCGAAGGGGTTATCCGGGTAAATGTTGATGTGAATTGTTGAGTATACGTTCATGTGGTAGGAACATATTGATGCATTACTTTCCTTTGGTTCAGCTTATATTGATGTTTACTTCATACCCTACTGAGCTTCTAGCTCACTCCTTTACTTTCTTCCTTCCACAGGAGACACTAGTACAGGTACTGGTGCTGCGGATCGGTGAGCAGGTCGTGTCATGGATGGCCCTGGATAGAATAGGGTGCTAGAGATATACTCTATGCATGTGGGTGTACGTAGTATATCTATGTTGAGAGAATATAACCATTTGGCACTGTGGTGCTTGTATATGGATGTAGATGTTGATTTATGGTTATATTTGATGTTTTATAAATCTGTGTGTTGATTTATATGTGATGCCATCAGTTTGTGCATGCTGGTAGTGGATGGCCTGAGGCCTAGGGTCAGGATTGCATGTGGTTGAGGCCCGAGGCCTATGTTTGCTAGGTTGCTAGTGTGATGTTGTTGTTGCTGCGTTTCTGATGCAGGTGGACACTCTCCGATATACGGGGAGGTGCCGCCGGATTTCCGGTTGATCCCGGATGTTCACACTAGTGACCTAGGAAGGGTGCGGAGAGAGCACCCAGTCGCGTTTCCGAAAACGGGGTGTGACAATTTGGTATCGGAGCCAGGTTTATGGCTCTTTATAGGATCTGGGGTGTTGGGTCCTAGTTGTAGAGTAGTATATCCAGGCCATGTCACGACTGCTACTGATCCGGTATGTTTTCTTTTCCCCTTAAATCCTCGTTTGAGTAGTGGGTTAAATGGTATTGTCTGTTTGCCATGCAGATGAATACCCGTAGAACTACCAGGTCCGAGAGTGGGACTGTAGTACCTCATGGCAGAGGCCGACGGGGAGTTGGTAGGAGCCGAGGTAGAGGCCATAGTGTTGGGGTGGAACGTGTCACAAGAGGCACTCCTAGCACTGAGGATTCGTTTCCGAATGTGGATCCGGAGTTGAGAGAGGAAGAGATAGTTCAAGAGGGACTACCGATGGAGAGTGATGATCAGCAGGCACCACCTGAGGTGCAGGTTGCTTCTGTTACTACAGGGGGGCAACCAGTGACGATGGAGAGTCTTACTAGTTTTATGATGAGTATGGTGCAGACACAGGCGCAGACCATAACTCAGGCAGTGGCTTAGGCGATGGGTGCTACTGGCACTCGTGCTGAGGGAGTTGTACCAGAGGCTACAACTGAGGTAGCAACAGTACCTAGAGCTGGGAGAGGGATGTATGAGGTGGACCAATTGAGGAGGACTACTCCTCCAACATTTTCTGGAGATGGAACGGGTGTGGGGGCGGAGGAGTGGTTCAACCAGCTGAGTATGAGAATGGACACTCTTGAGATACCCGATGAGAGACGGGTGAAGTTTGTTTTCATTTATCTGAGTGGAGTGGCCTAGGTACCTTCTTGATTTCTAATTGTTGGGCAAGAGTCTTGTTTGACTCGGGGACGACCTCATCTTTCATTACTAGTTCGTTAGCACACGCACTAGAGGTGGAGATTTCGCCGATAAGACGAATGTTCACGGTATCCTCACCATTCGGATACTTTACCACATTGGAGGGGGTAGTGTTCGGTTGTGAGTGTCGGTTTGGAGAAATATCTCTGAAAGCCTACTTGTATGTATTAGATTTCTAGGATTTTGATGTGATTCTTGGAGTTGATTGGTTGACGAAGCACCAAGGGTTGCTTGACTTCTGGGAGAGGAAGATTACTCTTAGAGTACCCGAGGGAGGAGTGATTCAGTTGAGGGGATCGAAGGGGATTCCATGCCCACATTTCATGGATAATCCTTCGTACCAAGATTGTAGAGTCGCAAGTTTGGTGACTTCGGCTCCTAAGGGAGAGGTAGCTACCATGATTAGGGTAGTGGAAGAATTTATGGATGTATTTCCGGAGGAGTTGCCGGGATTACCTCCGAAGAGGGAAATTGACTTTGCTATTGAGTTGCATCCGAATGTCAAGCCGATTTCGATTCCGTCGTATCGGATGGCTCCAGCAGAGTTGAAAGAGTTGAGTATTCAGTTAGAAGAGTTGTTAGACTTGGGGTTCATTAGACCGAGTGTGTCCCCGTAGGGAGCACCAGTGTTGTTCGTCAAGAAGAAAGACGGAAGTTTGAGGATGTGTATTGATTATAGGCAGTTGAATAAGGTTACAGTGAGGAATAAGTATCCGTTGCCTAGGATCAATGATTTGTTTGACCAATTGAGAGGTGCTAGGCATTTCTCTAAGATTGACTTGAGGTCGGGTTATCATCAGTTGAGGATTAATGATGAGGATATCCAGAAAACAGCGTTTAGAACTCGTTATGGGCATTATGAGTTCCTTGTGATGCCGTTTGGGTTGACAAATGCCCCGGCGGTATTCATGGACCTAATGCAAAGGGTTCTTCGACCGTTTTTGGACAAGTTTGTAGTGGTGTTTATTGATGATATATTAATTTATTCTTCTACGGAGGAAGAGCATGAGGAACGCTTGAGGGTAGTGTTACATACGTTGAGGGAGAATCAACTGTATGCTAAATTGAGTAAGTGTGAATTTTGGGCCACGGAAGTAAAGTTCCTAGGCCATGTGATCACTCAAGAAGGCATAGCGGTTGACTACTCCAAGGTTGAGTCGGTTTTCAATTGGGACAGGCCGAAGAATGTGACTGAGATCCGGAGTTTCCTAGGATTGGCAGGATACTACCGGAGATTTATTGAGGATTTTTCGAGAGTTGCTTCGCCGATGACGCAGCTCACGAAGAAGGGCACACCATTTGTGTGGACAGACGAATGTGAGGCCGCATTTGAAGAGTTGAAGAAGAGGTTGACAACACCTCCAGTGTTAGTAGTTCCGGAGAGGAATGTTGGCTATCAGGTGTATTGTGATGCATCTGGAGTCGGGTTGGGTTGTGTGTTGATGTAGCAGGGCCGAGTGATAGAGTATGGTTCGAGGTTGCTGAAGACACATGAGAGGAACTATCCAGTGCATGATCTGGAGTTGGCGGCAGTAGTATTTGCTCTTAAGCAGTGGAGGTATTATCTCTACGGAGAGACGTTTGAGGTGTTCTCGGATCACAAAAGCCTCAAGTACCTATTCACCCAAAAAGAGTTGAACTTACGGCAAAGGCGGTGGATGGAGTACTTGGAGGATTTTGATTTTAATTTGCAATACCATCCTAGTAAAGCAAATGTGGTTGCGGATGCATTGAGTAGGAAGCAGAAGGTTGCTAGCTTATTCATGCATGAGTGGGAAATTGTGGAGACAATCAATGAGTTTGGATTAGAGTTGAGGAGTCAAGAGGAAAAGGTGTATTTGTGTTCTATGACTTCGAGACCTATGATGGTTCAGAAGGTTATAGATGCACAAAACGGAGATCATACATTTGATGTGATTGATGAGAGTCTTGGATGGGTTCGAGGGAATGATGGTGGAGTACGATATGCGGGAAGGTTAGTGGTTCCCGAAGATGATGAGTTGAGACAGGAGATTCTAAGGGAAGCACATCATTCTTGGTTTGCTATGCATCCCGGGGGTACAAAGATGTACCAAGACTTCAAGCAGAGTTTCTGGTGGAAGGGTATGAAGGCCGATGTTGCTAGATTTGTGACGAAGTGTCTTACTTGCCAACAAGTGAAGGCAGAACATCAGAGACCAGCTGGATTGTTGCAACCATTACCAGTAGCGGAATGGAAGTGGGAGAAGATCACAATGGACTTTGTGACGGCATTGCCAATGACTCAGAGGAGGCATGATGCGGTTTGGGTGATAGTGGACAGATTGACTAAGTCTGCACACTTCTTACCCATGAACAAGACGGATTCATTGGAAACCTTGAGTACTATGTATGTCAAGGAGATTGTGAGACTTCACGGAATTCCATTATCTATTGTGTCGGACCGAGACCCGAGGTTCACAGGTAGATTCTGGAGTAGTTTACAAGAGGCATTGGGAACGAAGTTGGATTTCTCTACAGCTTATCATCCTCAGAGTGATGGACAGAGTGAGAGAACCATACAGGTTTTGGAGGATATGCTACGAGCATGTGTAGTTGATTTTGGATGAAGTTGGGATCGGTACTTACATTTGGAGGAGTTTGTGTATAACAACTCTTTCCAAAGTAGTATCGGGATGGCACCTTATGAGGCGCTCTACGGGAGGCCTTGTAGGTCGCCCTTGTGTTGGGCAGAGGTTGGTGAGAAAGTTGTGTCAGGACCGGAGATGGTCAAAGAAGCACGAGAGAGAGTTGATGAGATACGGAAGCGGTTGATCACCGCACAGAGCCGACATAAGTCTTATGCTGACCGGAGGAGGAGACCTTTGGAGTTCGCTGTAGGCGATAAGGTTTTCTTGAAGGTTAGTCCAAGACGGGGAATTCAGAGATATAGCAAGCATGGGAAGTTGGCACCGAGGTTTGTGGGGCCATTTGAGATTTTGGAGACAGTTGGACCGGTGGCGTACCGTTTGGCACTTCCACCGAAGCTTGAGAAGGTTCACAATGTATTCCATGTATCTATGCTTCGGAAGAGCCGGATCCGTCGCATGTGATAGATTGGACTACGTTGGAAGTTGAGGAAGATGGGAGCTACACTCTTCACCCGGTGAATATTCTAGACCGACAGAACAAGGTCACGAGGTCGAGTGTGATACCATTGGTAAAAGTTATGTGGATGTACCACGGAGTTGAAGAAGCAACTTGGGAGTTGGAGTCTCGAATGAAGGAAAGGTACCCAGAGTTGTTCGGAGATTCAGGTACGTGTGTGTAGTTAAATTTCGGGACGAAATTTTATTAAGGGGGGGAGGATGTGAAACCCCGACCCAAAGATTTTAGTTTTGAGTCGAAATACGGATGATCCGTGAGGTACGGAATCATAGAAAAATAGTTTTGGAGCTTGGTTCGGTAAATGGGGCATAACTTTTAGTATGCATGTCCGTTTCGGGCCCGTAATATATCAAATCGAAGCTTGAACCGAGCCGGAAAATAAAAGTGAGAAAAACTGGGTTTCTAGAAAACAGGAACCATCCGGACGGTTAAAACAGCCGTCCGGACGGTTTGTGAAGGAACTGGGGCAGATTCATTTTTAGAGAAAATTTTGGTGCTGTGAACAGTAGACCGTCTGGACGGTCTAACGAGGCGTCCGGACGGTTATCGAGAAATCAGTTTTTCAGCTTAGTTTTAGACATTTCTGGGCATTCACCACCTTGGGAGCCCGACTAGAGAGAGAAAGTGAGAGAGAAGAAGAGAGAGAAGGAGATTTTGGCAAGAGATTGACTTGGAGATTGTGGATTGATGATCCTTGAAGCTAAGCAAGGAAGATTCAAGGTTGATTCAAGTGATTTGGTAAGTTTTTCTTAGTTTTTGGAAATTCTAGGTTTTTCTAGATTTGCTAGATTCTTGAAGAGTTGGGTGCTATGCTTTAGATATGTTGTTTATGTTAGCAAATGGCATACAAAAATTACGCAGCGGAATACAAAAGTGTTACCTCTTGTAGCGTGCTTGATCGAACTTTCTATCAATCCCGATAATACGGAGCTCCTAGGCCGTCCACCGGAACCACGAATCAAGCTTCGGAGAATTTTCAGTTTTTCAAGAACGGTAGTGGTGGTGAAGTGTATCTTGTGTTTCAGAAACACACCATTTTAAAATAAAATTTCCTCCCGACACTTCTTAAGTGTCAACACCAACCTTCACCAAAACTTTTATAATATATTATTTAATCAAATGTTGAAATTTGAATTGCCGACAATCAACACAGTAATTTCAACATTTTATAATATATATTATAATAAATTAAATCATGATCCATTCTGAATTAATCACAAAAGTGCTAGCAGTGTACATTAATCAATTGGATCTATTTCGGTTTACAATAAACCTGTATTTAATTAATAATTCGATAATTTTCATCTCATGTAAATTATCGAATCCACACAATTCTCCTTTTCTATATTCGTGATTCCTCTATGTGTATGGAGGAGCTTTTAACGGTTTTATCCATTTGTCATAGAAAGTTGCTGTTTTGGCATCGAAATAATCTTGGAAGCTCATACTCATAAAATTTGACATAGAAGAATATTAAAAAGTGTACACCGAGCAACTTTTAAAGTCCGAAGTTGCTCAACTCTCTTTATGGAGGAGCTTTTAACGTTTTTGTCCATTTGTCATAGAAAGTTGTTGTTTTGGCATCGAAATAACCCTGGGAGCTCATTTTCATAAAATTTAACATAGAAGAACAATAAAAAGTGTACACCGAGCAACTTTGATAGT
The DNA here is from genome assembly GCA_963580455.1 of Euonymus europaeus. Taxonomy (NCBI): domain Eukaryota; kingdom Viridiplantae; phylum Streptophyta; class Magnoliopsida; order Celastrales; family Celastraceae; genus Euonymus; species Euonymus europaeus. Next base: position 12,793,356 of record OY756967.1, on the reverse strand, counting down.
CCGAAGTTGCTCAACTCTCTCTCTAGAGGAGCTTTTAACGGTTTTGTCCATTTGTCATAGAAAGTTGGTGTTTTGGCATCGAAATAATCCTGGAAGCTCATTTTTGTAAAATTTAACATAGAAGAACAATAAAAAGTGTACACCGAGCAACTTTGATAGTCGAAGTTGCTCAACTCTCTTTATGGAGGAGCTTTTAACGGTTTTGTCCATTTGTCATAGAAAGTTCGTGTTTTGGCATCGAAAAAATTCTGGAAGCTCATTTTCGTAAAATTTAACATAGAAGAACAATAAAAAGTGTACAACGAGCAACTTTGATAGTCCGAAGTTGCTCAACTCTCTCTATGAAGGAGCTTTTAACGTTTTTGTCCATTTGTCATAGAAAGTTGTTGTTTTGGCATCGAAATAATCCTGGAAGCTTATACTCGTAAAATTTGACAAAGTACAACAATAAAAAGTGTACAACGAGCAACTTTGATTGTCCGAAGTTGCTCTACTCTCTCTATGGAGGAGCTTTTAACGGTTTTGTCCATTTGTCATGGAAAATTGCTGTTTTGGCATCGAAATAATCCTGGAAGCTTATACTCGTAAAATTTGACAAAGTACAACAATAAAAAGTGTACAACGAGCAACTTTGATTGTCCGAAGTTGCTCTACTCTCTCTATGGAGGAGCTTTTAACGGTTTTGTCCATTTGTCATAGAAAGTTGGTGTTTTGGCATCGAAATAATCCTAGAAGCACATTTTCGTAAAATTTAACATAGAAGAACAATAAAAAGTGTACACCGAGCAACTTTGATTGTCCGAAGTCGCTCAACTCTCTCTATGAGGAAGCTTTCAATGGTTTTGTCCATTTGTCATAGAAAGTTGGTGTTTTGGCATCGAAATAATCCTGGAAGCTCATTTTTGTAAAATTTAACATAGAAGAACAATAAAAAGTGTACACCGAGCAACTTTGATTGTCAAAAGTTGCTCTACTCTCTCAATGGAGGAGCATTTAACGGTTTTGTCCATTTGTCATAAAAAGTTGGTGTTTTATCATCAAAATAATCCTATAAGCTGATTTTCGTAAAATTAAACATAGAAGAACAATAAAAAGTGTACACCGAGCAACTTTGATTGTCCGAAGTAGCTCAACTCTCTCTATGGAGGAGCTTTTATTGGTTTTGTCTATTTGTCATAGAAAGTTGGTGTTTTGGCATCGAAATAATCATGGAAGCTCATTTTCGAAAAATTTAACATAGAAGAACAATAAAAAGTGTACACCGAGCAACTTTGACTGTCCGAAGTTGCTCAACTCTCCATATGGAGGTGCTTTTAACGGTTTTATCCATTTGTCATAGAAAGTTGCTGTTTTGGCATCGAAATAATCCTGGAAGCTTATACTCGTAAAATTTGACAAAGAACAACAATAAAAAGTGTACAACGAGCAACTTTGATTGTCCGAAGTTGCTCAACTCTCTCTATGGAGGAGCTTTTAACGGTTTTGTCTATTTGTCTTAGAAAGTTGGTGTTTTGGCATCGAAATAATCATGTAAGCTCATTTTTGAAAAATTTAATATAGAAGAACAATAAAAAGTGTACACCGAGCAACTTTGATTGTCCGAAGTTGCTCTACTCTCTCTATGGAGGAGCTTTTAACGGTTTTGTCCATTTGTCATAGTAAGTTGGTGTTTTGGCATGGAAATAATCCTGGAAGCTCATTTTCGTAAAAGTTAAAATAGAAGAACAATAAAAAGTGTACACCGAGCAACTTTGATTGTCCAAAGTTGCTCTACTCTCTCTATGAGGGAGCTTTCAATGGTTTTGTCCATTTGTCATAGAAAGTTGGTGTTTGGCATCGAAATAATCCTGGAAGCTTATACTCGTAAAATTTGACAAAGAAGAACAATAAAAACTATACACGGAGCAACTTTGACTGTCCGAAGTTGCTCATCTCTCTCTATGGATGGGCTTTTAACGGTTTTGTCCATTTGTCATAGAAAGTTGCTGTTTTGGCATCGAAATAATCTTGGAAGCTTATACTCATAAAATTTGACATAGATAAAAATTAAAAAGTGTACACCGAGCAACTTTGATAGTCCGAATTTGATCAACCCTCTTTATGGAGGAGCTTTTAACAGTTTTGTCCATTTGTCATAGAAAGTTGGTGTTTTGGCATCGAAATAATTCATGAAGCTCATTTTCATAAAATTTAAAATAGAAAAACAATAAAAAGTGTACACCGAGCAACTTTGATAGTCCGAAGTTGCTCAACTCTCTCTATGGAAGAGCTTTTAACGGTTTTTTTCATTTGTCATAGATAGTTAATGTTTTGGCATCGAAATAATCTTGGAAGCTTATACTCATAAAATTTGACTTAGTATGACCATATAAAGTGTACACCGAGCAACTTTGATAGTCCGAGGTTGCTCAACTCTCTCTATGGAGGAGCTTTTAACGGTTTTGTCCATCTGTCATAGAAAGTTGGCGTTTTGGCATCGAAATAATATTGGAAGCTCATTTTCATAAAATTTAACATAGAAGAACAATAAAAAGTGTACACCGAGCAACTTTGATTGTACGAAGTTGCTCAAGTCTCTATATGAGGGAGCTTTCAATGGTTTTGTCCATTTGTCATAGAAAGTTGGTGTTTTGGCATCGAAATAATCCTGCAAGCTCATTTTCGTAAAATTTAACATAGAAGAACAATAAAAAGTGTACACCGAGCAACTTTGATTGTCCGAAGTTGCTCTACTCTCTCTATGAAGGAGCTTTTAACGGTTTTGTCCATTTGTCATAGAAAGTTGCTGTTTTGGCATCGAAATAATCCTGGAAGCTTATACTCGTAAAATTTGACAAAGAACAACAATAAAAAGTGTACAACGAGCAACTTTGATTGTCCGAAGTTGCTCAACTCTCTCTATGGAGGAGCTTTTAACGGTTTTGTCTATTTGTCATAGAAAGTTGGTGTTTTGGCATCGAAATAATCATGTAAGGTCATTTTTGAAAAATTTAATATAGAAGAACAATAAAAAGTGTACACCGAGCAACTTTGATTGTCCGAAGTTGCTCTACTCTCTCTATGGAGGAGCTTTTAACGGTTTTGTCCATTTGTCATAGAAAGTTGGTGTTTTGGCATGGAAATAATCCTGGAAGCTCATTTTCGTAAAATTTAACATAGAAGAACAATAAAAAGTGTACACCGAGCAACTTTGATTGTCCGAAGTTGCTCAACTCTCTCTATGAGGGAGCTTTCAATGGTTTTGTCCATTTGTCATAGAAAGTTGGTGTTTTGGCATCGAAATAATCATGGAAGCTCATTTTCGAAAAATTTAACATAGAAGAACAATAAAAAGTGTACACCGAGCAACTTTGACTGTCCGAAGTTGCTCAAATCTCTCTATGGAGGAGCTTTTAACGGTTTTATCCATTTGTCATAGAAAGTTGCTGTTTTGGCATCGAAATAATCCTGGAAGCTTATACTCGTAAAATTTGACAAAGAACAACAATAAAAAGTGTACAACGAGCAACTTTGATTGTCCGAAGTTGCTCAACTCTCTCTATGGAGGAGCTTTTAACGGTTTTGTCTATTTTTCATAGAAAGTTGGTGTTTTGGCATCGAAATAATCATGTAAGCTCATTTTTGAAAAATTTAATATAGAAGAACAATAAAAAGTGTACACCGAGCAACTTTGATTGTCCGAAGTTGCTCTACTCTCTCTATGGAGGAGCTTTTAACGGTTTTGTCCATTTGTCATAGAAAGTTGGTGTTTTGGCATGGAAATAATCCTGGAAGCTCATTTTCGTAAAATTTAAAATAGAAGAACAATAAAAAGTGTACACCGAGCAACTTTGATTGTCCGAAGTTGCTCTACTCTCTCTATGAGGGAGCTTTCAATGGTTTTGTCCATTTGTCATAGAAAGTTGGTGTTTGGCATCGAAATAATCCTGGAAGCTTATACTCGTAAAATTTGACAAAGAAGAACAATAAAAACTATACACGGAGCAACTTTGACTGTCCGAAGTTGCTCATCTCTCTCTATGGAGGGGCTTTTAACGGTTTTGTCCATTTGTCATAGAAAGTTGCTGTTTTGGCATCGAAATAATCTTGGAAGCTTATACTCATAAAATTTGACATAGATAAAAATTAAAAAGTGTACACCGAGCAACTTTGATAGTCCGAATTTGATCAACCCTCTTTATGGAGGAGCTTTTAACAGTTTTGTCCATTTGTCATAGAAAGTTGGTGTTTTGGCATCGAAATAATTCATGAAGCTCATTTTCATAAAATTTAAAATAGAAAAACAATAAAAAGTGTACACCGAGCAACTTTGATAGTCCGAAGTTGCTCAACTCTCTCTATGGAAGAGCTTTTAACGGTTTTTTTCATTTGTCATAGATAGTTAATGTTTTGGCATCGAAATAATCTTGGAAGCTTATACTCATAAAATTTGACTTAGTATGACCATATAAAGTGTACACCGAGCAACTTTGATAGTCCGAGGTTGCTCAACTCTCTCTATGGAGGAGCTTTTAACGGTTTTGTCCATCTGTCATAGAAAGTTGGCGTTTTGGCATCGAAATAATATTGGAAGCTCATTTTCATAAAATTTAACATAGAAGAACAATAAAAAGTGTACACCGAGCAACTTTGATTGTACGAAGTTGCTCAACTCTCTATATGAGGGAGCTTTCAATGGTTTTGTCCATTTGTCATAGAAAGTTGGTGTTTTGGCATCGAAATAATCCTGCAAGCTCATTTTCGTAAAATTTAACATAGAAGAACAATAAAAAGTGTACACCGAGCAACTTTGATTGTCCGAAGTTGCTCTACTCTCTCTATGAAGGAGCTTTTAACGGTTTTGTCCATTTGTCATAGAAAGTTGCTGTTTTGGCATCGAAATAATCCTGGAAGCTTATACTCGTAAAATTTGACAAAGAACAACAATAAAAAGTGTACAACGAGCAACTTTGATTGTCCGAAGTTGCTCAACTCTCTCTATGGAGAAGCTTTTAACGGTTTTGTCTATTTGTCATAGAAAGTTGGTGTTTTGGCATCGAAATAATCATGTAAGGTCATTTTTGAAAAATTTAATATAGAAGAACAATAAAAAGTGTACACCGAGCAACTTTGATTGTCCGAAGTTGCTCTACTCTCTCTATGGAGGAGCTTTTAACGGTTTTGTCCATTTGTCATAGAAAGTTGGTGTTTTGGCATGGAAATAATCCTGGAAGCTCATTTTCGTAAAATTTAACATAGAAGAACAATAAAAAGTGTACACCGAGCAACTTTGATTGTCCGAAGTTGCTCAACTCTCTCTATGAGGGAGCTTTCAATGGTTTTGTCCATTTGTCATAGAAAGTTGGTGTTTTGGCATCAAAATAATCATGGAAGCTCATTTTCGAAAAATTTAACATAGAAGAACAATAAAAAGTGTACACCGAGCAACTTTGACTGTCCGAAGTTGCTCAAATCTCTCTATGGAGGAGCTTTTAACGGTTTTATCCATTTGTCATAGAAAGTTGCTGTTTTGGCATCGAAATAATCCTGGAAGCTTATACTCGTAAAATTTGACAAAGAACAACAATAAAAAGTGTAAAACGAGCAACTTTGATTGTCCGAAGTTGCTCAACTCTCTCTATGGAGGAGCTTTTAACGGTTTTGTCTATTTATCATAGAAAGTTGGTGTTTTGGCATCGAAATAATCATGTAAGCTCATTTTTGAAAAATTTAATATAGAAGAACAATAAAAAGTGTACACTGAGCAACTTTGATTGTCCGAAGTTGCTCTACTCTCTCTATGGAGGAGCTTTTAACGGTTTTGTCCATTTGTTATAGAAAGTTGGTGTTTTGGCATGGAAATAATCCTGGAAGCTCATTTTCGTAAAATTTAACATAGAAGAACAATAAAAAGTGTACACCGAGCAACTTTGATTGTCCGAAGTTGCTCAACTCTCTCTATGAGGGAGCTTTCAATGGTTTTGTCCATTTTTCATAGAAAGTTGGTGTTTTGGCATCGAAATAATCCTGGAAGCTCATTTTCGTAAAATTTAACATAGAAGAACAATAAAAAGTGTACACCGAGCAACTTTGATAGTCCGAGGTTGCTCAACTCTCTCTATGGAGGAGCTTTTAACGGTTTTGTCCATCTGTCATAGAAAGTTGGCGTTTTGGCATCGAAATAATATTGGAAGCTCATTTTCATAAAATTTAACATAGAAGAACAATAAAAAGTGTACACCGAGCAACTTTGATTGTACGAAGTTGCTCAACTCTCTATATGAGGGAGCTTTCAATGGTTTTGTCCATTTGTCATAGAAAGTTGGTGTTTTGGCATCGAAATAATCCTGCAAGCTCATTTTCGTAAAATTTAACATAGAAGAACAATAAAAAGTGTACACCGAGCAACTTTGATTGTGCGAAGTTGCTCTACTCTCTCTATGAAGGAGCTTTTAACGGTTTTGTCCATTTGTCATAGAAAGTTGCTGTTTTGGCATCGAAATAATCCTGGAAGCTTATACTCGTAAAATTTGACAAAGAACAACAATAAAAAGTGTACAACGAGCAACTTTGATTGTCCGAAGTTGCTCAACTCTCTCTATGGAGGAGCTTTTAACGGTTTTGTCTATTTGTCATAGAAAGTTGGTGTTTTGGCATCGAAATAATCATGTAAGGTCATTTTTGAAAAATTTAATATAGAAGAACAATAAAAAGTGTACACCGAGAAACTTTGATTGTCCGAAGTTGCTCTACTCTCTCTATGGAGGAGCTTTTAACGGTTTTGTCCATTTGTCATAGAAAGTTGGTGTTTTGGCATGGAAATAATCCTGGAAGCTCATTTTCGTAAAATTTAACATAGAAGAACAATAAAAAGTGTACACCGAGCAACTTTGATTGTCCGAAGTTGCTCAACTCTCTCTATGAGGGAGCTTTCAATGGTTTTGTCCATTTGTCATAGAAAGTTGGTGTTTTGGCATCGAAATAATCATCGAAGCTCATTTTCGAAAAATTTAACATAGAAGAACAATAAAAAGTGTACACCGAGCAACTTTGACTGTCCGAAGTTGCTCAAATCTCTCTATGGAGGAGCTTTTAACGGTTTTATCCATTTGTCATAGAAAGTTGCTGTTTTGGCATCGAAATAATCCTGGAAGCTTATACTCGTAAAATTTGACAAAGAACAACAATAAAAAGTGTAAAACGAGCAACTTTGATTGTCCGAAGTTGCTCAACTCTCTCTATGGAGGAGCTTTTAACGGTTTTGTCTATTTGTCATAGAAAGTTGGTGTCTTGGCATCGAAATAATCATGTAAGCTCATTTTTGAAAAATTTAATATAGAAGAACAATAAAAAGTGTACACCGAGCAACTTTGATTGTCCGAAGTTGCTCTACTCTCTCTATGGAGGAGCTTTTAACGGTTTTGTCCATTTGTTATAGAAAGTTGGTGTTTTGGCATGGAAATAATCCTGGAAGCTCATTTTCGTAAAATTTAACATAGAAGAACAATAAAAAGTGTACACCGAGCAACTTTGATTGTCCGAAGTTGCTCAACTCTCTCTATGAGGGAGCTTTCAATGGTTTTGTCCATTTTTCATAGAAAGTTGGTGTTTTGGCATCGAAATAATCCTGGAAGCTCATTTTTGTAAAATTTAACTTAGAAGAACAATAAAAAGTGTACACCGAGCAACTTTGATTGTCCAAAGTTGCTCTACTCTCTCAATGGAGGAGCATTTAACGGTTTTGTCCATTTGTCATAGAAAGTCGGTGTTTTAGCATGGAAATAATCCTGGAAGCTCATTTTCGTAAAATTTAACATAGAAGAACAATAAAAAGTGTACACCGAGCAACTTTGATTGTCCGAAGTTGCTCAACTCTCTCTATGAGGGAGCTTTCAATGGTTTTGTCCATTTGTCATAGAAAGTTGGTGTTTTGGCATCGAAATAATCATCGAAGCTCATTTTCGAAAAATTTAACATAGAAGAACAATAAAAAGTGTACACCGAGCAACTTTGACTGTCCGAAGTTGCTCAAATCTCTCTATGGAGGAGCTTTTAACGGTTTTATCCATTTGTCATAGAAAGTTGCTGTTTTGGCATCGAAATAATCCTGGAAGCTTATACTCGTAAAATTTGACAAAGAACAACAATAAAAAGTGTAAAACGAGCAACTTTGATTGTCCGAAGTTGCTCAACTCTCTCTATGGAGGAGCTTTTAACGGTTTTGTCTATTTGTCATAGAAAGTTGGTGTCTTGGCATCGAAATAATCATGTAAGCTCATTTTTGAAAAATTTAATATAGAAGAACAATAAAAAGTGTACACCGAGCAACTTTGATTGTCCGAAGTTGCTCTACTCTCTCTATGGAGGAGCTTTTAACGGTTTTGTCCATTTGTTATAGAAAGTTGGTGTTTTGGCATGGAAATAATCCTGGAAGCTCATTTTCGTAAAATTTAACATAGAAGAACAATAAAAAGTGTACACCGAGCAACTTTGATTGTCCGAAGTTGCTCAACTCTCTCTATGAGGGAGCTTTCAATGGTTTTGTCCATTTTTCATAGAAAGTTGGTGTTTTGGCATCGAAATAATCCTGGAAGCTCATTTTTGTAAAATTTAACTTAGAAGAACAATAAAAAGTGTACACCGAGCAACTTTGATTGTCCAAAGTTGCTCTACTCTCTCAATGGAGGAGCATTTAACGGTTTTGTCCATTTGTCATAGAAAGTCGGTGTTTTAGCATCCAAATAATCCTGGAAGCTTATTTTCGTAAAATTAAACATAAAAGAACAATAAAAAGTCTACACCGAGCAACTTTGATTGTCCGAAGTTGCTCAACTCTCTCAATGAGGGAGCTTTCAACGGTTTAGTCCATTTGTCATTTAAAGTTGGTGTTTTGGCATCGAAATTATCCTGGAAGCTTATACTCGTAAAATTTGACAAAGAAGAACAATAAAAAGTGTGCACAGAGCAACTTTCACTGTCCGAAGTTTCTCAACTTTCTCCATGGAGGTGCTTTTAACGGTTTTGTCCATTTGTCATAGAAAGTTGCTGTTTTGGCATCAAAGTAATCTTGGAAGCTTATACTCATATAATTTGACATAGATGAAAATTAAAAAGTGTACACCGAGCAACTTTGATAGTCCGAAGTTGATCAACTCTCTTTATGGAGGAGCTTTTAACAGTTTTGTCCATTTGTCATAGAAAGTTGGTGTTTTGGCATCGAAATAATCCATGAAGCTCATTTTCATAAAATTTAACATAGAAAAACAATAAAAAGTGTACACCGAGCAACTTTGATAGTCCGAGCTTGCTCAACTCTCTCTATGGAGGAGCTTTTAACGGGTTTGTCCATCTGTCATAGAAAGTTGGTGTTTTGGCATCGAAATAATATTGGAAGCTCATTTTCGTAAAATTTAACATAGAAGAACAATAAAAAGTGTACACCGAGCAACTTTGATTGTACGAAGTTGCTCAACTCTCTATATGAGGGAGCTTTCAATGGTTTTGTCCATTTGTCATAGAAAGTTGGTGTTTTGGCATCGAAATAATCCTGGAAGCTCATTTTCGTAAAATTTAACATAGAAGAACAATAAAAAGTGTACACCGAGCAACTTTGATTGTCCGAAGTTGCTCAACTCTCTCTATGAGGGAGCTTTCAATGGTTTTGTCCATTTGTCATAGAAAGTTGGTGTTTTGGCATCGAAATAATCATGGAAGCTCATTTTCGAAAAATTTAACATAGAAGAACAATAAAAAGTGTACACCGAGCAACTTTGACTGTCCGAAGTTGCTCAAATCTCTCTATGGAGGAGCTTTTAACGGTTTTATCCATTTGTCATAGAAAGTTGCTGTTTTGGCATCGAAATAATCCTGGAAGCTTATACTCGTAAAATTTGACAAAGAACAACAATAAAAAGTGTAAAACGAGCAACTTTGATTGTCCGAAGTTGCTCAACTCTCTCTATGGGGGAGCTTTTAACGGTTTTGTCTATTTGTCATAGAAAGTTGGTGTTTTGGCATCGAAATAATCATGTAAGCTCATTTTTGAAAAATTTAATATAGAAGAACAATAAAAAGTGTACACCGAGCAACTTTGATTGTCCGAAGTTGCTCTACTCTCTCTATGGAGGAGCTTTTAACGGTTTTGTCCATTTGTTATAGAAAGTTGGTGTTTTGGCATGGAAATAATCCTGGAAGCTCATTTTCGTAAAATTTAACATAGAAGAACAATAAAAAGTGTACACCGAGCAACTTTGATTGTCCGAAGTTGCTCAACTCTCTCTATGAGGGAGCTTTCAATGGTTTTGTCCATTTTTCATAGAAAGTTGGTGTTTTGGCATCGAAATAATCCTGGAAGCTCATTTTTGTAAAATTTAACTTAGAAGAACAATAAAAAGTGTACACCGAGCAACTTTGATTGTCCAAAGTTGCTCTACTCTCTCAATGGAGGAGCATTTAACGGTTTTGTCCATTTGTCATAGAAAGTCGGTGTTTTAGCATCCAAATAATCCTGGAAGCTTATTTTCGTAAAATTAAACATAAAAGAACAATAAAAAGTCTACACCGAGCAACTTTGATTGTCCGAAGTTGCTCAACTCTCTCAATGAGGGAGCTTTCAACGGTTTAGTCCATTTGTCATTTAAAGTTGGTGTTTTGGCATCGAAATTATCCTGGAAGCTTATACTCGTAAAATTTGACAAAGAAGAACAATAAAAAGTGTGCACACAGCAACTTTCACTGTCCGAAGTTTCTCAACTTTCTCCATGGAGGTGCTTTTAACGGTTTTGTCCATTTGTCATAGAAAGTTGCTGTTTTGGCATCAAAGTAATCTTCGAAGCTTATACTCATATAATTTGACATAGATGAAAATTAAAAAGTGTACACCGAGCAACTTTGATAGTCCGAAGTTGATCAACTCTCTTTATGGAGGAGCTTTTAACAGTTTTGTCCATTTGTCATAGAAAGTTGGTGTTTTGGCATCGAAATAATCCATGAAGCTCATTTTCATAAAATTTAACATAGAAAAACAATAAAAAGTGTACACCGAGCAACTTTGATAATCCGAAGTTGCTCAACTCTCTATATGGAAGAGCTTTTAACGGTTTTTTTCATTTGTCATAGATAGTTAATGTTTTGGCATCGAAATAATCTTGGAAGCTTATACTCAAAAAATTTGACTTAGTAGGACCATATAAAGTGTACACCGAGCAACTTTGATAGTCCGAGCTTGCTCAACTCTCTCTATGGAGGAGCTTTTAACGGTTTTGTCCATCTGTCATAGAAAGTTGGTGTTTTGGCATCGAAATAATATTGGAAGCTCATTTTCGTAAAATTTAACATAGAAGAACAATAAAAAGTGTACACCGAGCAACTTTGATTGTACGAAGTTGCTCAACTCTCTATATGAGGGAGCTTTCAATGGTTTTGTCCATTTGTCATAGAAAGTTGGTGTTTTGGCATCGAAATAATCCTGGAAGCACATTTTCGTAAAATTTAACATAGAAAAACAATAAAAAGTGTACACCGAGCAACTTTGATTGTCCGAAGTTGCTCAACTCTCTCTATGAGGGAGCTTTCAATGGTTTTGTCCATTTTTCATAGAAAGTTGGTGTTTTGGCATCGAAATAATCCTGGAAGCTCATTTTTGTAAAATTTAACTTAGAAGAACAATAAAAAGTGTACACCGAGCAACTTTGATTGTCCAAAGTTGCTCTACTCTCTCAATGGAGGAGCATTTAACGGTTTTGTCCATTTGTCATAGAAAGTCGGTGTTTTAGCATCCAAATAATCCTGGAAGCTTATTTTCGTAAAATTAAACATAAAAGAACAATAAAAAGTCTACACCGAGCAACTTTGATTGTCCGAAGTTGCTCAACTCTCTCAATGAGGGAGCTTTCAACGGTTTAGTCCATTTGTCATTTAAAGTTGGTGTTTTGGCATCGAAATTATCCTGGAAGCTTATACTCGTAAAATTTGACAAAGAAGAACAATAAAAAGTGTGCACACAGCAACTTTCACTGTCCGAAGTTTCTCAACTTTCTCCATGGAGGTGCTTTTAACGGTTTTGTCCATTTGTCATAGAAAGTTGCTGTTTTGGCATCAAAGTAATCTTCGAAGCTTATACTCATATAATTTGACATAGATGAAAATTAAAAAGTGTACACCGAGCAACTTTGATAGTCCGAAGTTGATCAACTCTCTTTATGGAGGAGCTTTTAACAGTTTTGTCCATTTGTCATAGAAAGTTGGTGTTTTGGCATCGAAATAATCCATGAAGCTCATTTTCAAAAAATTTAACATAGAAAAACAATAAAAAGTGTACACCGAGCAACTTTGATAATCCGAAGTTGCTCAACTCTCTCTATGGAAGAGCTTTTAACGGTTTTTTTCATTTGTCATAGATAGTTAATGTTTTGGCATCGAAATAATCTTGGAAGCTTATACTCAAAAAATTTGACTTAGTAGGACCATATAAAGTGTACACCGAGCAACTTTGATAGTCCGAGCTTGCTCAACTCTCTCTATGGAGGAGCTTTTAACGGTTTTGTCCATCTGTCATAGAAAGTTGGTGTTTTGGCATCGAAATAATATTGGAAGCTCATTTTCGTAAAATTTAACATAGAAGAACAATAAAAAGTGTACACCGAGCAACTTTGATTGTACGAAGTTGCTCAACTCTCTATATGAGGGAGCTTTCAATGGTTTTGTCCATTTGTCATAGAAAGTTGGTGTTTTGGCATCGAAATAATCCTGGAAGCACATTTTCGTAAAATTTAACATAGAAAAACAATAAAAAGTGTACACCGAGCAACTTTGATTGTCCGAAGTTGCTCTACTCTCTCTATGGAAGAGCATTTAACGGTTTTGTCCATTTGTCATAGAAAGTTGGTGTTTTAGCATCGAAATAATCCTAGAAGCTCATTTTCATAAAATTAAACATACAAGAACAATAAAAAGTGTACACCGAGCAACATTGATTGTCCGAAGTTGCTCAACTCTCTCTATGGAGGAGCTTTTAACGGTTTTGTCCATTTGTCAAAGAAAGTTGCTTTTTTGGAATCGAAATAATCCTGGAAGCTTATACTCGTAAAATTTGACAAAGAAGAACAATAAAAAGTGTACACCGAGAAACTTTGATTGTGCGAAGTTGCTCAACTCTCTCTATGGAGGAGTTTTTAACTGTTTTGTCTATTTGTCATAGAAAGTTGGTGTTTTGGCATCGAAATTATCATGGAAGCTCATTTTCATAAAATTTAGCATAGAAGAACAGTAAAAAGTGTACACCGAGCAACTTTGATTTTTCGAAGTTGCTCTACTCTCTCTATAGAGGGGCTTTTAACGGTTTTGTCCATTTGTCATAGAAAGTTGGTGTTTTGGCATCGAAATAATCCTGGAAGCTCTTTTTCGTAAAATTTAACATAGAAGAACAATAAAAAGTGTACACCGACAACTTTGATTGTCTGAAGTTGCTTAACTCCCTTTGTGAGGGAGCTTTCAACGGTTTTGTCCATTTGTCAAAGAAAGTTGGTGTTTCGGCATCGAAATAATCCTGAAGCTCTTTTTCGTAAAATTTAACATAGAAGAACAATAAAAAGTGTACAACGAGCAACTTTCACTGTCCGAAGTTGCTCAACTTTCTCCATGGAGGGCTTTTAACGATTTTGTCCATTTGTCATTGAAAGTTGCTGTTTTGGCATCGAAATAATCTTGGAAGCTTATACTCATAAAATTTGACATAGATGAAAATTAAAAAGTGTACACCGAGCAACTTTGATAGTCCTAAGTTGCTCAACTCTCTTTATGGAAGAGCTTTTAACGGTTTTGTCCATTTGTCATAGAAAGTTGGTGTTTTTGCATCGAAATAATCCATGAAGCTCATTTTCATAAAATTTAACATAGAAGAACAATAAAAAGTGTACACCGAGCAACTTTGATAGTCCGAAGTTGCTCAACTCTCTCTATGGAGGAGCTTCTAACGATTTTTTTCATTTGTCATAGATAGTTAATGTTTTGGCATCGAAATAATTTTGGAAGCTTATACTCATAAAATTTGACATAGTAGGACCATATAAAGTGTACACTGAGCAACTTTGATAGTCCGAGGTTGCTCAACTCTCTCTATGGAGGAGCTTTTAACGGTTTTGTCCATCTGTCATAGAAAGTTGGTGTTTTGGCATCGAAATAATATTGGAAGCTCATTTTCGTAAAATTTAACATAGAAGAACAATAAAAAGTGTACACCGAGCAACTTTGATTGTACGAAGTTGCTCAACTCTCTATATGAGGGAGCTTTCAATGGTTTTGTCCATTTGTCATAGAAAGTTGGTGTTTTGGCATCGAAATAATCCTGGAAGCACATTTTCGTAAAATTTAACATAGAAGAACAATAAAAAGTGCACCGAGCAACTTTGATTGTCCGAAGTTGCTCTACTCTCTCTATGGAAGAGCATTTAACGGTTTTTTCCATTTGTCATAGAAAGTTGGTGTTTTAGCATCGAAATAATCCTAGAAGCTCATTTTCAAAAAATTAAACATACAAGAACAATAAAAAGTGTACACCGAGCAACATTGATTGTCCGAAGTTGCTCAACTCTCTCTATGGAGGAGCTTTTAACGGTTTTGTCCATTTGTCAAAGAAAGTTGATTTTTTGGATTCGAAATAATCCTGGAAGCTTATACTCGTAGAATTTGACAAAGAAGAACAATAAAAAGTGTACACCGAGCAACTTTGATTGTGCGAAGTTGCTCAACTCTCTCTATGGAGGAGCTTTTAACTGTTTTGTCTATTTGTCATAGAAAGTTGGTGTTTTGGCATCGAAATTATCATGGAATCTCATTTTCGTAAAATTTAACATAGAAGAACAGTAAAAAGTATACACCGAGCAACTTTGATTTTTCGAAGTTGCTCTACTCTCTCTATAGAGGGGCTTTTAACGGTTTTGTCCATTTGTCATAGAAAGTTGGTGTTTTGGCATCGAAATAATCCTGGAAACTCATTTTCGTAAAATTTAACATAGAAGAACAATAAAAAGTGTACACCGAGCAACTTTGATTGTCCGAAGTTGCTTAACTCCCTCTGTGAGGGAGCTTTCAACGGTTTTGTCCATTTGTCAAAGAAAGTTGGTGTTTTGGCATCGAAATAATCCTGAAGCTCTTTTTCGTAAAATTTAACATAGAAGAACAATAAAAAGTGTACAACGAGCAACTTTCACTGTCTGAAGTTGCTCAACTTTCTCCATGGAGGGCTTTTAACGATTTTGTCCATTTGTCATTGAAAGTTGCTGTTTTGGCATCGAAATAATCTTGGAAGCTTATACTCATAAAATTTGACATAGATGAAAATTAAAAAGTGTACACCGAGCAACTTTGATAGTCCGAAGTTGATCAACTCTCTTTATGGAGGAGCTTTTAACAGTTTTGTCCATTTGTCATAGAAAGTTGGTGTTTTGGCATCGAAATAATCCATGAAGCTCATTTTCATAAAATTTAACATAGAAAAACAATAAAAAGTGTACACCGAGCAACTTTGATAATCCGAAGTTGCTCAACTCTCTCTATGGAAGAGCTTTTAACGGTTTTTTTCATTTGTCATAGATAGTTAATGTTTTGGCATCGAAATAATCTTGGAAGCTTATACTCAAAAAATTTGACTTAGTAGGACCATATAAAGTGTACACCGAGCAACTTTGATAGTCCGAGCTTGCTCAACTCTCTCTATGGAGGAGCTTTTAACGGTTTTGTCCATCTGTCATAGAAAGTTGGTGTTTTGGCATCGAAATAATATTGGAAGCTCATTTTCGTAAAATTTAACATAGAAGAACAATAAAAAGTGTACACCGAGCAACTTTGATTGTACGAAGTTGCTCAACTCTCTATATGAGGGAGCTTTCAATGGTTTTGTCCATTTGTCATAGAAAGTTGGTGTTTTGGCATCGAAATAATCCTGGAAGCACATTTTCGTAAAATTTAACATAGAAGAACAATAAAAAGTGTACACCGAGCAACTTTGATTGTCCGAAGTTGCTCTACTCTCTCTATGGAAGAGCATTTAACGGTTTTGTCCATTTGTCATAGAAAGTTGGTGTTTTAGCATCGAAATAATCCTAGAAGCTCATTTTCAAAAAATTAAACATACAAGAACAATAAAAAGTGTACACCGAGCAACATTGATTGTCCGAAGTTGCTCAACTCTCTCTATGGAGGAGCTTTTAACGGTTTTGTCCATTTGTCAAAGAAAGTTGATTTTTTGGATTCGAAATAATCCTGGAAGCTTATACTCGTAGAATTTGACAAAGAAGAACAATAAAAAGTGTACACCGAGCAACTTTGATTGTGCGAAGTTGCTCAACTCTCTCTATGGAGGAGCTTTTAACTGTTTTGTCTATTTGTCATAGAAAGTTGGTGTTTTGGCATCGAAATTATCATGGAATCTCATTTTCGTAAAATTTAACATAGAAGAACAGTAAAAAGTATACACCGAGCAACTTTGATTTTTCGAAGTTGCTCTACTCTCTCTATAGAGGGGCTTTTAACGGTTTTGTCCATTTGTCATAGAAAGTTGGTGTTTTGGCATCGAAATAATCCTGGAAGCTCATTTTCGTAAAATTTAACATAGAAGAACAATAAAAAGTGTACACCGAGCAACTTTGATTGTCCGAAGTTGCTTAACTCCCTCTGTGAGGGAGCTTTCAACGGTTTTGTCCATTTGTCAAAGAAAGTTGGTGTTTTGGCATCGAAATAATCCTGAAGCTCTTTTTCGTAAAATTTAACATAGAAGAACAATAAAAAGTGTACAACGAGCAACTTTCACTGTCTGAAGTTGCTCAACTTTCTCCATGGAGGGCTTTTAACGATTTTGTCCATTTGTCATTGAAAGTTGCTGTTTTGGCATCGAAATAATCTTGGAAGCTTATACTCATAAAATTTGACATAGATGAAAATTAAAAAGTGTACACCGAGCAACTTTGATAGTTCTAAGTTGCTCAACTCTCTTTATGGAAGAGCTTTTAACGGTTTTGTCCATTTGTCATAGAAAGTTGGTGTTTTTGCATCGAAATAATCCATGAAGCTCATTTTCATAAAATTTAACATAGAAGAACAATAAAAAGTGTACACCGAGCAACTTTGATAGTCCGAAGTTGCTCAACTCTCTCTATGGAGGAGCTTCTAACGATTTTTTTCATTTGTCATAGATAGTTAATGTTTTGGCATCGAAATAATTTTGGAAGCTTATACTCATAAAATTTGACATAGTAGGACCATATAAAGTGTACACTGAGCAACTTTGATAGTCCGAGGTTGCTCAACTCTCTCTATGGAGGAGCTTTTAACGGTTTTGTCCATCTGTCATAGAAAGTTGGTGTTTTGGCATCGAAATAATATTGGAAGCTCATTTTCGTAAAATTTAACATAGAAGAACAATAAAAAGTGTACACCGAGCAACTTTGATTGTACGAAGTTGCTCAACTCTCTATATGAGGGAGCTTTCAATGGTTTTGTCCATTTGTCATAGAAAGTTGGTGTTTTGGCATCGAAATAATCCTGGAAGCACATTTTCGTAAAATTTAACATAGAAGAACAATAAAAAGTGCACCGAGCAACTTTGATTGTCCGAAGTTGCTCTACTCTCTCTATGGAAGAGCATTTAACGGTTTTTTCCATTTGTCATAGAAAGTTGGTGTTTTAGCATCGAAATAATCCTAGAAGCTCATTTTCAAAAAATTAAACATACAAGAACAATAAAAAGTGTACACCGAGCAACATTGATTGTCCGAAGTTGCTCAACTCTCTCTATGGAGGAGCTTTTAACGGTTTTGTCCATTTGTCAAAGAAAGTTGATTTTTTGGATTCGAAATAATCCTGGAAGCTTATACTCGTAGAATTTGACAAAGAAGAACAATAAAAAGTGTACACCGAGCAACTTTGATTGTGCGAAGTTGCTCAACTCTCTCTATGGAGGAGCTTTTAACTGTTTTGTCTATTTGTCATAGAAAGTTGGTGTTTTGGCATCGAAATTATCATGGAATCTCATTTTCGTAAAATTTAACATAGAAGAACAGTAAAAAGTATACACCGAGCAACTTTGATTTTTCGAAGTTGCTCTACTCTCTCTATAGAGGGGCTTTTAACGGTTTTGTCCATTTGTCATAGAAAGTTGGTGTTTTGGCATCGAAATAATCCTGGAAACTCATTTTCGTAAAATTTAACATAGAAGAACAATAAAAAGTGTACACCGAGCAACTTTGATTGTCCGAAGTTGCTTAACTCCCTCTGTGAGGGAGCTTTCAACGGTTTTGTCCATTTGTCAAAGAAAGTTGGTGTTTTGGCATCGAAATAATCCTGAAGCTCTTTTTCGTAAAATTTAACATAGAAGAACAATAAAAAGTGTACAACGAGCAACTTTCACTGTCTGAAGTTGCTCAACTTTCTCCATGGAGGGCTTTTAACGATTTTGTCCATTTGTCATTGAAAGTTGCTGTTTTGGCATCGAAATAATCTTGGAAGCTTATACTCATAAAATTTGACATAGATGAAAATTAAAAAGTGTACACCGAGCAACTTTGATAGTCCTAAGTTGTTCAACTCTCTTTATGGAAGAGCATTTAACAGTTTTGTCCATTTGTC
This sequence comes from Euonymus europaeus, assembly GCA_963580455.1. Taxonomy (NCBI): domain Eukaryota; kingdom Viridiplantae; phylum Streptophyta; class Magnoliopsida; order Celastrales; family Celastraceae; genus Euonymus; species Euonymus europaeus. Next base: position 12,774,756 of record OY756967.1, on the reverse strand, counting down.
ATAGAAAGTTGGTGTTTTGGCATCGAAATAATCCATGAACCTCATTTTCATAAAATTTAACATAGAAGAACAATAAAAAGTGTACACCGAGCAACTTTGATAGTCCGAAGTTGCTCAACTCTCTCTATGGAGGAGCTTATAACGGTTTTTTCCATTTGTCATAGAAAGTTAATGTTTTGGCATCGAAATAATCTTGAAAGCTTATACTCGTAAAATTTGACTTAGTAGAACAATATAAAGTGTACACCGAGAAACTTTGATAGTCCGAGGTTGCTCAACTCTCTCTATGGAGGAGCTTTTAACGGTTTTGTCCATCTGTCATAGAAAGTTGTTGTTTTGGCATCGAAATAATGCTGGAAGCTTATACTCGTAAAATTTGACAAAGAAGAACAATAAAAAGTGTACACCGAGAAACTTTGATTGTCCGAAGTTACTCAACTTTCTCTATGGAGGAGCTTTTAACCGTTTTGTCCATTTGTCATAGAAAGTTGTTGTTTTGGCATCGAAATAATCTTGGAAGCTTATACTCTTAAAATTTGACATAGAACAAAATTAAAAAGTGTACACCGAGCAACTTTGATAGTCCGAAGTTGCTCAACTCTCTTTATGAAGGAGCTTTTAACTGTTTTGTCCATTTCTCATAGAAAGTTATTGTTTTGGCATCGAAATAATCCTGGAAGCTCATTTTCGTAAAATTTAACATAGAAGAATAATAAAAAGTGTACACCGAGCAACTTTGATAGTCCGTAGTTGCTCAACTCTCTCTCTGGAGGAGCTTTTAACGGTTTTGTTCATTTGTCATTTAAATTTGGTGTTTTGGCATCGAAATAATTCTGGAAGCTCATTTTCGTAAAATTTAACATAGAAGAACAATCAAAAGTGTACACCGAGCAACTTTGATATTCCGAAGTTGCTCAACTCTCTCTATGAAGGAGCTTTTAACGGTTTTGTCAATTTGTCATAGAAAGTTGCTATTTTGACATCGACATAATCCTGGAAGCTCATTTTCGTAAAATTTAACATAGAAGAACAATAAAAAGTGTACACCGAGAAACTTTGATAGTCCGGAGGTGCTCAACTCTCTCTATGGAGGAGCTTTTAACGGTTTTGTCCATTTGTCATAGAAAGTTGCTGTTTTGGCATCGAAATAATCCTGGAAGCTTATACTCGTAAAATTTGATAAAGAAGAACAATAGAAAGTGTACAACGAGCAACTTTGATTGTCCGAAGTTGCTCAACTCTCTCTATGGAGGGAGCTTTCAACGGTTTTGTCCATTTGTCATAGAAAGTTGTTGCTTTGGCATCGAAATAATCCTGGAAGCTCATTTTCGTAAAATTTAACATAGAAGAACCATAAAAAGTGTACACCCAGCAACTTTGATTTTCTGAAGTTGCTCAACTCTCTGTATGGAGGAGCTTTTAACGGTTTTGGCCATTTGTCATAGAAAGTTGGTGTTTTGGCATCAAAATTGATGACGTCAAAAAGGTGTCACTACCGAGAAGACGTTCAGTGGATCAGACCTGCAGTGATGCACAGACAAAGATCCTTCTAGGACTCCAATCAGCCGAGCAAGGCAGTATTGATTGACCAGCTAAGTTGCCTAGCAGATAACTTACCGACCAGGCAGGTAGGGCTGTCCAGGTTGGTCAGCTAAGCAATCTGGAAGCTGAGCACAACAAACAAAAGTGAGCTAAAGGCCGCACCAGAGGTTGTCCTCTGGCGTTGGCGCTCCGACGCTCAAGTCAGTAGGTATCCACTCCTCGGACTAGAGCTCTCTCTTAGCCAAAGTATAGATTGTGATTAAGTTGGATAATACCTGACTTGTTGAGCCTTATATAGGGCTGAGGACTACTGTTGAAGTGGGTCTTCCCATTATGGTTGTGGACCATATCCAGCTGGTTTTCACCTTGGTAGGTCCAGCTGGTACACTCTTACCGAGGAGACTGCCTAGTAGGCATGCAGAGTCCTGGTCCATCTATGACGTGGCAGAGCACCATTGGTGGGGGTATTTTTGTAATATCAGAAATAATCCTGGAAGCTCATTTTCGTAAAATTTAACATAGAAGAACAATAAAAAGTGTACACCGAGCAACTTTGATAGTCCGAAGTTGCTCAACTCTCTCTATGGAGGAGCTTTTAACGATTTTGTCCATTTGTCATAGAAAGTTGCTGTTTTGGCATCGAAATAATCCTGGAAGCTTATACTCGTAAAATTTGACAAAGAAGAACGATAAAAAGTGTACAACAGCAACTTTGATTGTCCGAAGTTGCTCAACTCTCTCTATGGAGAAGCTTTTAACGGTTTTGTCTATTTGTCATAGAAAGTTGGTGTTTTGGCATCGAAATAATCATGGAAGCTCATTTTCGTAAAATTTAACATAGAAGAACAATAAAAAGTGTACACCGAGCAACTTTGATTGTCCGAAGTTCCTCTACTCTCTCTATGGAGGAGCTTTTAACGGTTTGTCCATTTGTCATAGAAAGTTGGTGTTTTGGCATCGAAATAATCCTAGAAGCTCATTCTCGTAAAATTTCACATGGAAGAACAATAAAAAGTGTACACCGAGCAACTTTGATTGTTCGAAGTTGCTCAACTCTCTCTATGAGGGAGCTTTCAACGGTTTTGTCCATTTGTCATAGGAAGTTGTTGTTTTGACATCGAAATAATCCTGGAAGCTCATTTTCATAAAATTTAACATAGAAGAACAATAAAAAGTGTACACCGAGGAACTTTGATTGTCCGAAGTTGCTCAACTCTCTCTATGGAGGAACTTTTAACGGTTTTGTCCATTTGTCAAAGAAAGTTGCTTTTTTGGCATCGAAATAATCCTGGAAGCTTATACTCGTAAAATTTGACAAAGAAGAACATTAAAAAGTGTACACCGAGCAACTTTAATTTTCCGAAGTTGCTCAACTCTCTCTCTGGAGGAGCTTTTAACGGTTTTGTCCATTTGTCATTTAAAGTTGGTGTTTTGGCATCGAAATAATCCTGGAAGCTCATTTTCGTAAAATGTAACATAGAAGAACAATCAAAAGTGTACACCGAGAAACTTTGATAGTCCGAAGTTGCTCAACTCTCTCTATGGAGGAGCTTTTAAATAGAAAGTTGTTGTTTTGGCATCGAAATAATGCTGGAAGCTTATACTCGTAAAATTTGACAAAGAAGAACAATAAAAATTGTACACCGAGCAACTTTGATTGTCCGAAATTGCTCAACTCTCTCTATGAGGGAGCTTTCAACGGTTTTGTCCATTTGTCATAGAAATTTGCTGTTTTGGCATCGAAATACTCCTGGAAGCTCATTTTCGTAAAATTTAACATAGAAGAACAATAAAAAGTGTACACCGATCAACTTTAATTGTCCGAAGTTGCTCTACTCTCTCTATTGAGGGGCGTTGAACGGTTTTGTCCATTTATCACAGAAAGTTGGTTTTTTGACAAAGAAGAACAATAAAAAGTGTACAACGAGCAACTTTTATTGTCCGAAGTTGCTCAACTCTCTCTATGGAGGAGCTTTTAACGGTTTTGTCTATTTGTCATAAAAAGTTCGTGTTTTGGCATCGAAATAATCATATAAGCTCATTTTCGAAAAATTTAACATAGAAGAACAATAAAAAGTGTACACCGAGCAACTTAGATTGTCCGAAGTTGCTCTACTCTCTCTATGGAGGAGCTTTTAACGTTTTTGTCCATTTGTCATAGAAAGTTGGTGTTTTGGCATCGAAATAATCCTGGAAGCTCATATTCGTAAAATTTAACATAGAAGAACAATAAAAAGTGTACACCGAGCAACTTTGATTGTCCGAAGTTGCTCTACTCTCTCTATGGAGGAGCTTTTAACGGTTTTGTCCATTTGCCATAGAAAGTTGCTGTTTTGGCATTGAAATAATCGTGGAAGCTTATAGTCGTAAAATTTGACAAAGAAGAACAATAAAAAGTGTACAACGAGCAACTTTGATTGTCCGAAGTTGCTCAACTCTCTCTATGGAGAAGTTTTTACCGGTTTTGTCTATTTGTCAAAGAAAGTTGGTGTTTTGGCATCGAAATAATCATGAAAGCTCATTTTCGTAAAATTTAACATAGAAGAACAATAAAAAGTATACACCGATCAACTTTAATTGTCCGAAGTTGCTCTACTCTCTCTATGGAGGGGCTTTTAACGGTTTTGTCCATTTGTCATAGAAAGTTGGTGTTTTGGCATCGAAATAATCCTGGAAGCTCATTTTCGTAAAATTTAACATGGAAGAACAATAAAAAGTGTACACCGAGCAACTTTGATTGTCCGAAGTTGCTCAACTTTCTCTATGAGGGAGCATTCAACGGTTTTGTCCATTTGTCATAGAAAGTTGGAGTTTTCGCATCGAAATACTCCTGGAAGCTCATTTTCCTAAAATTTAACATAGAAGAACAACAAAAAGTGTACACCGAGCAACTTTAATTTTCCTAAGTTGCTCAACTCTGTCTCTGGAGGAGCTTTTAACGGTTTTGTCCATTTGTCATTTAAAGTTGGTGTTTTGGCATCGAAATAATCCTGGAAGCTCATTTACGTAAAATTTAACATAGAAGAACAATCAAAAGTGTACACCGAGAAACTTTGATAGTCCGAAGTTGCTCAACTCTCTCTATGGAGGAGCTTTTAAATAGAAAGTTGTTGTTTTGGCATCGAAATAATGCTGGAAGCTTATACTCGTAAAATTTGACAAAGAAGAACAATAAAAAGTGTACACCGAGCAACTTTGATTGTCCGAAATTGCTCAACTTTCTCTACGGAGGAGCTTTTAACGGTTTTGTCCATTTGTCATAGAAAGTTGCTGTTTTGGCATCGAAATAATCTTGGAAGCTTATACTCATAATATTTGACATAGAAGAAAATTAAAAAGTGTACACCGAGCAACTTTGATAGTCCGAAGTTGCTCAACTCTCTCTATGGAGGAGCTTTTAACGGTTTTGTCCATTTGTCATAGAAAGTTGGTGTTTTGGCATCAAAATAATCCTGGAAGGTCATTTTCGTAAAATTTAACATGGAAGAACAATAAAAAGTGTACACCGAGCAACTTTGATTTTCCGAAGTTTCTCTACTCTCTCTATGGAGGGGATTTGAACGGTTTTGTCAATTTATTACAGAAAGTTGTTGTTTTAACATCGAAATAATCCTGGAAGCTCATTTTCGTAAAATTTAACGTAGAAGAACAATAAAAAGTGTACACCGAGCAACTTTGATAGTCCGAAGTTGCTCAACTCTCTCTATGGAGGAGCTTTTAACGGTTTTGTCCATTTGTCAAAGAAAGTTGCTTTTTTGTCATCGAAATAATCCTGGAAACTTATACTCGTAAAATTTGACAAAAAAGAACAATAAAAAGTGTACACCGAGCAACTTTGATTGTGCGAAGTTGCTCAACTCTCTCTATGGATGAGCTTTTAACGGTTTTGCCTCTTTGTCATAGAAAGTTTGTGTTTTGTCATCAAAATAATCATGGCTGCTCATTTTCGTAAAATTTAACATAGAAGAACAATAAAAAGTGTACACCGAGCAACTTTGATTTTCCGAAGTTGCTCTACTCTCTCTACGGTGGGTCTTTTAACGGTTTTGTCCATTTGTCACAGAAAGTTGGTGTTTTGGCATCGAAATAATCCTAAAAGCTCATTTTTGTAAAATTTAACATAGAAGAACAATAAAAAGTGTACACCGAGCAACTTTGATTGTCCAAAGTTGCTCAAATCTCTCTATGGAGGAGCTTTTAACGGTTTTGTCCATTTGTCATAGAAAGTTGGTGTTTTGGCATCGAAATAATCCTGGAAGTTCATTTTCGTAAAATTTAACATGGAAGAACAATAAAAAGTGTAAACCGAGCAACTTTGATTTTCCGAAGTTTCTCTACTCTCTCTATGGAGGGGATTTGAACGGTTTTGTAAATTTATCACAGAAAGTTGGTGTTTTGGCATCGAAATAATCATGAAAGCTCATTTTCGTAAAATTTAACATAGAAGAACAATAAAAAGTGTACACCGAGCAACTTTGATAGTCCGAAGTTGCTCAACTCTCTCTATGGTGGAGCTTTTAACGGTTTTCTCCATTTGTCAAAGAAGGTTGCTTTTTTGGCATCGAAATAATCCTGGAAGCTTATACTCGTAAAATTTGACAAAGAAGAAAAATAAAAAGTGTACACCGAGCAACTTTGATTGTGCGAAGTTGCTCAACTCTCTCTATGGAGGAGCTTTTAACGATTTTGTCTATTTGTCATAGAAAGTTTGTGTTTTGGCATCGAAATAATCATGGAAGCTCATTTTCGTAAAATTTAACATAGAAGAACAATAAAAAGTGTACACCGAGCAACTTTGATTTTCCGAAGTTGCTCTACTCTCTCTATGGAGGGGATTTGAACGGTTTTGTCCATTTGTCATAGAAAGTTGCTGTTTTGGCATCGAAATAATCCTGGAAGGTTATAGTCGTAAAATTTGACAAAGAAGAACAATAAAAAGTGTACAACGAGCAACTTTGATTGTCCGAAGTTGCTCAACTCTCTCTATGGAGAAGCTTTTAACGGTTTTGTCTATTTGTCACAGAAAGTTGGTGTTTTGGCATAGAAATAATCCTAAAAGCTCATTTTTGTAAAATTTAACATAGAAGAACAATAAAAAGTGTACACGGAGCAACTTTGATTGTCCAAAGTTGCTCAACTCTCTCTATGGAGGAGCTTTTAACGGTTTTGTCCATTTGTCATAGAAAGTTGGTGTTTTGGCATCGAAATAATCCTGGAAGGTCATTTTCGTAAAATTTAACATGGAAGAACAATAAAAAGTGTACACCGAGCAACTTTGACTTTCCGAAGTTTCTCTTCTCTCTCTATGGAGGGGATTTGAACGGTTTTGTCAATTTATCACAGAAAGTTGGTGTTTTGGCATCGAAATAATCATGAATGGTCATTTTCGTAAAATTTAACATAGAAGAACAATAAAAAGTGTACACCGAGCAACGTTGATAGTCCGAAGTTGCTCAACTCTCTCTATGGAGGAGCTTTTAACGGTTTTCTCCATTTGTCATAGAAAGTTGGTGTTTTGGCATCGAAATAATCCTGGAAGCTCATTTTCGTAAAATTTAACATGGAAGAACAATAAAAAGTGTACACCGAGCAACTTTGATTGTCCGAAGTTGCTCAACTCTCTCTATGGAGGAGCTTTTAACGGTTTTGTCCATTTGTCATAGAAAGTTGCTGTTTTGGCATCGAAATAATCCTGGAAGCTTATAGTCGTAAAATTTGACAAAGAAGAACAATAAAAAGTGTACAACGAGCAACTTTGATTGTCCGAAGTTGCTCAACTCTCTCTATGGAGGGGATTTGAACGGTTTTGTCCATTTATCACAGAAAGTTGGTGTTTTGGCATCGAAATAATCCTAAAAGCTCATTTTCGTAAAATTTAACATGGAAGAATAATAAAAAGTGTACACCGAGCAACTTTTATTTTCCGAAGTTGCTCAACTCTCTTTATGGAGGAGCTTTTAACGGTTTTGTCCATTTGTCATAGAAAGTTGGTGTTTTGGCATCGAAATAATCCTGGAAGCTCATTTTCGTTAAATTTAACATAGAAGAACAATAAAAAGTTTACACCGAGCAACTTTGATAGTCCGAAGTTGCTCAACTCTCTCTATGGAGGAGCTTTTAACGGTTTTGTCTATTTGTCATAGAAAGTTGCTGTTTTGGCATCGAAATAATCCAGGAAGCTTATAGTCGTAAAATTTGACAAAGAAGAACAATAAAAAGTGTACAACAAGCAACTTTGATTGTCCGAAGTTGCTCAACTCTCTCTATGGAGGGGATTTGAACGGTTTTGTCCATTTATCACAGAAAGTTGGTGTTTTGGCATCGAAATAATCCTAAAAGCTCATTTTCTTGAAATTTAACATAGAAGAAAAATAAAAAGTGTACACCGAGCAACTTTGATTTTCCGAAGTTGCTCAACTCTCTCTATGGAGGAGCTTTTAACGGTTTTCTCCATTTGTCATAGAAAGTTGGTCTTTTGGCATCGAAATAATCCTGGAAGCTCATTTTCGTAAAATTTAACATGGAAGAACAATAAAAAGTGTACACCGAGCAACTTCGATTGTCCGAAGTTGCTCAACTCTCTCTATGGAGGAGCTTTTAACGGTTTTCTCCATTTGTCAAAGAAGGTTGCTTTTTTGGCATCGAAATAATCCTGGAAGCTTATACTAGTAAAATTTGACAAAGAAGAACAATAAAAAGTGTACACCGAGCAACTTTGATTGTGCGAAGTTGCTCAACTCTCTCTATGGAGGAGCTTTTAACGGTTTTGTCTATTTGTCATAGAAAGTTTGTGTTTTGGCATCGAAATAATCATGGAAGCTCATTTTCGTAAAATTTAACATAAAAGAACAATAAAAAGTGTACACCGAGCAACTTTGATTGTCCAAAGTTGCTCAACTCTCTCTATGGAGGAGCTTTTAACGGTTTTGTCCATTTGTCATAGAAAGTTGGTGTTTTGGCATCGAAATAATCCTGGAAGCTCATTTTCGTTAAATTTAACATAGAAGAACAATAAAAAACTTACACCGAGCAACTTTGATAGTCCGAAGTTGCTCAACTCTCTCTATGGAGGAGCTTTTAACGGTTTTGTCCATTTGTCATAGAAAGTTGCTGTTTTGGCATCGAAATAATCCAGGAATCTTATAGTCGTAAAATTTGACAAAGAAGAACAATAAAAAGTGTACAACAAGCAACTTTGATTGTCCGAAGTTGCTCAACTCTCTCTATGGAGGGGATTTGAACGGTTTTGTCCATTTATCACAGAAAGTTGGTGTTTTGGCATCGAAATAATCCTAAAAGCTCATTTTCGTGAAATTTAACATAGAAGAAAAATAAAAAGTGTACACCGAGCAACTTTGATTTTCCGAAGTTGCTCAACTCTCTCTATGGAGGAGCTTTTAACGGTTTTCTCCATTTGTCATAGAAAGTTGGTGTTTTGGCATCGAAATAATCCTGGAAGCTCATTTTCGTAAAATTTAACATGGAAGAACAATAAAAAGTGTACACCGAGCAACTTCGATTGTCCGAAGTTGCTCAACTCTCTCTATGGGGGAGCTTTTAACGGTTTTCTCCATTTGTCAAAGAAGGTTGCTTTTTTGGCATCGAAATAATCCTGGAAGCTTATACTAGTAAAATTTGACAAAGAAGAACAATAAAAAGTGTACACCGAGCAACTTTGATTGTGCGAAGTTGCTCAACTCTCTCTATGGAGGAGCTTTTAACGGTTTTGTCTATTTGTCATAGAAAGTTTGTGTTTTGGCATCGAAATAATCATGGAAGCTCATTTTCGTAAAATTTAACATAGAAGAACAATAAAAAGTGTACACCGAGCAACTTTGATTTTCCGAATTTGCTCTACTCTCTCTATGGAGGGGATTTGAACGGTTTTGTCCATTTGTCATAGAAAGTTGCTGTTTTGGCATTGAAATAATCCTGGAAGGTTATAGTCGTAAAATTTGACAAAGAAGAACAATAAAAAGTGTACAACGAGCAACTTTGATTGTCCGAAGTTGCTCAACTCTCTCTATGGAGAATCTTTTAACGGTTTTGTCTATTTGTCACAGAAAGTTGGTGTTTTGGCATAGAAATAATCCTAAAAGCTCATTTTTGTAAAATTTAACATAAAAGAACAATAAAAAGTGTACACCGAGCAACTTTGATTGTCCAAAGTTGCTCAACTCTCTCTATGGAGGAGCTTTTAACGGTTTTGTCCATTTGTCATAGAAAGTTGGTGTTTTGGTATCGAAATAATCCTGGAAGGTCATTTTCGTAAAATTTAACATGTAAGAACAATAAAAAGTGTACACCGAGCAACTTTGACTTTCCGAAGTTTCTTTACTCTCTCTATGGAGGGGATTTATACGGTTTTGTCAATTTATCACAGAAAGTTGGTGTTTTGGCATCGAAATAATCATGAATGCTCATTTTCGTAAAATTTAACATAGAAGAACAATAAAAAGTGTACACCGAGCAACTTTGATAGTCCGAAGTTGCTCAATTCTCTCTATGGAGGAGCTTTTAACGGTTTTCTCCATTTGTCATAGAAAGTTGGTGTTTTGGCATCGAAATAATCCTGGAAGCTCATTTTCTTAAAATTTAACATGGAAGAACAATAAAAAGTGTACACCGAGCAACTTTGATTGTCCGAAGTTGCTCAACTCTCTCTATGGAGGAGCTTTTAACGGTTTTGTCCATTTGTCATAGAAAGTTGCTGTTTTGGCATCGAAATAATCCTGGAAGCTTATAGTCGTAAAATTTGACAAAGAAGAACAATAAAAAGTGTACAACGAGCAACTTTGATTGTCCGAAGTTGCTCAACTCTCTCTATGGAGGGGATTTGAACGGTTTTGTCCATTTATCACAGAAAGTTGGTGTTTTGACATCGAAATAATCCTAAAAGCTCATTTTCGTAAAATTTAACTTGGAAGAATAATAAAAAGTGTACACCGAGCAACTTTGATTTTCCGAAGTTGCTCAACTCTCTTTATGGAGGAGCTTTTAACGGTTTTGTCCATTTGTCATAGAAAGTTGGTGTTTTGGCATCGAAATAATCCTGGAAGCTCATTTTCGTTAAATTTAACATAGAAGAACAATAAAAAGTGTACACCGAGCAACTTCGATTGTCCGAAGTTGCTCAACTCTCTCTATGGAGGAGCTTTTAACGATTTTCTACATTTGTCAAAGAAGGTTGCTTTTTTGGCATCGAAATAATCCTGGAAGCTTATACTAGTAAAATTTGACAAAGAAGAACAATAAAAAGTGTACACCGAGCAACTTTGATTGTGCGAAGTTGCTCAACTCTCTCTACGGAGGAGCTTTTAACGGTTTTGTCTATTTGTCATAGAAAGTTTGTGTTTTGGCATCGAAATAATCATGGAAGCTCATTTTCGTAAAATTTAACATAGAAGAACAATAAAAAGTGTACACCGAGCAACTTTGATTTTCCGAATTTGCTCTACTCTCTCTATGGAGGGGATTTGAACGGTTTTGTCCATTTGTCATAGAAAGTTGCTGTTTTGGAATCGAAATAATCCTGGAAGGTTATAGTCGTAAAATTTGACAAAGAAGAACAATAAAAAGTGTACAACGAGCAACTTTGATTGTCCGAAGTTGCTCAACTCTCTCTATGGAGAAGCTTTTAACGGTTTTGTCTATTTGTCACAGAAAGTTGGTGTTTTGGCATAGAAATAATCCTAAAAGCTCATTTTTGTAAAATTTAACATAAAAGAACAATAAAAAGTGTACACCGAGCAACTTTGATTGTCCAAAGTTGCTCAACTCTCTCTATGGAGGAGCTTTTAACGGTTTTGTCCATTTGTCACAGAAAGTTGGTGTTTTGGTATCGAAATAATCCTGGAAGGTCATTTTCGTAAAGTTTAACATGGAAGAACAATAAAAAGTGTACACCGAGCAACTTTGACTTTCCGAAGTTTCTCTACTCTCTCTATGGAGGGGATTTGAACGGTTTTGTCAATTTATCACAGAAAGTTGGTGTTTTGGCATCGAAATAATCATGAAAGCTCATTTTCGTAAAATTTAACATAGAAGAACAATAAAAAGTGTACACCGAGCAACTTTGATAGTCCGAAGTTGCTCAACTCTCTCTATGGAGGAGCTTTTAACGGTTTTCTCCATTTGTCATAGAAAGTTGGTGTTTTGGCATCGAAATAATCCTGGAAGCTCATTTTCGTAAAATTTAACATGGAAGAACAATAAAAAGTGTACACCGAGCAACTTTGATTGTCCGAAGTTGCTCAACTCTCTCTATGGAGGAGCTTTTAACGGTTTTCTCCATTTGTCATAGAAAGTTGCTGTTTTGGCATCGAAATAATCCTGGAAGCTTATAGTCGTAAAATTTGACAAAGAAGAACAATAAAAAGTGTACAACGAGCAACTTTGATTGTCCGAAGTTGCTCAACTCTCTCTATGGAGGGGATTTGAACGGTTTTGTCCATTTATCACAGAAAGTTGGTGTTTTGGCATCGAAATAATCCTAAAAGCTCATTTTCGTAAAATTTAACATGGAAGAATAATAAAAAGTGTACACCGAGCAACTTTGATTTTCCGAAGTTGCTCAACTCTCTTTATGGAGGAGCTTTTAACGGTTCTGTCCATTTGTCATAGAAAGTTGGTGTTTTGGCATCGAAATAATCCTGGAAACTCATTTTCGTTAAATTTAACATAGAAGAACAATAAAAAGTGTACACCGAGCAACTTTGATAGTCCGAAGTTGCTCAACTCTCTCTATGGAGGAGCTTTTAACGGTTTTGTCTATTTGTCATAGAAAGTTGCTGTTTTGGCATCGAAATAATCCTGGAAGCTTATAGTCGTAAAATTTGACAAAGAAGAACAATAAAAAGTGTACAACAAGCAACTTTGATTGTCCGAAGTTGCTCAACTCTCTCTATGGAGAAGCTTTTAACGGTTTTGTCTATTTGTCATAGAAAGTTGTTGTTTTGGCATCGAAATAATCATGGAAGCTCATTTTCGTAAAATTTAACATAGAAGAAAAATAAAAAGTGTACACCGAGCAACTTTGATTTTCCAAAGTTGCTCTACTCTCTCTATTGAGGGCTTTGAACTGTTTTGTCCATTTATCAGAGAAAAATGGTGTTTTGGCATCGAAATAATCCTAAAAGCTCATTTTCGTAAAATTTAACATAGAAGAACAATAAAAAGTGTACACCAAGCAACTTTGATTGTCCGAAGTTGCTCAACTCTCTCTATGATGGAACTTTCAACGGTTTTGTCCATTTGTCATAGAAAGTTGGTGTTTTGGCAGCGAAATAATCCTGGAAGCTCATTTTCGTAAAATTTAACGTGGATGAATAATAAAAAGTGTACACCGAGCAACTTTGATTTTCCGAAGTTGCTCAACTCTCTTTATGGAGGAGCTTTTAACGATTTTGTCCATTTGTCATAGAAAGTTGGTGTTTTGGCATCGAAATAATCCTGGAAGCTCATTTTCGTTAAATTTAACATAGAAGAACAATAAAAAGTCTACACCGAGCAACTTTGATAGTCCGAACTTGCTCAACTCTCTCTATGGAGGAGCTTTTAACGGTTTTGTCCATTTGTCATAGAAAGTTGCTGTTTTGGCATCGAAATAATCCTGGAAGGTTATAGTCGTAAAATTTGACAAAGAAGAACAATAAAAAGTGTACAACGAGCAACTTTGATTGTCCGAAGTTGCTCAACTCTCTCTATGGAGGACCTTTTAACGGTTTTGTCCATTTGTCATAGAAAGTCGGTGTTTTGGCATCGAAATAATCCTGGAAGCTCATTTTCGTAAAATTTAACCTGGAAGAACAATAAAAAGTATACACCGAGCAACTTTGATTGTCCGAAGTTGCTCTACTCTCTCTATGGAGGAGCTTTTAACGATTTTGTTCATTTGTCATAGAAATTTGGTGTTTTGGCATCGAAATAATCCTGGAAGCTCATTTTCGTAAAATTTAACCTGGAAGAACAATAAAAAGTGTACACCGAGCAACTTTGATTGTCCGAAGTTGCTCAACTCTCTCTATGAGGGAGCTTTCAGCGGTTTTGTCCATTTGTCATAGAAAGTTGGTGTTTTGGCATCGAAATAATCCTGGAAGCTCATTTTCATAAAATTTAACATAGAAGAACAATAAAAAGTTTACACCGAGCAACTTTGACTGTCCGAAGTTGCTCAACTCTTTCTATGGGAGATCTTTTAACTGTTTTGTCCATTTCTCATAGAAAGTTGTTATTTTGGCATAGAAATAATCCTGGAAGCTCATTTTCGTTAAATTTAACATAGAAGAACAATAAAAAGTGTACACCGAGCAACTTTGATTGTCCGAAGTTGCTCAACTCTCTCTATGAGGGAGCTTTCAGTGGTTTTGTCCATTTGTCATAGAAAGTTGGTCTTTTGGCATCGAAATAATCCTGGAAGCTCATTTTCATAAAATTTAACATAGAAGAACAATAAAAAGTGTACACCGAGAAAATTTGATTTTTCGAAGTTGCTCAACTCTCTTTATGGAGGCGCTTTTAACGGTTTTGTCCATTTGTCATAGAAAGTTGGTGTTTTGGCATCGAAATAATCCTGGAAGCTCATTTTCGTTAAATTTAACATAGAAGAACAATAAAAAGTGTGCACCGAGCAACTTTGATAGTCCGAAGTTGCTCAACCCTCTCTATGGAGAAGCTTTTAACGGTTTTGTCCATTTGTCATTTAAAGTTGGTGTTTTGGCATCGAAATAATCATGAAAGCTCATTTTCGTAAAATTTAACATAGAAGAACAATCAAAAGTGTACACCGAGAAACTTTCATAGTCCGAAGTTGCTCAACTCTCTCTATGGAGGAGCTTTTAAAAAGAAAGTTGTTGTTTTGGCATCGAAATAATGCTGGAAGCTTATACTCGTAAAATTTGACAAAGAAGAACAATAAAAAGTGTACACCGAGCAACTTTGATTGTCCGAAATTGCTCAACTTTCTCTACGGAGGAGCTTTTAACGGTTTTGTCCATTTGTCATAGAAAGTTGCTGTTTTGGCATCGAAATAATCTTGGAAGCTTATACTCATAATATTTGACATAGAAGAACAATAAAAAGTGTACACCGAGCAACTTTGATAGTCCGAAGTTGCTCAACTCTCTCTATGGAGGAGCTTTTAACGGTTTTGTCCATTTGTCATAGAAAGTTGCTGTTTTGGCATCGAAGTAATCCTGGAAGCTTATAGTCGTAAAATTTGACAAAGAAGAAAAATAAAAAGTGTACAACGAGCAACTTTGATTGTCCGAAGTTGCTCGACTCTCTCTATGGAGAAGCTTTTAACGGTTTTGTCTATTTGTCATAGAAAGTTGTTGTTTTGGCATCGAAATAATCATGGAAGGTCATTTTCGTAAAATTTAACATAGAAGAAAAATAAAAAGTGTACACCGAGCAATTTTGATTTTCCGAAGTTGCTCTACTCTCTCTATTGAGGGGCTTTGAACGGTTTTGTCCATTTATCACAGAAAGTTGGTGTTTTGGCATCGAAATAATCCTAAAAGCTCATTTTCGTAAAATTTAACATAGAAGAACAATAAAAAGTGTACACCGAGCAACTTTTATTGTCCGAAGTTGCTCAACTCTCTCTATGATGGAACTTTCAGCGGTTTTGTCCATTTGTCATAGAAAGTTGGTGTTTTGGCATCGAAATAATCCTGGAAGCTCATTTTCGTAAAATTTAACATGGAAGAATAATAAAAAGTGTACACCGAGCAACTTTGATTTTCCGAAGTTGCTCAACTCTCTTTATGGAGGAACTTTTAACGGTTTTGTCCATTTGTCATAGAAAGTTGGTGTTTTGGCATCGAAATAATCCTGGAAGCTCATTTTCGTAAAATTTAACATAGAAGAACAATAAAAAGTGTACACCGAGCAACTTTGATAGTCCGAAGTTGCTCAACTCTCTCTATGGAGGAGCTTTTAACAGTTTTGTCAATTTGTCATAGAAAGTTGCTGTTTAGACATCGAAATAATCCAGGAAGCTCATTTTCGAAAAATTTAACTTAGAAGAACAATAAAAAGTGTACACCGAGCAACTTTGATAGTCTGAAGTTGCTCAACTCTCTCTATGAAGGAGCTTTTAACGGTTTTGTCCATTTGTCAAAGAAAGTTGCTTTTTTGTCATCGAAATAATCCTGGAAACTTATACTCGTAAAATTTGACAAAGAAGAACAATAAAAAGTGTACACCGAGCAACTTTGATTGTGCGAAGTTGCTCAACTCTCTCTATGAGGGAGCTTTCAACGGTTTTGTCTATTTGTCATAGAAAGTTGGAGTTTTCGCATCGAAATACTCCTGGAAGCTCATTTTCGTTAAATTTAACATAGAAGAACAATAAAAAGTGTACACCGAGCAACTTTGATAGTCTGAAGTTGCTCAACTCTCTCCATGGAGGAGCTTTTAACGGTTTTGTCCATTTGTCATAGAAAGTTGCTGTTTTGGCATCGAAATAATCCTGGAAGCTTATAGTCGTAAAATTTGACAAAGAAGAACAATAAAAAGTGTACAACGAGCAACTTTGATTGTCCGAAGTTGCTCAACTCTCTCTATGGAGAAGCTTTTAACGGTTTTGTCTATTTGTCATAGAAAGTTGGTGTTTTGGCATCGAAATAATCATGAAAGCTCATTTTCGTAAAATTTAACATAGAAGAACAATAAAAAGTGTACACCGAGCAACTTTGATAGTCCGAAGTTGCTCAACTCTCTCTATGGAGGAGCTTTTAACGGTTTTGTCCATTTGTCAAAGAAAGTTGCTTTTTTGGCATCGAAATAATCCTGGAAACTTATACTCATAATATTTGACATAGAAGAAAATTAAAAAGTTTACACCGAGCAACTTTGATAGTCCGAAGTTGCTCAACTCTCTTTATGAAGGAGCTTTTAACGGTTTTGTCTATTTGTCATAGAAAGTTGGTGTTTTGGCATCGAAATAATCCTAGAAGCTCATTTTCGTTAAATTTAACATAGAAGAACAATAAAAAGTGTACACCGAGCAACTTTGATAGTCCGAAGTTGCTCAACTCTCTCTATGGAGGAGCTTTTAAATAGAAAGTTGTTGTTTTGGCATCGAAATAATCCTGGAAGCTTATAGTCGTAAAATTTGACAAAGAAGAACAATAAAAAGTGTACAACGAGCAACTTTGATTGTCCGAAGTTGCTCCACTCTCTCTATGGAGAAGCTTTTAACGGTTTTGTCTATTTGTCATAGAAAGTTGGTGTTTTGGCATCGAAATAATCATGAAAGCTCATTTTCGTAAAATTTAACATAGAAGAACAATAAAAAGTGTACACCGAGTAACTTTGATTGTCCGAAGTTGCTCTACTCTCTCTATGGAGGAGCTTTTAACGGTTTTATCCATTTATCATAGAAAGTTGGTGTTTTGGCATCGAAATAATCCTGGAAGCTCATTTTCGTAAAATTTAACATGGAAGAACAATAAAAAGTGTACACCGAGCAACTTTGATTGTAGGAAGTTGCTCAACTCTCTCTATGAGGTAGCTTTCAACGGTTTTGTCCATTTGTCATAGAAAGTTGGAGTTTTCGCATCGAAATACTCCTGGAAGCTCATTTTCCTAAAATTTAACATGGAAGAACAACAAAAAGTGTACACCGAGCAACTTTAATTTTCCGAAGTTGCTCAACTCTCTCTCTGGAGGAGCTTTAAATGGTTTTGTCCATTTGTCATTTAAAGTTGGTGTTTTGGCATCGAAATAATCCTTGAAGCGCATTTACGTAAAATTTAACATAGAAGAACAATCAAAAGTGTACACCGAGAAACTTTGATAGGCCGAAGTTGCTCAACTCTATCTATGGAGGAGCTTTTAAATAGAAAGTTGTTGTTTTGGTATCGAAATAATGCTGGAAGCTTATACTCGTAAAATTTGACAAAGAAGAACAATAAAAAGTGTACACCGAGCAACTTTGATTGTCCGAAATTGCTCAACTTTCTCTACGGAGGAGTTTTAACGGTTTTGTCCATTTGTCATAGAAAGTTACTGTTTTGGCATCGAAATAATCTTTGAAGCTTATACTCATAATATTTGACATAGAAGAAAATTAAAAAGTGTACACCGAGCAACTTTGATAGTCCGAAGTTGCTCAACTCTCTTTATGAAGGAGCTTTTAACAGTTTTGTCTATTTCTCATAGAAAGTTGGTGTTTTGGCATCGAAATAATCCTTGAAGCACATTTTCGTAAAATTTAACATAGAAGAACAATAAAAAGTGTACACCGAGCAACTTTGATAGTCCGAAGTTGCTCAACTCTCTCTCCGGAGGAGCTTTTAACGGTTTTGTCAATTTTTCATAGAAAGTTGCTGTTTTGACATCGAAATAATCGTGGAAGCTCATTTTAGTAAAATTTAACATAGAAGAACAATAAAAAGTGTACACCGAGCAACTTTGATAGTCCGAAGTTGCTCAACTCTCTCTATGTAGGAGCTTTTAACGGTTTTGTCCATTTGTCAAAGAAAGTTGCTTTTTTGGCATCGAAATAATCCTGGAAACTTATACTCATAATATTTGACATAGAAGAAAATTAAAAAGTGTACAACGAGCAACTTTGATAGTCCGAAGTTGCTCAACTCTCTTTATGAAGGAGCTTTTAATGGTTTTGTCTATTTGTCATAGAAAGTTGGTGTTTTGACATCGAAATAATCGTGGAAGCTCATTTTCGTTAAATTTAACATAGAAGAACAATAAAAAGTGTACACCGAGCAACTTTGATACTCCGAAGTTGCTCAACTCTCTCTATGGAGGAGCTTTTAACGGTTTTGTCCATTTGTCATAGAAAGTTGCTGTTTTGGCATCGAAATAATCCTGGAAGCTTATAGTCGTAAAATTTGACAAAGAAGAACAATAAAAAGTGTACAACGAGCAGCTTTGATTGTCCGAAGTTGCTCAACTCTCTCTATGGAGAAGCTTTTAACAGTTTTGTCTATTTGTCATAGAAAGTTGGTGTTTTGGCATCGAAATAATCATGAAAGCTCATTTTCGTAAAATTTAACACAGAAGAACAATAAAAAGTGTACACCGAGTAACTTTGATTGTCCGAAGTTGCTCTACTCTCTCTATGGAGGAGCTTTTAACGGTTTTATCCATTTGTCATAGAAAGTTGGTGTTTTGGCATCGAAATAATCCTGGAAGCTCATTTTCGTAAAATTTAACATGGAAGAACAATAAAAAGTGTACACCGAGCAACTTTGATTGTCCGAAGTTGCTCAACTCTCTCTATGAGGGAGCATTCAACGGTTTTGTCCATTTGTCATAGAAAGTTGGAGTTTTCGCATCGAAATACTCCTGGAAACTCATTTTCCTAAAATTTAACATAGAAGAACAACAAAAAGTGTACATCGAGCAACTTTAATTTTCCGAAGTTGCTCAACTCTCTCTCTCGAGGAGCTTTTAACGGTTTTGTCCATTTGTCATTTAAAGTTGGTGTTTTGGCATCGAAATAATCCTGGAAGCTCATTTACGTAAAATTTAATATAGAAGAACAATCAAAAGTGTACACCAGGAAACTTTGATAGTCCGAAGTTGCTCAACTCTCTCTATGGAGGAGCTTTTAAATAGAAAGTTGTTGTTTTGGCATCGAAATAATGCTGGAAGCTTATACTCATAAAATTTGACAAAGAAGAACAATAAAAAGTGTACACCGAGCAACTTTGATTGTCCGAAATTGCTCAACTTTCTCTACGGAGGAGCTTTTAACGGTTTTGTCCATTTGTCATAGAAAGTTGCTGTTTTGTCATCGAAATAATCTTGGAAGCTTATACTCATAATATTTGACATAGAAGAAAATTAAAAAGTGTACACCGAGCAACTTTTATAGTCCGAAGTTGCTCAACTCTCTTTATGAAGGAGCTTTTAACAGTTTTGTCTATTTCTCATAGAAAGTTGGTGTTTTGGCATCGAAATAATCATGAAAGCTCATTTTCGTAAAATTTAACATAGAAGAACAATAAAAAGTGTACACCGAGTAACTTTGATTGTCCGAAGTTGCTCTACTCTCTCTATGGAGGAGCTTTTAACGGTTTTATCCATTTGTCATAGAAAGTTGGTGTTTTGGCATCGAAATAATCCTGGAAGCTCATTTTCGTAAAATTTAACATGGAAGAACAATAAAAAGTGTACACCGAGCAACTTTGATTATCCGAAGTTGATCAACTCTCTCTATGAGGGAGCATTCAACGGTTTTGTCCATTTGTCATAGAAAGTTGGAGTTTTCGCATCGAAATACTCCTGGAAACTCATTTTCCTAAAATTTAACATAGAAGAACAACAAAAAGTGTACATCGAGCAACTTTAATTTTCCGAAGTTGCTCAACTCTCTCTCTCGAGGAGCTTTTAACGGTTTTGTCCATTTGTCATTTAAAGTTGGTGTTTTGGCATCGAAATAATCCTGGAAGCTCATTTACGTAAAATTTAATATAGAAGAACAATCAAAAGTGTACACCGGGAAACTTTGATAGTCCGAAGTTGCTCAACTCTCTCTATGGAGGAGCTTTTAAATAGAAAGTTGTTGTTTTGGCATCGAAATAATGCTGGAAGCTTATACTCGTAAAATTTGACAAAGAAGAACAATAAAAAGTGTACACCGAGCAACTTTGATTGTCCGAAATTGCTCAACTTTCTCTACGGAGGAGCTTTTAACGGTTTTGTCCATTTGTCATAGAAAGTTGCTGTTTTGGCATCGAAATAATCTTGGAAGCTTATACTCATAATATTTGACATAGAAGAAAATTAAAAACTGTACACCGAGCAACTTTTATAGTCCGAAGTTGCTCAACTCTCTTTATGAAGGAGCTTTTAACAGTTTTGTCTATTTCTCATAGAAAGTTGGTGTTTTGGCATCGAAATAATCTTGGAAGCTCATTTTCGTAAAATTTAACATAGAAGAACAATAAAAAGTGTACACCGAGCAACTTTGATAGTCCGAAGTTGCTCAACCCTCTCTCTGGAGGAGCTTTTAACGGTTTTGTCAATTTGTCATAGAAAGTTGGTGTTTTGGCATCGAAATAATCCTGGAAGCTCATTTTCGTTAAATTTAACATAGAAGAACAATAAAAAGTGTACACCGAGCAACTTTGATAGTCCGAAGTTGCTCAACTCTCTCTATGGAGGAGCTTTTAACGGTTTTGTCCATTTGTCAAAGAAAGTTTCTTTTTTGGCATCGAAATAATCCTGGAAACTTATACTCGTAAAATTTGACAAAGAAGAACAATAAAAAGTGTACACCGAGCAACTTTGATTGTGCGAAGTTGCTCAACTCTCTCTATGGAGGAGCTTTTAACAGTTTTGCCTCTTTGTCATAGAAAGTTTGTGTTTTGGCATCAAAATAATCATGGCTGCTCATTTTCGTAAAATTTAACATAGAAGAACAATAAAAAGTGTACACCGAGCAACTTTGATTTTCCGAAGTTGCTCTACTCCCTCTATGGTGGGTCTTTTAACGGTTTTGTCCATTTGTCACAGAAAGTTGGTGTTTTGGCTTCGAAATAATCCTAAAAGCTCATTTTTGTAAAATTTAACATAGAAGAACAATAAAAAGTGTACACCGAGCAACTTTGATTGTCCAAAGTTGCTCAACTCTCTCTATGGAGGAGCTTTTAACGGTTTTGTCCATTTGTCATAGAAAGTTGGTGTTTTGGCATCGAAATAATCCTGGAAGGTCATTTTCGTAAAATTTAACATGGAAGAACAATAAAAAGTGTACACCGAGCAACTTTGATTTTCCGAAGTTTCTCTACTCTCTCTATGGAGGGGATTTGAACGGTTTTGTCAATTTATCACAGAAAGTTGGTGTTTTGGCATCGAAATAATCTTAAAAGCTCATTTTCGTAAAATTTAACATAGAAGAAAAATAAAAAGTGTACACCGAGCAACTTTGATTTTCCGAAGTTTCTCTACTCTCTCTATGGAGGGGATTTGAACGGTTTTGTCAATTTATCACAGAAAGTTGGTGTTTTGGCATCGAAATAATCTTAAAAGCTCATTTTCGTAAAATTTAACATAGAAGAAAAATAAAAAGTGTACACCGAGCAACTTTGATTTTCCGAAGTTGCTCAACTCTCTTTATGGAGGAGCTTTTAACGGTTTTGTCCATTTGTCATAGAAAGTTGGTGTTTTGGCATCGAAATAATCCTGGAAGGTCATTTTCGTTAAATTTAACATAGAGGAACAATAAAAAGTGTACACCGAGCAACTTTGATAGTCCGAAGTTGCTCAACTCTCTCTATGGAGGAGCTTTTAACGGTTTTGTCAATTTGTCATAGAAAGTTGCTGTTTTGACATCGAAATAATCCAGGAAGCTCATTTTCGTAAAATTTGACAAAGAAGAACAATAAAAAGTGTACAACGAGCAACTTTGATAGTCCGAAGTTGCTCAACTCTCTCTATGGAGGAGCTTTTAACGGTTTTGTCCATTTGTCATAGAAAGTTGGTGTTTTGGCATCGAAATAATCCTGGAACCTCATTTTCGTAAAATTTAACCTGGAAGAACAATAAAAAGTGTACACCGAGCAACTTTGATTATCCGAAGTTGCTCAACTCTCTCTATGAGGGAGCTTTCAGCGGTTTTGTCCATTTGTCATAGAAAGTTGGTGTTTTAGCATCGAAATAATCCTGGAACCTCATTTTCGTAAAATTTAACCTGGAAGAACAATAAAAAGTGTACACCGAGCAACTTTGATTGTCCGAAGTTGCTCAACTCTCTCTATGGGAGAGCTTTTAACGGTTTTGTCCATTTGTCATAGAAAGTTGTTGTTTTGGCATAGAAATAATCCTGGAAGCTTAAACTCGTAAAATTTGACAAAGAAGAACAATAAAAAGTGTACAACGAACAACTTTGATTGTCCGAAGTTGCTCAACACTCTCTATGGAGGAGCTTTTAACGGTTTTGTCTATTTGTCATAAAAAGTTCGTGTTTTGGCATCGAAATAATCATGTAAGCTCATTTTCGAAAAATTTAACTTAGAAGAACAATAAAATGTGTACAACGAGCAACTTCGATTGTCCGAAGTTTCTCTACTCTCTCTCTGGAGGAGCTTTTAACGATTTTGTCCATTTGTCATTTAAAGTTGGTGTTTTGGCATCGAAATAATCCTGGAAGCTCATTTTCGTAAAATTTAACATAGAAGAACAATCAAAAGTGTACACCGAGCAACTTTGATTGTCCGAAGTTGCTCAACTCTCTCTATGAGGGAGCTTTCAACGGTTCTGTCCATTTGTCACAGAAAGTTGTTGTTTTGGCATCGAAATAATGCTGGAAGCTTATACTCGTAAAATTTGACAAAGAAGAACAATAAAAAGTGTACACCGAGCAACTTTGATTGTCCGAAATTGCTCAACTTTCTCTACGGAGGAGCTTTTAACGGTTTTGTCCATTTGTCATAGAAAGTTGCTGTTTTGGCATCGAAATAATCTTGGAAGCTTATACTCATAATATTTGACATAGAAGAAAATTAAAAAGTGTACACCGAGCAACTTTTATAGTCCGAAGTTGCTCAACTCTCTTTATGAAGGAGCTTTTAACAGTTTTGTCTATTTCTCATAGAAAGTTGGTGTTTTGGCATCGAAATAATCTTGGAAGCTCATTTTCGTAAAATTTAACATAGAAGAACAATAAAAAGTGTACACCGAGCAACTTTGATAGTCCGAAGTTGCTCAACCCTCTCTCTGGAGGAGCTTTTAACGGTTTTGTCAATTTGTCATAGAAAGTTGGTGTTTTGGCATCGAAATAATCCTGGAAGCTCATTTTCGTTAAATTTAACATAGAAGAACAATAAAAAGTGTACACCGAGCAACTTTGATAGTCCGAAGTTGCTCAACTCTCTCTATGGAGGAGCTTTTAACGGTTTTGTCCATTTGTCAAAGAAAGTTTCTTTTTTGGCATCGAAATAATCCTGGAAACTTATACTCGTAAAATTTGACAAAGAAGAACAATAAAAAGTGTACACCGAGCAACTTTGATTGTGCGAAGTTGCTCAACTCTCTCTATGGAGGAGCTTTTAACAGTTTTGCCTCTTTGTCATAGAAAGTTTGTGTTTTGGCATCAAAATAATCATGGCTGCTCATTTTCGTAAAATTTAACATAGAAGAACAATAAAAAGTGTACACCGAGCAACTTTGATTTTCCGAAGTTGCTCTACTCCCTCTATGGTGGGTCTTTTAACGGTTTTGTCCATTTGTCACAGAAAGTTGGTGTTTTGGCTTCGAAATAATCCTAAAAGCTCATTTTTGTAAAATTTAACATAGAAGAACAATAAAAAGTGTACACCGAGCAACTTTGATTGTCCAAAGTTGCTCAACTCTCTCTATGGAGGAGCTTTTAACGGTTTTGTCCATTTGTCATAGAAAGTTGGTGTTTTGGCATCGAAATAATCCTGGAAGGTCATTTTCGTAAAATTTAACATGGAAGAACAATAAAAAGTGTACACCGAGCAACTTTGATTTTCCGAAGTTTCTCTACTCTCTCTATGGAGGGGATTTGAACGGTTTTGTCAATTTATCATAGAAAGTTGGTGTTTTGGCATCGAAATAATCTTAAAAGCTCATTTTCGTAAAATTTAACATAGAAGAAAAATAAAAAGTGTACACCGAGCAACTTTGATTTTCCGAAGTTTCTCTACTCTCTCTATGGAGGGGATTTGAACGGTTTTGTCAATTTATCACAGAAAGTTGGTGTTTTGGCATCGAAATAATCTTAAAAGCTCATTTTCGTAAAATTTAACATAGAAGAAAAATAAAAAGTGTACACCGAGCAACTTTGATTTTCCGAAGTTGCTCAACTCTCTTTATGGAGGAGCTTTTAACGGTTTTGTCCATTTGTCATAGAAAGTTGGTGTTTTGGCATCGAAATAATCCTGGAAGGTCATTTTCGTTAAATTTAACATAGAGGAACAATAAAAAGTGTACACCGAGCAACTTTGATAGTCCGAAGTTGCTCAACTCTCTCTATGGAGGAGCTTTTAACGGTTTTGTCAATTTGTCATAGAAAGTTGCTGTTTTGACATCGAAATAATCCAGGAAGCTCATTTTCGTAAAATTTGACAAAGAAGAACAATAAAAAGTGTACAACGAGCAACTTTGATAGTCCGAAGTTGCTCAACTCTCTCTATGGAGGAGCTTTTAACGGTTTTGTCCATTTGTCATAGAAAGTTGGTGTTTTGGCATCGAAATAATCCTGGAACCTCATTTTCGTAAAATTTAACCTGGAAGAACAATAAAAAGTGTACACCGAGCAACTTTGATTATCCGAAGTTGCTCAACTCTCTCTATGAGGGAGCTTTCAGCGGTTTTGTCCATTTGTCATAGAAAGTTGGTGTTTTGGCATCGAAATAATCCTGGAACCTCATTTTCGTAAAATTTAACCTGGAAGAACAATAAAAAGTGTACACCGAGCAACTTTGATTGTCCGAAGTTGCTCAACTCTCTCTATGGGAGAGCTTTTAACGGTTTTGTCCATTTGTCATAGAAAGTTGTTGTTTTGGCATAGAAATAATCCTGGAAGCTTAAACTCGTAAAATTTGACAAAGAAGAACAATAAAAAGTGTACAACGAACAACTTTGATTGTCCGAAGTTGCTCAACACTCTCTATGGAGGAGCTTTTAACGGTTTTGTCTATTTGTCATAAAAAGTTCGTGTTTTGGCATCGAAATAATCATGTAAGCTCATTTTCGAAAAATTTAACTTAGAAGAACAATAAAAAGTGTACACCGAGCAACTTTGATTGTCCGAAGTTTCTCTACTCTCTCTCTGGAGGAGCTTTTAACGATTTTGTCCATTTGTCATTTAAAGTTGGTGTTTTGGCATCGAAATAATCCTGGAAGCTCATTTTCGTGAAATTTAACATAGAAGAACAATCAAAAGTGTACACCGAGCAACTTTGATTGTCCGAAGTTGCTCAACTCTCTTTATGAGGGAGCTTTCAACGGTTCTGTCCATTTGTCATAGAAAGTTGTTGTTTTGGCATCGAAATAATGCTGGAAGCTTATACTCGTAAAATTTGACAAAGAAGAACAATAAAAAGTGTACACCGAGCAACTTTGATTGTCCGAAATTGCTCAACTTTCTCTACGGAGGAGCTTTTAACGGTTTTATCCATTTGTCAAAGAAAGTTGCTGTTTTGGCATTGAAATAATCTTGGAAGCTTATACTCATAATCATGTAAGCTCATTTTCGTAAAATTTAACCTGGAAGAACAATAAAAAGTGTACACCGAGCAACTTTGATTGTCCGAAGTTGCTCAACTCTCTCTATGAGGGAGCTTTCAGCGGTTTTGTCCATTTGTCATAGAAAGTTGGTGTTTTGGCATCGAAATAATCCTGGAAGCTCATTTTCATAAAATTTAACATAGAAGAACAATAAAAAGTTTACACCGAGCAACTTTGACTGTCCGAAGTTGCTCAACTCTCTCTATGGGAGATCTTTTAACTGTTTTGTCCATTTCTCATAGAAAGTTGTTATTTTGGCATAGAAATAATCCTGGAAGCTCATTTTCGTTAAATTTAACATAGAAGAACAATAAAAAGTGTACACCGAGCAACTTTGATTGTCCGAAGTTGCTCAACTCTCTCTATGAGGGAGCTTTCAGTGGTTTTGTCCATTTGTCATAGAAAGTTGGTCTTTTGGCATCGAAATAATCCTGGAAGCTCATTTTCATAAAATTTAACATAGAAGAACAATAAAAAGTGTACACCGAGCAAATTTGATTTTTCGAAGTTGCTCAACTCTCTTTATGGAGGCGCTTTTAACGGTTTTGTCCATTTGTCATAGAAAGTTGGTGTTTTGGCATCGAAATAATCCTGGAAGCTCATTTTCGTTAAATTTAACATAGAAGAACAATAAAAAGTGTGCACCGAGCAACTTTGATAGTCCGAAGTTGCTCAACCCTCTCTATGGAGAAGCTTTTAACGGTTTTGTCCATTTGTCATTTAAAGTTGGTGTTTTGGCATCGAAATAATCATGAAAGCTCATTTTCGTAAAATTTCACATAGAAGAACAATCAAAAGTGTACACCGAGAAACTTTCATAGTCCGAAGTTGCTCAACTCTCTCTATGGAGGAGCTTTTAAAAAGAAAGTTGTTGTTTTGGCATCGAAATAATGCTGGAAGCTTATACTCGTAAAATTTGACAAAGAAGAACAATAAAAAGTGTACACCGAGCAACTTTGATTGTCCGAAATTGCTCAAATTTCTCTACGGAGGAGCTTTTAACGGTTTTGTCCATTTGTCATAGAAAGTTGCTGTTTTGGCATCGAAATAATCTTGGAAGCTTATACTCATAATATTTGACATAGAAGAACAATAAAAAGTGTACACCGAGCAACTTTGATAGTCCGAAGTTGCTCAACTCTCTCTATGGAGGAGCTTTTAACGGTTTTGTCCATTTGTCATAGAAAGTTGCTGTTTTGGCATCGAAGTAATCCTGGAAGCTTATAGTCGTAAAATTTGACAAAGAAGAATAATAAAAAGTGTACAACGAGCAACTTTGATTGTCCGAAGTTGCTCGACTCTCTCTATGGAGAAGCTTTTAACGGTTTTGTCTATTTGTCATAGAAAGTTGTTGTTTTGGCATCGAAATAATCATGGAAGGTCATTTTCGTAAAATTTAACATAGAAGAAAAATAAAAAGTGTACACCGAGCAATTTTGATTTTCCGAAGTTGCTCTACTCTCTCTATTGAGGGGCTTTGAACGGTTTTGTCCATTTATCACAGAAAGTTGGTGTTTTGGCATCGAAATAATCCTAAAAGCTCATTTTCGTAAAATTTAACATAGAAGAACAATAAAAAGTGTACACCGAGCAACTTTTATTGTCCGAAGTTGCTCAACTCTCTCTATGATGGAACTTTCAGCGGTTTTGTCCATTTGTCATAGAAAGTTGGTGTTTTGGCATCGAAATAATCCTGGAAGCTCATTTTCGTAAAATTTAACATGGAAGAATAATAAAAAGTGTACACCGAGCAACTTTGATTTTCCGAAGTTGCTCAACTCTCTTTATGGAGGAACTTTTAACGGTTTTGTCCATTTGTCATAGAAAGTTGGTGTTTTGGCATCGAAATAATCCTGGAAGCTCATTTTCGTAAAATTTAACATAGAAGAACAATAAAAAGTGTACACCGAGCAACTTTGATAGTCCGAAGTTGCTCAACTCTCTCTATGGAGGAGCTTTTAACAGTTTTGTCAATTTGTCATAGAAAGTTGCTGTTTAGACATCGAAATAATCCAGGAAGCTCATTTTCGAAAAATTTAACTTAGAAGAACAATAAAAAGTGTACACCGAGCAACTTTGATAGTCTGAAGTTGCTCAACTCTCTCTATGAAGGAGCTTTTAACGGTTTTGTCCATTTGTCAAAGAAAGTTGCATTTTTGTCATCGAAATAATCCTGGAAACTTATACTCGTAAAATTTGACAAAGAAGAACGATAAAAAGTGTACACCGAGCAACTTTGATTGTGCGAAGTTGCTCAACTCTCTCTATGAGGGAGCTTTCAACGGTTTTGTCTATTTGTCATAGAAAGTTGGAGTTTTCGCATCGAAATACTCCTGGAAGCTCATTTTCGTTAAATTTAACATAGAAGAACAATAAAAAGTGTACACCGAGCAACTTTGATAGTCCGAAGTTGCTCAACTCTCTCCATGGAGGAGCTTTTAACGGTTTTGTCCATTTGTCATAGAAAGTTGCTGTTTTGGCATCGAAATAATCCTGGAAGCTTATAGTCGTAAAATTTGACAAAGAAGAACAATAAAAAGTGTACAACGAGCAACTTTGATTGTCCGAAGTTGCTCAACTCTCTCTATGGAGAAGCTTTTAACGGTTTTGTCTATTTGTCGTAGAAAGTTGGTGTTTTGGCATCGAAATAATCATGAAAGCTCATTTTCGTAAAATTTAACATAGAAGAACAATAAAAAGTGTACACCGAGCAACTTTGATAGTCCGAAGTTGCTCAACTCTCTCTATGGAGGAGCTTTTAACGGTTTTGTCCATTTGTCAAAGAAAGTTGCTTTTTTGGCATCGAAATAATCCTGGAAACTTATACTCATAATATTTGACATAGAAGAAAATTAAAAAGTTTACACCGAGCAACTTTGATAGTCCGAAGTTGCTCAACTCTCTTTATGAAGGAGCTTTTAACGGTTTTGTCTATTTGTCATAGAAAGTTGGTGTTTTGGCATCGAAATAATCCTAGAAGCTCATTTTCGTTAAATTTAACATAGAAGAACAATAAAAAGTGTACACCGAGCAACTTTGATAGTCCGAAGTTGCTCAACTCTCTCTATGGAGGAGCTTTTAACGGTTTTGTCCATTTGTCATAGGAAGTTGCTGTTTTGGCATCGAAATAATCCTGGAAGCTTATAGTCGTAAAATTTGACAAAGAAGAACAATAAAAAGTGTACAACGAGCAACTTTGATTGTCCGAAGTTGCTCAACTCTCTCTATGGAGAAGCTTTTAACGGTTTTGTCTATTTGTCATAGAAAGTTGGTGTTTTGGCATCGAAATAATCATGAAAGCTCATTTTCGTAAAATTTAACATAGAAGAACAATAAAAAGTGTACACCGAGTAACTCTGATTGTCCGAAGTTGCTCTACTCTCTCTATGGAGGAGCTTTTAACGGTTTTATCCATTTATCATAGAAAGTTGGTGTTTTGGCATCGAAATAATCCTGGAAGCTCATTTTCGTAAAATTTAACATGGAAGAACAATAAAAAGTGTACACCGAGCAACTTTGATTGTAGGAAGTTGCTCAACTCTCTCTATGAGGTAGCTTTCAACGGTTTTGTCCATTTGTCGTAGAAAGTTGGAGTTTTCGCATCGAAATACTCCTGGAAGCTCATTTTCCTAAAATTTAACATGGAAGAACAACAAAAAGTGTACACCGAGCAACTTTAATTTTCCGAAGTTGCTCAACTCTCTCTCTGGAGGAGCTTTTAACGGTTTTGTCCATTTGTCATTTAAAGTTGGTGTTTTGGCATCGAAATAATCCTGGAAGCTCATTTACGTAAAATTTAACATAGAAGAACAATCAAAAGTGTACACCGAGAAACTTTGATAGTCCGAAGTTGCTCAACTCTATCTATGGAGGAGCTTTTAAATAAAAAGTTGTTGTTTTGGCATCGAAATAATGCTGGAAGCTTATACTCGTAAAATTTGACAAAGAAGAACAATAAAAAGTGTACACCGAGCAACTTTGATTGTCCGAAATTGCTCAACTTTCTCTACGGAGGAGTTTTAACGGTTTTGTCCATTTGTCATAGAAAGTTGCTGTTTTGGCATCGAAATAATCTTTGAAGCTTATACTCATAATATTTGACATAGAAGAAAATTAAAAAGTGTACACCGAGCAACTTTGATAGTCCGAAGTTGCTCAACTCTCTTTATGAAGGAGCTTTTAACAGTTTTGTCTATTTCTCATAGAAAGTTGGTGTTTTGGCATCGAAATAATCCTTGAAGCACATTTTCGTAAAATTTAACATAGAAGAACAATAAAAAGTGTACACCGAGCAACTTTGATAGTCCGAAGTTGCTCAACTCTCTCTCCGGAGGAGCTTTTAACGGTTTTGTCAATTTGTCATAGAAAGTTGCTGTTTTGACATCGAAATAATCGTGGAAGCTCATTTTAGTAAAATTTAACATAGAAGAACAATAAAAAGTGTACACCGAGCAACTTTGATAGTCCGAAGTTGCTCAACTCTCTCTATGGAGGAGCTTTTAACGGTTTTTTCCATTTGTCAAAGAAAGTTGCTTTTTTGGCATCGAAATAATCCTGGAAACTTATACTCATAATATTTGACATAGAAGAAAATTAAAAAGTGTACACCGAGCTACTTTGATAGTCCGAAGTTGTTCAACTCTCTTTATGAAGGAGCTTTTAATGGTTTTGTCTATTTGTCAAAGAAAGTTGGTGTTTTGACATCGAAATAATCGTGGAAGCTCATTTTCGTTAAATTTAACATAGAAGAACAATAAAAAGTGTACACCGAGCAACTTTGATAGTCCGAAGTTGCTCAACTCTCTCTATGGAGGAGCTTTTAACGGTTTTGTCCATTTGTCATAGAAAGTTGCTGTTTTGGCATCGAAATAATCCTGGAAGCTTATAGTCGTAAAATTTGACAAAGAAGAACAATAAAAAGTGTACAACGAGCAACTTTGATTGTCCGAAGTTGCTCAACTCTCTCTATGGAGAAGCTTTTAACGGTTTTGTCTATTTGTCATAGAAAGTTGGTGTTTTGGCATCGAAATAATCATGAAAGCTCATTTTCGTAAAATTTAACATAGAAGAACAATAAAAAGTGTACACCGAGTAACTTTGATTGTCCGAAGTTGCTCTACTCTCTCTATGGAGGAGCTTTTAACGGTTTTATCCATTTATCATAGAAAGTTGGTGTTTTGGCATCGAAATAATCCTGGAAGCTCATTTTCGTAAAATTTAACATGGAAGAACAATAAAAAGTGTACACCGAGCAACTTTGATTGTAGGAAGTTGCTCAACTCTCTCTATGAGGTAGCTTTCAACGGTTTTGTCCATTTGTCATAGAAAGTTGGAGTTTTCGCATCGAAATACTCCTGGAAGCTCATTTTCCTAAAATTTAACATGGAAGAACAACAAAAAGTGTACACCGAGCAACTTTAATTTTCCGAAGTTGCTCAACTCTCTCTCTGGAGGAGCTTTAAATGGTTTTGTCCATTTGTCATTTAAAGTTGGTGTTTTGGCATCGAAATAATCCTTGAAGCGCATTTACGTAAAATTTAACATAGAAGAACAATCAAAAGTGTACACCGAGAAACTTTGATAGGCCGAAGTTGCTCAACTCTATCTATGGAGGAGCTTTTAAATAGAAAGTTGTTGTTTTGGCATCGAAATAATGCTGGAAGCTTATACTCGTAAAATTTGACAAAGAAGAACAATAAAAAGTGTACACCGAGCAACTTTGATTGTCCGAAATTGCTCAACTTTCTCTACGGAGGAGTTTTAACGGTTTTGTCCATTTGTCATAGAAAGTTGCTGTTTTGGCATCGAAATAATCTTTGAAGCTTATACTCATAATATTTGACATAGAAGAAAATTAAAAAGTGTACACCGAGCAACTTTGATAGTCCGAAGTTGCTCAACTCTCTTTATGAAGGAGCTTTTAACAGTTTTGTCTATTTCTCATAGAAAGTTGGTGTTTTGGCATCGAAATAATCCTTGAAGCACATTTTCGTAAAATTTAACATAGAAGAACAATAAAAAGTGTACACCGAGCAACTTTGATAGTCCGAAGTTGCTCAACTCTCTCTATGAAGGAGCTTTTAACGGTTTTATCCATTTGTCATAGAAAGTTGGTGTTTTGGCATCGAAATAATCCTTGAAGCACATTTTCGTAAAATTTAACATAGAAGAACAATAAAAAGTGTACACCGAGCAACTTTGATAGTCCGAAGTTGCTCAACTCTCTCTCCGGAGGAGCTTTTAACGGTTTTGTCAATTTTTCATAGAAAGTTGCTGTTTTGACATCGAAATAATCGTGGAAGCTCATTTTAGTAAAATTTAACATAGAAGAACAATAAAAAGTGTACACCGAGCAACTTTGATAGTCCGAAGTTGCTCAACTCTCTCTATGTAGGAGCTTTTAACGGTTTTGTCCATTTGTCAAAGAAAGTTGCTTTTTTGGCATCGAAATAATCCTGGAAACTTATACTCATAATATTTGACATAGAAGAAAATTAAAAAGTGTACACCGAGCAACTTTGATAGTCCGAAGTTGCTCAACTCTCTTTATGAAGGAGCTTTTAATGGTTTTGTCTATTTGTCATAGAAAGTTGGTGTTTTGACATCGAAATAATCGTGGAAGCTCATTTTCGTTAAATTTAACATAGAAGAACAATAAAAAGTGTACACCGAGCAACTTTGATACTCCGAAGTTGCTCAACTCTCTCTATGGAGGAGCTTTTAACGGTTTTGTCCATTTGTCATAGAAAGTTGCTGTTTTGGCATCGAAATAATCCTGGAAGCTTATAGTCGTAAAATTTGACAAAGAAGAACAATAAAAAGTGTACAACGAGCAACTTTGATTGTCCGAAGTTGCTCAACTCTCTCTATGGAGAAGCTTTTAACAGTTTTGTCTATTTGTCATAGAAAGTTGGTGTTTTGGCATCGAAATAATCATGAAAGCTCATTTTCGTAAAATTTAACACAGAAGAACAATAAAAAGTGTACACCGAGTAACTTTGATTGTCCGAAGTTGCTCTACTCTCTCTATGGAGGAGCTTTTAACGGTTTTATCCATTTGTCATAGAAAGTTGGTGTTTTGGCATCGAAATAATCCTGGAAGCTCATTTTCGTAAAATTTAACATGGAAGAACAATAAAAAGTGTACACCGAGCAACTTTGATTGTCCGAAGTTGCTCAACTCTCTCTATGAGGGAGCATTCAACGGTTTTGTCCATTTGTCATAGAAAGTTGGAGTTTTCGCATCGAAATACTCCTGGAAACTCATTTTCCTAAAATTTAACATAGAAGAACAACAAAAAGTGTACATCGAGCAACTTTAATTTTCCGAAGTTGCTCAACTCTCTCTCTCGAGGAGCTTTTAACGGTTTTGTCCATTTGTCATTTAAAGTTGGTGTTTTGGCATCGAAATAATCCTGGAAGCTCATTTACGTAAAATTTAATATAGAAGAACAATCAAAAGTGTACACCAGGAAACTTTGATAGTCCGAAGTTGCTCAACTCTCTCTATGGAGGAGCTTTTAAATAGAAAGTTGTTGTTTTGGCATCGAAATAATGCTGGAAGCTCATTTTCGTAAAATTTGACAAAGAAGAACAATAAAAAGTGTACACCGAGCAACTTTGATTTTCCGAAGTTTCTCTACTCTCTCTATGGAGGGGATTTGAACGGTTTTGTCAATTTATCACAGAAAGTTGGTATTTTGGCATCAAAATAATCTTAAAAGCTCATTTTCGTAAAATTTAACATAGAAGAACAATAAAAAGTGTACACCGAGCAACTTTGATTTTCCGAAATTGCTCAACTCTCTTTATGGAGGAGCTTTTAACGGTTTTGTCCATTTGTCATAGAAAGTTGGTGTTTTGGCATCGAAATAATCCTGGAAGCTCATTTTCGTTAAATTTAACATAGAAGAACAATAAAAAGTGTACACCGAGCAACTTTGATTGTCCGAAGTTGCTCAACTCTCTTTATGGAGGAGCTTTTAACGGTTTTATCCATTTGTCATAGAAAGTTGGTGTTTTGGCATCGAAATAATCCTGGAAGCTCATTTTCGTAAAATTTAACATGGAAGAACAATAAAAAGTGTACACCGAGCAACTTTGATTGTCCGAAGTTGCTCAACTCTCTCTATGAGGTAGCTTTCAACGGTTTTGTCCATTTGTCATAGAAAGTTGGAGTTTTCGCATCGAAATACTCCTGGAAACTCATTTTCCTAAAATTTAACATGGAAGAACAACAAAAAGTACACACCGAGCAACTTTAATTTTCCGAAGTTGCTCAACTCTATCTCTGGAGGAGCTTTTAACGGTTTTGTCCATTTGTCATTTAAAGTTGGTGTTTTGGCATCGAAATAATCCTGGAAGCTCATTTACGTAAAATTTAATATAGAAGAACAATCAAAAGTGTACACCGGGAAACTTTGATAGTCCGAAGTTGCTCAACTCTCTCTATGGAGGAGCTTTTAAATAGAAAGTTGTTGTTTTGGCATCGAAATAATGCTGGAAGCTTATACTCGTAAAATTTGACAAAGAAGAACAATAAAAAGTGTACACCGAGCAACTTTGATTGTCCGAAATTGCTCAACTTTCTCTACGGAGGAGCTTTTAACGGTTTTGTCCATTTGTCATAGAAAGTTGCTGTTTTGGCATCGAAATAATCTTGGAAGCTTATACTCATAATATTTGACATAGAAGAAAATTAAAAACTGTACACCGAGCAACTTTTATAGTCCGAAGTTGCTCAACTCTCTTTATGAAGGAGCTTTTAACAGTTTTGTCTATTTCTCATAGAAAGTTGGTGTTTTGGCATCGAAATAATCTTGGAAGCTCATTTTCGTAAAATTTAACATAGAAGAACAATAAAAAGTGTACACCGAGCAACTTTGATAGTCCGAAGTTGCTCAACCCTCTCTCTGGAGGAGCTTTTAACGGTTTTGTCAATTTGTCATAGAAAGTTGGTGTTTTGGCATCGAAATAATCCTGGAAGCTCATTTTCGTTAAATTTAACATAGAAGAACAATAAAAAGTGTACACCGAGCAACTTTGATAGTCCGAAGTTGCTCAACTCTCTCTATGGAGGAGCTTTTAACGGTTTTGTCCATTTGTCAAAGAAAGTTTCTTTTTTGGCATCGAAATAATCCTGGAAACTTATACTCGTAAAATTTGACAAAGAAGAACAATAAAAAGTGTACACCGAGCAACTTTGATTGTGCGAAGTTGCTCAACTCTCTCTATGGAGGAGCTTTTAACAGTTTTGCCTCTTTGTCATAGAAAGTTTGTGTTTTGGAATCAAAATAATCATGGCTGCTCATTTTCGTAAAATTTAACATAGAAGAACAATAAAAAGTGTACACCGAGCAACTTTGATTTTCCGAAGTTGCTCTACTCCCTCTATGGTGGGTCTTTTAACGGTTTTGTCCATTTGTCACAGAAAGTTGGTGTTTTGGCTTCGAAATAATCCTAAAAGCTCATTTTTGTAAAATTTAACATAGAAGAACAATAAAAAGTGTACACCGAGCAACTTTGATTGTCCAAAGTTGCTCAACTCTCTCTATGGAGGAGCTTTTAACGGTTTTGTCCATTTGTCATAGAAAGTTGGTGTTTTGGAATCGAAATAATCCTGGAAGGTCATTTTCGTAAAATTTAACATGGAAGAACAATAAAAAGTGTACACCGAGCAACTTTGATTTTCCGAAGTTTCTCTACTCTCTCTATGGAGGGGATTTGAACGGTTTTGTCAATTTATCACAGAAAGTTGGTGTTTTGGCATCGAAATAATCTTAAAAGCTCATTTTCGTAAAATTTAACATAGAAGAAAAATAAAAAGTGTACACCGAGCAACTTTGATTTTCCGAAGTTTCTCTACTCTCTCTATGGAGGGGATTTGAACGGTTTTGTCAATTTATCACAGAAAGTTGGTGTTTTGGCATCGAAATAATCTTAAAAGCTCATTTTCGTAAAATTTAACATAGAAGAAAAATAAAAAGTGTACACCGAGCAACTTTGATTTTCCGAAGTTGCTCAACTCTCATTATGGAGGAGCTTTTAACGGTTTTGTCCATTTGTCATAGAAAGTTGGTGTTTTGGCATCGAAATAATCCTGGAAGGTCATTTTCGTTAAATTTAACATAGAGGAACAATAAAAAGTGTACACCGAGCAACTTTGATAGTCCGAAGTTGCTCAACTCTCTCTATGGAGGAGCTTTTAACGGTTTTGTCAATTTGTCATAGAAAGTTGCTGTTTTGACATCGAAATAATCCAGGAAGCTCATTTTCGTAAAATTTGACAAAGAAGAACAATAAAAAGTGTACAACGAGCAACTTTGATAGTCCGAAGTTGCTCAACTCTCTCTATGGAGGAGCTTTTAACGGTTTTGTCCATTTGTCATAGAAAGTTGGTGTTTTGGCATCGAAATAATCCTGGAACCTCATTTTCGTAAAATTTAACCTGGAAGAACAATAAAAAGTGTACACCGAGCAACTTTGATTATCCGAAGTTGCTCAACTCTCTCTATGAGGGAGCTTTCAGCGGTTTTGTCCATTTGTCATAGAAAGTTGGTGTTTTAGCATCGAAATAATCCTGGAACCTCATTTTCGTAAAATTTAACCTGGAAGAACAATAAAAAGTGTACACCGAGCAACTTTGATTGTCCGAAGTTGCTCAACTCTCTCTATGGGAGAGCTTTTAACGGTTTTGTCCATTTGTCATAGAAAGTTGTTGTTTTGGCATAGAAATAATCCTGGAAGCTTAAACTCGTAAAATTTGACAAAGAAGAACAATAAAAAGTGTACAACGAACAACTTTGATTGTCCGAAGTTGCTCAACACTCTCTATGGAGGAGCTTTTAACGGTTTTGTCTATTTGTCATAAAAAGTTCGTGTTTTGGCATCGAAATAATCATGTAAGCTCATTTTCGAAAAATTTAACTTAGAAGAACAATAAAATGTGTACACCGAGCAACTTCGATTGTCCGAAGTTTCTCTACTCTCTCTCTGGAGGAGCTTTTAACGATTTTATCCATTTGTCATTTAAAGTTGGTGTTTTGGCATCGAAATAATCCTGGAAGCTCATTTTCGTAAAATTTAACATAGAAGAACAATCAAAAGTGTACACCGAGCAACTTTGATTGTCCGAAGTTGCTCAACTCTCTCTATGAGGGAGCTTTCAACGGTTCTGTCCATTTGTCACAGAAAGTTGTTGTTTTGGCATCGAAATAATGCTGGAAGCTTATACTCGTAAAATTTGACAAAGAAGAACAATAAAAAGTGTACACCGAGCAACTTTGATTGTCCGAAATTGCTCAACTTTCTCTACGGAGGAGCTTTTAACGGTTTTATCCATTTGTCAAAGAAAGTTGCTGTTTTGGCATTGAAATAATCTTGGAAGCTTATACTCATAATATTTGACATAGAAGAAAATTAAAAAGTGTACACCGAGCAACTTTGATTTTCCGAAGTTGCTTTACTCTCTCTATGGTGGGTCTTTTAACGGTTTTGTCCATTTGTCACAGAAAGTTGGTGTTTTGGCTTCGAAATAATCCTAAAAGCTCATTTTTGTAAAATTTAACATAGAAGAACAATAAAAAGTGTACAACGAGCAACTTTGATTGTCCAAAGTTGCTCAACTCTCTCTATGGAGGAACTTTTAACGGTTTTGTCCATTTGTCATAGAAAGTTGGTGTTTTGGCATCGAAATAATCCTGGAAGCTCATTTTCGTAAAATTTAACATGGAAGAACAATAAAAAGTGTACACCGAGCAACTTTGATTTTCCGAAGTTTCTCTACTCTCTCTATGGAGGGGATTTGAACGGTTTTGTCAATTTATCACAGAAAGTTGGTATTTTGGCATCAAAATAATCTTAAAAGCTCATTTTCGTAAAATTTAACATAGAAGAACAATAAAAAGTGTACACCGAGCAACTTTGATTTTCCGAAATTGCTCAACTCTCTTTATGGAGGAGCTTTTAACGGTTTTGTCCATTTGTCATAGAAAGTTGGTGTTTTGGCATCGAAATAATCCTGGAAGCTCATTTTCGTTAAATTTAACATAGAAGAACAATAAAAAGTGTACACCGAGCAACTTTGATTTTCCGAAGTTGCTCAACTCTCTTTATGGAGGAACTTTTAACGGTTTTGTCCATTTGTCATAGAAAGTTGGTGTTTTGGCATCGAAATAATCCTGGAAGCTCATTTTCGTAAAATTTAACATGGAAGAACAATAAAAAGTGTACACCGAGCAACTTTGATTGTCCGAAGTTGCTCAACTCTCTCTATGAGGTAGCTTTCAACGGTTTTGTCCATTTGTCATAGAAAGTTGGAGTTTTCGCATCGAAATACTCCTGGAAGCTCATTTTCCTAAAATTTAACATGGAAGAACAACAAAAAGTACACACCGAGCAACTTTAATTTTCCGAAGTTGCTCAACTCTATCTCTGGAGGAGCTTTTAACGGTTTTGTCCATTTGTCATTTAAAGTTGGTGTTTTGGCATCGAAATAATCCTGGAAGCTCATTTACGTAAAATTTAACATAGAAGAACAATCAAAAGTGTACACCGAGAAACTTTGATAGTCCGAAGTTGCTCAACTCTCTCTATGGAGGAGCTTTTAAATAGAAAGTTGTTGTTTTGGCATCGAAATAATGCTGGAAGCTTATACTCGTAAAATTTGACAAAGAAGAACAATAAAAAGTGTACACCGAGCAACTTTGATTGTCCGAAATTGCTCAACTTTCTCTACGGAGGAGCTTTTAACGGTTTTGTCCATTTGTCATAGAAAGTTGCTGTTTTGGCATCGAAATAATCTTGGAAGCTTATACTCATAATATTTGACATAGAAGAAAATTAAAAAGTGTACACCGAGCAACTTTTATAGTCCGAAGTTGCTCAACTCTCTTTATGAAGGAGCTTTTAACAGTTTTGTCTATTTCTCATAGAAAGTTGGTGTTTTGGCATCGAAATAATCTTGGAAGCTCATTTTCGTAAAATTTAACATAGAAGAACAATAAAAAGTGTACACCGAGCAACTTTGATAGTCCGAAGTTGCTCAACCCTCTCTCTGGAGGAGCTTTTAACGGTTTTGTCAATTTGTCATAGAAAGTTGGTGTTTTGGCATCGAAATAATCCTGGAAGCTCATTTTCGTTAAATTTAACATAGAAGAACAATAAAAAGTGTACACCGAGCAACTTTGATAGTCCGAAGTTGCTCAACTCTCTCTATGGAGGAGCTTTTAACGGTTTTGTCCATTTGTCAAAGAAAGTTTCTTTTTTGGCATCGAAATAATCCTGGAAACTTATACTCGTAAAATTTGACAAAGAAGAACAATAAAAAGTGTACACCGAGCAACTTTGATTGTGCGAAGTTGCTCAACTCTCTCTATGGAGGAGCTTTTAACAGTTTTGCCTCTTTGTCATAGAAAGTTTGTGTTTTGGCATCAAAATAATCATGGCTGCTCATTTTCGTAAAATTTAACATAGAAGAACAATAAAAAGTGTACACCGAGCAACTTTGATTTTCCGAAGTTGCTCTACTCCCTCTATGGTGGGTCTTTTAACGGTTTTGTCCATTTGTCACAGAAACTTGGTGTTTTGGCTTCGAAATAATCCTAAAAGCTCATTTTTGTAAAATTTAACATAGAAGAACAATAAAAAGTGTACACCGAGCAACTTTGATTGTCCAAAGTTGCTCAACTCTCTCTATGGAGGAGCTTTTAACGGTTTTGTCCATTTGTCATAGAAAGTTGGTGTTTTGGCATCGAAATAATCCTGGAAGGTCATTTTCGTAAAATTTAACATGGAAGAACAATAAAAAGTGTACACCGAGCAACTTTGATTTTCCGAAGTTTCTCTACTCTCTCTATGGAGGGGATTTGAACGGTTTTGTCAATTTATCATAGAAAGTTGGTGTTTTGGCATCGAAATAATCTTAAAAGCTCATTTTCGTAAAATTTAACATAGAAGAAAAATAAAAAGTGTACACCGAGCAACTTTGATTTTCCGAAGTTTCTCTACTCTCTCTATGGAGGGGATTTGAACGGTTTTGTCAATTTATCACAGAAAGTTGGTGTTTTGGCATCGAAATAATCTTAAAAGCTCATTTTCGTAAAATTTAACATAGAAGAAAAATAAAAAGTGTACACCGAGCAACTTTGATTTTCCGAAGTTGCTCAACTCTCTTTATGGAGGAGCTTTTAACGGTTTTGTCCATTTGTCATAGAAAGTTGGTGTTTTGGCATCGAAATAATCCTGGAAGGTCATTTTCGTTAAATTTAACATAGAGGAACAATAAAAAGTGTACACCGAGCAACTTTGATAGTCCGAAGTTGCTCAACTCTCTCAATGGAGGAGCTTTTAACGGTTTTGTCAATTTGTCATAGAAAGTTGCTGTTTTGACATCGAAATAATCCAGGAAGCTCATTTTCGTAAAATTTGACAAAGAAGAACAATAAAAAGTGTACAACGAGCAACTTTGATAGTCCGAAGTTGCTCAACTCTCTCTATGGAGGAGCTTTTAACGGTTTTGTCCATTTGTCATAGAAAGTTGGTGTTTTGGCATCGAAATAATCCTGGAACCTCATTTTCGTAAAATTTAACCTGGAAGAACAATAAAAAGTGTACACCGAGCAACTTTGATTATCCGAAGTTGCTCAACTCTCTCTATGAGGGAGCTTTCAGCGGTTTTGTCCATTTGTCATAGAAAGTTGGTGTTTTGGCATCGAAATAATCCTGGAACCTCATTTTCGTAAAATTTAACCTGGAAGAACAATAAAAAGTGTACACCGAGCAACTTTGATTGTCCGAAGTTGCTCAACTCTCTCTATGGGAGAGCTTTTAACGGTTTTGTCCATTTGTCATAGAAAGTTGTTGTTTTGGCATAGAAATAATCCTGGAAGCTTAAACTCGTAAAATTTGACAAAGAAGAACAATAAAAAGTGTACAACGAACAACTTTGATTGTCCGAAGTTGCTCAACACTCTCTATGGAGGAGCTTTTAACGGTTTTGTCTATTTGTCATAAAAAGTTCGTGTTTTGGCATCGAAATAATCATGTAAGCTCATTTTCGAAAAATTTAACTTAGAAGAACAATAAAAAGTGTACACCGAGCAACTTTGATTGTCCGAAGTTTCTCTACTCTCTCTCTGGAGGAGCTTTTAACGATTTTGTCCATTTGTCATTTAAAGTTGGTGTTTTGGCATCGAAATAATCCTGGAAGCTCATTTTCGTAAAATTTAACATAGAAGAACAATCAAAAGTGTACACCGAGCAACTTTGATTGTCCGAAGTTGCTCAACTCTCTCTATGAGGGAGCTTTCAACGGTTCTGTCCATTTGTCATAGAAAGTTGTTGTTTTGGCATCGAAATAATGCTGGAAGCTTATACTCGTAAAATTTGACAAAGAAGAACAATAAAAAGTGTACACCGAGCAACTTTGATTGTCCGAAGTTGCTCAACCCTCTCTCTGGAGGAGCTTTTAACGGTTTTGTCAATTTGTCATAGAAAGTTGGTGTTTTGGCATCGAAATAATCCTGGAAGCTCATTTTCGTTAAATTTAACATAGAAGAACAATAAAAAGTGTACACCGAGCAACTTTGATAGTCCGAAGTTGCTCAACTCTCTCTATGGAGGAGCTTTTAACGGTTTTGTCCATTTGTCAAAGAAAGTTTCTTTTTTGGCATCGAAATAATCCTGGAAACTTATACTCGTAAAATTTGACAAAGAAGAACAATAAAAAGTGTACACCGAGCAACTTTGATTGTGCGAAGTTGCTCAACTCTCTCTATGGAGGAGCTTTTAACAGTTTTGCCTCTTTGTCATAGAAAGTTTGTGTTTTGGCATCAAAATAATCATGGCTGCTCATTTTCGTAAAATTTAACATAGAAGAACAATAAAAAGTGTACACCGAGCAACTTTGATTTTCCGAAGTTGCTCTACTCCCTCTATGGTGGGTCTTTTAACGGTTTTGTCCATTTGTCACAGAAACTTGGTGTTTTGGCTTCGAAATAATCCTAAAAGCTCATTTTTGTAAAATTTAACATAGAAGAACAATAAAAAGTGTACACCGAGCAACTTTGATTGTCCAAAGTTGCTCAACTCTCTCTATGGAGGAGCTTTTAACGGTTTTGTCCATTTGTCATAGAAAGTTGGTGTTTTGGCATCGAAATAATCCTGGAAGGTCATTTTCGTAAAATTTAACATGGAAGAACAATAAAAAGTGTACACCGAGCAACTTTGATTTTCCGAAGTTTCTCTACTCTCTCTATGGAGGGGATTTGAACGGTTTTGTCAATTTATCATAGAAAGTTGGGGTTTTGGCATCGAAATAATCTTAAAAGCTCATTTTCGTAAAATTTAACATAGAAGAAAAATAAAAAGTGTACACCGAGCAACTTTGATTTTCCGAAGTTTCTCTACTCTCTCTATGGAGGGGATTTGAACGGTTTTGTCAATTTATCACAGAAAGTTGGTGTTTTGGCATCGAAATAATCTTAAAAGCTCATTTTCGTAAAATTTAACATAGAAGAAAAATAAAAAGTGTACACCGAGCAACTTTGATTTTCCGAAGTTGCTCAACTCTCTTTATGGAGGAGCTTTTAACGGTTTTGTCCATTTGTCATAGAAAGTTGGTGTTTTGGCATCGAAATAATCCTGGAAGGTCATTTTCGTTAAATTTAACATAGAGGAACAATAAAAAGTGTACACCGAGCAACTTTGATAGTCCGAAGTTGCTCAACTCTCTCTATGGAGGAGCTTTTAACGGTTTTGTCAATTTGTCATAGAAAGTTGCTGTTTTGACATCGAAATAATCCAGGAAGCTCATTTTCGTAAAATTTGACAAAGAAGAACAATAAAAAGTGTACAACGAGCAACTTTGATAGTCCGAAGTTGCTCAACTCTCTCTATGGAGGAGCTTTTAACGGTTTTGTCCATTTGTCATAGAAAGTTGGTGTTTTGGCATCGAAATAATCCTGGAACCTCATTTTCGTAAAATTTAACCTGGAAGAACAATAAAAAGTGTACACCGAGCAACTTTGATTATCCGAAGTTGCTCAACTCTCTCTATGAGGGAGCTTTCAGCGGTTTTGTCCATTTGTCATAGAAAGTTGGTGTTTTGGCATCGAAATAATCCTGGAACCTCATTTTCGTAAAATTTAACCTGGAAGAACAATAAAAAGTGTACACCGAGCAACTTTGATTGTCCGAAGTTGCTCAACTCTCTCTATGGGAGAGCTTTTAACGGTTTTGTCCATTTGTCATAGAAAGTTGTTGTTTTGGCATAGAAATAATCCTGGAAGCTTAAACTCGTAAAATTTGACAAAGAAGAACAATAAAAAGTGTACAACGAACAACTTTGATTGTCCGAAGTTGCT
This sequence comes from Euonymus europaeus, assembly GCA_963580455.1. Lineage (NCBI taxonomy): Eukaryota > Viridiplantae > Streptophyta > Magnoliopsida > Celastrales > Celastraceae > Euonymus > Euonymus europaeus. The sequence goes on along the minus strand of OY756967.1, from coordinate 12,731,620 downwards.
CAACACTCTCTATGGAGGAGCTTTTAACGGTTTTGTCTATTTGTCATAAAAAGTTCGTGTTTTGGCATCGAAATAATCATGTAAGCTCATTTTCGAAAAATTTAACTTAGAAGAACAATAAAAAGTGTACACCGAGCAACTTTGATTGTCCGAAGTTTCTCTACTCTCTCTCTGGAGGAGCTTTTAACGATTTTGTCCATTTGTCATTTAAAGTTGGTGTTTTGGCATCGAAATAATCCTGGAAGCTCATTTTCGTAAAATTTAACATAGAAGAACAATCAAAAGTGTACACCGAGCAACTTTGATTGTCCGAAGTTGCTCAACTCTCTCTATGAGGGAGCTTTCAACGGTTCTGTCCATTTGTCATAGAAAGTTGTTGTTTTGGCATCGAAATAATGCTGGAAGCTTATACTCGTAAAATTTGACAAAGAAGAACAATAAAAAGTGTACACCGAGCAACTTTGATTGTCCGAAATTGCTCAACTTTCTCTACGGAGGAGCTTTTAACGGTTTTATCCATTTGTCAAAGAAAGTTGCTGTTTTGGCATTGAAATAATCTTGGAAGCTTATACTCATAATATTTGACATAGAAGAAAATTAAAAAGTCTACACCGAGCAACTTTGATTTTCCGAAGTTGCTTTACTCTCTCTATGGTGGGTCTTTTAACGGTTTTGTCCATTTGTCACAGAAAGTTGGTGTTTTGGCTTCGAAATAATCCTAAAAGCTCATTTTTGTAAAATTTAACATAGAAGAACAATAAAAAGTGTACAACGAGCAACTTTGATTGTCCAAAGTTGCTCAACTCTCTCTATGGAGGAACTTTTAACGGTTTTGTCCATTTGTCATAGAAAGTTGGTGTTTTGGCATCGAAATAATCCTGGAAGCTCATTTTCGTAAAATTTAACATGGAAGAACAATAAAAAGTGTACACCGAGCAACTTTGATTTTCCGAAGTTTCTCTACTCTCTCTATGGAGGGGATTTGAACGGTTTTGTCAATTTATCACAGAAAGTTGGTATTTTGGCATCAAAATAATCTTAAAAGCTCATTTTCGTAAAATTTAACATAGAAGAACAATAAAAAGTGTACACCGAGCAACTTTGATTTTCCGAAATTGCTCAACTCTCTTTATGGAGGAGCTTTTAACGGTTTTGTCCATTTGTCATAGAAAGTTGGTGTTTTGGCATCGAAATAATCCTGGAAGCTCATTTTCGTTAAATTTAACATAGAAGAACAATAAAAAGTGTACACCGAGCAACTTTGATTTTCCGAAGTTGCTCAACTCTCTTTATGGAGGAACTTTTAACGGTTTTGTCCATTTGTCATAGAAAGTTGGTGTTTTGGCATCGAAATAATCCTGGAAGCTCATTTTCGTAAAATTTAACATAGAAGAACAATAAAAAGTGTACACCGTGCAACTTTGATAGTCCGAAGTTGCTCAACTCTCTCTATGGAGGAGCTTTTAACGGTTTTGTCAATTTTTCATAGAAAGTTGCTGTTTTGACATCGAACTAATCCAGGAAGCTCATTTTCGTAAAATTTGACAAAGAAGAACAATAAAAAGTGTACAATGAGCAACTTTGATAGTCCGAAGTTGCTCAACTCTCTCTATGGAGGAGCTTTTAACGGTTTTGTCCATTTGTCATAGAAAGTTGGTGTTTTGGCATCGAAATAATCCTGGAAGCTTATAGTCGTAAAATTTGACAAAGAAGAACAATAAAAAGTGTACAACGAGCAACTTTGATTGTCCGAAGTTGCTCTACTCTCTCTTTGGAGGAGCTTTTAACGGTTTTGTCCATTTGTCATAGAAAGTTGGTGTTTTGACATCGAAATAATCCTGGAAGCTCATTTTCGTAAAATTTAACCTGGAAGAACAATAAAAAGTGTACACCGAGCAACTTTGATTATCCGAAGTTGCTCAACTCTCTCTATGAGGGAGCTTTCAGCGGTTTTGTCCGTTTGTCATAGAAAGTTGGTGTTTTGGCATCGAAATAATCCTGGAAGCTCATTTTCATAAAATTTAACATAGAAGAACAATAAAAAGCGTACACCGAGCAACTTTGATTGTCCGAAGTTGCTCAACTCTCTCTATGGGAGAGCTTTTAACGGTTTTGTCCATTTGTCATAGAAAGTTGTTGTTTTGGCATAGAAATAATCCTGGAAGCTTAAACTCGTAAAATTTGACAAAGAAGAACAATAAAAAGTGTACAACGAGCAACTTTGATTGTCCGAAGTTGCTCAACTCTCTCTATGGAGGAGCTTTTAACGGTTTTGTCTATTTGTCATAAAAAGTTTGTGTTTTGGCATCGAAATAATCATGTAAGCTCATTTTCGAAAAATTTAACTTAGAAGAACAATAAAAAGTGTACACCGAGCAACTTTGATTGTCCGAAGTTGCTCTACTCTCTCTCTGGAGGAGCTTTTAACGATTTTGTCCATTTGTCATTTAAAGTTGGTGTTTTGGCATCGAAATAATCCTGGAAGCTCATTTTCGTAAAATTTAACATAGAAGAACAATCAAAAGTGTACACCGAGCAACTTTGATTGTCCGAAGTTGCTCAACTCTCTCTATGAGGGAGCTTTCAACGGTTCTGTCCATTTGTCATAGAAAGTTGTTATTTTGGCATCGAAATAATGCTGGAAGCTTATACTCGTAAAATTTGACAAAGAAGAACAATAAAAAGTGTACACCGAGCAACTTTGATTGTCCGAAATTGCTCAACTTTTTCTACGGAGAAGCTTTTAACGGTTTTATCCATTTGTCAAAGAAAGTTGCTGTTTTGGCATCGAAATAATCTTGGAAGCTTATACTTATAATATTTGACATAGAAGAAAATTAAAAAGTGTACACCCAGCAACTTTGATAGTCCGAAGTTGCTCAACTCTCTTTATGAAGGAGCTTTTAACAGTTTTGTCTATTTCTCATAGAAAGTTGGTGTTTTGGCATCGAAATATTCCTGGAAGCTCATTTTCGTAAAATTTAACATAGAAGAACAATAAAAAGTGTACACCGAGCAACTTTGATAGTCCGAAGTTGCTCAACTCTCTCTCTGGAGGAGCTTTTAACGGTTTTGTCAATTTGTCATAGAAAGTTGCTGTTTTGACATCGAAATAATCGTGGAAGCTCATTTTAGTAAAATTTAACATAGAAGAACAATAAAAAGTGTACACCAAGCAACTTTGATAGTCCGAAGTTGCTCAACTCTCTCTGTGGAGGAGCTTTTAACGGTTTTGTCCATTTGTCAAAGAAAGTTGCTTTTTTGGCATCGAAATAATCCTGGAAACTTATACTCATAATATTTGACATAGATGAAAAATAAAAAGTGTACACCGAGCAACTTTGATAGTCCGAAGTTGCTCAACTCTCTTTATGAAGGAGCTTTTAACAGTTTTGTCTATTTCTCATAGAAAGTTGGTGTTTTGGCATCGAAATAATCCTTGAAGCTCATTTTCGTAAAATTTAACATAGAAGAACAATAAAAAGTGTACACCGAGCAACTTTGATAGTCCGAAGTTGCTCAACTCTCTCTCCGGAGGAGCATTTAACGGTTTTGTCAATTTGTCATAGAAAGTTGCTGTTTTGACATCGAAATAATCGTGGAAGCTCATTTTAGTAAAATTTAACATAGAAGAACAATAAAAAGTGTACACCGAGCAACTTTGATAGTTCGAAGTTGCTCAACTCTCTCTATGGAGGAGCTTTTAACGGTTTTGTCCATTTGTCAAAGAAAGTTGCTTTTTTGGCATCGAAATAATCCTGGAAACTTATACTCGTAAAATTTGACAAAGAAGAACAATAAAAAGTGTACACCGAGCAACTTTGATTGTGCGAAGTTGCTCAACTCTCATCTATGAGGGAGCTTTCAACGGTTTTGTCCATTTGTCATAGAAAGTTGGAGTTTTCGCATCGAAATACTCCTGGAAGCTCATTTTCATTAAATTTAACATAGAAGAACAATAAAAAGTGTACACCGAGCAACTTTGATAGTCCGAAGTTGCTCAACTCTCTCTATGGAAGATCTTTTAACGGTTTTGTCCATTTGTCATAGAAAGTTGCTGTTTTGGCATCGAAATAATCTTGGAAGCTTATAGTCGTAAAATTTGACAAAGCAGAACAATAAAAAGTGTACAACGAGCAACTTTGATTGTCCGAAGTTGCTCAACTCTCTCTATGGAGAAGCTTTTAACGGTTTTGTCTATTTGTCATAGAAAGTTGGTGTTTTGGCATCGAAATAATCATGAAAGCTCATTTTCATAAAATTTAACATAGAAGAACAATAAAAAGTGTACACCGAGCAACTTTGATAGTCCGAAGTTGGTCAACTCTCTCTATGGAGGAGCTTTTAACGGTTTTGTCCATTTGTCAAAGAAAGTTGCTTTTTTGGCATCGAAATAATCCTGGAAACTTATACTCATAATATTTGACATAGAAGAAAATTAAAAAGTGTACACCGAGCAAGTTTGATAGTCCGAAGTTGCTCAACTCTCTTTATGAAGGAGCTTTTAACGGTTTTGTCTATTTGTCATAGAAAGTTGTTGTTTTGGCATCGAAATAATCCTGGAAGCTCATTTTCGTTAAATTTAACATAGAAGAACAATAAAAAGTCTACACCGAGCAACTTTGATAGTCCGAAGTTGCTCAACTCTCTCTCTATGGAGGAGCTTTTAACGGTTTTGTCCATTTGTCATAGGAAGTTGCTGTTTTGGTATCGAAATAATCCTAGAAGCTTATAGTCGTAAAATTTGACAAAGAAGAACAATAAAAAGTGTACAACGAGCAACTTTGATTGTCCGAAGTTGCTCAACTCTCTCTATGGAGAAGCTTTTAACGGTTTTGTCTATTTGTCATAGAAAGTTGGTGTTTTGGCATCGAAATAATCATGAAAGCTCATTTTCGTAAAATTTAACATAGAAGAACAATAAAAAGTGTACACCGAGTAACTTTGATTGTCCGAAGTTGCTCTACTCTCTCTATGGAGGAGCTTTTAACGGTTTTATCCATTTATCATAGAAAGTTGGTGTTTTGGCATCGAAATAATCCTGGAAGCTCATTTTCGTAAAATTTAACATGGAAGAACAATAAAAAGTGTACACCGAGCAACTTTGATTGTCCGAAGTTGCTCAACTCTCTCTATGAGGTAGCTTTCAACGGTTTTGTCCATTTGTCATAGAAAGTTGGAGTTTTCGCATCGAAATACTCCTGGAAGCTCATTTTCCTAAAATTTAACATGGAAGAACAACAAAAAGTACACACCGAGCAACTTTAATTTTCCGAAGTTGCTCAACTCTATCTCTGGAGGAGCTTTTAACGGTTTTGTCCATTTGTCATTTAAAGTTGGTGTTTTGGCATCGAAATAATCCTGGAAGCTCATTTACGTAAAATTTAACATAGAAGAACAATCAAAAGTGTACACCGAGAAACTTTGATATTCCGAAGTTGCTCAACTCTCTCTATGGAGGAGCTTTTAAATAGAAAGTTGTTGTTTTGGCATCGAAATAATGCTGGAAGCTTATACTCGTCAAATTTGACAAAGAAGAACAATAAAAAGTGTACACCGAGCAACTTTGATTGTCCGAAATTGCTCAACTTTCTCTACGGAGGAGCTTTTAACGGTTTTGTCCATTTGTCATAGAAAGTTGCTGTTTTGGCATCGAAATAATCCTTGAAGCTCATTTTCGTAAAATTTAACATAGAAGAACAATAAAAAGTGTACACCGAGCAACTTTGATAGTCCGAAGTTGCTCAACTCTCTCTCCGGAGGAGCATTTAACGGTTTTGTCAATTTGTCATAGAAAGTTGCTGTTTTGACATCGAAATAATCGTGGAAGCTCATTTTGGTAAAATTTAACATAGAAGAACAATAAAAAGTGTACACCGAGCAACTTTGATAGTTCGAAGTTGCTCAACTCTCTCTATGGAGGAGCTTTTAACGGTTTTGTCCATTTGTCAAAGAAAGTTGCTTTTTTGGCATCGAAATAATCCTGGAAACTTATACTCGTAAAATTTGACAAAGAAGAACAATAAAAAGTGTACACCGAGCAACTTTGATTGTGCAAAGTTGCTCAACTCTCATCTATGAGGGAGCTTTCAACGGTTTTGTCCATTTGTCAAAGAAAGTTGGAGTTTTCGCATCGAAATACTCCTGGAAGCTCATTTTCATTAAATTTAACATAGAAGAACAATAAAAAGTGTACACCGAGCAACTTTGATAGTCCGAAGTTGCTCAACTCTCTCTATGGAAGATCTTTTAACGGTTTTGTCCATTTGTCATAGAAAGTTGCTGTTTTGGCATCGAAATAATCTTGGAAGCTTATAGTCGTAAAATTTGACAAAGAAGAACAATAAAAAGTGTACAACGAGCAACTTTGATTGTCCGAAGTTGCTCAACTCTCTCTATGGAGAAGCTTTTAACGGTTTTGTCTATTTGTCATAGAAAGTTGGTGTTTTGGCATCGAAATAATCATGAAAGCTCATTTTCATAAAATTTAACATAGAAGAACAATAAAAAGTGTACACCGAGCAACTTTGATAGTCCGAAGTTGCTCAACTCTCTCTATGGAGGAGCTTTTAACGGTTTTGTCCATTTGTCAAAGAAAGTTGCTTTTTTGGCATCGAAATAATCCTGGAAACTTATACTCATAATATTTGACATAGAAGAAAATTAAAAAGTGTACACCGAGCAAGTTTGATAGTCCGAAGTTGCTCGACTCTCTTTATGAAGGAGCTTTTAACGGTTTTGTCTATTTGTCATAGAAAGTTGTTGTTTTGGCATCGAAATAATCCTGGAAGCTCATTTTCGTTAAATTTAACATAGAAGAACAATAAAAAGTCTACACCGAGCAACTTTGATAGTCCGAAGTTGCTCAACTCTCTCTCTATGGAGGAGCTTTTAACGGTTTTGTCCATTTGTCATAGGAAGTTGCTGTTTTGGTATCGAAATAATCCTGGAAGCTTATAGTCGTAAAATTTGACAAAGAAGAACAATAAAAAGTGTACAACGAGCAACTTTGATTGTCCGAAGTTGCTCAACTCTCTCTATGGAGAAGCTTTTAACGGTTTTGTCTATTTGTCATAGAAAGTTGGTGTTTTGGCATCGAAATAATCATGAAAGCTCATTTTCGTAAAATTTAACATAGAAGAACAATAAAAAGTGTACACCGAGTAACTTTGATTGTCCGAAGTTGCTCTACTCTCTCTATGGAGGAGCTTTTAACGGTTTTATCCATTTATCATAGAAAGTTGGTGTTTTGGCATCGAAATAATCCTGGAAGCTCATTTTCGTAAAATTTAACATGGAAGAACAATAAAAAGTGTACACCGAGCAACTTTGATTGTCCGAAGTTGCTCAACTCTCTCTATGAGGTAGCTTTCAACGGTTTTGTCCATTTGTCATAGAAAGTTGGAGTTTTCGCATCGAAATACTCCTGGAAGCTCATTTTCCTAAAATTTAACATGGAAGAACAACAAAAAGTGTACACCAAGCAACTTTGATAGTCCGAAGTTGCTCAACTCTCTCTGTGGAGGAGCTTTTAACGGTTTTGTCCATTTGTCAAAGAAAGTTGCTTTTTTGGCATCGAAATAATCCTGGAAACTTATACTCATAATATTTGACATAGATGAAAAATAAAAAGTGTACACCGAGCAACTTTGATAGTCCGAAGTTGCTCAACTCTCTTTATGAAGGAGCTTTTAACAGTTTTGTCTATTTCTCATAGAAAGTTGGTGTTTTGGCATCGAAATAATCCTTGAAGCTCATTTTCGTAAAATTTAACATAGAAGAACAATAAAAAGTGTACACCGAGCAACTTTGATAGTCCGAAGTTGCTCAACTCTCTCTCCGGAGGAGCATTTAACGGTTTTGTCAATTTGTCATAGAAAGTTGCTGTTTTGACATCGAAATAATCGTGGAAGCTCATTTTAGTAAAATTTAACATAGAAGAACAATAAAAAGTGTACACCGAGCAACTTTGATAGTTCGAAGTTGCTCAACTCTCTCTATGGAGGAGCTTTTAACGGTTTTGTCCATTTGTCAAAGAAAGTTGCTTTTTTGGCATCGAAATAATCCTGGAAACTTATACTCGTAAAATTTGACAAAGAAGAACAATAAAAAGTGTACACCGAGCAACTTTGATTGTGCGAAGTTGCTCAACTCTCATCTATGAGGGAGCTTTCAACGGTTTTGTCCATTTGTCATAGAAAGTTGGAGTTTTCGCATCGAAATACTCCTGGAAGCTCATTTTCATTAAATTTAACATAGAAGAACAATAAAAAGTGTACACCGAGCAACTTTGATAGTCCGAAGTTGCTCAACTCTCTCTATGGAAGATCTTTTAACGGTTTTGTCCATTTGTCATAGAAAGTTGCTGTTTTGGCATCGAAATAATCTTGGAAGCTTATAGTCGTAAAATTTGACAAAGCAGAACAATAAAAAGTGTACAACGAGCAACTTTGATTGTCCGAAGTTGCTCAACTCTCTCTATGGAGAAGCTTTTAACGGTTTTGTCTATTTGTCATAGAAAGTTGGTGTTTTGGCATCGAAATAATCATGAAAGCTCATTTTCATAAAATTTAACATAGAAGAACAATAAAAAGTGTACACCGAGCAACTTTGATAGTCCGAAGTTGGTCAACTCTCTCTATGGAGGAGCTTTTAACGGTTTTGTCCATTTGTCAAAGAAAGTTGCTTTTTTGGCATCGAAATAATCCTGGAAACTTATACTCATAATATTTGACATAGAAGAAAATTAAAAAGTGTACACCGAGCAAGTTTGATAGTCCGAAGTTGCTCAACTCTCTTTATGAAGGAGCTTTTAACGGTTTTGTCTATTTGTCATAGAAAGTTGTTGTTTTGGCATCGAAATAATCCTGGAAGCTCATTTTCGTTAAATTTAACATAGAAGAACAATAAAAAGTCTACACCGAGCAACTTTGATAGTCCGAAGTTGCTGAACTCTCTCTCTATGGAGGAGCTTTTAACGGTTTTGTCCATTTGTCATAGGAAGTTGCTGTTTTGGTATCGAAATAATCCTAGAAGCTTATAGTCGTAAAATTTGACAAAGAAGAACAATAAAAAGTGTACAACGAGCAACTTTGATTGTCCGAAGTTGCTCAACTCTCTCTATGGAGAAGCTTTTAACGGTTTTGTCTATTTGTCATAGAAAGTTGGTGTTTTGGCATCGAAATAATCATGAAAGCTCATTTTCGTAAAATTTAACATAGAAGAACAATAAAAAGTGTACACCGAGTAACTTTGATTGTCCGAAGTTGCTCTACTCTCTCTATGGAGGAGCTTTTAACGGTTTTATCCATTTATCATAGAAAGTTGGTGTTTTGGCATCGAAATAATCCTGGAAGCTCATTTTCGTAAAATTTAACATGGAAGAACAATAAAAAGTGTACACCGAGCAACTTTGATTGTCCGAAGTTGCTCAACTCTCTCTATGAGGTAGCTTTCAACGGTTTTGTCCATTTGTCATAGAAAGTTGGAGTTTTCGCATCGAAATACTCCTGGAAGCTCATTTTCCTAAAATTTAACATGGAAGAACAACAAAAAGTACACACCGAGCAACTTTAATTTTCCGAAGTTGCTCAACTCTATCTCTGGAGGAGCTTTTAACGGTTTTGTCCATTTGTCATTTAAAGTTGGTGTTTTGGCATCGAAATAATCCTGGAAGCTCATTTACGTAAAATTTAACATAGAAGAACAATCAAAAGTGTACACCGAGAAACTTTGATATTCCGAAGTTGCTCAACTCTCTCTATGGAGGAGCTTTTAAATAGAAAGTTGTTGTTTTGGCATCGAAATAATGCTGGAAGCTTATACTCGTCAAATTTGACAAAGAAGAACAATAAAAAGTGTACACCGAGCAACTTTGATTGTCCGAAATTGCTCAACTTTCTCTACGGGGGAGCTTTTAACGGTTTTGTCCATTTGTCATAGAAAGTTGCTGTTTTGGCATCGAAATAATCCTTGAAGCTCATTTTCGTAAAATTTAACATAGAAGAACAATAAAAAGTGTACACCGAGCAACTTTGATAGTCCGAAGTTGCTCAACTCTCTCTCCGGAGGAGCATTTAACGGTTTTGTCAATTTGTCATAGAAAGTTGCTGTTTTGACATCGAAATAATCGTGGAAGCTCATTTTGGTAAAATTTAACATAGAAGAACAATAAAAAGTGTACACCGAGCAACTTTGATAGTTCGAAGTTGCTCAACTCTCTCTATGGAGGAGCTTTTAACGGTTTTGTCCATTTGTCAAAGAAAGTTGCTTTTTTGGCATCGAAATAATCCTGGAAACTTATACTCGTAAAATTTGACAAAGAAGAACAATAAAAAGTGTACACCGAGCAACTTTGATTGTGCAAAGTTGCTCAACTCTCATCTATGAGGGAGCTTTCAACGGTTTTGTCCATTTGTCAAAGAAAGTTGGAGTTTTCGCATCGAAATACTCCTGGAAGCTCATTTTCATTAAATTTAACATAGAAGAACAATAAAAAGTGTACACCGAGCAACTTTGATAGTCCGAAGTTGCTCAACTCTCTTTATGAAGGAGCTTTTAACAGTTTTGTCTATTTCTCATAGAAAGTTGGTGTTTTGGCATCGAAATAATCCTTGAAGCTCATTTTCGTAAAATTTAACATAGAAGAACAATAAAAAGTGTACACCGAGCAACTTTGATAGTCCGAAGTTGCTCAACTCTCTCTCCGGAGGAGCATTTAACGGTTTTGTCAATTTGTCATAGAAAGTTGCTGTTTTGACATCGAAATAATCGTGGAAGCTCATTTTAGTAAAATTTAACATAGAAGAACAATAAAAAGTGTACACCGAGCAACTTTGATAGTTCGAAGTTGCTCAACTCTCTCTATGGAGGAGCTTTTAACGGTTTTGTCCATTTGTCAAAGAAAGTTGCTTTTTTGGCATCGAAATAATCCTGGAAACTTATACTCGTAAAATTTGACAAAGAAGAACAATAAAAAGTGTACACCGAGCAACTTTGATTGTGCGAAGTTGCTCAACTCTCATCTATGAGGGAGCTTTCAACGGTTTTGTCCATTTGTCATAGAAAGTTGGAGTTTTCGCATCGAAATACTCCTGGAAGCTCATTTTCATTAAATTTAACATAGAAGAACAATAAAAAGTGTACACCGAGCAACTTTGATAGTCCGAAGTTGCTCAACTCTCTCTATGGAAGATCTTTTAACGGTTTTGTCCATTTGTCATAGAAAGTTGCTGTTTTGGCATCGAAATAATCTTGGAAGCTTATAGTCGTAAAATTTGACAAAGCAGAACAATAAAAAGTGTACAACGAGCAACTTTGATTGTCCGAAGTTGCTCAACTCTCTCTATGGAGAAGCTTTTAACGGTTTTGTCTATTTGTCATAGAAAGTTGGTGTTTTGGCATCGAAATAATCATGAAAGCTCATTTTCATAAAATTTAACATAGAAGAACAATAAAAAGTGTACACCGAGCAACTTTGATAGTCCGAAGTTGGTCAACTCTCTCTATGGAGGAGCTTTTAACGGTTTTGTCCATTTGTCAAAGAAAGTTGCTTTTTTGGCATCGAAATAATCCTGGAAACTTATACTCATAATATTTGACATAGAAGAAAATTAAAAAGTGTACACCGAGCAAGTTTGATAGTCCGAAGTTGCTCAACTCTCTTTATGAAGGAGCTTTTAACGGTTTTGTCTATTTGTCATAGAAAGTTGTTGTTTTGGCATCGAAATAATCCTGGAAGCTCATTTTCGTTAAATTTAACATAGAAGAACAATAAAAAGTCTACACCGAGCAACTTTGATAGTCCGAAGTTGCTGAACTCTCTCTCTATGGAGGAGCTTTTAACGGTTTTGTCCATTTGTCATAGGAAGTTGCTGTTTTGGTATCGAAATAATCCTAGAAGCTTATAGTCGTAAAATTTGACAAAGAAGAACAATAAAAAGTGTACAACGAGCAACTTTGATTGTCCGAAGTTGCTCAACTCTCTCTATGGAGAAGCTTTTAACGGTTTTGTCTATTTGTCATAGAAAGTTGGTGTTTTGGCATCGAAATAATCATGAAAGCTCATTTTCGTAAAATTTAACATAGAAGAACAATAAAAAGTGTACACCGAGTAACTTTGATTGTCCGAAGTTGCTCTACTCTCTCTATGGAGGAGCTTTTAACGGTTTTATCCATTTATCATAGAAAGTTGGTGTTTTGGCATCGAAATAATCCTGGAAGCTCATTTTCGTAAAATTTAACATGGAAGAACAATAAAAAGTGTACACCGAGCAACTTTGATTGTCCGAAGTTGCTCAACTCTCTCTATGAGGTAGCTTTCAACGGTTTTGTCCATTTGTCATAGAAAGTTGGAGTTTTCGCATCGAAATACTCCTGGAAGCTCATTTTCCTAAAATTTAACATGGAAGAACAACAAAAAGTACACACCGAGCAACTTTAATTTTCCGAAGTTGCTCAACTCTATCTCTGGAGGAGCTTTTAACGGTTTTGTCCATTTGTCATTTAAAGTTGGTGTTTTGGCATCGAAATAATCCTGGAAGCTCATTTACGTAAAATTTAACATAGAAGAACAATCAAAAGTGTACACCGAGAAACTTTGATATTCCGAAGTTGCTCAACTCTCTCTATGGAGGAGCTTTTAAATAGAAAGTTGTTGTTTTGGCATCGAAATAATGCTGGAAGCTTATACTCGTCAAATTTGACAAAGAAGAACAATAAAAAGTGTACACCGAGCAACTTTGATTGTCCGAAATTGCTCAACTTTCTCTACGGAGGAGCTTTTAACGGTTTTGTCCATTTGTCATAGAAAGTTGCTGTTTTGGCATCGAAATAATCCTTGAAGCTCATTTTCGTAAAATTTAACATAGAAGAACAATAAAAAGTGTACACCGAGCAACTTTGATAGTCCGAAGTTGCTCAACTCTCTCTCCGGAGGAGCATTTAACGGTTTTGTCAATTTGTCATAGAAAGTTGCTGTTTTGACATCGAAATAATCGTGGAAGCTCATTTTGGTAAAATTTAACATAGAAGAACAATAAAAAGTGTACACCGAGCAACTTTGATAGTTCGAAGTTGCTCAACTCTCTCTATGGAGGAGCTTTTAACGGTTTTGTCCATTTGTCAAAGAAAGTTGCTTTTTTGGCATCGAAATAATCCTGGAAACTTATACTCGTAAAATTTGACAAAGAAGAACAATAAAAAGTGTACACCGAGCAACTTTGATTGTGCAAAGTTGCTCAACTCTCATCTATGAGGGAGCTTTCAACGGTTTTGTCCATTTGTCAAAGAAAGTTGGAGTTTTCGCATCGAAATACTCCTGGAAGCTCATTTTCATTAAATTTAACATAGAAGAACAATAAAAAGTGTACACCGAGCAACTTTGATAGTCCGAAGTTGCTCAACTCTCTCTATGGAAGATCTTTTAACGGTTTTGTCCATTTGTCATAGAAAGTTGCTGTTTTGGCATCGAAATAATCTTGGAAGCTTATAGTCGTAAAATTTGACAAAGAAGAACAATAAAAAGTGTACAACGAGCAACTTTGATTGTCCGAAGTTGCTCAACTCTCTCTATGGAGAAGCTTTTAACGGTTTTGTCTATTTGTCATAGAAAGTTGGTGTTTTGGCATCGAAATAATCATGAAAGCTCATTTTCATAAAATTTAACATAGAAGAACAATAAAAAGTGTACACCGAGCAACTTTGATAGTCCGAAGTTGCTCAATTCTCTCTATGGAGGAGCTTTTAACGGTTTTGTCCATTTGTCAAAGAAAGTTGCTTTTTTGGCATCGAAATAATCCTGGAAACTTATACTCATAATATTTGACATAGAAGAAAATTAAAAAGTGTACACCGAGCAAGTTTGATAGTCCGAAGTTGCTCGACTCTCTTTATGAAGGAGCTTTTAACGGTTTTGTCTATTTGTCATAGAAAGTTGTTGTTTTGGCATCGAAATAATCCTGGAAGCTCATTTTCGTTAAATTTAACATAGAAGAACAATAAAAAGTCTACACCGAGCAACTTTGATAGTCCGAAGTTGCTCAACTCTCTCTCTATGGAGGAGCTTTTAACGGTTTTGTCCATTTGTCATAGGAAGTTGCTGTTTTGGTATCGAAATAATCCTGGAAGCTTATAGTCGTAAAATTTGACAAAGAAGAACAATAAAAAGTGTACAACGAGCAACTTTGATTGTCCGAAGTTGCTCAACTCTCTCTATGGAGAAGCTTTTAACGGTTTTGTCTATTTGTCATAGAAAGTTGGTGTTTTGGCATCGAAATAATCATGAAAGCTCATTTTCGTAAAATTTAACATAGAAGAACAATAAAAAGTGTACACCGAGTAACTTTGATTGTCCGAAGTTGCTCTACTCTCTCTATGGAGGAGCTTTTAACGGTTTTATCCATTTATCATAGAAAGTTGGTGTTTTGGCATCGAAATAATCCTGGAAGCTCATTTTCGTAAAATTTAACATGGAAGAACAATAAAAAGTGTACACCGAGCAACTTTGATTGTCCGAAGTTGCTCAACTCTCTCTATGAGGTAGCTTTCAACGGTTTTGTCCATTTGTCATAGAAAGTTGGAGTTTTCGCATCGAAATACTCCTGGAAGCTCATTTTCCTAAAATTTAACATGGAAGAACAACAAAAAGTACACACCGAGCAACTTTAATTTTCCGAAGTTGCTCAACTCTATCTCTGGAGAAGCTTTTAACGGTTTTGTCCATTTGTCATTTAAAGTTGGTGTTTTGGCATCGAAATAATCCTGGAAGCTCATTTACGTAAAATTTAACATAGAAGAACAATCAAAAGTGTACACCGAGAAACTTTGATAGTCCGAAGTTGCTCAACTCTCTCTATGGAGGAGCTTTTAAATAGAAAGTTGTTGTTTTGGCATCGAAATAATGCTGGAAGCTTATACTCGTAAAATTTGACAAAGAAGAACAATAAAAAGTGTACACCGAGCAACTTTGATTGTCCGAAATTGCTCAACTTTCTCTACGGAGGAGCTTTTAACGGTTTTGTCCATTTGTCATAGAAAGTTGCTGTTTTGGCATCGAAATAATCTTGGAAGCTTATACTCATAATATTTGACATAGAAGAAAATTAAAAAGTGTACACCGAGCAACTTTGATAGTCCGAAGTTGCTCAACTCTCTTTATGAAGGAGCTTTTAACAGTTTTGTCTATTTCTCATAGAAAGTTGGTGTTTTGGCATCGAAATAATCCTGGAAGCTCATTTTCGTAAAATTTAACATAGAAGAACAAAAAAAAGTGTACACCGAGCAACTTTGATAGTCCGAAGTTGCTCAACTCTCTCTATGGAGGAGCTTTTGACGGTTTTGTCCATTTGTCAAAGAAAGTTGCTTTTTTGGCATCGAAATAATCCTGGAAACTTATACTCATAATATTTGACATAGAAGAAAATTAAAAAGTGTACACCGAGCAACTTTGATAGTCCGAAGTTGCTCAACTCTCTTTATGAAGGAGCTTTTAACGGTTTTGTCTATTTGTCATAGAAAGTTGGTGTTTTGGCATCGAAATAATCTTGGAAGCTCATTTTCGTTAAATTTAACATAGAAGAACAATAAAAGTGTACACCGAGCAACTTTGATAGTCCGAAGTTGCTCAACTCTCTCTATGGAGGAGCTTTTAACGGTTTTGTCCATTTGTCATAGAAAGTTGCTGTTTTGGCATCGAAATAATCCTGGAAGTTTATAGTCGTAAAATTTGACAAAGAAGAACAATAAAAAGTGTACAACGAGCAACTTTGATTGTCCGAAGTTGCTCAACTCTCTCTATGGAGAAGCTTTTAACGGTTTTGTCTATTTGTCATAGAAAGTTGGTGTTTTGGCATCGAAATAATCATGAAAGCTCATTTTCGTAAAATTTAACATAGAAGAACAATAAAAAGTGTACACCGAGTAACTTTGATTGTCCGAAGTTGCTCTACTCTCTCTATGGAGGAGCTTTTAACGGTTTTATCCATTTGTCATAGAAAGTTGGTATTTTGGCATCGAAATAATCCTGGAAGCTCATTTTCGTAAAATTTAACATGGAAGAACAATAAAAAGTGTACACCGAGCAACTTTGATTGTCCGAAGTTGCTCAACTCTCTCTTTGAGGGAGCATTCAACGGTTTTGTCCATTTGTCATAGAAAGTTGGAATTTTCGCATCGAAATACTCCTGGAAGCTCATTTTCCTAAAATTTAACATAGAAGAACAACAAAAAGTGTACACCGAGCAACTTTAATTTTCCGAAGTTGCTCAACTCTCTCTCTGGAGGAGCTTTTAACGGTTTTGTCCATTTGTCATTTAAAGTTGGTGTTTTGGCATCGAAATAATCCTGGAAGCTCATTTACGTAAAATTTAACATAGAAGAACAATCAAAAGTGTACACCGAGAAACTTTGATAGTCCGAAGTTGCTCAACTCTCTCTATGGAGGAGCTTTTAAATAGAAAGTTGTTGTTTTGGCATCGAAATAATGCTGGAAGCTTATACTCGTCAAATTTGACAAAGAAGAACAATAAAAAGTGTACACCGAGCAACTTTGATTGTCCGAAATTGCTCAACTTTCTCTACGGAGGAGCTTTTAACGGTTTTGTCCATTTGTCATAGAAAGTTGGTGTTTTGGCATCGAAATAATCCTGGAAGCTTATACTCATAATATTTGACATAGAAGAAAATTAAAAAGTGTACACCGAGCAACTTTGATAGTCTGAAGTTGCTCAACTCTCTTTATGAAGGAGCTTTTAACAGTTTTGTCTATTTCTCATAGAAAGTTGGTGTTTTGGCATCGAAATAATCCTGGAAGCTCATTTTCGTAAAATTTAACATAGAAGAACAATAAAAAGTGTACACCGAGCAACTTTGATAGTCCGAAGTTGCTCAACCCTCTCTTTGGAGGAGCTTTTAACGGTTTTGTCAATTTGTCATAGAAAGTTGCTGTTTTGACATCGAAATAATCCTGGAAGCTCATTTTCGTAAAATTTAACATAGAAGAACAATAAAAAGTGTACACCGAGCAACTTTGATAGTTCGAAGTCGCTCAACTCTCTCTATGGAGGAGCTTTTAACGGTTTTGTCCATTTGTCAAAGAAAGTTGCTTTTTTGGCATCGAAATAATCCTGGAAACTTATACTCGTAAAATTTGACAAAGAAGAATAATAAAAAGTGTACACCGAGCAACTTTGATAGTCCGAAGTTGCTCAACTCTCTCTATGGAGGAGCTTTTAACGGTTTTGTCCATTTGTCATAGAAAGTTGCTGTTTTGGCATCGAAATAATCCTGAAAGCTTATAGTCGTAAAATTTGACAAAGAAGAACAATAAAAAGTGTACAACAAGCAACTTTGATTGTCCGAAGTTGCTCAACTCTCTCTATGGAGAAGCTTTTAACGGTTTTGTCTATTTGTCATAGAAAGTTGTTGTTTTGGCATCGAAATAATCATGGAAGCTCATTTTCGTAAAATTTAACATAGAAGAAAAATAAAAAGTGTACACCGAGCAACTTTGATTTTCCGAAGTTGCTCTACTCTCTCTATGGAGGGGCTTTGAACTGTTTTGTCCATTTATTACAGAAAGTTGGTGTTTCGGCATCGAAATAATCCTAAAAGCTCATTTTCGTAAAATTTAACATAGAAGAACAATAAAAAGTGTACACCGAGCAACTTTGATTGTTCGAAGTTGCTCAACTCTCTCTATGATGGAACTTTCAACGGTTTTGTCCATTTGTCATAGAAAGTTGGTGTTTTGGCATCGAAATAAACCTGGAAGCTCATTTTCGTAAAATTTAACGTGGAAGAATAATAAAAAGTGTACACCGAGCAACTTTGATTTTCCGAAGTTGCTCAACTCTCTCTATGGAGGAGCTTTTAACGGTTTTGTCTATTTGTCAAAGAAAGTTGCTTTTTTGGCATCGAAATAATCCTGGAAACTTATACTCATAATATTTGACATAGAAGAAAATTAAAAAGTGTACACCGAGCAACTTTAATAGTCCGAAGTTGCTCAACTCTCTTTACGAAGGAGCTTTTAACGGTTTTGTCTATTTGTCATAGAAAGTTGGTGTTTTGGCATCGAAATAATCCTGGAAGCTCATTTTTGTTAAATTTAACATAGAAGAACAATAAAAAGTGTACACCGAGCAACTTTGATAGTCCGAAGTTGCTCAACTCTCTCTATGGAGGAGCTTTTAACGGTTTTGTCCATTTGTCATAGAAAGTTGCTGTTTTGGCATCGAAATAATCCTGGAAGCTTATAGTCGTAAAATTTGACAAAGAAGAACAATAAAAAGTGTACAACGAGCAACTTTGATTGTCCGAAGTTGCTCAACTCTCTCTATGGAGAAGCTTTTAACGGTTTTGTCAATTTGTCATAGAAAGTTGGTGTTTTGGCATCGAAATAATCATGAAAGCTCATTTTCGTAAAATTTAACATAGAAGAACAATAAAAAGTGTACACCGAGTAACTTTGATTGTCCGAAGTTGCTCTACTCTCTCTATGGAGGAGCTTTTAACGGTTTTATCCATTTGTCATAGAAAGTTGGTGTTTTGGCATCGAAATAATCTTGGAAGCTCATTTTCGTAAAATTTAACATGGAAGAACAATAAAAAGTGTACACCGAGCAACTTTGATTGTCCGAAGTTGCTCAACTCTCTCTATGAGGGAGCATTCAACGGTTTTGTCCATTTGTCATAGAAAGTTGGAGTTTTCGCATCGAAATACTCCTGGAAGCTCATTTTCCTAAAATTTAACATAGAAGAACAACAAAAAGTGTACACCGAGCAACTTTAATTTTCCGAAGTTGCTCAACTCTCTCTCTGGAGGAGCTTTTAACGGTTTTGTCCATTTGTCATTTAAAGTTGGTGTTTTGGCATCGAAATAATCTTGGAAGCTCATTTACGTAAAATTTAACATAGAAGAACAATCAAAAGTGTACACCGAGAAACTTTGATAGTCCGAAGTTGCTCAACTCTCTCTACGGAGGAGCTTTTAAATAGAAAGTTGTTGTTTTGGCATCGAAATAATGCTGGAAGCTTATACTCGTAAAATTTGACAAAGAAGAACAATAAAAAGTGTACACCGAGCAACTTTGATTGTCCGAAATTGCTCAACTTTCTCTACGGAGGATCTTTTAACGGTTTTGTTCATTTGTCATAGAAAGTTGGTGTTTTGGCATCGAAATAATCCTGGAAGCTTATACTCACAATATTTGACATAGAAGAAAATTAAAAAGTGTACACCGAGCAACTTTGATAGTCTGAAGTTGCTCAACTCTCTTTATGAAGGAGCTTTTAACAGTTTTGTCTATTTCTCATAGAAAGTTGGTGTTTTGGCATCGAAATAATCCTGGAAGCTCATTTTCGTAAAATTTAACATAGAAGAACAATAAAAAGTGTACACCGAGCAACTTTGATAATCCGAAGTTGCTCAACCCTCTCTTTGGAGGAGCTTTTATCGGTTTTGTCAATTTGTCATAGAAAGTTGCTGTTTTGACATCGAAATAATCCTGGAAGCTCATTTTCGTAAAATTTAACATAGAAGAACAATAAAAAGTGTACACCGAGCAACTTTGATAGTCCGAAGTCGCTCAACTCTCTCTATGGAGGAGCTTTTAACGGTTTTGTCCATTTGTCAAAGAAAGTTGCTTTTTTGGCATCGAAATAATCCTGGAAACTTATACTCGTAAAATTTGACAAAGAAGAATAATAAAAAGTGTACACCGAGCAACTTTGATTGTGCGAAGTTGCTCAACTCTCTCTATGGAGTAGCTTTTAACGGTTTTGCCTCTTTGTCATAGAAAGTTTGTGTTTTGGCATCAAAATAATCATGGCTGCTGATTTTCATAAAATTTAACATAGAAGAACAATAAAAAGTGTACACCGAGCAACTTTGATTTTCCTAAGTTGCTCTACTCTCTCTATGGTGGGTCTTTTAACGGTTTTGTCCATTTGTCACAGAAAGTTGGTGTTTTGGCTTCGAAATAATCCTAAAAGCTCATTTTTGTAAAATTTAACATAGAAGAACAATAAAAAGTGTACACCGAGCAACTTTGATTGTCCAAAGTTGCTCAACTCTCTCTATGGAGGAGCTTTTAACGGTTTTGTCCATTTGTCATAGAAAGTTGGTGTTTTGGCATCGAAATAATCCTGAAAGGTCATTTTCGTAAAATTTAACATGGAAGAACAATAAAAAGTGTACACCGAGCAACTTTGATTTTCCGAAGTTTCTCTACTCTCTCTTTGGAGGGGATTTGAACGGTTTTGTCAATTTATCACAGAAAGTTGGTGTTTTGGCATCGAAATAATCTTAAAAGCTCATTTTCGTAAAATTTAACATAGAAGAACAATAAAAAGTGTACACCGAACAACTTTGATTTTCCGAAGTTGCTCAACTCTCTTTATGGAGGAGCTTTTAACGGTTTTGTCCATTTGTCATAGAAATTAGTGTTTTGGCATCGAAATAATCCTGGAAGCTCATTTTCGTTAATTTTAACATAGAAGAACAATAAAAAGTGTACACCGAGCAACTTTGATAGTCCGAAGTTGCTCAACTCTCTCTATGGAGGAGCTTTTAACGGTTTTGTCCATTTGTCATAGAAAGTTGCTGTTTTGACATCGAAATAATCCTGAAAGCTTATAGTCGTAAAATTTGACAAAGAAGAACAATAAAAAGTGTACAACGGGCAACTTTGATTGTCCGAAGTTGCTCAACTCTCTCTATAGAGAAGCTTTTAACGGTTTTGTCTATTTGTCATAGAAAGTTGTTGTTTTGGCATCGAAATAATCATGGAAGCTCATTTTCGTAAAATTTAACATAGAAGAAAAATAAAAAGTGTACACCGAGCAACTTTGATTTTCCGAAGTTGCTCAACTCTCTTTATGGAGGAGCTTTTAACGGTTTTGTCCATTTCTCATAGAAAGCTGGTGTTTTGGCATCGAAATAATCCTGGAAGCTCATTTTCGTTAAATTTAACATAGAAGAACAATAAAAAGTGTACACCGAGCAACTTTGATTTTCCGAAGTTGCTCAACTCTCTCTATGGAGGAGCTTTTAACGGTTATGTCCATTTGTCATAGAAAGTTGCTGTTTTGGCATCGAAATAATCCTGAAAGCTTATAGTCGTAAAATTTGACAAAGAAGAACAATAAAAAGTGTACAACGAGCAACTTTGATTGTCCGAAGTTGCTCAACTCTCTCTATGGAGAAGCTTTTAACGGTTTTGTCTATTTGTCATAGAAAGTTGTTGTTTTGGCATCGAAATAATCATGGAAGCTCATTTTCGTAAAATTTAACATAGAAGAAAAATAAAAAGTGTACACCGAGCAACTTTGATTTTCCGAAGTTGCTCTACTCTCTCTATGGAGGGGCTTTGAACTGTTTTGTCCATTTATCACAGAAAGTTGGTGTTTTGGCATCGAAATAATCCTAAAAGCTCATTTTCGTAAAATTTAAC
Organism: Euonymus europaeus; assembly: GCA_963580455.1. Taxonomy (NCBI): domain Eukaryota; kingdom Viridiplantae; phylum Streptophyta; class Magnoliopsida; order Celastrales; family Celastraceae; genus Euonymus; species Euonymus europaeus. The sequence goes on along the minus strand of OY756967.1, from coordinate 12,710,168 downwards.
ATAGAAGAACAATAAAAAGTGTACACCGAGCAACTTTGATTGTTCGAAGTTGCTCAACTCTCTCTATGATGGAACTTTCAACGGTTTTGTCCATTTGTCATAGAAAGTTGGTGTTTTGGCATCGAAATAATCCTGGAAGCTCATTTTCGTAAAATTTAACGTGGAAGAATAATAAAAAGTGTACACCGAGCAACTTTGATTTTCCGAAGTTGCTCAACTCTCTCTATGGAGGAGCTTTTAATGGTTTTGTCTATTTGTCATGGAAAGTTTGTGTTTTGGCATCGAAATATTCATGGAAGCTCATTTTCGTAAAATATAAGATAGAAGAACAATAAAAAGTGTACACCGAGCAACTTTGATTTTCCGAAGTTGCTCTACTCTCTCTATGGAGGGGATTTGAACGGTTTTGTCCATTTATCACAGAAAGTTGGTGTTTTGGCATCGAAATAATCCTAAAAGCTCATTTTCGTAAAATTTAACATGGAAGAATAATAAAAAGTGTACACCGAGCAACTTTGATTTTCCGAAGTTGCTCAACTCTCTTTATGGATGAGCTTTTAACGGTTTTGTCCATTTCTCATAGAAAGTTGGTGTTTTGGCATCGAAATAATCCTGGAAGCTCATTTTCGTTAAATTTAACATAGAAGAACAATAAAAAGTGTACACCGAGCAACTTTGATAGTCCGAAGTTGCTCAACTCTCTCTATGGAGGAGCTTTTAACGGTTTTGTCCATTTGTCATAGAAAGTTGCTGTTTTGGCATCGAAATAATACTGAAAGCTTATAGTCGTAAAATTTGACAAAGAAGAACAATAAAAAGTGTACAACGAGCAACTTTGATTGTCCGAAGTTGCCAACTCTCTCTATGGAGAAGCTTTTAACGGTTTTGTCTATTTGTCATAGAAAGTTGTTGTTTTGGCATCGAAATAATCATGGAAGCTCATTTTCGTAAAATTTAACATAGAAGAAAAATAAAAAGTGTACACCGAGCAACTTTGATTTTCCGAAGTTGCTCTACTCTCTCTATGGAGGGGCTTTGAACTGTTTTGTCCATTTATCACAGAAAGTTGGTGTTTTGGCATCGAAATAATCCTAAAAGCTCATTTTCGTAAAATTTAACATAGAAGAACAATAAAAAGTGTACACCGAGCAACTTTGATTGTCCGAAGTTGCTCAACTCTCTCTATGATGGAACTTTCAACGGTTTTGTCCATTTGTCATAGAAAGTTGGTGTTTTGGCAACGAAATAATCCTGGAAGCTCATTTTCGTAAAATTTAACGTGGAAGAATAATAAAAAGTGTACACCGAGCAACTTTGATTTTCCGAAGTTGCTCAACTCTCTTTATGGAGGAACTTTTAACGGTTTTGTCCATTTGTCATAGAAAGTTGGTGTTTTGGCATCGAAATAATCCTGGAAGCTCATTTTAGTTAAATTTAACATAGAAGAACAATAAAAAGTCTACACCGAGCAACTTTGATAGTCCGAAGTTGCTCAACTCTCTCTATGGAGGAGCTTTTAACGGTTTTGTCCATTTGTCATAGAAAGTTGCTGTTTTGGCATCGAAATAATCCTGGAAGGTGATAGTCGTAAAATTTGACAAAGAAGAACAATAAAAAGTGTACAACGAGCAACTTTGATTGTCCGAAGTTGCTCAACTCTCTCTATGGAGAAGCTTTTAACGGTTTTGTCTATTTGTCAGAGAAAGTTGGTGTTTTGGGATCGAAATAATCATGGAAGCTCATTTTCGTAAAATTTAACATAGAAGAACAATAAAAAGTGTACACCGAACAACTTTGATTGTCCGAAGTTGCTCTACTCTCTCTATGAAGGAGCTTTTAACGGTTTTGTCCATTTGTCACAGAAAGTTGGTGTTTTGGCATCGAAATAATCCTAAAAGCTCATTTTCGTAAAATTTAACATAGAAGAACAATAAAAAGTGTACACCGAGCAACTTTGATTGTCCGAAGTTGCTCAACTCTCTTTATGATGGAACTTTCAACGGTTTTGTCCATTTGTCATAGAAAGTTGGTGTTTTGGCAACGAAATAATCCTGGAAGCTCATTTTCGTAAAATTTAACGTGGAAGAATAATAAAAAGTGTACACCGAGCAACTTTGATTTTCCGAAGTTGCTCAACTCTCTTTATGGAGGAACTTTTAACGGTTTTGTCCATTTGTCATAGAAAGTTGGTGTTTTGGCATCGAAATAATCCTGGAAGCTCATTTTAGTTAAATTTAACATAGAAGAACAATAAAAAGTCTACACCGAGCAACTTTGATAGTCCGAAGTTGCTCAACTCTCTCTATGGAGGAGCTTTTAACGGTTTTGTCCATTTGTCATAGAAAGTTGCTGTTTTGGCATCGAAATAATCCTGGAAGGTGATAGTCGTAAAATTTGACAAAGAAGAACAATAAAAAGTGTACAACGAGCAACTTTGATTGTCCGAAGTTGCTCAACTCTCTCTATGGAGAAGCTTTTAACGGTTTTGTCTATTTGTCAGAGAAAGTTGGTGTTTTGGGATCGAAATAATCATGGAAGCTCATTTTCGTAAAATTTAACATAGAAGAACAATAAAAAGTGTACACCGAACAACTTTGATTGTCCGAAGTTGCTCTACTCTCTCTATGAAGGAGCTTTTAACGGTTTTGTCCATTTGTCATAGAAAGTTGGTGTTTTGGCATCGAAATAATCCTGGAAGCTCATTTTCGTAAAATTTAACCTGGAAGAACGATAAAAAGTGTACACCGAGCAACTTTGATTGTCCGAAGTTGCTCAACTCTCTCTATGAGGGAGCTTTCAGCGGTTTTGTCCATTTGTCATAGAAAGTTGGTATTTTGGCATCGAAATAATCCTGGAAGCTCATTTTCATAAAATTTAACATAGAAAAACAATAAAAGGTGTACACCGATCAACTTTGACTTTCCGAAGTTGCTCAACTCTCTCTGTGGGAGAGCTTTTAACGGTTTTGTCCATTTGTCATAGAAAGTTGTTGTTTTGGCATAGAAATAATCCTGGAAGCTTAAACTCGTAAAATTTGACAAAGAAGAACAGTAAAAAGTGTACAAAGAGCAACTTTGATTGTCCGAAGTTGCTCAACTCTCTCTATGGAGGAGCTTTTAACGGTTTTGTCTATTTGTCATAAAAAGTTCGTGTTTTGGCTTCAAAATAATCATGTAAGCTCATTTTCGAAAAATTTAACATAGAAGAACAATAAAAAGTGTACACCGAGCAACTTTGATTGTCCGAAGTTGCTCTACTCTCTCTATGGAGGGGTTTTTAACGGTTTTGTCCACTTATCATAGAAAGTTGGTGTTTTAGCATCGAAATAATCCTAAAAGCTCATTTTCGTAAAATTTAACATAGAAGAACAATAAAAAGTGTACACCGAGCAACTTTGATTGTCCGAAGTTGCTCAACTCTCTCTATGAGGGAGCTTTCAACGGTTTCGTCCATTTGTCATAGAAATTTGGTCTTTTGGCATCGAAATAATCCTGGAAGCTCATTTTCGTAAAATTTAACATGGAAGAATAATAAAAAGTGTACACCGAGTAAATTTGATTTTCCGAAGTTGCTCAACTCTCTTTATGGAGGCGCTTTTAATGGTTTTGTCCATTTGTCATGGAAAGTTGGTGTTTTGGCATCGAAATAATCCTGGAAGCTCATTTTCGTTAAATTTAACATAGAAGAACAATAAAAAGTGTACACCGAGCAACTTTGATAGTCCGAAGTTGCTCAACTCTCTCTATGGAGGTGCTTTTAACGGTTTTGTTCATTTGTCATAGAAAGTTGCTGTTTTGGCATCGAAGTAATCAAGGAAGCTTATAGTCGTAAAATTTGACAAAGAAGAACAATAAAAAGTGTACAACGAGAAACTTTGATTGTCCGAAGTTGCTCAACTCTCTTTATGGAGAAGCTTTTAACGGTTTTGTCTATTTGTCATAGAAAGTTGTTGTTTTGGCATCGAAATAATCATGGAAGCTCATTTTCGTAAAATTTAACATAGAAGAAAAATAAAAAGTGTACACCGAGCAACTTTGATTTTCCGAAGTTGCTCTACTCTCTCTATTGAGGGGCTTTGAACAGTTTTGTCCATTTAACACAGAAAGTTGGTGTTTTGGCATCGAAATAATCCTAAAAGCTCATTTTCGTTAAATTTAACATAGAAGAACAATAAAAAGTGTACACCGAGCAACTTTTATTGTCCGAAGTTGCTCAACTCTCTCTATGATGGAACTTTCAACGGTTTTGTCCATTTTTCATAGAAAGTTGGTGTTTTGGCATGGAAATAATCCTGGAAGCTCATTTTCGTAAAATTTAACATGGAAGAATAATAAAAAGTGTACACCGAGCAACTTTGATTTTCCGAAGTTGCTCAACTCTCTTTATGGAGGAACTTTTAACGGTTTTGTCCATTTGTCATAGAAAGTTGGTGTTTTGGCATCGAAATAATCCTGGAAGCTCATTTTCGTTAAATTTAACATAGAAGAACAATAAAAAGTCTACACCGAGCAACTTTGATAGTCCGAAGTTGCTCAACTCTCTCTATGGAGGAGCTTTCAACGGTTTTGTTCATTTGTCATAGAAAGTTGCTGTTTTGGCATCGAAATAATCCTGGAAGCTTATAGTCGTAAAATTTGACAAAGAAGAACAATAAAAAGTGTACAACGAGCAACTTTGATTGTCCGAAGTTGCTCAACTCTCTCTATGAAGAAGCTTTTCAAGGTTTTGTCTATTTGTCATAGAAAGTTGGTGTTTTGGCATCGAAATAATCATGGAAGCTCATTTTCGTAAAATTTAACATAGAAGAACAATAAAAAGTGTACACCGAGCAACTTTGATTGTCCGAAGTTGCTCTACTCTCTCTATGGAGGAGCTTTTAACGATTTTGTCCATTTGTCATAGAAAGTTGGTGTTTTAGCATCGAAATAATCCTGGAAGCTCATTTTCGTAAAATTTAACATAGAAGAACAATAAATAGTGTACACCGAGCAACTTTGATTGTCCGAAGTTGCTCAACTCTCTCTATGAGGGAGCTTTCAACGTTTCTGTCCATTTGTCATAGAAAGTTGGTGTTTTGGCATCGAAATAATCCTGCAAGCTCATTTTCATAAAATTTAACATAGAAGAACAATAAAAAGTGTACACCGAGCAACTTTGATTGTCCGAAGTTGCTCAACTATCTCTATGGGAGAGCTTTTAACGGTTTTGTCCATTTGTCATAGAAAGTTGGTGTTTTGGCATCGAAATAATCCTGGAAGCTCATTTTCGTAAAATTTAACCTGGAAGAACAATAAAAAGTGTACACCGAGCAACTTTGATTGTCCGAAGTTGCTCAACTCTCTCTATGAGGGAGCTTTCAGCGGTTTTGTCCATTTGTCATAGAAAGTTGGTGTTTTGGCATCGAAATAATCCTGCAAGCTCATTTTCATAAAATTTAACATAGAAGAACAATAAAAAGTGTACACCGAGCAACTTTGATTGTCCGAAGTTGCTCAACTATCTCTATGGGAGAGCTTTTAACGGTTTTGTCCATTTGTCATAGAAAGTTGTTGTTTTGGCATAGAAATAATCCTGGAAGCTTAAACTCGTAAAATTTGACAAAGAAGAACAATAAAAAGTGTACAACGAGCAACTTTGATTGTACGAAGTTGCTCAACTCTCTCTATGGAGGAGCTTTTAACGGTTTTGTCCATTTGTCACAGAAAGTTGGTGCTTTGGCATCGAAATAATCCTAAAAGCTCATTTTCGTAAAATTTAACATGGAAGAATAATAAAAAGTGTACACCGAGCAACTTTGATTGTCCGAAGTTGCTCTACTCTCTCTATGGAGGGGCTTTTAACGGTTTTGTCCATTTATCATAGAAAGTTGGTGTTTTAGCATCGAAATAATCCTAAAAGCTCATTTTCGTAAAATTTAACATAGAAGAACAATAAATAGTGTACACCGAGCAACTTTGATTGTCCGAAGTTGCTCAACTCTCTCTATGAGGGAGCTTTCAACGTTTCTGTCCATTTGTCATAGAAAGTTGGAGTTTTGGCATCGAAATACTCCTTGAAGCTCATTTTCGTAAAATTTAACATAGAAGAACAATAAAAAGTGTACACCGAGCAACTTTAATTTTCCGACGTTGCTCAACTCTCTCTCTGGAGGAGCTTTTAACGATTTTGTCCATTTGTCATTTAAAGTTGGTGTTTTGGCATCGAAATAATCCTGGCAGATCATTGTTGTATTATTTAACATAGAAGAACAACCAAAAGTGTACACCGAGAAACTTTGATAGTCCGAAGTTGCTCAACTCTCTCTATGGAGGAGCTTTTAAAAAGAAAGTTGTTGTTTTGGCATCGAAATAATGCTGGAAGCTTATACTCGTAAAATTTGACAAAGAAGAACAATAAAAAGTGTACACCGAGCAACTTTGATTGTCCGAAATTGCTCAACTTTCTCTACGGAGGAGCTTTTAATGGTTTTGTCCATTTGTCAAAGAAAGTTGCTGTTTTGGCATCGAAATAATCTTGGAAGCTTATACTCATAATATTTGACATAGAAGAAAATTAAAAAGTGTACACCGAGCAACTTTGATAGTCCGAAGTTGCTCAACTCTCTTTATGAAGGAGCTTTTAACAGTTTTGTCTATTTCTCATAGAAAGTTGGTGTTTTGGCATCGAAATAATCTTGGAAGCTCATTTTCGTTAAATTTAACATAGAAGAACAATAAAAGTGTACACCGAGCAACTTTGATAGTCCGAAGTTGCTCAACTCTCTCTATGGAGGAGCTTTTAACGGTTTTGTCCATTTGTCATAGAAAGTTGGTGTTTTGGCATCGAAATAATCTTGGAAGCTCATTTTCGTTAAATTTAACATGGAAGAACAATAAAAAGTGTACACCGAGCAACTTTGATTGTCCGAAGTTGCTCAACTCTCTCTATGAGGTAGCTTTCAACGGTTTTGTCCATTTGTCATAGAAAGTTGGAGTTTTCGCATCGAAATACTCCTGGAAGCTCATTTTCCTAAAATTTAACATGGAAGAACAACAAAAAGTACACACCGAGCAACTTTAATTTTCCGAAGTTGCTCAACTCTATCTCTGGAGAAGCTTTTAACGGTTTTGTCCATTTGTCATTTAAAGTTGGTGTTTTGGCATCGAAATAATCCTGGAAGCTTATACTCGTAAAATTTGACAAAGAAGAACAATAAAAAGTGTACACCGAGCAACTTTGATTGTCCGAAATTGCTCAACTTTCTCTACGGAGGAGCTTTTAACGGTTTTGTCCATTTGTCATAGAAAGTTGCTGTTTTGGCATCGAAATAATCTTGGAAGCTTATACTCATAATATTTGACATAGAAGAAAATTAAAAAGTGTACACCGAGCAACTTTGATAGTCCGAAGTTGCTCAACTCTCTTTATGAAGGAGCTTTTAACAGTTTTGTCTATTTCTCATAGAAAGTTGGTGTTTTGGCATCGAAATAATCCTGGAAGCTCATTTTCGTAAAATTTAACATAGAAGAACAAAAAAAAGTGTACACCGAGCAACTTTGATAGTCCGAAGTTGCTCAACTCTCTCTATGGAGGAGCTTTTGACGGTTTTGTCCATTTGTCAAAGAAAGTTGCTTTTTTGGCATCGAAATAATCCTGGAAACTTATACTCATAATATTTGACATAGAAGAAAATTAAAAAGTGTACACCGAGCAACTTTGATAGTCCGAAGTTGCTCAACTCTCTTTATGAAGGAGCTTTTAACGGTTTTGTCTATTTGTCATAGAAAGTTGGTGTTTTGGCATCGAAATAATCTTGGAAGCTCATTTTCGTTAAATTTAACATAGAAGAACAATAAAAGTGTACACCGAGCAACTTTGATAGTCCGAAGTTGCTCAACTCTCTCTATGGAGGAGCTTTTAACGGTTTTGTCCATTTGTCATAGAAAGTTGCTGTTTTGGCATCGAAATAATCCTGGAAGTTTATAGTCGTAAAATTTGACAAAGAAGAACAATAAAAAGTGTACAACGAGCAACTTTGATTGTCCGAAGTTGCTCAACTCTCTCTATGGAGAAGCTTTTAACGGTTTTGTCTATTTGTCATAGAAAGTTGGTGTTTTGGCATCGAAATAATCATGAAAGCTCATTTTCGTAAAATTTAACATAGAAGAACAATAAAAAGTGTACACCGAGTAACTTTGATTGTCCGAAGTTGCTCTACTCTCTCTATGGAGGAGCTTTTAACGGTTTTATCCATTTGTCATAGAAAGTTGGTATTTTGGCATCGAAATAATCCTGGAAGCTCATTTTCGTAAAATTTAACATGGAAGAACAATAAAAAGTGTACACCGAGCAACTTTGATTGTCCGAAGTTGCTCAACTCTCTCTTTGAGGGAGCATTCAACGGTTTTGTCCATTTGTCATAGAAAGTTGGAATTTTCGCATCGAAATACTCCTGGAAGCTCATTTTCCTAAAATTTAACATAGAAGAACAACAAAAAGTGTACACCGAGCAACTTTAATTTTCCGAAGTTGCTCAACTCTCTCTCTGGAGGAGCTTTTAACGGTTTTGTCCATTTGTCATTTAAAGTTGGTGTTTTGGCATCGAAATAATCCTGGAAGCTCATTTACGTAAAATTTAACATAGAAGAACAATCAAAAGTGTACACCGAGAAACTTTGATAGTCCGAAGTTGCTCAACTCTCTCTATGGAGGAGCTTTTAAATAGAAAGTTGTTGTTTTGGCATCGAAATAATGCTGGAAGCTTATACTCGTCAAATTTGACAAAGAAGAACAATAAAAAGTGTACACCGAGCAACTTTGATTGTCCGAAATTGCTCAACTTTCTCTACGGAGGAGCTTTTAACGGTTTTGTCCATTTGTCATAGAAAGTTGGTGTTTTGGCATCGAAATAATCCTGGAAGCTTATACTCATAATATTTGACATAGAAGAAAATTAAAAAGTGTACACCGAGCAACTTTGATAGTCTGAAGTTGCTCAACTCTCTTTATGAAGGAGCTTTTAACAGTTTTGTCTATTTCTCATAGAAAGTTGGTGTTTTGGCATCGAAATAATCCTGGAAGCTCATTTTCGTAAAATTTAACATAGAAGAACAATAAAAAGTGTACACCGAGCAACTTTGATAGTCCGAAGTTGCTCAACCCTCTCTTTGGAGGAGCTTTTAACGGTTTTGTCAATTTGTCATAGAAAGTTGCTGTTTTGACATCGAAATAATCCTGGAAGCTCATTTTCGTAAAATTTAACATAGAAGAACAATAAAAAGTGTACACCGAGCAACTTTGATAGTTCGAAGTCGCTCAACTCTCTCTATGGAGGAGCTTTTAACGGTTTTGTCCATTTGTCAAAGAAAGTTGCTTTTTTGGCATCGAAATAATCCTGGAAACTTATACTCGTAAAATTTGACAAAGAAGAATAATAAAAAGTGTACACCGAGCAACTTTGATAGTCCGAAGTTGCTCAACTCTCTCTATGGAGGAGCTTTTAACGGTTTTGTCCATTTGTCATAGAAAGTTGCTGTTTTGGCATCGAAATAATCCTGAAAGCTTATAGTCGTAAAATTTGACAAAGAAGAACAATAAAAAGTGTACAACAAGCAACTTTGATTGTCCGAAGTTGCTCAACTCTCTCTATGGAGAAGCTTTTAACGGTTTTGTCTATTTGTCATAGAAAGTTGTTGTTTTGGCATCGAAATAATCATGGAAGCTCATTTTCGTAAAATTTAACATAGAAGAAAAATAAAAAGTGTACACCGAGCAACTTTGATTTTCCGAAGTTGCTCTACTCTCTCTATGGAGGGGCTTTGAACTGTTTTGTCCATTTATTACAGAAAGTTGGTGTTTCGGCATCGAAATAATCCTAAAAGCTCATTTTCGTAAAATTTAACATAGAAGAACAATAAAAAGTGTACACCGAGCAACTTTGATTGTTCGAAGTTGCTCAACTCTCTCTATGATGGAACTTTCAACGGTTTTGTCCATTTGTCATAGAAAGTTGGTGTTTTGGCATCGAAATAAACCTGGAAGCTCATTTTCGTAAAATTTAACGTGGAAGAATAATAAAAAGTGTACACCGAGCAACTTTGATTTTCCGAAGTTGCTCAACTCTCTCTATGGAGGAGCTTTTAACGGTTTTGTCTATTTGTCAAAGAAAGTTGCTTTTTTGGCATCGAAATAATTCTGGAAACTTATACTCATAATATTTGACATAGAAGAAAATTAAAAAGTGTACACCGAGCAACTTTAATAGTCCGAAGTTGCTCAACTCTCTTTACGAAGGAGCTTTTAACGGTTTTGTCTATTTGTCATAGAAAGTTGGTGTTTTGGCATCGAAATAATCCTGGAAGCTCATTTTTGTTAAATTTAACATAGAAGAACAATAAAAAGTGTACACCGAGCAACTTTGATAGTCCGAAGTTGCTCAACTCTCTCTATGGAGGAGCTTTTAACGGTTTTGTCCATTTGTCATAGAAAGTTGCTGTTTTGGCATCGAAATAATCCTGGAAGCTTATAGTCGTAAAATTTGACAAAGAAGAACAATAAAAAGTGTACAACGAGCAACTTTGATTGTCCGAAGTTGCTCAACTCTCTCTATGGAGAAGCTTTTAACGGTTTTGTCAATTTGTCATAGAAAGTTGGTGTTTTGGCATCGAAATAATCATGAAAGCTCATTTTCGTAAAATTTAACATAGAAGAACAATAAAAAGTGTACACCGAGTAACTTTGATTGTCCGAAGTTGCTCTACTCTCTCTATGGAGGAGCTTTTAACGGTTTTATCCATTTGTCATAGAAAGTTGGTGTTTTGGCATCGAAATAATCTTGGAAGCTCATTTTCGTAAAATTTAACATGGAAGAACAATAAAAAGTGTACACCGAGCAACTTTGATTGTCCGAAGTTGCTCAACTCTCTCTATGAGGGAGCATTCAACGGTTTTGTCCATTTGTCATAGAAAGTTGGAGTTTTCGCATCGAAATACTCCTGGAAGCTCATTTTCCTAAAATTTAACATAGAAGAACAACAAAAAGTGTACACCGAGCAACTTTAATTTTCCGAAGTTGCTCAACTCTCTCTCTGGAGGAGCTTTTAACGGTTTTGTCCATTTGTCATTTAAAGTTGGTGTTTTGGCATCGAAATAATCTTGGAAGCTCATTTACGTAAAATTTAACATAGAAGAACAATCAAAAGTGTACACCGAGAAACTTTGATAGTCCGAAGTTGCTCAACTCTCTCTACGGAGGAGCTTTTAAATAGAAAGTTGTTGTTTTGGCATCGAAATAATGCTGGAAGCTTATACTCGTAAAATTTGACAAAGAAGAACAATAAAAAGTGTACACCGAGCAACTTTGATTGTCCGAAATTGCTCAACTTTCTCTACGGAGGATCTTTTAACGGTTTTGTTCATTTGTCATAGAAAGTTGGTGTTTTGGCATCGAAATAATCCTGGAAGCTTATACTCACAATATTTGACATAGAAGAAAATTAAAAAGTGTACACCGAGCAACTTTGATAGTCTGAAGTTGCTCAACTCTCTTTATGAAGGAGCTTTTAACAGTTTTGTCTATTTCTCATAGAAAGTTGGTGTTTTGGCATCGAAATAATCCTGGAAGCTCATTTTCGTAAAATTTAACATAGAAGAACAATAAAAAGTGTACACCGAGCAACTTTGATAATCCGAAGTTGCTCAACCCTCTCTTTGGAGGAGCTTTTATCGGTTTTGTCAATTTGTCATAGAAAGTTGCTGTTTTGACATCGAAATAATCCTGGAAGCTCATTTTCGTAAAATTTAACATAGAAGAACAATAAAAAGTGTACACCGAGCAACTTTGATAGTCCGAAGTCGCTCAACTCTCTCTATGGAGGAGCTTTTAACGGTTTTGTCCATTTGTCAAAGAAAGTTGCTTTTTTGGCATCGAAATAATCCTGGAAACTTATACTCGTAAAATTTGACAAAGAAGAATAATAAAAAGTGTACACCGAGCAACTTTGATTGTGCGAAGTTGCTCAACTCTCTCTATGGAGTAGCTTTTAACGGTTTTGCCTCTTTGTCATAGAAAGTTTGTGTTTTGGCATCAAAATAATCATGGCTGCTGATTTTCATAAAATTTAACATAGAAGAACAATAAAAAGTGTACACCGAGCAACTTTGATTTTCCTAAGTTGCTCTACTCTCTCTATGGTGGGTCTTTTAACGGTTTTGTCCATTTGTCACAGAAAGTTGGTGTTTTGGCTTCGAAATAATCCTAAAAGCTCATTTTTGTAAAATTTAACATAGAAGAACAATAAAAAGTGTACACCGAGCAACTTTGATTGTCCAAAGTTGCTCAACTCTCTCTATGGAGGAGCTTTTAACGGTTTTGTCCATTTGTCATAGAAAGTTGGTGTTTTGGCATCGAAATAATCCTGAAAGGTCATTTTCGTAAAATTTAACATGGAAGAACAATAAAAAGTGTACACCGAGCAACTTTGATTTTCCGAAGTTTCTCTACTCTCTCTTTGGAGGGGATTTGAACGGTTTTGTCAATTTATCACAGAAAGTTGGTGTTTTGGCATCGAAATAATCTTAAAAGCTCATTTTCGTAAAATTTAACATAGAAGAACAATAAAAAGTGTACACCGAACAACTTTGATTTTCCGAAGTTGCTCAACTCTCTTTATGGAGGAGCTTTTAACGGTTTTGTCCATTTGTCATAGAAATTAGTGTTTTGGCATCGAAATAATCCTGGAAGCTCATTTTCGTTAATTTTAACATAGAAGAACAATAAAAAGTGTACACCGAGCAACTTTGATAGTCCGAAGTTGCTCAACTCTCTCTATGGAGGAGCTTTTAACGGTTTTGTCCATTTGTCATAGAAAGTTGCTGTTTTGACATCGAAATAATCCTGAAAGCTTATAGTCGTAAAATTTGACAAAGAAGAACAATAAAAAGTGTACAACGGGCAACTTTGATTGTCCGAAGTTGCTCAACTCTCTCTATAGAGAAGCTTTTAACGGTTTTGTCTATTTGTCATAGAAAGTTGTTGTTTTGGCATCGAAATAATCATGGAAGCTCATTTTCGTAAAATTTAACATAGAAGAAAAATAAAAAGTGTACACCGAGCAACTTTGATTTTCCGAAGTTGCTCAACTCTCTTTATGGAGGAGCTTTTAACGGTTTTGTCCATTTCTCATAGAAAGCTGGTGTTTTGGCATCGAAATAATCCTGGAAGCTCATTTTCGTTAAATTTAACATAGAAGAACAATAAAAAGTGTACACCGAGCAACTTTGATAGTCCGAAGTTGCTCAACTCTCTCTATGGAGGAGCTTTTAACGGTTATGTCCATTTGTCATAGAAAGTTGCTGTTTTGGCATCGAAATAATCCTGAAAGCTTATAGTCGTAAAATTTGACAAAGAAGAACAATAAAAAGTGTACAACGAGCAACTTTGATTGTCCGAAGTTGCTCAACTCTCTCTATGGAGAAGCTTTTAACGGTTTTGTCTATTTGTCATAGAAAGTTGTTGTTTTGGCATCGAAATAATCATGGAAGCTCATTTTCGTAAAATTTAACATAGAAGAAAAATAAAAAGTGTACACCGAGCAACTTTGATTTTCCGAAGTTGCTCTACTCTCTCTATGGAGGGGCTTTGAACTGTTTTGTCCATTTATCACAGAAAGTTGGTGTTTTGGCATCGAAATAATCCTAAAAGCTCATTTTCGTAAAATTTAACATAGAAGAACAATAAAAAGTGTACACCGAGCAACTTTGATTGTTCGAAGTTGCTCAACTCTCTCTATGATGGAACTTTCAACGGTTTTGTCCATTTGTCATAGAAAGTTGGTGTTTTGGCATCGAAATAATCCTGGAAGCTCATTTTCGTAAAATTTAACGTGGAAGAATAATAAAAAGTGTACACCGAGCAACTTTGATTTTCCGAAGTTGCTCAACTCTCTCTATGGAGGAGCTTTTAATGGTTTTGTCTATTTGTCATGGAAAGTTTGTGTTTTGGCATCGAAATATTCATGGAAGCTCATTTTCGTAAAATATAAGATAGAAGAACAATAAAAAGTGTACACCGAGCAACTTTGATTTTCCGAAGTTGCTCTACTCTCTCTATGGAGGGGATTTGAACGGTTTTGTCCATTTATCACAGAAAGTTGGTGTTTTGGCATCGAAATAATCCTAAAAGCTCATTTTCGTAAAATTTAACATGGAAGAATAATAAAAAGTGTACACCGAGCAACTTTGATTTTCCGAAGTTGCTCAACTCTCTTTATGGATGAGCTTTTAACGGTTTTGTCCATTTCTCATAGAAAGTTGGTGTTTTGGCATCGAAATAATCCTGGAAGCTCATTTTCGTTAAATTTAACATAGAAGAACAATAAAAAGTGTACACCGAGCAACTTTGATAGTCCGAAGTTGCTCAACTCTCTCTATGGAGGAGCTTTTAACGGTTTTGTCCATTTGTCATAGAAAGTTGCTGTTTTGGCATCGAAATAATACTGAAAGCTTATAGTCGTAAAATTTGACAAAGAAGAACAATAAAAAGTGTACAACGAGCAACTTTGATTGTCCGAAGTTGCCAACTCTCTCTATGGAGAAGCTTTTAACGGTTTTGTCTATTTGTCATAGAAAGTTGTTGTTTTGGCATCGAAATAATCATGGAAGCTCATTTTCGTAAAATTTAACATAGAAGAAAAATAAAAAGTGTACACCGAGCAACTTTGATTTTCCGAAGTTGCTCTACTCTCTCTATGGAGGGGCTTTGAACTGTTTTGTCCATTTATCACAGAAAGTTGGTGTTTTGGCATCGAAATAATCCTAAAAGCTCATTTTCGTAAAATTTAACATAGAAGAACAATAAAAAGTGTACACCGAGCAACTTTGATTGTCCGAAGTTGCTCAACTCTCTCTATGATGGAACTTTCAACGGTTTTGTCCATTTGTCATAGAAAGTTGGTGTTTTGGCAACGAAATAATCCTGGAAGCTCATTTTCGTAAAATTTAACGTGGAAGAATAATAAAAAGTGTACACCGAGCAACTTTGATTTTCCGAAGTTGCTCAACTCTCTTTATGGAGGAACTTTTAACGGTTTTGTCCATTTGTCATAGAAAGTTGGTGTTTTGGCATCGAAATAATCCTGGAAGCTCATTTTAGTTAAATTTAACATAGAAGAACAATAAAAAGTCTACACCGAGCAACTTTGATAGTCCGAAGTTGCTCAACTCTCTCTATGGAGGAGCTTTTAACGGTTTTGTCCATTTGTCATAGAAAGTTGCTGTTTTGGCATCGAAATAATCCTGGAAGGTGATAGTCGTAAAATTTGACAAAGAAGAACAATAAAAAGTGTACAACGAGCAACTTTGATTGTCCGAAGTTGCTCAACTCTCTCTATGGAGAAGCTTTTAACGGTTTTGTCTATTTGTCAGAGAAAGTTGGTGTTTTGGGATCGAAATAATCATGGAAGCTCATTTTCGTAAAATTTAACATAGAAGAACAATAAAAAGTGTACACCGAACAACTTTGATTGTCCGAAGTTGCTCTACTCTCTCTATGAAGGAGCTTTTAACGGTTTTGTCCATTTGTCACAGAAAGTTGGTGTTTTGGCATCGAAATAATCCTAAAAGCTCATTTTCGTAAAATTTAACATAGAAGAACAATAAAAAGTGTACACCGAGCAACTTTGATTGTCCGAAGTTGCTCAACTCTCTTTATGATGGAACTTTCAACGGTTTTGTCCATTTGTCATAGAAAGTTGGTGTTTTGGCAACGAAATAATCCTGGAAGCTCATTTTCGTAAAATTTAACGTGGAAGAATAATAAAAAGTGTACACCGAGCAACTTTGATTTTCCGAAGTTGCTCAACTCTCTTTATGGAGGAACTTTTAACGGTTTTGTCCATTTGTCATAGAAAGTTGGTGTTTTGGCATCGAAATAATCCTGGAAGCTCATTTTAGTTAAATTTAACATAGAAGAACAATAAAAAGTCTACACCGAGCAACTTTGATAGTCCGAAGTTGCTCAACTCTCTCTATGGAGGAGCTTTTAACGGTTTTGTCCATTTGTCATAGAAAGTTGCTGTTTTGGCATCGAAATAATCCTGGAAGGTGATAGTCGTAAAATTTGACAAAGAAGAACAATAAAAAGTGTACAACGAGCAACTTTGATTGTCCGAAGTTGCTCAACTCTCTCTATGGAGAAGCTTTTAACGGTTTTGTCTATTTGTCAGAGAAAGTTGGTGTTTTGGGATCGAAATAATCATGGAAGCTCATTTTCGTAAAATTTAACATAGAAGAACAATAAAAAGTGTACACCGAACAACTTTGATTGTCCGAAGTTGCTCTACTCTCTCTATGAAGGAGCTTTTAACGGTTTTGTCCATTTGTCATAGAAAGTTGGTGTTTTGGCATCGAAATAATCCTGGAAGCTCATTTTCGTAAAATTTAACCTGGAAGAACAATAAAAAGTGTACACCGAGCAACTTTGATTGTCCGAAGTTGCTCAACTCTCTCTATGAGGGAGCTTTCAGCGGTTTTGTCCATTTGTCATAGAAAGTTGGTATTTTGGCATCGAAATAATCCTGGAAGCTCATTTTCATAAAATTT
The DNA here is from genome assembly GCA_963580455.1 of Euonymus europaeus. Classification (NCBI taxonomy): domain Eukaryota; kingdom Viridiplantae; phylum Streptophyta; class Magnoliopsida; order Celastrales; family Celastraceae; genus Euonymus; species Euonymus europaeus. The sequence continues at coordinate 12,693,590 of OY756967.1, read as the reverse complement.
AACATAGAAAAACAATAAAAGGTGTACACCGATCAACTTTGACTTTCCGAAGTTGCTCAACTCTCTCTGTGGGAGAGCTTTTAACGGTTTTGTCCATTTGTCATAGAAAGTTGTTGTTTTGGCATAGAAATAATCCTGGAAGCTTAAACTCGTAAAATTTGACAAAGAAGAACAGTAAAAAGTGTACAAAGAGCAACTTTGATTGTCCGAAGTTGCTCAACTCTCTCTATGGAGGAGCTTTTAACGGTTTTGTCTATTTGTCATAAAAAGTTCGTGTTTTGGCTTCAAAATAATCATGTAAGCTCATTTTCGAAAAATTTAACATAGAAGAACAATAAAAAGTGTACACCGAGCAACTTTGATTGTCCGAAGTTGCTCTACTCTCTCTATGGAGGGGTTTTTAACGGTTTTGTCCACTTATCATAGAAAGTTGGTGTTTTAGCATCGAAATAATCCTAAAAGCTCATTTTCGTAAAATTTAACATAGAAGAACAATAAAAAGTGTACACCGAGCAACTTTGATTGTCCGAAGTTGCTCAACTCTCTCTATGAGGGAGCTTTCAACGGTTTCGTCCATTTGTCATAGAAATTTGGTCTTTTGGCATCGAAATAATCCTGGAAGCTCATTTTCGTAAAATTTAACATGGAAGAATAATAAAAAGTGTACACCGAGTAAATTTGATTTTCCGAAGTTGCTCAACTCTCTTTATGGAGGCGCTTTTAATGGTTTTGTCCATTTGTCATGGAAAGTTGGTGTTTTGGCATCGAAATAATCCTGGAAGCTCATTTTCGTTAAATTTAACATAGAAGAACAATAAAAAGTGTACACCGAGCAACTTTGATAGTCCGAAGTTGCTCAACTCTCTCTATGGAGGTGCTTTTAACGGTTTTGTTCATTTGTCATAGAAAGTTGCTGTTTTGGCATCGAAGTAATCAAGGAAGCTTATAGTCGTAAAATTTGACAAAGAAGAACAATAAAAAGTGTACAACGAGAAACTTTGATTGTCCGAAGTTGCTCAACTCTCTTTATGGAGAAGCTTTTAACGGTTTTGTCTATTTGTCATAGAAAGTTGTTGTTTTGGCATCGAAATAATCATGGAAGCTCATTTTCGTAAAATTTAACATAGAAGAAAAATAAAAAGTGTACACCGAGCAACTTTGATTTTCCGAAGTTGCTCTACTCTCTCTATTGAGGGGCTTTGAACAGTTTTGTCCATTTAACACAGAAAGTTGGTGTTTTGGCATCGAAATAATCCTAAAAGCTCATTTTCGTTAAATTTAACATAGAAGAACAATAAAAAGTGTACACCGAGCAACTTTTATTGTCCGAAGTTGCTCAACTCTCTCTATGATGGAACTTTCAACGGTTTTGTCCATTTTTCATAGAAAGTTGGTGTTTTGGCATGGAAATAATCCTGGAAGCTCATTTTCGTAAAATTTAACATGGAAGAATAATAAAAAGTGTACACCGAGCAACTTTGATTTTCCGAAGTTGCTCAACTCTCTTTATGGAGGAACTTTTAACGGTTTTGTCCATTTGTCATAGAAAGTTGGTGTTTTGGCATCGAAATAATCCTGGAAGCTCATTTTCGTTAAATTTAACATAGAAGAACAATAAAAAGTCTACACCGAGCAACTTTGATAGTCCGAAGTTGCTCAACTCTCTCTATGGAGGAGCTTTCAACGGTTTTGTTCATTTGTCATAGAAAGTTGCTGTTTTGGCATCGAAATAATCCTGGAAGCTTATAGTCGTAAAATTTGACAAAGAAGAACAATAAAAAGTGTACAACGAGCAACTTTGATTGTCCGAAGTTGCTCAACTCTCTCTATGAAGAAGCTTTTCAAGGTTTTGTCTATTTGTCATAGAAAGTTGGTGTTTTGGCATCGAAATAATCATGGAAGCTCATTTTCGTAAAATTTAACATAGAAGAACAATAAAAAGTGTACACCGAGCAACTTTGATTGTCCGAAGTTGCTCTACTCTCTCTATGGAGGAGCTTTTAACGGTTTTGTCCATTTGTCATAGAAAGTTGGTGTTTTGGCATCGAAATAATCCTGGAAGCTCATTTTCGTAAAATTTAACCTGGAAGAACAATAAAAAGTGTACACCGAGCAACTTTGATTGTCCGAAGTTGCTCAACTCTCTCTATGAGGGAGCTTTCAGCGGTTTTGTCCATTTGTCATAGAAAGTTGGTGTTTTGGCATCGAAATAATCCTGCAAGCTCATTTTCATAAAATTTAACATAGAAGAACAATAAAAAGTGTACACCGAGCAACTTTGATTGTCCGAAGTTGCTCAACTATCTCTATGGGAGAGCTTTTAACGGTTTTGTCCATTTGTCATAGAAAGTTGTTGTTTTGGCATAGAAATAATCCTGGAAGCTTAAACTCGTAAAATTTGACAAAGAAGAACAATAAAAAGTGTACAACGAGCAACTTTGATTGTACGAAGTTGCTCAACTCTCTCTATGGAGGAGCTTTTAACGGTTTTGTCCATTTGTCACAGAAAGTTGGTGCTTTGGCATCGAAATAATCCTAAAAGCTCATTTTCGTAAAATTTAACATGGAAGAATAATAAAAAGTGTACACCGAGCAACTTTGATTGTCCGAAGTTGCTCTACTCTCTCTATGGAGGGGCTTTTAACGGTTTTGTCCATTTATCATAGAAAGTTGGTGTTTTAGCATCGAAATAATCCTAAAAGCTCATTTTCGTAAAATTTAACATAGAAGAACAATAAATAGTGTACACCGAGCAACTTTGATTGTCCGAAGTTGCTCAACTCTCTCTATGAGGGAGCTTTCAACGTTTCTGTCCATTTGTCATAGAAAGTTGGAGTTTTGGCATCGAAATACTCCTTGAAGCTCATTTTCGTAAAATTTAACATAGAAGAACAATAAAAAGTGTACACCGAGCAACTTTAATTTTCCGACGTTGCTCAACTCTCTCTCTGGAGGAGCTTTTAACGATTTTGTCCATTTGTCATTTAAAGTTGGTGTTTTGGCATCGAAATAATCCTGGCAGATCATTGTTGTATTATTTAACATAGAAGAACAACCAAAAGTGTACACCGAGAAACTTTGATAGTCCGAAGTTGCTCAACTCTCTCTATGGAGGAGCTTTTAAAAAGAAAGTTGTTGTTTTGGCATCGAAATAATGCTGGAAGCTTATACTCGTAAAATTTGACAAAGAAGAACAATAAAAAGTGTACACCGAGCAACTTTGATTGTCCGAAATTGCTCAACTTTCTCTACGGAGGAGCTTTTAATGGTTTTGTCCATTTGTCAAAGAAAGTTGCTGTTTTGGCATCGAAATAATCTTGGAAGCTTATACTCATAATATTTGACATAGAAGAAAATTAAAAAGTGTACACCGAGCAACTTTGATAGTCCGAAGTTGCTCAACTCTCTTTATGAAGGAGCTTTTAACAGTTTTGTCTATTTCTCATAGAAAGTTGGTGTTTTGGCATCGAAATAATCCTGGAAGCTCATTTTCGTAAAATTTAACATAGAAGAACAATAAAAAGTGTACACCGAGCAACTTTGATTTTCCGAAGTTGCTCTACTCTCTCTATTGAGGGGCTTTGAACGGTTTTGTCCATTTATCACAGAAAGTTGGTGTTTTGGCATCGAAATAATCCTAAAAGCTCATTTTCGTAAAATTTAACATAGAAGAACAATAAAAGGTGTACACCGAGCAACTTTTATTGTCCGAAGTTGCTCAACTCTCTCTATGATGGAACTTTCAACGGTTTTGTCCATTTGTCATAGAAAGTTGGTGTTTTGGCATCGAAATAATCCTGGAAGCTCATTTTCGTAAAATTTAACATGGAAGAATAATAAAAAGTGTACACCGAGCAACTTTGATTTTCCGAAGTTGCTCAACTCCTTTTATGGAGGAACTTTTAACTGTTTTGTCCATTTGTCATAGAAAGTTGGTGTTTTGGCATCGAAATAATCCTGGAAGCTCATTTTTGTTAAATTTAACATAGAAGAACAATAAAAAGTCTACACCGAGCAACTTTGATAGTCCGAAGTTGCTCAACTCTCTCTATGGAGGAGCTTTTAACGGTTTTGTTCATTTGTCATAGAAAGTTGCTGTTTTGGCATCGAAATAATCCTGGAAGCTTATAGTCGTATAATTTGACAAAGAAGAACAATAAAAAGTGTACAACGAGCAACTTTGATTGTCTGAAGTTGCTCAACTCTCTCTATGAAGAAGCTTTTAACGGTTTTGTCTATTTGTCATAGAAAGTTGGTGTTTTGGCATCGAAATAATCATGGAAGCTCATTTTCGTAAAATTTAACATAGAAGAACAATAAAAAGTGTACACCGAGCAACTTTGATTGTCCGAAGTTGCTCTACTCTCTCTATGGACGAGCTTTTAACGGTTTTGTCCATTTGTCATAGAAAGTTGGTGTTTTGGCATCGAAATAATCCTGGAAGCTCATTTTCGTAAAATTTAATCTGGAAGAACAATAAAAAGTGTACACCGAGCAACTTTGATTATCCAAAGTTGCTCAACTCTCTCTATGAGGGAGCTTTCAGCGGTTTTGTCCATTTGTCATAGAAAGTTGGTGTTTTGGCATCGAAATAATCCTGCAAGCTCATTTTCATAAAATTTAACATAGAAGAACAATAAAAAGTGTACACCGAGCAACTTTGATTGTCCGAAGTTGCTCAACTCTCTCTATGGGAGAGCTTTTAACGGTTTTGTCCATTTGTCATAGAAAGTTGTTGTTTTGGCATAGAAATAATCCTGGAAGCTTAAACTCGTAAAATTTGATAAAGAAGAACAATAAAAAGTGTACAACGAGCAACTTTGATTGTCCGAAGTTGCTCAACTCTCTCTATGGAGGAGCTTTTAACGGTTTTGTCTATTTGTTATAAAAAGTTTGTGTTTTGGCATCGAAATAATCATGTAAGCTCATTTTCGAAAAATTTAACTTAGAAGAACAATAAAAAGTGTACACCGAGCAACTTTGATTGTCCGAAGTTGCTCTACTCTCTCTATGGAGGGGCTTTTAACGGTTTTGTCCATTTATCATAGAAAGTTGGTGTTTTAGCATCGAAATAATCCTAAAAGCTCATTTTCGTAAAATTTAACATAGAAGAACAATAAATAGTGTACACCGAGCAACTTTGATTGTCCGAAGTTGCTCAACTCTCTCTATGAGGGAGCTTTCAACGGTTCTGTCCATTTGTCATAGAAAGTTGGTGTTTTGGCATCGAAATACTCCTTGAAGCTCATTTTCGTAAAATTTAACATAGAAGAACAATAAAAAGTGTACACCGAGCAACTTTAATTTTCCGACGTTGCTCAACTCTCTCTCTGGAGGAGCTTTTAACGATTTTGTCCATTTGTCATTTAAAGTTGGTGTTTTGGCATCGAAATAATCCTGGCAGATCATTGTTGTATTATTTAACATAGAAGAACAACCAAAAGTGTACACCGAGAAACTTTGATAGTCCGAAGTTGCTCAACTCTCTCTATGGAGGAGCTTTTAAAAAGAAAGTTGTTGTTTTGGCATCGAAATAATGCTGGAAGCTTATACTCGTAAAATTTGACAAAGAAGAACAATAAAAAGTGAAACCGAGCAACTTTGATTGTCCGAAATTGCTCAACTTTCTCTACGGAGGAGCTTTTAACGGTTTTGTCCATTTGTCAAAGAAAGTTGCTGTTTTGGCATCGAAATAATCTTGGAAGCTTATACTCATAATATTTGACATAGAAGAAAATTAAAAAGTGTACACCGAGCAACTTTGATAGTCCGAAGTTGCTCAACTCTCTTTATGAAGGAGCTTTTAACAGTTTTGTCTATTTCTCATAGAAAGTTAGTGTTTTGGCATCGAAATAATCCTGGAAGCTCATTTTCGTAAAATTTAACATAGAAGAACAATAAAAAGTGTACACCGAGCAACTTTGATTTTCCGAAGTTGCTCTACTCTCTCTATTGAGTGGCTTTGAACGATTTTGTCCATTTATCACAGAAAGTTGGTGTTTTGGCATCGAAATAATCCTAAAAGCTCATTTTCGTAAAATTTAACATAGAAGAACAATGAAAAGTGTACACCGAGCAACTTTTATTGTCCGAAGTTGCTCAACTCTCTTTATGATGGAACTTTCAACGGTTTTGTCCATTTGTCATAGAAAGTTGGTGTTTTGGCATCGAAATAATCCTGGAAGCTCATTTTCGTAAAATTTAACATGGAAGAATAATAAAAAGTGTACACCGAGCAACTTTGATTTTCCGAAGTTGCTCAACTCTCTTTATGGAGGAACTTTTAACGGTCTTGTCCATTTGTCATAGAAAGTTGGTGTTTTGGCATCGAAATAATCCTGGAAGCTCATTTTTGTTAAATTTAACATAGAAGAACAATAAAAAGTCTATACCGAGCAACTTTGATAGTCCGAAGTTGCTCAACTCTCTCTATGGAGGAGCTTTTAACGGTTTTGTTCATTTGTCATAGAAAGTTGCTGTTTTGGCATCGAAATAATCCTGGAAGCTTATTGTCGTATAATTTGACAAAGAAGAACAATAAAAAGTGTACAACGAGCAACTTTGATTGTCCGAAGTTGCTCAACTCTCTCTATGAAGAAGCTTTTAACGGTTTTGTCTATTTGTCATAGAAAGTTGGTGTTTTGGCATCGAAATAATCATGGAAGCTCATTTTCGTAAAATTTAACATGGAAGAACAATAAAAAGTGTACACCGAGCAACTTTGATTGTCCGAAGTTGCTCTACTCTCTCTATGGAGGAGCTTTTAACGGTTTTGTCCATTTGTCATAGAAAGTTGGTGTTTTGGCATCGAAATAATCCTGGAAGCTCATTTTCGTAAAATTTAATCTGGAAGAGCAATAAAAAGTGTACACCGAGCAACTTTGATTATCCAAAGTTGCTCAACTCTCTCTATGAGGGAGCTTTCAGCGGTTTTGTCCATTTGTCATAGAAAGTTGGTGTTTTGGCATCGAAATAATCCTGCAAGCCCATTTTCATAAAATTTAACATAGAAGAACAATAAAAAGAGTACACCGAGCAACTTTGATTGTCCGAAGTTGCTCAACTCTCTCTATGAGAGAGCTTTTAACGGTTTTGTCCATTTGTCATAGAAAGTTGTTGTTTTGGCATAGAAATAATCCTGGAAGCTTAAACTCGTAAAATTTGACAAAGAAGAACAATAAAAAGTGTACAACGAGCAACTTTGATTGTCCGAAGTTGCTCAACTCTCTCTATGGAGGAGCTTTTAACGGTTTTGTCTATTTGTTATAAAAAGTTCGTGTTTTGGCATCGAAATAATCATGTAAGCTCATTTTCGAAAAATTTAACTTAGAAGAACAATAAAAAGTGTACACCGAGCAACTTTGATTGTCCGAAGTTGCTCTACTCTCTCTATGGAGGGGCTTTTAACGGTTTTGTCCATTTATCATAGAAAGTTGGTGTTTTAGCATCGAAATAATCCTAAAAGCTCATTTTCGTAAAATTTAACATAGAAGAACAATAAAAAGTGTACACCGAGCAACTTTGATTGTCCGAAGTTGCTCAACTCTCTCTATGAGCGAGCTTTCAACGGTTCTGTTCATTTGTCATAGAAAGTTGGAGTTTTGGCATCGAAATACTCCTTGAAGCTCATTTTCGTAAAATTTAACATAGAAGAACAATAAAAAGTGTACACCGAGCAACTTTAATTTTCCGACGTTGCTCAACTCTCTCTCTGGAGGAGGTTTTAACAAATTTGTCCATTTGTCATTTAAAGTTGGTGTTTTGGCATCGAAATAATCCTGGAAGCTCATTTTCGTAAAATTTAACATAGAAGAACAATCAAAAGTGTACAACGAGAAACTTTGATAGTCCGAAGTTGCTCAACTCTCTCTATGGAGGAGCTTTTAAAAAGAAAGTTGTTGTTTTGGCATCGAAATAATGCTGGAAGCTTATACTCGTAAAATTTGACAAAGAAGAACAATAAAAAGTGTACACCGAGCAACTTTGATTGTCCGGAATTGCTCAACTTTCTCTACAGAGGAGCTTTTAACAGTTTTGTCTATTTCTCATAGAAAGTTGGTGTTTTGGCATCGAAATAATCCTGGAAGCTCATTTTCGTAAAATTTGACATAGAAGAACAATAAAAAGTGTACACCGAGCAACTTTGATAGTCCGAAGTTGCTCAACTCTCTCTCTGGAGGAGCTTTTAACGGTTTTGTCAATTTGTCATAGAAAGTTGCTGTTTTGACATCGAAATAATCGTGGAAGCTCATTTTAGTAAAATTTAACATAGAAGAACAATAAAAAGTGTACACCGAGCAACTTTGATAGTCCGAAGTTGCTCAACTCTCTCTATGGAGAAGCTTTAAACGGTTTTGTCCATTTGTCAAAGAAAGTTGTTTTTTTGGAATCGAAATAATCCTGGAAACTTATACTCATAATATTTGACATAGAAGAAAATTAAAAAGTGTACACCGAGCAACTTTGATAGTCCGAAGTTGCTCAACTCTCTTTATGAAGGAGCTTTTAACAGTTTTGTCTATTTCTCATAGAAAGTTGGTGTTTTGGCATCGAAATAATCCTGGAAGCTCATTTTCGTAAAATTTAACATAGAAGAACAATAAAAAGTGTACACCGAGCAACTTTGATAGTCCGAAGTTGCTCAACTCTCTCTCCGGAGGAGCTTTTAACGGTTTTGTCAATTTGTCATAGAAAGTTGCTGTTTTGACATCGAAATAATCGTGGAAGCTCATTTTAGTAAAATTTAACATAGAAGAACAATAAAAAGTGTACACCGAGCAACTTTGATAGTCCGAAGTTGCTCAACTCTCTGTATGGAGGAGCTTTTAACGGTTTTGTCCATTTGTCAAAGAAAGTTGCTTTTTTGGCATCGAAATAATCCTGGAAACTTATACTCGTAAAATTTGACAAAGAAGAACAATAAAAAGTGTACACCGAGCAACTTTGATTGTGCGAAGTTGCTCAACTCTCTCTATGGAGGAGCTTTTAACGGTTTTGTCCATTTGTCAAAGAAAGTTGCTTTTTTGGCATCGAAATAATCCTGGAAACTTATACTCGTAAAATTTGACATAGAAGAAAAATAAAAAGTGTACACCGAGCAACTTTGATTTTCCGAAGTTGCTCTACTCTCTCTATGGAGGGTCTTTTAACGGTTTTGTCCATTTGTCAAAGAAAGTTGCTTTTTTGGCATAGAAATAATCATGGAAGCTTAAACTCGTAAAATTTGACAAAGAAGAATAATAAAAAGTGTACAACGAGCAACTTTGATTGTCCGAAGTTGCTCAACTCTCTCTATGGAGGAGCTTTTAACGGTTTTGTCTATTTGTCATAGAAAGTTGGTGTTTTGGCATCGAAATAATCATGTAAGCTCATTTTCGAAAAATTTAACATAGAATAACAATAAAAAGTGTACACCGAGCAACTTTGATTGTCCGAAGTTGCTCTACTCTCTCTATGGAGGGGCTTTTAACAGTTTTGTCCATTTGTCATAGAAAGTTGGTGTTTAACATCGAAATAATCTTAAAAGCTCATTTTCGTAAAATTTACCATAGAAGAACAATAAAAAGTGTACACCGAGTAACTTTGATTGTCCGAAGTTGCTCAACTCTCTCTATGAGGGAGCTTTCAACGGTTTTGTCCATTTGTCATAGAAAGTTGGAGTTTTGGAATCGAAATACTCCTGGAAGCTCATTTTCGTAAAATTTAACATAGAAGAACAATAAAAAGTGTACACCGAGCAAGTTTGATTGTCCGAAGTTGCTCAACTCTCTCTCTGAAGGTGCTTTTAACGGTTTTGTCCATTTGTCATTTAAAGTTGGTGTTTTGGCATCGAAATAATCCTGGAAGCTCATTTTCGTAAAATTTAACATAGAAAAACAATCAAAAGTGTACACCGAGAAACTTTGATAGTCCGAACTTGCTCAACTCTCTCTATGGAGGAGCTTTTAAATAGAAAGTTGTTGTTTTGCCATCGAAATAATGCTGGAAGCTTATACTCGTAAAATTTGACAAAGAAGAACAATAAAAAGTGTACACCGAGCAACTTTGATTGTCCGAAATTGCTCAACTTTCTCTACGGAGGAGCTTTTAACGGTTTTGTCCATTTTTCATAGAAAGTTGTTGTTTTGGCATCGAAATAATCTTGGAAGCTTATACTCATAATATTTGACATAGAAGAAAATTAAAAAGTTTACACCGAGCAACTTTGATAGTCCGAAGTTGCTCAACTCTCTTTATGAAGGAGTTTTTTACAGTTTTGTCTATTTCTCATAGAAAGTTGGTATTTTGGCATCGAAATAATCCTGGAAGCTCATTTCCGTAAAATTTAACATAGAAGAACAATAAAAAGTGTACACCGAGCAACTTTGATAGTCCGAAGTTGCTCAACTCTCTCTCTGGAGGAGCTTTTAACGGTTTTCTCCATTTGTCATTTAAATTTGGTGTTTTGGCATCGAAATAATTCTGGAAGCTCATTTTCTTAAATTTTAACATAGAAGAACAATCAAAAGTGCACACCGAGCAACTTTGATAATCCGAAGTTGCTCAACTCTCTCTATGGAGGAGCTTTTAACGGTTTTGTCAATTTATCATAGAAAGTTGCTGTTTTGACATCGAAATAATCCTGGAAGCTCATTTTCGTAAAATTTAACATAGAAGAACAATAAAAAGTGTACACCGAGCAACTTTGACAGTCCAAAGTTGCTCAACTCTCTCTATGGAGGAGCTTTTAACGGTTTTGTCCATTTGTTAAAGAAAGTTGCTTTTTTGGCATCATAATAATCCTGGAAGCTTATACTCGTAAAATTTGACAAAGAAGAACAATAAAAAGTGTACACCGAGCAAGTTTGATTGTGCGAAGTTGCTCAACTCTCTCTATGGAGGAGCTTTTAACGGTTTTGTCCATTTATCATAGAAAGTTTGTGTTTTGGCATCGAAATAATCATGGAAGCTCATTTTCGTAAAATTTAACATAGAAGAACAATAAAAAGTGTACACCGAGCAACTTTGATTTTCCGAAGTTGCTCTACTCTCTCTATGGAGGGTCTTTTAACGGTTTTGTCCATTTGTCACAGAAAGTTAGTGTTTTGGCATCGAAATAATTATGGAAGCTCATTTTCGTAAAATTTAACATAGAAGAACAATAAAAAGTGTACACCGGGCAACTTTGATTGTCCGAAGTTGCTCTACTCTCTCTATGGAGGAGCTTTTAACGATTTTTTCCATTTGTCATAGAAAGTTGGTGTTTTCGCATCGAAATAATTCTGGAATCTCATTTTCATAAAATTTAACATGGAAGAACAATAAAAAGTGTACACCGAGCAACTTTGATTGTCCGAAGTTGCTCAACTCTCTCTATGAGGGAGCTTTCAACGGTTTTGTCCATTTGTCATAGAAAGTTGGTGTTTTTGCATCGAAATAATCCTAGAAGCTCATTTTCGTAAAATTTAACATAGAAGAACAATAAAAAGTGTACACTGAGCAACTTTGATTGTCCGAAGTTGCTCAACTCTCTCTATGGGAGAGCTTTTAACGGTTTTGTCCATTTGTCATAGAAAGTTGTTGTTTTGGCATAGAAATAATCATGGAAGCTTAAACTCGTAAAATTTGACAAAGAAGAACAATAAAAAGTGTACAACGAGCAACTTTGATTGTCAGAAGTTGCTCAACTCTCTCTATGGAGGAGCTTTTAACGGTTTTGTCTATTTGTCATAGAAAGTTGGTGTTTTGGCATCGAAATTATCATGTAAGCTCATTTTCGAAAAATTTAACATAGAAGAACAATAAAAAGTGTACGCCGAGCAACTTTGATTGTCCGAAGTTGATCTACTTTCTCTATGGAGGGGCTTTTAACGGTTTTGTCCATTTGTCATAGAAAGTTGGTGTTTTAGCATCGAAATAATCCTAAAAGCTCATTTTCGTAAAATTTAACATAGAAGAACAATAAAAAGTGTACACTGAGCAACTTTGATTTTCCGAAGTTGCTCAACTCTCTCTATGAGGGATCTTACAACGGTTTTGTCCATTTGTCATAGAAAGTTGGAGTTTTGGCATCGAAATAATCCTGGAAGCTCATTTTCGTAAAATTTAACATGGAAGAATAATAAAAAGTGTACACCGAGCAACTTTGATTTTCCGAAGTTGCTCAACTCTCTTTATGGAGGAACTTTTAACGGTTTTGTCCATTTGTCATAGAAAGTTGGTGTTTTGGCATCGAAATAATCCTGGAAGCTCATTTTTGTTAAATTTAACATAGAAGAACAATAAAAAGTCTACACCGAGCAACTTTTATAGTCCGAAGTTGCTCAACTTTCTCTATGGAGGAGCTTTTAACGGTTTTGTTCATTTGTCATAGAAAGTTGCTGTTTTGGCATCGAAATAATCCTGGAAGCTTATAGTCGTATAATTTGACAAAGAAGAACAATAAAAAGTGTACAACGAGCAACTTTGATTGTCCGAAGTTGCTCAACTCTCTCTATGAAGAAGCTTTTAACGGTTTCGTCTATTTGTCATAGAAAGTTGGTGTTTTGGCATCGAAATAATCATGGAAGCTCATTTTCGTAAAATTTAACATAGAAGAACAATAAAAAGTGTACACCGAGCAACTTTGATTGTCCGAAGTTGCTCTACTCTCTCTATGGAGGAGCTTTTAACGGTTTTGTCCATTTGTCATAGAAAGTTGGTGTTTTGGCATCGAAATAATCCTGGAAGCTCATTTTCGTAAAATTTAATCTGGAAGAACAATAAAAAGTGTACACCGAGCAACTTTGATTATCCAAAGTTGCTCAACTCTCTCTATGAGGGAGCTTTCAGCGGTTTTGTCCATTTGTCATAGAAAGTTGGTGTTTTGGCATCGAAATAATCCTGCAAGCTCATTTTCATAAAATTTAACATAGAAGAACAATAAAAAGTGTACACCGAGCAACTTTGATTGGCCGAAGTTGCTCAACTCTCTCTATGGGAGAGCTTTTAACGGTTTTGTCCATTTGTCATAGAAAGTTGTTGTTTTGGCATAGAAATAATCCTGGAAGCTTAAACTCGTAAAATTTGATAAAGAAGAACAATAAAAAGTGTACAACGAGCAACTTTGATTGTCCGAAGTTGCTCAACTCTCTCTATGGAGGAGCTTTTAACGGTTTTGTCTATTTGTTATAAAAAGTTCGTGTTTTGGCATCGAAATAATCATGTAAGCTCATTTTCGAAAAATTTAACTTAGCGGAACAATAAAAAGTGTACACCGAGCAACTTTGATTGTCCGAAGTTGCTCTTTTCTCTCTATGGAGGGGCTTTTAACGGTTTTGTCCATTTATCATAGAAAGTTGGTGTTTTAGCATCGAAATAATCCTAAAAGCTCATTTTCGTAAAATTTAACATAGAAGAACAATAAATAGTGTACACCGAGCAACTTTGATTGTCCGAAGTTCCTCAACTCTCTCTATGAGGGAGCTTTCAACGGTTCTGTCCATTTGTAATAGAAAGTTGGAGTTTTGGCATCGAAATACTCCTTGAAGCTCATTTTCGTAAAATTTAACATAGAAGAACAACAAAAATTGTACACCGAGCAACTTTAATTTTCCGACGTTGCTCAACTCTCTCTCTGGAGGAGCTTTTAACGATTTTGTCCATTTGTCATTTAAAGTTGGTGTTTTGGCATCGAAATAATCCTGGCAGATCATTGTTGTATTATTTAACATAGAAGAACAACCAAAAGTGTACACCGAGAAACTTTGATAGTCCGAAGTTGCTCAACTCTCTCTATGGAGGAGCTTTTAAAAAGAAAGTTGTTGTTTTGGCATCGAAATAATGCTGGAAGCTTATACTCGTAAAATTTGACAAAGAAGAACAATAAAAAGTGTACACCGAGCAACTTTGATTGTCCGAAATTGCTCAACTTTCTCTACGAAGGAGCTTTTAACGGTTTTGTCCATTTGTCAAAGAAAGTTGCTGTTTTGGCATCGAAATAATCTTGGAAGCTTATACTCATAATATTTGACATAGAAGAAAATTAAAAAGTGTACACCGAGCAACTTTGATAGTCCGAAGTTGCTCAACTCTCTTTATGAAGGAGCTTTTAACAGTTTTGTCTATTTCTCATAGAAAGTTAGTGTTTTGGCATCGAAATAATCCTGGAAGCTCATTTTCGTAAAATTTAACATAGAAGAACAATAAAAAGTGTACACCGAGCAACTTTGATTTTCCGAAGTTGCTCTACTCTCTCTATTGAGGGGCTTTGAACGGTTTTGTCCATTTATCACAGAAAGTTGGTGTTTTGGCATCGAAATAATCCTAAAAGCTCATTTTCGTAAAATTTAACATAGAAGAACAATGAAAAGTGTACACCGAGCAACTTTTATTGTCCGAAGTTGCTCAACTCTCTTTATGATGGAACTTTCAACGGTTTTGTCCATTTGTCATAGAAAGTTGGTGTTTTGGCATCGAAATAATCCTGGAAGCTCATTTTCGTAAAATTTAACATGGAAGAATAATAAAAAGTGTACACCGAGCAACTTTGATTTTCCGAAGTTGCTCAACTCTCTTTATGGAGGAACTTTTAACGGTTTTGTCCATTTGTCATAGAAAGTTGGTGTTTTGGCATCGAAATAATCCTGGAAGCTCATTTTTGTTAAATTTAACATAGAAGAACAATAAAAAGTCTACACCGAGCAAATTTGATAGTCCGAAGTTGCTCAACTCTCTCTATGGAGGAGCTTTTAACGGTTTTGTTCATTTGTCATAGAAAGTTGCTGTTTTGGCATCGAAATAATCCTGGAAGCTTATAGTCGTATAATTTGACAAAGAAGAACAATAAAAAGTATACAACGAGCAACTTTGATTGTTCGAAGTTGCTCAACTCTCTCTATGAAGAAGCTTTTAACGGTTTTGTCTATTTGTCATAGAAAGTTGGTGTTTTGGCATCGAAATAATCATGGAAGCTCATTTTCGTAAAATTTAACATAGAAGAACAATAAAAAGTGTACACCGAGCAACTTTGATTGTCCGAAGTTGCTCTACTCTCTCTATGGAGGAGCTTTTAACGGTTTTGTCCATTTGTCATAGAAAGTTGGTGTTTTGGCATCGAAATAATCCTGGAAGCTCATTTTCGTAAAATTTAACATAGAAGAACAATCAATAGTGTACACCGAGCAACTTTGATTGTCCGGAATTGCTCAACTTTCTCTACGGAGGAGCTTTTAACAGTTTTGTCTATTTCTCATAGAAAGTTGGTGTTTTGGCATCGAAATAATCCTGGAAGCTCATTTTCGTAAAATTTGACATAGAAGAACAATAAAAAGTGTACACCGAGCAACTTTTATAGTCCGAAGTTGCTCAACTCTCTCTCTGGAGGAGCTTTTAACGGTTTTGTCAATTTGTCATAGAAAGTTGCTGTTTTGACATCGAAATAATCGTGGAAGCTCATTTTAGTAAAATTTAACATAGAAGAACAATAAAAAGTGTACACCGAGCAACTTTGATAGTCCGAAGTTGCTCAACTCTCTCTATGGAGAAGCTTTTAACGGTTTTGTCCATTTGTCAAAGAAAGTTGTTTTTTTGGAATCGAAATAATCCTGGAAACTTATACTCATAATATTTGACATAGAAGAAAATTAAAAAGTGTACACCGAGCAACTTTGATAGTCCGAAGTTGCTCAACTCTCTTTATGAAGGAGCTTTTAACAGTTTTGTCTATTTCTCATAGAAAGTTGGTGTTTTGGCATCGAAATAATCCTGGAAGCTCATTTTCGTAAAATTTAACATAGAAGAACAATAAAAAGTGTACACCGAGCAACTTTGATAGTCCGAAGTTGCTCAACTCTCTCTCCGGAGGAGCTTTTAACGGTTTTGTCAATTTGTCATAGAAAGTTGCTGTTTTGACATCGAAATAATCGTGGAAGCTCATTTTAGTAAAATTTAACATAGAAGAACAATAAAAAGTGTACACCGAGCAACTTTGATAGTCCGAAGTTGCTCAACTCTCTCTATGGAGGAGCTTTTAACGGTTTTGTCCATTTGTCAAAGAAAGTTCCTTTTTTGCATCGAAATAATCCTGGAAGCTTATACTCGTAAAATTTGACAAAGAAGAACAATAAAAAGTGTACACCGAGCAACTTTGATTGTGCGAAGTTGCTCAACTCTCTCTATGCAGGAGCTTTTAACGGTTTTGTCTATTTGTCATAGAAAGTTGTTTTTTTGGCATCGAAATAATCATGGAAGCTCATTTTCGTAAAATTTAACATAGAAGAACAATAAAAAGTGTACACCGAGCAACTTTGATTGTCCGAAGTTGCAAAACTCTCTCTATGAGGGAGCTTTCAACGGTTTTGTCTATTTCTCATAGAAAGTTGGTGTTTTGGCATCAAAATAATCATGGAAGCTCATTTTCGTAAAATTTAACATAGAAGAACAATCAAAAGTGTACAACGAGCAACTTTGATTGTCCGAAGTTGCTCAACTCTCTTTATGAAGGAGCTTTTAACAGTTTTGTCTATTTCTCATAGAAAGTTAGTGTTTTGGCATCGAAATAATCCTGGAAGCTCATTTTCGTAAAATTTAACATAGAAGAACAATAAAAAGTGTACACCGAGCAACTTTGATTTTCCGAAGTTGCTCTACTCTCTCTATTGAGGGGCTTTGAACGGTTTTGTCCATTTATCACAGAAAGTTGGTGTTTTGGCATCGAAATAATCCTAAAAGCTCATTTTCGTAAAATTTAACATAGAAGAACAATGAAAAGTGTACACCGAGCAACTTTTATTGTCCGAAGTTGCTCAACTCTCTTTATGATGGAACTTTCAACGGTTTTGTCCATTTGTCATAGAAAGTTGGTGTTTTGGCATCGAAATAATCCTGGAAGCTCATTTTCGTAAAATTTAACATGGAAGAATAATAAAAAGTGTACACCGAGCAACTTTGATTTTCCGAAGTTGCTCAACTCTCTTTATGGAGGAACTTTTAACGGTTTTGTCCATTTGTCATAGAAAGTTGGTGTTTTGGCATCGAAATAATCCTGGAAGCTCATTTTTGTTAAATTTAACATAGAAGAACAATAAAAAGTCTACACCGAGCAAATTTGATAGTCCGAAGTTGCTCAACTCTCTCTATGGAGGAGCTTTTAACGGTTTTGTTCATTTGTCATAGAAAGTTGTTGTTTTGGCATCGAAATAATCCTGGAAGCTTATAGTCGTATAATTTGACAAAGAAGAACAATAAAAAGTATACAACGAGCAACTTTGATTGTTCGAAGTTGCTCAACTCTCTCTATGAAGAAGCTTTTAACGGTTTTGTCTATTTGTCATAGAAAGTTGGTGTTTTGGCATCGAAATAATCATGGAAGCTCATTTTCGTAAAATTTAACATAGAAGAACAATAAAAAGTGTACACCGAGCAACTTTGATTGTCCGAAGTTGCTCTACTCTCTCTATGGAGGAGCTTTTAACGGTTTTGTCCATTTGTCATAGAAAGTTGGTGTTTTGGCATCGAAATAATCCTGGAAGCTCATTTTCGTAAAATTTAATCTGGAAGAACAATAAAAAGTGTACACCGAGCAACTTTGATTATCCAAAGTTGCTCAACTCTCTCTATGAGGGAGCTTTCAGCGGTTTTGTCCATTTGTCATAGAAAGTTGGTGTTTTGGCATCGAAATAATCCTGCAAGCTCATTTTCATAAAATTTAACATAGAAGAACAATAAAAAGTGTACACCGAGCAACTTTGATTGGCCGAAGTTGCTCAACTCTCTCTATGGGAGAGCTTTTAACGGTTTTGTCCATTTGTCATAGAAAGTTGTTGTTTTGGCATAGAAATAATCCTGGAAGCTTAAACTCGTAAAATTTGATAAAGAAGAACAATAAAAAGTGTACAACGAGCAACTTTGATTGTCCGAAGTTGCTCAACTCTCTCTATGGAGGAGCTTTTAACGGTTTTGTCTATTTGTTATAAAAAGTTCGTGTTTTGGCATCGAAATAATCATGTAAGCTCATTTTCGAAAAATTTAACTTAGCGGAACAATAAAAAGTGTACACCGAGCAACTTTGATTGTCCGAAGTTGCTCTTTTCTCTCTATGGAGGGGCTTTTAACGGTTTTGTCCATTTATCATAGAAAGTTGGTGTTTTAGCATCGAAATAATCCTAAAAGCTCATTTTCGTAAAATTTAACATAGAAGAACAATAAATAGTGTACACCGAGCAACTTTGATTGTCCGAAGTTCCTCAACTCTCTCTATGAGGGAGCTTTCAACGGTTCTGTCCATTTGTAATAGAAAGTTGGAGTTTTGGCATCGAAATACTCCTTGAAGCTCATTTTCGTAAAATTTAACATAGAAGAACAACAAAAATTGTACACCGAGCAACTTTAATTTTCCGACGTTGCTCAACTCTCTCTCTGGAGGAGCTTTTAACGATTTTGTCCATTTGTCATTTAAAGTTGGTGTTTTGGCATCGAAATAATCCTGGCAGATCATTGTTGTATTATTTAACATAGAAGAACAACCAAAAGTGTACACCGAGAAACTTTGATAGTCCGAAGTTGCTCAACTCTCTCTATGGAGGAGCTTTTAAAAAGAAAGTTGTTGTTTTGGCATCGAAATAATGCTGGAAGCTTATACTCGTAAAATTTGACAAAGAAGAACAATAAAAAGTGTACACCGAGCAACTTTGATTGTCCGAAATTGCTCAACTTTCTCTACGAAGGAGCTTTTAACGGTTTTGTCCATTTGTCAAAGAAAGTTGCTGTTTTGGCATCGAAATAATCTTGGAAGCTTATACTCATAATATTTGACATAGAAGAAAATTAAAAAGTGTACACCGAGCAACTTTGATAGTCCGAAGTTGCTCAACTCTCTTTATGAAGGAGCTTTTAACAGTTTTGTCTATTTCTCATAGAAAGTTAGTGTTTTGGCATCGAAATAATCCTGGAAGCTCATTTTCGTAAAATTTAACATAGAAGAACAATAAAAAGTGTACACCGAGCAACTTTGATTTTCCGAAGTTGCTCTACTCTCTCTATTGAGGGGCTTTGAACGGTTTTGTCCATTTATCACAGAAAGTTGGTGTTTTGGCATCGAAATAATCCTAAAAGCTCATTTTCGTAAAATTTAACATAGAAGAACAATGAAAAGTGTACACCGAGCAACTTTTATTGTCCGAAGTTGCTCAACTCTCTTTATGATGGAACTTTCAACGGTTTTGTCCATTTGTCATAGAAAGTTGGTGTTTTGGCATCGAAATAATCCTGGAAGCTCATTTTCGTAAAATTTAACATGGAAGAATAATAAAAAGTGTACACCGAGCAACTTTGATTTTCCGAAGTTGCTCAACTCTCTTTATGGAGGAACTTTTAACGGTTTTGTCCATTTGTCATAGAAAGTTGGTGTTTTGGCATCGAAATAATCCTGGAAGCTCATTTTTGTTAAATTTAACATAGAAGAACAATAAAAAGTCTACACCGAGCAAATTTGATAGTCCGAAGTTGCTCAACTCTCTCTATGGAGGAGCTTTTAACGGTTTTGTTCATTTGTCATAGAAAGTTGCTGTTTTGGCATCGAAATAATCCTGGAAGCTTATAGTCGTATAATTTGACAAAGAAGAACAATAAAAAGTATACAACGAGCAACTTTGATTGTTCGAAGTTGCTCAACTCTCTCTATGAAGAAGCTTTTAACGGTTTTGTCTATTTGTCATAGAAAGTTGGTGTTTTGGCATCGAAATAATCATGGAAGCTCATTTTCGTAAAATTTAACATAGAAGAACAATAAAAAGTGTACACCGAGCAACTTTGATTGTCCGAAGTTGCTCTACTCTCTCTATGGAGGAGCTTTTAACGGTTTTGTCCATTTGTCATAGAAAGTTGGTGTTTTGGCATCGAAATAATCCTGGAAGCTCATTTTCGTAAAATTTAACATAGAAGAACAATCAATAGTGTACACCGAGCAACTTTGATTGTCCGGAATTGCTCAACTTTCTCTACGGAGGAGCTTTTAACAGTTTTGTCTATTTCTCATAGAAAGTTGGTGTTTTGGCATCGAAATAATCCTGGAAGCTCATTTTCGTAAAATTTGACATAGAAGAACAATAAAAAGTGTACACCGAGCAACTTTTATAGTCCGAAGTTGCTCAACTCTCTCTCTGGAGGAGCTTTTAACGGTTTTGTCAATTTGTCATAGAAAGTTGCTGTTTTGACATCGAAATAATCGTGGAAGCTCATTTTAGTAAAATTTAACATAGAAGAACAATAAAAAGTGTACACCGAGCAACTTTGATAGTCCGAAGTTGCTCAACTCTCTCTATGGAGAAGCTTTTAACGGTTTTGTCCATTTGTCAAAGAAAGTTGTTTTTTTGGAATCGAAATAATCCTGGAAACTTATACTCATAATATTTGACATAGAAGAAAATTAAAAAGTGTACACCGAGCAACTTTGATAGTCCGAAGTTGCTCAACTCTCTTTATGAAGGAGCTTTTAACAGTTTTGTCTATTTCTCATAGAAAGTTGGTGTTTTGGCATCGAAATAATCCTGGAAGCTCATTTTCGTAAAATTTAACATAGAAGAACAATAAAAAGTGTACACCGAGCAACTTTGATAGTCCGAAGTTGCTCAACTCTCTCTCCGGAGGAGCTTTTAACGGTTTTGTCAATTTGTCATAGAAAGTTGCTGTTTTGACATCGAAATAATCGTGGAAGCTCATTTTAGTAAAATTTAACATAGAAGAACAATAAAAAGTGTACACCGAGCAACTTTGATAGTCCGAAGTTGCTCAACTCTCTCTATGGAGGAGCTTTTAACGGTTTTGTCCATTTGTCAAAGAAAGTTCCTTTTTTGCATCGAAATAATCCTGGAAGCTTATACTCGTAAAATTTGACAAAGAAGAACAATAAAAAGTGTACACCGAGCAACTTTGATTGTGCGAAGTTGCTCAACTCTCTCTATGCAGGAGCTTTTAACGGTTTTGTCTATTTGTCATAGAAAGTTGTTTTTTTGGCATCGAAATAATCATGGAAGCTCATTTTCGTAAAATTTAACATAGAAGAACAATAAAAAGTGTACACCGAGCAACTTTGATTGTCCGAAGTTGCAAAACTCTCTCTATGAGGGAGCTTTCAACGGTTTTGTCTATTTCTCATAGAAAGTTGGTGTTTTGGCATCAAAATAATCATGGAAGCTCATTTTCGTAAAATTTAACATAGAAGAACAATCAAAAGTGTACAACGAGCAACTTTGATTGTCCGAAGTTGCTCAACTCTCTTTATGAAGGAGCTTTTAACAGTTTTGTCTATTTCTCATAGAAAGTTAGTGTTTTGGCATCGAAATAATCCTGGAAGCTCATTTTCGTAAAATTTAACATAGAAGAACAATAAAAAGTGTACACCGAGCAACTTTGATTTTCCGAAGTTGCTCTACTCTCTCTATTGAGGGGCTTTGAACGGTTTTGTCCATTTATCACAGAAAGTTGGTGTTTTGGCATCGAAATAATCCTAAAAGCTCATTTTCGTAAAATTTAACATAGAAGAACAATGAAAAGTGTACACCGAGCAACTTTTATTGTCCGAAGTTGCTCAACTCTCTTTATGATGGAACTTTCAACGGTTTTGTCCATTTGTCATAGAAAGTTGGTGTTTTGGCATCGAAATAATCCTGGAAGCTCATTTTCGTAAAATTTAACATGGAAGAATAATAAAAAGTGTACACCGAGCAACTTTGATTTTCCGAAGTTGCTCAACTCTCTTTATGGAGGAACTTTTAACGGTTTTGTCCATTTGTCATAGAAAGTTGGTGTTTTGGCATCGAAATAATCCTGGAAGCTCATTTTTGTTAAATTTAACATAGAAGAACAATAAAAAGTCTACACCGAGCAAATTTGATAGTCCGAAGTTGCTCAACTCTCTCTATGGAGGAGCTTTTAACGGTTTTGTTCATTTGTCATAGAAAGTTGTTGTTTTGGCATCGAAATAATCCTGGAAGCTTATAGTCGTATAATTTGACAAAGAAGAACAATAAAAAGTATACAACGAGCAACTTTGATTGTTCGAAGTTGCTCAACTCTCTCTATGAAGAAGCTTTTAACGGTTTTGTCTATTTGTCATAGAAAGTTGGTGTTTTGGCATCGAAATAATCATGGAAGCTCATTTTCGTAAAATTTAACATAGAAGAACAATAAAAAGTGTACACCGAGCAACTTTGATTGTCCGAAGTTGCTCTACTCTCTCTATGGAGGAGCTTTTAACGGTTTTGTCCATTTGTCATAGAAAGTTGGTGTTTTGGCATCGAAATAATCCTGGAAGCTCATTTTCGTAAAATTTAACATAGAAGAACAATCAATAGTGTACACCGAGCAACTTTGATTGTCCGGAATTGCTCAACTTTCTCTACGGAGGAGCTTTTAACAGTTTTGTCTATTTCTCATAGAAAGTTGGTGTTTTGGCATCGAAATAATCCTGGAAGCTCATTTTCGTAAAATTTGACATAGAAGAACAATAAAAAGTGTACACCGAGCAACTTTTATAGTCCGAAGTTGCTCAACTCTCTCTCTGGAGGAGCTTTTAACGGTTTTGTCAATTTGTCATAGAAAGTTGCTGTTTTGACATCGAAATAATCGTGGAAGCTGATTTTAGTAAAATTTAACATAGAAGAACAATAAAAAGTGTACACCGAGCAACTTTGATAGTCCGAAGTTGCTCAACTCTCTCTATGGAGAAGCTTTTAACGGTTTTGTCCATTTGTCAAAGAAAGTTGTTTTTTTGGAATCGAAATAATCCTGGAAACTTATACTCATAATATTTGACATAGAAGAAAATTAAAAAGTGTACACCGAGCAACTTTGATAGTCCGAAGTTGCTCAACTCTCTTTATGAAGGAGCTTTTAACAGTTTTGTCTATTTCTCATAGAAAGTTGGTGTTTTGGCATCGAAATAATCCTGGAAGCTCATTTTCGTAAAATTTAACATAGAAGAACAATAAAAAGTGTACACCGAGCAACTTTGATAGTCCGAAGTTGCTCAACTCTCTCTCCGGAGGAGCTTTTAACGGTTTTGTCAATTTGTCATAGAAAGTTGCTGTTTTGACATCGAAATAATCGTGGAAGCTCATTTTAGTAAAATTTAACATAGAAGAACAATAAAAAGTGTACACCGAGCAACTTTGATAGTCCGAAGTTGCTCAACTCTCTCTATGGAGGAGCTTTTAACGGTTTTGTCCATTTGTCAAAGAAAGTTCCTTTTTTGCATCGAAATAATCCTGGAAGCTTATACTCGTAAAATTTGACAAAGAAGAACAATAAAAAGTGTACACCGAGCAACTTTGATTGTGCGAAGTTGCTCAACTCTCTCTATGCAGGAGCTTTTAACGGTTTTGTCTATTTGTCATAGAAAGTTGTTTTTTTGGCATCGAAATAATCATGGAAGCTCATTTTCGTAAAATTTAACATAGAAGAACAATAAAAAGTGTACACCGAGCAACTTTGATTGTCCGAAGTTGCAAAACTCTCTCTATGAGGGAGCTTTCAACGGTTTTGTCTATTTCTCATAGAAAGTTGGTGTTTTGGCATCAAAATAATCATGGAAGCTCATTTTCGTAAAATTTAACATAGAAGAACAATCAAAAGTGTACAACGAGCAACTTTGATTGTCCGAAGTTGCTCAACTCTCTCTATGGAGGAGCTTTTAACGGTTTTGTCTATTTGTCATAGAAAGTTGGTGTTTTGGCATCGAAATAATCATGTAAGCTCATTTTCGAAAAATTTAACATAGAATAACAATAAAAAGTGTACACCGAGCAACTTTGATTGTCCGAAGTTGCTCTACTCTCTCTATGGAGGGGCTTTTAACAGTTTTGTCCATTTGTCATAGAAAGTTGGTGTTTAACATCGAAATAATCCTAAAAGCTGATTTTCGTAAAATTTACCATAGAAGAACAATAAAAAGTGTACACCGAGTAACTTTGATTGTCCGAAGTTGCTCAACTCTCTCTATGAGGGAGCTTTCAACGGTTTTGTCCATTTGTCATAGAAAGTTGGAGTTTTGGCATCGAAATACTCCTGGAAGCTCATTTTCGTAAAATTTAACATAGAAGAACAATAAAAAGTGTACACCGAGCAAGTTTGATTGTCCGAAGTTGCTCAACTCTCTCTCTGAAGGTGCTTTTAACGGTTTTGTCCATTTGTCATTTAAAGTTGGTGTTTTGGCATCGAAATAATCCTGGAAGCTCATTTTCGTAAAATTTAACATAGAAGAACAATCAAAAGTGTACACCGAGAAACTTTGATAGTCCAAACTTGCTCAACTCTCTCTATGGGGGAGCTTTTAAATAGAAAGTTGTTGTTTTGCCATCGAAATAATGCTGGAAGCTTATACTCGTAAAATTTGACAAAGAAGAACAATAAAAAGTGTACACCGAGCAACTTGGATTGTCCGAAATTGCTCAACTTTCTCTACGGAGGAGCTTTTAACGGTTTTGTCCATTTTTCATAGAAAGTTGTTGTTTTGGCATCGAAATAATCTTGGAAGCTTATACTCATAATATTTGACATAGAAGAAAATTAAAAAGTTTACACCGAGCAACTTTGATAGTCCGAAGTTGCTCAACTCTCTTTATGAAGGAGTTTTTTACAGTTTTGTCTATTTCTCATAGAAAGTTGGTATTTTGGCATCGAAATAATCCTGGAAGCTCATTTCCGTAAAATTTAACATAGAAGAACAATAAAAAGTGTACACCGAGCAACTTTGATAGTCCGAAGTTGCTCAACTCTCTCTCTGGAGGAGCTTTTAACGGTTTTCTCCATTTGTCATTTAAATTTGGTGTTTTGGCATCGAAATAATTCTGGAAGCTCATTTTCTTAAATTTTAACATAGAAGAACAATCAAAAGTGCACACCGAGCAACTTTGATAATCCGAAGTTGCTCAACTCTCTCTATGGAGGAGCTTTTAACGGTTTTGTCAATTTATCATAGAAAGTTGCTGTTTTGACATCGAAATAATCCTGGAAGCTCATTTTCGTAAAATTTAACATAGAAGAACAATAAAAAGTGTACACCGAGCAACTTTGACAGTCCAAAGTTGCTCAACTCTCTCTATGGAGGAGCTTTTAACGGTTTTGTCCATTTGTTAAAGAAAGTTGCTTTTTTGGCATCGTAATAATCCTGGAAGCTTATACTCGTAAAATTTGACAAAGAAGAACAATAAAAAGTGTACACCGAGCAAGTTTGATTGTGCGAAGTTGCTCAACTCTCTCTATGGAGGAGCTTTTAACGGTTTTGTCCATTTATCATAGAAAGTTTGTGTTTTGGCATCGAAATAATCATGAAAGCTCATTTTCATAAAATTTAACATAGAAGAACAATAAAAAGTGTACACCGAGCAACTTTGATTTTCCGAAGCTGCTCTACTCTCTCTATGGAGGGTTCTTTAACGGTTTTGTCCATTTGTCACAGAAAGTTGGTGTTTTGGCATCGAAATAATTATGGAAGCTCATTTTCGTAAAATTTAACATAGAAGAACAATAAAAAGTGTACACCGGGCAACTTTGATTGTCCGAAGTTGCTCTACTCTCTCTATGGAGGAGCTTTTAACGATTTTTTCCATTTGTCATAGAAAGTTGGTGTTTTCGCATCGAAATAATTCTGGAATCTCATTTTCATAAAATTTAACATGGAAGAACAATAAAAAGTGTACACCGAGCAACTTTGATTGTCCGAAGTTGCTCAACTCTCTCTATGAGGGAGCTTTCAACGGTTTTGTCCATTTGTCATAGAAAGTTGGTGTTTTTGCATCGAAATAATCCTAGAAGCTCATTTTCGTAAAATTTAACATAGAAGAACAATAAAAAGTGTACACTGAGCAACTTTGATTGTCCGAAGTTGCTCAACTCTCTCTATGGGAGAGCTTTTAACGGTTTTGTCCATTTGTCATAGAAAGTTGTTGTTTTGGCATAGAAATAATCATGGAAGCTTAAACTCGTAAAATTTGACAAAGAAGAACAATAAAAAGTGTACAACGAGCAACTTTGATTGTCCGAAGTTGCTCAACTCTCTCTATGGAGGAGCTTTTAACGGTTTTGTCTATTTGTCATAGAAAGTTGGTGTTTTGGCATCGAAATTATCATGTAAGCTCATTTTCGAAAAATTTAACATAGAAGAACAATAAAAAGTGTACGCCGAGCAACTTTGATTGTCCGAAGTTGATCTACTTTCTCTATGGAGGGGCTTTTAACGGTTTTGTCCATTTGTCATAGAAAGTTGGTGTTTTAGCATCGAAATAATCCTAAAAGCTCATTTTCGTAAAATTTAACATAGAAGAACAATAAAAAGTGTACACTGAGCAACTTTGATTGTCCGAAGTTGCTCAACTCTCTCTATGAGGGATCTTTCAACGGTTTTGTCCATTTGTCATAGAAAGTTGGAGTTTTGGCATCGAAATACTCCTGGAAGCTCATTTTCGTAAAATTTAACATAGAAGAACAATCAAAAGTGTACACCGAGAAACTTTGATAGTCCGAAGTTGCTCAACTCTCTCTATGGAGGAGCTTTTAAATAGAAAGTTGTTGTTTTGGGATCGAAATAATGCTGGAAGCTTATACTCGTAAAATTTGACAAAGAAGAACAATAAAAAGTGTACACCGAGCAACTTTGATTGTCCGAAATTGCTCAACTTTCTCTACGGAGGAGCTTTTAACGGTTTTGTCCATTTTTCATAGAAAGTTGTTGTTTTGGCATCGAAATAATCTTGGAAGCTTATACTCATATTATTTGACATAGAAGAAAATTAAAAAGTTTACACCGAGCAACTTTGATAGTCCGAAGTTGCTCAACTCTCTTTATGAAGGAGCCTTTTACAGTTTTGTCTATTTCTCATAGAAAGTTGGTGTTTTGGTATCGAAATAATCCTGGAAGCTCATTTCCGTAAAATTTAACATAGAAGAACAATAAAAAGTGTACACCGAGCAACTTTGATAGTCCGAAGTTGCTCAACTCTCTCTCTGGAGGAGCTTTTAACGGTTTTCTCCATTTGTCATTTAAAGTTGGTGTTTTGGCATCGAAATAATTCTGGAAGCTCATTTTCTTAAATTTTAACATAGAAGAACAATAAAAAGTGTACACCGAGCAACTTTGATAGTCCAAAGTTGCTCAACTCTCTCTATGGAGGAGCTTTTAACGGTTTTGTCCATTTGTTAAAGAAAGTTGCTTTTTTGGCATCGAAATAATCCTGGAAGCTTATACTCGTAAAATTTGACAAAGAAGAAGAATAAAAAGTGTACACCGAGCAAGTTTGATTGTGCGAAGTTGCTCAACTCTCTCTATGGAGGAGCTTTTAACGGTTTTGTCCATTTATCATAGAAAGTTTGTGTTTTGGCATCGAAATAATCAAGGAAGCTCATTTTCGTAAAATTTAACATAGAAGAACAATAAAAAGTGTACACCGAGCAACTTCGACTTTCCGAAGTTGCTCTACTCTCTCTATGGAGGGTCTTTTAACGGTTTTGTCCATTTGTCACAAAAAGTTGGTGTTTTGGCATCGAAATAATTATAGAAGCTCATTTTCGTAAAATTTAACATAGAAGAACAATAAAAAGTGTACACCGAGCAACTTTGATTGTCCGAAGTTGCTCTACTCTCTCTATGGAGGAGCTTTTAACGGTTTTGTCCATTTGTCATAGAAAGTTGGTGTTTTCGCATCGAAATAATTCTGGAATCTCATTTTCATGAAATTTAACATGGAAGAACAATAAAAAGTGTACACCGAGCAACTTTGATTGTCCGAAGTTCCTCAACTCTCTCTATGAGGGAGCTTTCAACGGTTTTGTCCATTTGTCATAGAAAGTTGGTGTTTTGGCATCGAAATAATCCTAGAAGCTCATTTTCGTAAAATTTAACGTAGAAGAACAATAAAAAGTGTACACTGAGCAACTTTGATTGTCCGAAGTTGCTCAACTCTCTCTATGGGAGAGCTTTTAACGGTTTTGTCCATTTGTCATAGAAAGTTGTTGTTTTGGCACAGAAATAATCATGGAAGCTTAAACTCTTAAAATTTGACAAAGAAGAACAATAAAAAGTGTACAACGAGCAACTTTGATTGTCCGAAGTTGCTCAACTCTCTCTATAGAGGAGCTTTTAACGGTTTTGTCTATTTGTCATAGAAAGTTGGTGTTTTGGCATCGAAATAATCATGTAAGCTCATTTTCGAAAAATTTAACATAGAAGAACAATAAAAAGTGTACACCGAGCAACTTTGATTGTCCGAAGTTGATCTACTCTCTCTATGGAGGGGCTTTTAACGGTTTTGTCCATTTGTCATAGAAAGTTGGTGTTTTAGCATCGAAATAATCCTAAAAGCTCATTTTCGTAAAATTTAACATAGAAGAACAATAAAAAGTGTACACCGAGCAACTTTGATTGTCCGAAGTTGCTCAACTCTCTCTATGAGGGAGCTTTCAACGGTTTTGTCCATTTGTCATAGAAAGTTGGAGTTTTGGCATCGAAATACTCCTGGAAGCTCATTTTCGTAAAATTTAACATAGAAGAACAATAAAAAGTGTACACCGAGCAAGTTTGATTGTCCGAAGTTGCTCAACTCTCTCTGGAGAAGCTTTTAACGGTTTTGTCCATTTGTCATTTAAAGTTGGTGTTTTGGCATCGAAATAATCCTGGAAGCTCATTTTCGTAAAATTTAACATAGAAGAACAATCAAAAGTGTACACCGAGAAACTTTGATAGACCGAAGTTGCTCAACTCTCTCTATGGAGGAGCTTTTAAATAGAAAGTTGTTGTTTTGGCCTCGAAATAATGCTGGAAGCTTATACTCGTAAAATTTGACAAGGAAGAACAATAAAAAGTGTACACCGAGCAAGTTTGATTGTGCGAAGTTGCTCAACTCTCTCTATGGAGGAGCTTTTAACGGTTTTGTCCATTTATCATAGAAAGTTTGTGTTTTGGCATCGAAATAATCATGGAAGCTCATTTTCGAAAATATTTAACATAGAAGAACAATAAAAAGTGTACACCGAGCAACTTTGATTTTCCGAAGTTGCTCTACTCTCTGTATGGAGGGTCTTTTAACGGTTTTGTCCATTTGTCACAGAAAGTTGGTGTTTTGGCATCGAAATAATTATGGAAGCTCATTTTCGTAAAATTTAACATAGAAGAACAATAAAAAGTGTACACCGAGCAACTTTGATTGTCCGAAGTTGCTCTACTCTCTCTATGGAGGAGCTTTTAACGGTTTTGTCCATTTGTCATAGAAAGTTGGTGTTTTCGCATCGAAATAATTCTGGAATCTCATTTTCATAAAATTTAACATGGAAGAACAATAAAAAGTGTACACCGAGCAACTTTGATTGTCCGAAGTTGCTCAACTCTCTCTATGAGGGAGCTTTCAACGGTTTTGTCCATTTGTCATAGAAAGTTGGTGTTTTGGCATCAAAATAATCCTAGAAGCTCATTTTCGTAAAATTTAACATAGAAGAACAATAAAAAGTGTACACTGAGCAACTTTGATTGTCCGAAGTTGCTCAACTCTCTCTATGGGAGAGCTTTTAACGGTTTTGTCCATTTGTCATAGAAAGTTGTTGTTTTGGCACAGAAATAATCATGGAAGCTTAAACTCGTAAAATTTGACAAAGAAGAACAATAAAAAGTGTACAACGAGCAACTTTGATTGTCCGAAGTTGCTCAACTCTCTCTATGGAGGAGCTTTTAACGGTTTTGTCTATTTGTCATAGAAAGTTGGTGTTTTGGCATCGAAATAATCATGTAAGCTCATTTTCGAAAAATTTAACATAGAAGAACAATAAAAAGTGTACACCGAGCAACTTTGATTGTCCGAAGTTGATCTACTCTCTCTATGGAGGGGCTTTTAACGGTTTTGTCCATTTGTCATAGAAAGTTGGTGTTTTAGCATCGAAATAATCCTAAAAGCTCATTTTCGTAAAATTTAACATAGAAGAACAATAAAAAGTGTACACCGAGCAACTTTGATTGTCCGAAGTTGCTCAACTCTCTCTATGAGGGAGCTTTCAACGGTTTTGTCCATTTGTCATAGAAAGTTGGAGTTTTGGCATCGAAATACTCCTGGAAGCTCATTTTCGTAAAATTTAACATAGAAGAACAATAAAAAGTGTACACCGAGCAAGTTTGATTGTCCGAAGTTGCTCAACTCTCTCTCTGGAGGAGCTTTTAACGGTTTTGTCCATTTGTCATTTAAAGTTGGTGTTTTGGCATCGAAATAATCCTGGAAGCTCATTTTCGTAAAATTTAACATAGAAGAACAATCAAAAGTGTACACCGAGAAACTTTGATAGTCCGAAGTTGCTCAACTCTCTCTATGGAGGAGCTTTTAAATAGAAAGTTGTTGTTTTGGCATCGAAATAATGCTGGAAGCTTATACTCGTAAAATTTGACAAATAAGAACAATAAAAAGTGTACACCGAGCAACTTTGATAGTCCGAAGTTGCTCAACTCTCTTTATGAAGGAGCTTTTTATAGTTTTGTCTATTTCTCATAGAAAGTTGGTGTTTTGGCATCGAAATAATCCTGGAAGCTCATTTCCGTAAAATTTAACATAGAAGAACAATAAAAAGTGTACACCGAGCAACTTTTATAGTCCGAAGTTTCTCAACTCTCTCTCTGGAGGAGCTTTTAACGGTTTTCTCCATTTGTCATTTAAAGTTGGTGTTTTGGCATCGAAATAATTCTGGAAGCTCATTTTCTTAAATTTTAACATAGAAGAACAATCAAAAGTGTACACCGAGCAACTTCGATAATCCGAAGTTGCTCAACTCTCTCTATGGAGGAGCTTTTAACGGTTTTGTCAATTTATAATAGAAAGTTGCTGTTTTGACATCGAAATAATCCTGGAAGCTCATTTTCGTAAAATTTAACATAGAAGAACAATAAAAAGTGTACACCGAGCAACTTTGATAGTCCAAAGTTGCTCAACTCTCTCTATGGAGGAGCTTTTAACGGTTTTTTCCATTTGTCAAAGAAAGTTCCTTTTTTGCATCGAAATAATCCTGGAAGCTTATACTCGTAAAATTTGACAAAGAAGAACAATAAAAAGTGTACACCGAGCAACTTTGATTGTGCGAAGTTGCTCAACTCTCTCTATGAAGGAGCTTTTAACGGTTTTGTCTATTTGTCATAGAAAGTTGTTTTTTTGGCATCGAAATAATCATGGAAGCTCATTTTCGTAAAATTTAACATAGAAGAACAATAAAAAGTGTACACCGAGCAACTTTGATTGTCCGAAGTTGCAAAACTCTCTCTATGAGGGAGCTTTCAACGGTTTTGTCTATTTCTCATAGAAAGTTGGTGTTTTGGCATCAAAATAATCCAGGAAGCTCATTTTCGTAAAATTTAACATAGAAGAACAATAAAAAGTGTACAACGAGCAACTTTGATTTTCCGAAGTTGCTCAACTCTCTTTATGAAGGAGCTTTTAACGGTTTTGTCCAATTGTCACAGAAAGTTGGTGTTTTGGCATCGAAATAATCCTGGAAGCTCATTTTCGTAAAATTTAACCTAGAAGAACAATAAAAAGTGTACACCGAGCAACTTTGATAGTCCGAAATTGCTCAACTCTCTCTATGGAGGAGGTTTTAACGGTATTGTCAATTTGTCATAGAAAGTTGCTGTTTTGACTTCGAAATAATCCTGGAAGCTCATTTTCGTAAAATTTAACATAGAAGAACAGTAAAAAGTGTACACCGAGCAAGTTTGATAGTCCGAAGTTGCTCAACTCTCTCTATGGAGGAGCTTTTATCGGTTTTGTCCATTTGTCATAGAAAGTTGTTGTTTTAGCATCGAAATAATCCTGGAACCTTTTACTCGTAAAATTTGACAAAGAAGAACAATAAAAAGTGTACAACGAGCAACTTTGTTTGTCCGAAGTTGCTCAACTCTCTCTATGGAGGAGCTTTTAACGGTATTGTCAATTTGTCATAGAAAGTTGTTGTTTTGACATCGAAATAATCCTGGAAGCTCATTTTCGTAAAATTTAACATAGAAGAACAATAAAAAGTGTACACCGAGCAACTTTGATAGTCCGAAGTTGCTCAACTCTCTCTATGGAGGAGCTTTTATCGGTTTTGTCCATTTGTCATAGAAAGTTGCTGTTTTGGCATCGAAATAATCCTGGAAGCTTATACTCGTAAAATTTGACAAAGAAGAACAATAAAAAGTGTACAACGAGCCACCTTGATTTTCCGAAGTTGCTCAACTCTCTCTATGGAGGAGCTTTTATCGGTTTTGTCCATTTGTCATAGAAAGTTGCTGTTTTGGCATCGAAATAATCCTGGAAGCTTATACTCGTAAAATTTGACAAAGAAGAACAATAAAAAGTGTACAACGAGCAACTTTGATTGTCCGAAGTTGCTCAACTCTCTCTATGGAGGAGCTTTTAACGGTTTTGTCTATTTGTCATAGAAAGTTGGTGTTTTGGCAACGATATAATCATCGAAGCTCAGTTTCGAAAAATTTAACATAGAAGAACAATAAAAAGTGTATACCGAGCAACTTTGATTGTCCGAAGTTGCTTGTTATCGTTTTAAAACTACTAAAAAAAATAGTAATTCTAAAACTCTATTTATACTCGCAAGCGCACGAATCGAAGTAGTATAAATGTGGCAAAGACGAGTGTCGTACCCACAGGGGCTGAAGATTAACTAACTCTAATTCTTAGAAAAACAAGTTTTTCTTTTCTTTTTCTTTTATAGTAATATTAATAAACACCAAAACTAAAATTGAGAGATCAATACAAATAATAAATACTAAGGCTTTGATTTCACCACTCTATTGTATTTAAATCATATGGTTATCAATTATGAATTCATCCAAGCATGTCAAAGATCAAGTTTTCTAATTCATGTAGTAGTCATTGGCATCTAACTTACCACATCTATCCTTAATTTGCAATTATCCATGGCATCTAGACTAATTGGACAAACAAGAATGCATAAGGATCAATGTAACTTATGAAATGATCACAAAACTCCTAGCATATGGCATCTATGACTAGGTAACTTTGGTAATAAATTGCAAGAAGCTATTATCAAATTGAGCATGACATCTACTACAATTTGCATCACATTAATCAAACCTAGATGGTAGCTAAGCATCAAGATTTAATTATTAATAAACATAGCAATTTAATACTTGACATGACATGAATAAATCACAATTAACTCAACCAAATTTATTAAACACAATAGAGTGAATCCATCATCACCTTAGTAAGAGGATTAGTTCCTCATATTAAGTTTACAAAACAAATAGCAATAAATAAAATTCACAAACATAAGTATAAAACAACTAGAAAAACCCCCTTATTATACTTGATGCAAGAACTTCCTCTATTTTCTCCTTGTTCCTCTTCTTCTTCTTCTTCTTGTTTGGTGTTTGGTGTGTGTGTCCTTAACAAAGAATAGATCATGCCTTTATATAGGCAATGGCAAGGACAAATATTCAACCATGGCAAGCTTGAATGCCAACCATTGTTGAATGCCAACCATTCTTGAATGCCAATGAAGAAGTTGTAAGCAATGATGTAAACAAAAACCTTCCAAGAACTTCACTTGGATTGGACTCATGATAGGGCCTATAAATATGAAAATAAACACAAAGTGATTCATCCATGGTGATTAACATTTATTTGTACAAAATCACTTCAAAAACCCCAACTTTGTGACAAATGCTAATGATAATTTACATTTAAAGTAGATGTTTTCAACATCTATCATTGCTCAACTCTCTCTATGAGGGTGCTTTCAACGGTTTTGTCCATTTGTCATTTAAAGTTGGTGTTTTGGCATCAAAATAATCCTGGAACCTCATTTTCGTAAAATTTAACATAGAAGAACAATCAAAAGTGTACACCGAGCAACTTTGATTGTCTGAAGTTGCTCTACTCTCTCTATGGAGGGGCTTTTAACGGTTTTGTCCATTTGTCATAGAAAGTTGGTGTTTTGACATCGAAATAATCCTGGAAGCTCATTTTCATGAAATTTAACATAGAAGAACAATATAAAGTGTACACAGAGCAACTTTGATGGTCCGAAGTTGCTCAACTCTCTCTATAGAAGAGCTTTTAATGGTTTTGTCCATCCGTCATAGAATGTCGTTGTTTTGGCATCGAAATAATCCTGGAAGCTCATTTTCTTAAAATTTAGCATAGAAGAACAATAAAAAGTGTACACCGAGCAACTTTTATTGTCCGAAGTTGGTCAACTCTCTTTATGCAGGAGCTTTTAACAGTTTTGTCAACTTCTCATAGAAAGTTGGTGTTTTGACATCGAAATAATCCTAGAAGCTCATTTTCGTAAAATTTAACATAGAAGAACAATAAAAAGTGTACACCGAGCAACTTTGATATTCCGAAGTTGCTCAACACTCTCTCTGGAGGAGATGTTAACGGTTTTGTCAATTTGTCATAGAAAGTTGGTGTTTTGGCATCGAAATAATCCTGGAAGCTCATTTTTGTAAAATTTAACATAAAAGAACAATAAAAAGAACAATAAAAAGTGTACACCGAGCAACTTTGATTGTCCGAAGTTGCTCAACTCTCTCTATGGAGGAGCTTTTAACGGTTTTGTCCATTTGTCATAGAAAGTTGGAGTTTTGGCATCGAAATAATCCTAGAAGCACATTTTCGTAAAATTTAACATAGAAAAACAATAAAAAGTGTACACCGAGCAACTTTGATAGTCTGAAGTTGCTCTACTCTCTCTATGGTGGAGCATTTAACGGTTTTGTCCATTTTTCATAGAAAGTTAGTGTTTTTTCATCGAAATAATCTAGGAAGCTTATACTCGTAAAATTTGACAGAGAAGAACATTAAAAAGTGTACACCGAGCAACTTTGATGGTCCGACGTTGCTAACCTCTCTCTATGGAGGAGCTTTTAACAATTTTTTCCATTTGTCATAGAAAGTTGTTGTTTTGGCATCGAAATAATCTTGGAAGCTTGTACTCGTAAAATTTGACACTGAAGGACAATAAAAAGTGTACACCGAGCAAATTTGATTGTCCGAAGTTGCTCAACTCTCTCTATGGAGGAGCTTTTAACAGTTTTGTCCATTTGTCATAGAAAGTTGGTGTTTTGGCATCGAAATAATCCTGGAAGCACATTTTCGTAAAATTTGACATAGAAGAACAATAAAAAGTGTACACCGAGCCACTTTGATAGTTCGAAATTGCTCAACTCTCTCTCTGGAGGAGCTTTTAACGGTTTTGTCAATTTGTCATAAAAAGTTGGTGTTTTGGCATCGAAATAATCCTGGAAGCACATTTTCGTAAAATTTAACATAGAAGAACAATAAAAAGTGTACACCGAGCAACTTTGATTGTCCGAAGTTGCTCAACTCTCTCTATGGGAGAGCTTTTAACGGTTTTGTCCATTTGTCATAGAAAGTTGTTGTTTTGGCATAGAAATAATCCTGGAAGCTTAAACTCGTAAAATTTGACAAAGAAGAACAATAAAAAGTGTACAACGAGCAACTTTGATTGTCCGAAATTGCTCAACTCTCTCTATGGAGGAGCTTTTAACGGTTTTGTCTATTTGTCATAAAAAGTTCATGTTTTGGCATCGAAATAATCTTGGAAGCTTATACTCATAAAATTTGACATAGAAGAAAATTAAAAAGTGTACACCGAGCCACTTTGATAGTTCGAAGTTGCTCAACTCTCTTTATGAAGGAGCTTTTAACAGCTTTGTACATTTCTCATAGAAAGTTGGTGTTTTGGCATCGAAATAATCCTGGAAGCTCATTTTCGTAAAATTTAACATAGAAGAACAATAAAAAGTGTACACCGAGCAAATTTGATAGTCCGAAGTTGCTCAACTCTCTCTTTGGAGGAGCTTTTAACGGTTTTGTCCATTTGTCATTTAAAGTTGGTGTTTTGGCATCGAAATAATCCTGGAAGCTCATTTTCGTAAAATTTAACATAGAAGAACAATAAAAAGTGTACATCGAGCAACTTTGATTGTCCGAAGTTGCTCAACTCTCTCTATGGGAGAGCTTTTAATGGTTTTGTCCATTTGTCATAGAAAGTTGTTGTTTTGGCATAGAAATAATCCTGGAAGCTTAAACTCGTAAAATTTGACAAAGAAGAACAATAAAAAGTGTACAACGAGCAACTTTGATTGTCCGAAGTTGCTCAACTCTCTCTATGGAGGAGCTTTTAACGGTTTTGTCTATTTGTCATAAAAAGTTCGTGTTTTGGCATCGAAATAATCGTGTAAGCTCATTTTCGAAATATTTAACATAGAAGAACAATAAAAAGTGTACACCGAGCAACTTTGATGGTCCGAAGTTGCTCTACTCTCTCTATGGAGGGGCTTTTAACGGTTTTGTCCATTTCGCATAGAAAGTTGGTGTTTTAGCATCGAAATAATCCTAAAAGCTCATTTTCGTAAAATTTAACATAGAAGAACAATAAAAAGTGTACACCGAGCAACTTTGATTGTCCGAAGTTGCTCAACTCTCTCTATGAGGGATCTTTCAATGGTTCTGTCCATTTGTCATAGAAAGTTGGAGTTTTGGCATCGAAATACTCCTGGAAGCTCATTTTCGTAAACTTTAACATAGAAGAACAATAAAAAGTGTACACCGAGCAACTTCAATTTTCCGAAGTTGCTCAACTCTCTCTCTGGAGGAGCTTTTAACGATTTTGTCCATTTGTCATTTAAAGTTGGTGTTTTGGCATCGAAATAATCCTGGAAGCTCATTTTCGTAAAATTTAACATAGAAGAACAATCAAAAGTGTACACCGAGAAACTTTGATAGTCCGAAGTTGCTCAACTCTCTCTATGGAGGAGATTTTAAATAGAAAGTTGTTGTTTTGGCATCGAAATAATACTGGAAGCTTATACTCGTAATATTTGACAAAGAAGAACAATAAAAAGTATACACCGAGCAACTTTGATTGTCCGAAATTGCTCAACTTTCTCTACCGACTAGCTTTTAACGGTTTTGTCCATTTGTCAAAGAAAGTTGATGTTTTGGCATCGAAATAATCTTGGAAGCTTATACTCATAATATTTGACATAGAAGAAAATTAAAAAGTGTACACCGAGCAACTTTGATAGTCCGAAGTTGCTCAACTCTCTTTATGAAGGAGCTTTTAATAGTTTTGTCAATTTGTCATATAAAGTTGGTGTTTTGGCATCGAAATAATCCTGGAAGCTCATTTTCGTAAAATTTAACATAGAAGAACAATAAAAAGTGTACACCGAGCAACTTTGATAGTCCGAAGTTGCTCAACTCTCTCTCTGGAGAAGCTTTTAACGGTTTTGTCAATTTGTCATAGAAAGTTGCTGTTTTGACATCGAAATAATCGTGGAAGCTCATTTTCGTAAAATTTAACATAGAAGAACAATAAAAAGTGTACACCGAGCAACTTTGATAGTCCGAAGTTGCTCAACTCTCTCTATGGAGGAGCTTTTAACGGTTTTGTCCATTTGTCAAAAAAAGTTGCTTTTTTGGCATCGAAATAATCCTGGAAACTTATACTCGTAAAATTTGACAAAGAAGAACAATAAAAAGTGTATACCGAGCAACTTTGATTGTGCGAAGTTGCTCAACTCTCTCTATGGAGGAGCTTTTAATGGTTTTGCCTCTTTGTCATAGAAAGTTTGTGTTTTGGCATCGAAATAATAATGGAAGCTCATTTTCGTAAAATTTAACATAGAAGAACAATAAAAAGTGTACACCGAGCAACTTTGATTTTCCTAAGTCGCTCTACTCTCTCTATGGAGGGTCTTTTAACGGTTTTGTCCATTTGTCACAGAAAGTTGGTGTTTTGGCATCAAAATAATCCTAAAAGCTCATTTTCGTAAAATTTAACATAGAAGAACAATAAAAAGTGTACATCGAGCAACTTTGATTGTCCGAAGTTGCTCAACTCTCTCTATGAAGGAGCTTTCAACGGTTTTGTCCATTTGTCATAGAAAGTTGGTGTTTTGGCATCGAAATAATCCTGGAAGCTCATTTTCGTAAAATTTAACATAGAAGAACAATAAAAAGTGTACACCGAGCAACTTTGATTTTCCGAAGTTGCTCAAAACTCTTTATGGAGGCGCTTTTAACGGTTTTGCCATTTGTCATTGAAAGTTGGTGTTTTGGCATCGAAATAATCCTGGAAGCTCATTTTCGTAAAATTTAACATAGAAGAACAATAAAAAGTGTACAACGAGCAACTTTGATAGTCCGAAGTTGCTCAACTCTCTCTATGGAGGAGCTTTTAACGGTTTTGTCCATTTGTCATAGAAAGTCGCTGTTTTGGCATCGAAATAAACCTGGAAGCTTATACTCGTAAAATTTGACAAAGAAGAACAATAAAAAGTGTACAACGAGCAACTTTGATTGTCCGAAGTTGCTCAACTCTCTCTATGGAGAAGCTTTTAACGGTTTTGTCTATTTGTCATAGAAAGTTGGTGTTTTGGCATCGAAATAATCATGGAAGCTCATTTTCGTAAAATTTAACATAGAAGAACAATAAAAAGTGTACACCGAGCAACTTTGACTGTCCGAAGTTGCTCAACTCTCTCTATGGAGGAGCTTTTAACGGCTTTGTACATTTCTCATAGAAAGTTGGTGTTTTGGCATCGAAATAATCCTGGAAGCTCATTTTCGTAAAATTTAACATGGAAGAACAATAAAAAGTGTACGCCGAGCAACTTTGATAATCCGAAGTTGCTCAACTCTCTCTATGGGAGAGCTTTTAACGGTTTTGTCCATTTGTCATAGAAAGTTGTTGTTTTGGCATAGAAATAATCCTGGAAGCTTAAACTCGTAAAATTTGACAAAGAAGAACAATAAAAAGTGTACAACGAGCAACTTTGATTGTCCGAAATTGCTCAACTCTCTCTATGGAGGAGCTTTTAACGGTTTTGTCTATTTGTCATAAAAAGTTCATGTTTTGGCATCGAAATAATCTTGGAAGCTTATACTCATAAAATTTGACATAGAAGAAAATTAAAAAGTGTACACCGAGCCACTTTGATAGTTCGAAGTTGCTCAACTCTCTTTATGAAGGAGCTTTTAACAGCTTTGTACATTTCTCATAGAAAGTTGGTGTTTTGGCATCGAAATAATCCTGGAAGCTCATTTTCGTAAAATTTAACATGGAAGAACAATAAAAAGTGTACGCCGAGCAACTTTGATAATCCGAAGTTGCTCAACTCTCTCTATGGGAGAGCTTTTAACGGTTTTGTCCATTTGTCATAGAAAGTTGTTGTTTTGGCATAGAAATAATCCTGGAAGCTTAAACTCGTAAAATTTGACAAAGAAGAACAATAAAAAGTGTACAACGAGCAACTTTGATTGTCCGAAATTGCTCAACTCTCTCTATGGAGGAGCTTTTAACGGTTTTGTCTATTTGTCATAAAAAGTTCATGTTTTGGCATCGAAATAATCTTGGAAGCTTATACTCATAAAATTTGACATAGAAGAAAATTAAAAAGTGTACACCGAGCCACTTTGATAGTTCGAAGTTGCTCAACTCTCTTTATGAAGGAGCTTTTAACAGCTTTGTACGTTTCTCATAGAAAGTTGGTGTTTTGGCATCGAAATAATCCTGGAAGCTCATTTTCGTAAAATTTAACATGGAAGAACAATAAAAAGTGTACACCGAGCAACTTTGATTTTCCGAAGTTGCTCAACTCTCTCTGTGAGGGAGCTTCAACGGTTTTGTCTATTTGTCATTTAAAGTTGGTGTTTTTGCATCGAAATAATCCTGGAAGCTCATTTTCGTAAACTTTAACATGGAAGAACAATAAAAAGTGTACACCGAGCAACTTTGATTTTCCGAAGTTGCTCAACTCTCTCTGTGAGGGAGCTTCAACGGTTTTATCCATTTGTCATAGAAAGTTGGTGTTTTGGCATCGAAATAATCCTAGAAGCTCATTTTCGTAAAATTTAACATAGAAGAACAATAAAAAGTGTACACCGAGCAACTTTGATTATCCGAAGTTGCTCAACTCTCTCTATGGGA
Source organism: Euonymus europaeus (assembly GCA_963580455.1). Classification (NCBI taxonomy): domain Eukaryota; kingdom Viridiplantae; phylum Streptophyta; class Magnoliopsida; order Celastrales; family Celastraceae; genus Euonymus; species Euonymus europaeus. The sequence continues at coordinate 12,653,627 of OY756967.1, read as the reverse complement.
GAGCTTTTAACGGTTTTGTCCATTTGTCATAGAAAGTTGTTGTTTTGGCATAGAAATAATCCTGGAAGCTTAAACTAGTAAAATTTGACAAAGAAGAACAATAAAAGTGTACAACGAGCAACTTTGATTGTCCGAAGTTGCTAAACTCTCTTTATGGAGGAGCTTTTAACGGTTTTGTCTATTTGTCATAGAAAGTTGGTGTTTTGGCATCGAAATAATCATGTAAGCTCATTTTCGAAAAATTTAACATAGAAGAACAATAAAAAGTGTACACCGAGCAACTTTGATTGTCCGAAATTGCTCAACTCTCTCTATGGAGGAGCTTTTAATGGTATTGTCAATTTGTCATAGAAAGTTGCTGTTTTGGCATCGAAATAATCCAGGAAGCTCATTTTCGTAAATTTTAACATAGAAGAACAATCAAAAGTGTACACCGAGCAACTTTGATAATCCGAAGTTGCTCAACTCTCTCTCTGGAGGAGCTTTTAACGGTTTTGTCAATTTATCATAGAAAGTTGCTGTTTTGACATCGAAATAATCCTGGAAGCTCATTTTCGTAAAATTTAACATAGAAGAACAATAAAAAGTGTACATCGAGCAACATTGATAGTCCGAAGTTGCTCAACTCTCTCTATGGAGGAGCTTTTAACGGTTTTGTCCATTTGTCAAAGAAAGTTGCTTTTTTGGCATCGAAATAATCCTGGAAGCTTATACTCGTAAAATTTGACAAAGAAGAACAATAAAAAGTGTACACCGAGCAACTTTGTTTGTGCGAAGTTGCTCAACTCTCTCTATGGAGGAGCTTTTAACGGTTTTGGCATAGAAAGTTGGTGTTTTGGCATCAAAATAATCCTGGAAGCTCATTTTCGTAAAATTTAACATAGAAGAACAATAAAAAGTGTACACCGAGCAACTTTGATTTTCCGAAGTTGCTCACCTCTCTTTATGAAGGAGCTTTTAACGGTTTTGTCCAATTGTCATAGAAAGTTGGTGTTTTGGCATCGAAATAATCCTGGAAGCTCATTTTCGTAAAATTTAACATAGAAGAACAATAAAAAGTGTACACCGAGCAACTTTGATAGTCCGAAATTGCTCAACTCTCTTTATGAAGGAGCTTTTAACGGTTTTGTCCAATTGTCATAGAAAGTTGGTGTTTTGGCATCGAAATAATCCTGGAAGCTCATTTTCGTAAAATTTAACATAGAAGAACAATAAAAAGTGTACACCGAGCAACTTTGATAGTCCGAAATTGCTCAACTCTCTCTATGGAGGAGCTTTTAACGGTATTGTCAATTTGTCATAGAATGTTGCTGTTTTGCAATCGAAATAATCCTGGAAGCTCATTTTCGTAAAATTTAACATAGAAGAACAATAAAAAGTGTACACCGAGCAACTTTGATAGTCCGAAGTTGCTCAACTCTCTCTATGGAGGAGCTTTTATCGGTTTTGTCCATTTGTCATAGAAAGTTGCTGTTTTGGCATCGAAATAATCCTGGAAGCTTATACTCGTAAAATTTGACAAAGAAGAACAATAAAAAGTGTACAACGAGCAACTTTGATTGTCCGAAGTTGCTCAACTCTCTCTATGGGTGAGCTTTTAACGGTTTTGTCTATTTGTCATAGAAAGTTGGTGTTTTGGCAACGATATAATCATGGAAGCTCAGTTTCGAAAAATTTAACATAGAAGAACAATAAAAAGTGTACACCGAGCAACTTTGATTGTCCGAAATTGCTCAACTCTCTCTATGGAGGAGCTTTTAATGGTATTGTCAATTTGTCATAGAAAGTTGCTGTTTTGGCATCGAAATAATCCAGGAAGCTCATTTTCGTAAATTTTAACATAGAAGAACAATCAAAAGTGTACACCGAGCAACTTTGATAATCCGAAGTTGCTCAACTCTCTCTCTGGAGGAGCTTTTAACGGTTTTGTCAATTTATCATAGAAAGTTGCTGTTTTGACATCGAAATAATCCTGGAAGCTCATTTTCGTAAAATTTAACATAGAAGAACAATAAAAAGTGTACATCGAGCAACATTGATAGTCCGAAGTTGCTCAACTCTCTCTATGGAGGAGCTTTTAACGGTTTTGTCCATTTGTCAAAGAAAGTTGCTTTTTTGGCATCGAAATAATCCTCGAAGCTTATACTCGTAAAATTTGACAAAGAAGAACAATAAAAAGTGTACACCGAGCAACTTTGTTTGTGCGAAGTTGCTCAACTCTCTCTATGGAGGAGCTTTTAACGGTTTTGGCATAGAAAGTTGGTGTTTTGGCATCAAAATAATCCTAAAAGCTCATTTTCGTAAAATTTAACATAGAAGAACAATAAAAAGTGTACACCGAGCAACTTTGATTGTCCGAAGTTGCTCAACTCTCTCTATGAAGGAGCTTTCAACGGTTTTGTCCATTTGTCATAGAAAGTTGGTGTTTTGGCATCGAAATAATCCTGGAAGCTCATTTTCGTAAAATTTAACATAGAAGAACAATAAAAAGTGTACACCGAGCAACTTTGATAGTCCGAAGTTGCTCAACTCTCTCTCTGGAGGAGCTTTTAACGGTTTTGTCAATTTGTCATTGAAAGTTGTTGTTTTGACATCAAAATAATCGTGGAAGCTCATTTTCGTAAAATTTAACATAGAAGAACAATAAAAAGTGTACACCGAGCAACTTTGATAGTCCGAAGTTGCTCAACTCTCTCTATGGAGGAGCTTTTAACGGTTTTGTCCATTTGTCAAAAAAAGTTGCTTTTTTGGCATCGAAATAATCCTGGAAACTTATACTCGTAACATTTGACAAAGAAGAACAATAAAAAGTGTACACCGAGCAACTTTGATTGTGCGAAGTTACTCAACTTTCTCTATGGAGTAGCTTTTAACGGTTTTGCCTCTTTGTCATAGAAAGTTTGTGTTTTGCCATCGAAATAATAATGGAAGCTCATTTTCGTAAAATTTAACATAGAAGAACAATAAAAAGTGTACACCGAGCAACTTTGATTTTCCGAAGTTGCTCTACTCTCTCTATGGAGGGTCTTTTAATGGTTTTGTCCATTTATCACAGAAAGTTGGTGTTTTGGCATCAGAATAATCCTAAAAGCTCATTTTCGTAAAATTTAACATAGAAGAACAATAAAAAGTGTACACCGAGCAACTTTGATTGTCCGAAGTTGCTCAACTCTCTCTATGAAGGAGCTTTCAACGGTTTTGTCCATTTGTCATAGAAAGTTGGTGTTTTGGCATCGAAATAATCCTGGAAGCTCATTTTCGTAAAATTTAACATAGAAGAATAATAAAAAGTGTACACCGAGCAACTTTGATTTTCCGAAGTTGCTCAACTCTCTCTCTGGAGGAGCTTTTAATGGTTTTGTCAATTTGTCATTGAAAGTTGTTGTTTTGACATCGAAATAATCGTGGAAGCTCATTTTCGTAAAATTTAACATAGAAGAACAATAAAAAGTGTACACCGAGCAACTTTGATAGTCCGAAGTTGCTCAACTCTCTCTATGGAGGAGCTTTTAACGGTTTTGTCCATTTGTCAAAAAAAGTTGCTTTTTTGGCATCGAAATAATACTGGAAACTTATACTCGTAAAATTTGACAAAGAAGAACAATAAAAAGTGTACACCGAGCAACTTTGATTGTGCGAAGTTGCTCAACTCTCTCTATGGAGGAGCTTTTAACGGTTTTGCCTCTTTGTCATAGAAAGTTTGTGTTTTGCATCGAAATAATAATGGAAGCTCATTTTCGTAAAATTTAACATAGAAGAACAATAAAAAGTGTACACCGAGCAACTTTGATTTTCCGAAGTTGCCTACTCTCTCTATGGAGGGTCTTTTAACGGTTTTGTCCATTTGTCACAGAAAGTTGGTGTTTTGGCATCAAAATAATCCTAAAAGCTCATTTTCGTAAAATTTAACATAGAAGAACAATAAAAAGTGTACACCGAGCAACTTTGATTGTCCGAAGTTGCTCAACTCTCTCTATGATGGAGCTTTCAACGGTTTTGTCCATTTGTCATAGAAAGTTGGTGTTTTGGCATCGAAATAATCCTGGAAGCTCATTTTCGTAAAATTTAACATAGAAGAACAATAAAAAGTGTACACCGAGCAACTTTGATTTTCCGAAGTTGCTCAACTCTCTTTATGGAGGAGCTTTTAACGGTTTTGTCCATTTGTCATAGAAAGTTGGTGTTTTGGCATCGAAATAATCTTGGAAGCTCATTTTCGTAAAATTTAACATAGAAGAACAATAAAAAGTGTACAACGAGCAACTTTGATAGTCCGAAGTTGCCTACTCTCTCTATGGAGGGTCTTTTAACGGTTTTGTCCATTTGTCACAGAAAGTTGGTGTTTTGGCATCAAAATAATCCTAAAAGCTCATTTTCGTAAAATTTAACATAGAAGAACAATAAAAAGTGTACACCGAGCAACTTTGATTGTCCGAAGTTGCTCAACTCTCTCTATGGAGGAGCTTTTAACGGTTTTGTCCATTTGTCACAGAAAGTTGGTGTTTTGGCATCAAAATAATCCTAAAAGCTCATTTTCGTAAAATTTAACATAGAAGAACAATAAAAAGTGTACACCGAGCAACTTTGATTGTCCGAAGTTGCTCAACTCTCTCTATGGAGGAGCTTTTAACGGTTTTGTCCATTTGTCACAGAAAGTTGGTGTTTTGGCATCGAAATAATCCTGGAAGCTCATACTCGTAAAATTTGACAAAGAAGAACAATAAAAAGTGTACACCGAGCAACTTTGATTGTGCGAAGTTGCTCAACTCTCTCTATGGAGGAGCTTTTAACGGTTTTGCCTCTTTGTCATAGAAAGTTTGTGTTTTGGCATCGAAATAATAATGGAAGCTCATTTTCGTAAAATTTAACATAGAAGAACAATAAAAAATGTACACCGAGCAACTTTGATTTTCCGAAGTTGCCTACTCTCTCTATGGAGGGTCTTTTAACGGTTTTGTCCATTTGTCACAGAAAGTTGGTGTTTTGGCATCAAAATAATCCTAAAAGCTCATTTTCGTAAAATTTAACATAGAAGAACAATAAAAAGTGTACACCGAGCAACTTTGATTGTCCGAAGTTGCTCAACTCTCTCTATGGAGGAGCTTTTAACGGTTTTGTCCATTTGTCATAGAAAGTTGCTGTTTTGGCATCGAAATAATCCTGGAAGCTTATACTCGTAAAATTTGACAAAGAAGAACAATAAAAAAAGTACAACGAGCAACTTTGATTGTCCGAAGTTGCTCAACTCTCTCTATGGAGAAGCTTTTAACGGTTTTTTCTATTTGTCATAGAAAGTTGGTGTTTTGGCATCAAAATAATCCTAGAAGCTCATTTTCGTAAAATTTGACACTGAAGGACAATAAAAAGTGTACACCGAGCAACTTTGATAGTCCGAAGTTGCTCAACTCTCTCTCTGGAGGAGCTTTTAACGGTTTTGTCCATTTGTCATTTAAAGTTAGTGTTTTGGCATCAAAATAATCCTAGAAGCTCATTTTCGTAAAATTTAACATAGAAGAACAATAAAAAGTGTACACCGAGCAACTTTGATTGTCCGAAGTTGCTCAACTCTCTCTATGGGAGAGCTTTTAACGGTTTTGTCCATATGTCATAGAAAGTTGTTGTTTTGGCATAGAAATAATCCTGGAAGCTTAAACTCGTAAAATTTGACAAAGAAGAACAATAAAAAGTGTACAACGAGCAACTTTGATTGTCCGAAATTGCTCAACTCTCTCTATGGAGGAGCTTTTAACGGTTTTGTCTATTTGTCATAAAAAGTTCGTGTTTTGGCATCGAAATAATCTTGAAAGCTTATACTCATAAAATTTGACATAGAAGAAAATTAAAAAGTGTACACCGAGCCACTTTGATAGTTGGAAGTTGCTCAACTCTCTTTATGAAGGAGCTTTTAACAGCTTTGTACATTTCTCATAGAAAGTTGGTGTTTTGGCATCGAAATAATCCTGGAAGCTCATTTTCGTAAAATTTAACATAGAAGAACAATAAAAAGTGTACACCGAGCAAATTTGATAGTCCGAAGTTGCTCAACTCTCTCTATGGAGGAGCTTTTAATGGTTTTGTCTATTTGTCATAAAAAGTTCGTGTTTTGGCATCGAAATAATCATGTAAGCTCATTTTCGAAATATTTAACATAGAAGAACAATAAAAAGTGTACACCGAGCAACTTTGATGGTCCGAAGTTGCTCTACTCTCTCTATGGAGGGGCTTTTAACGGTTTTGTCCATTTCTCATAGAAACTTGGTGTTTTAGCATCGAAATAATCCTAAAAGCTCATTTTCGTAAAATTTAACATAGAAGAACAATAAAAAGTGTACACCGAGCAACTTTGATTTTCCGAAGTTGCTCAACTATCTCTATGAGGGATCTTTCAATGGTTCTGTCCATTTGTCATAGAAAGTTGGAGTTTTGGCATCGAAATACTCCTGGAAGCTCATTTTCGTAAACTTTAACATAGAAGAACAATAAAAAATGTACACCGAGCAACTTTAATTTTCCGAAGTTGCTCAACTCTCTCTCTGTAGGAGCTTTTAACGATTTTGTCCATTTGTCATTTAAAGTTGGTGTTTTGGCATCGAAATAATCCTGGAAGATCGTTTTCGTAAAATTTAACATAGAAGAACAATCAAAAGTGTACACCGAGAAACTTTGATAGTCCGAAGTTGCTCAACTCTCTCTATGGAGGAGATTTTAAATAGAAAGTTGTTGTTTTGGCATCGAAATAATGCTGGAAGCTTATACTCGTAAAATTTGACAAAGAAGAACAATAAAAAGTGTACACCGAGCAACTTTGATTGTCCGAAATTGCTCAACTTTCTCTACGGATGAGCTTTTAACGGTTTTGTCCATTTGTCAAAGAAAGTTGATGTTTTGGCATCGAAATAATCTTGGAAGCTTATACTCATAATATTTGACATTGAAGAAAATTAAAAAGTGTACACCGAGCAACTTTGATAGTCCAAAGTTGCTCAACTCTCTTTATGAAGGAGCTTTTAATAGTTTTGTCAATTTGTCATAGAAAGTTGGTGTTTTGGCATCGAAATAATCCTGGAAGCTCATTTTCGTAAAATTTAACATAGAAGAACAATAAAAAGTGTACACCGAGCAACTTTGATAGTCCGAAGTTGCTCAACTCTCTCTCTGGAAGAGCTTTTAACGGTTTTGTCAATTTGTCATAGAAAGTTGCTGTTTTGACATCGAAATAATCGTGGAAGCTCATTTTCGTAAAATTTAACATAGAAGAACAATAAAAAGTGTACACCGAGCAACTTTGATAGTCCGAAGTTGCTCAACTCTCTCTATGGAGGAGCTTTTAACGGTTTTGTACATTTGTCAAAAAAAGTTTCTTTTTTGGCATCGAAATAATCCTGGAAACTTATACTCGTAAAATTTGACAAAGAAGAACAATAAAAAGTGTACACCGAGCAACTTTGATTGTGCGAAGTTGCTCAACTCTCTCTATGGAGGAGCTTTTAACTGTTTTGCCCCTTTGTCATAGAAAGTTTGTGTTTTGGCATCGAAATAATAATGGAAGCTCATTTTCGTAAAATTTAACATAGAAGAACAATAAAAAGTGTACACCGAGCAACTTTGATTTTCCGAAGTTGCTCTACTCTCTCTATGGAGGGTCTTTTAACGGTTTTGTCCATTTGTCACAGAAAGTTGGTGTTTTGGCATCAAAATAATCCTAAAAGCTCATTTTCGTAAAATTTAACATAGAAGAACAATAAAAAGTGTACACCGAGCAACTTTGATTGTCCGAAGTTGCTCAACTCTCTCTATGAAGGAGCTTTCAACGGTTTTGTCCATTTGTCATAGAAAGTTGGTGTTTTGGCATCGAAATAATCCTGGAAGCTCATTTTCGTAAAATTTAACATAGAAGAACAATAAAAAGTGTACACCGAGCAACTTTGATAGTCCGAAGTTGCTCAACTCTCTCTCTGGAGGAGCTTTTAACGGTTTTGTCAATTTGTCATTGAAAGTTGTTGTTTTGACATCAAAATAATCGTGGAAGCTCATTTTCGTAAAATTTAACATAGAAGAACAATAAAAAGTGTACACCGAGCAACTTTGATAGTCCGAAGTTGCTCAACTCTCTCTATGGAGGAGCTTTTAACGGTTTTGTCCATTTGTCAAAAAAAGTTGCATTTTTGGCATCGAAATAATCCTGGAAACTTATACTCGTAACATTTGACAAAGAAGAACAATAAAAAGTGTACACCGAGCAACTTTGATTGTGCGAAGTTACTCAACTTTCTCTATGGAGTAGCTTTTAACGGTTTTGCCTCTTTGTCATAGAAAGTTTGTGTTTTGCCATCGAAATAATAATGGAAGCTCATTTTCGTAAAATTTAACATAGAAGAACAATAAAAAGTGTACACCGAGCAACTTTGATTTTCCGAAGTTGCTCTACTCTCTCTATGGAGGGTCTTTTAACGGTTTTGTCCATTTGTCACAGAAAGTTGGTGTTTTGGCATCAAAATAATCCTAAAAGCTCATTTTCGTAAAATTTAACATAGAAGAACAATAAAAAGTGTACACCGAGCAACTTTGATTGTCCGAAGTTGCTCAACTCTCTCTATGAAGGAGCTTTCAACGGTTTTGTCCATTTGTCATAGAAAGTTGGTGTTTTGGCATCGAAATAATCCTGGAAGCTCATTTTCGTAAAATTTAACATAGAAGAATAATAAAAAGTGTACACCGAGTAACTTTGATTTTCCGAAGTTGCTCAACTCACTCTCTGGAGGAGCTTTTAATGGTTTTGTCAATTTCTCATTGAAAGTTGTTGTCTTGACATCGAAATAATCGTGGAAGCTCATTTTCGTAAAATTTAACATAGAAGAACAATAAAAAGTGTACACCGAGCAACTTTGATAGTCCGAAGTTGCTCAACTCTCTCTATGGAGGAGCTTTTAACGGTTTTGTCCATTTGTCAAAAAAAGTTGCTTTTTTGGCATCGAAATAATCCTGGAAACTTATACTCGTAAAATTTGACAAAGAAGAACAATAAAAAGTGTACACCGAGCAACTTTGATTGTGCGAAGTTGCTCAACTCTCTCTATGGAGGAGCTTTTAACGGTTTTGCCTCTTTGTCATAGAAAGTTTGTGTTTTGGCATCGAAATAATAATGGAAGCTCATTTTCGTAAAATTTAACATAGAAGAACAATAAAAAGTGTACACCGAGCAACTTTGATTTTCCGAAGTTGCCTACTCTCTCTATGGAGGGTCTTTTAACGGTTTTGTCCATTTGTCACAGAAAGTTGGTGTTTTGGCATCAAAATAATCCTAAAAGCTCATTTTCGTAAAATTTAACATAGAAGAACAATAAAAAGTGTACACCGAGTAACTTTGATTGTCCGAAGTTGCTCAACTCTCTCTATGAAGGAGCTTTCAACGGTTTTGTCCATTTGTCATAGAAAGTTGGTGTTTTGGCATCGAAATAATCCTGGAAGCTCATTTTCGTAAAATTTAACATAGAAGAACAATAAAAAGTGTACACCGAGCAACTTTGATTTTCCGAAGTTGCTCAACTCTCTTTATGGAGGAGCTTTTAACGGTTTTGTCCATTTGTCATAGAAAGTTGGTGTTTTGGCATCGAAATAATCTTGGAAGCTCATTTTCGTAAAATTTAACATAGAAGAACAATAAAAAGTGTACAACGAGCAACTTTGATAGTCCGAAGTTGCTCAACTCTCTCTATGGAGGAGCTTTTAACGGTTTTGTCCATTTGTCATAGAAAGTTGCTGTTTTGGCATCGAAATAATCCTGGAAGCTTATACTTGTAAAATTTGACAAAGAAGAACAATAAAAAGTGTACAACGAGCAACTTTGATTGTCCGAAGTTGCTCAACTCTCTCTATGGAGAAGCTTTTAACGGTTTTGTCTATTTGTCATAGAAAGTTGGTGTTTTGGCATCGAAATAATCATGGAAGCTCATTTTCGTAAAATTTAACATAGAAGAACAATAAAAAGTGTACACAGAGCAACTTTGACTGTCCGAAGTTGCTCTACTCTCTCAATGGAGGAGCTTTTAACGGTTTTGTCCATTTGTCATAGAAAGTTGGTGTTTTTGCATCGAAATAATCCTGGAAGCTCATTTTCGTAAAATTTAACATGGAAGAACAATAAAAAGTGTACACCGAGCAACTTTGATTTTCCGAAGTTGCTCAACTCTCTCTGTGAGGGAGCTTTCAACGGTTTTGTCCATTTGTCATAGAAAGTTGGTGTTTTGGCATCGAAATAATCCTGGAAGCTCATTTTCGTAAAATTTGACATAGAAGAACAATAAAAAGTGTACACCGAGCAACTTTGATAGTCCGAAGTTGCTCAACCCTCTCTCTGGAGGAGCTTTTAATGGTTTTGTCAATTTGTCATAGAAAGTTGCTGTTTTGACATCGAAATAATCGTGGAAGTTCATTTTCGTAAAATTTAACATAGAAGAACAATAAAAAGTGTACACCGAGTAACTTTGATTGTCCGAAGTTGCTCAACTCTCTCTATGAAGGAGCTTTCAACGGTTTTGTCCATTTGTCATAGAAAGTTGGTGTTTTGGCATCGAAATAATTCTGGAAGCTCATTTTCGTAAAATTTGACATAGAAGAACAATAAAAAGTGTACACCGAGCAACTTTGATAGTCCGAAGTTGCTCAACCCTCTCTCTGGAGGAGCTTTTAATGGTTTTGTCAATTTGTCATAGAAAGTTGCTGTTTTGACATCGAAATAATCGTGGAAGCTCATTTTCGTAAAATTTAACATAGAAGAACAATAAAAAGTGTACACCGAGCAACTTTGATAGTCCGAAGTTGCTCAACTCTCTCTATGGAGGAGCTTTTAACGGTTTTTTTCCATTTATCAAAAAAAGTTGCTTTTTTGGCATCGAAATAATCCTGGAAACTTATACTCGTAAAATTTGACAAAGAAGAACAATAAAAAGTGTACACCGAGCAACTTTAATTGTGCGAAGTTGCTCAACTCTCTCTATGGAGGAGCTTTTAACGGTTTTGCCTCTTTGTCATAGAAAGTTTGTGTTTTGGCATCGAAATAATAATGGAAGCTCATTTTCGTAAAATTTATCATAGAAGAACAATAAAAAGTGTACACCGAGCAACTTTGATTTTCCGAAGTTGCTCTACTCTCTCTATGGAGGGTCTTTTAACGGTTTTGTCCATTTGTCAAAAAAAGTTGCTTTTTTGGCATCGAAATAATCCTGGAAACTTATACTCGTAAAAGTTGACAAAGAAGAACAATAAAAAGTGTACACCGAGCAACTTTAATTGTGCGAAGTTGCTCAACTCTCTCTATGGAGGAGCTTTTAACGGTTTTGCCTCTTTGTCATAGAAAGTTTGTGTTTTGGCATCGAAATAATAATGGAAGCTCATTTTCGTAAAATTTATCATAGAAGAACAATAAAAAGTGTACACCGAGCAACTTTGATTTTCCGAAGTTGCTCTACTCTCTCTATGGAGGGTCTTTTAACGGTTTTGTCCATTTGTCACAGAAAGTTGGTGTTTTGGCATCAAAATAATCCTAAAAGCTCATTTTCGTAAAATTTAACATAGAAGAACAATAAAAAGTGTACACCGAGCAACTTTGATTGTCCGAAGTTGCTCAACTCTCTCTATGAAGGAGCTTTCAACGGTTTTGTCCATTTGTCATAGAAAGTTGGTGTTTTGGCATCAAAATAATCCTGGATGCTCATTTTCGTAAAATTTAACATAGAAGAACAATAAAAAGTGTACACCGAGCAACTTTGATTTTCCGAAGTTGCTCACCTCTCTTTATGAAGGAGCTTTTAACGGTTTTGTCCAATTGTCATAGAAAGTTGGTGTTTTGGCATCGAAATAGTACTGGAAGCTCATTTTCTTAAAATTTAACATAGAAGAACAATAAAAAGTGTACACCGAGCAACTTTGATAGTCCGAAATTGCTCAACTCTCTCTATGGAGGTGCTTTTAACGGTATTGTCAATTTGTCATAGAAAGTTGCTGTTTTGACATCGAAATAATCCTGGAAGCTCATTTTCGTAAAATTTAACATAGAAGAACAATAAAAGTGTACACCGAGCAACTTTGATAGTCCGAAGTTGCTCAACCCTCTCTCTAGAGGAGCTTTTAATGGTTTTGTCAATTTGTCAAAGAAAGTTGCTGTTTTGACATCGAAATAATCGTGGAAGCTCATTTTCGTAAAATTTAACATAGAAGAACAATAAAAAGTGTACACCGAGCAACTTTGATAGTCCGAAGTTGCTCAACTCTCTCTATGGAGGAGCTTTTAACGGTTTTGTCCATTTGTCAAAAAAAGTTGCTTTTTTGGCATCGAAATAATCCTGGAAACTTATACTCGTAAAATTTGACAAAGAAGAACAATAAAAAGTGTACACCGAGCAACTTTGATTGTGCGAAGTTGCTCAACTCTCTCTATGGAGGAGCTTTTAACGGTTTTGCCTCTTTGTCATAGAAAGTTTGTGTTTTGGCATCGAAATAATAATGGAAGCTCATTTTCGTAAAATTTAACATAGAAGAACAATAAAAAGTGTACACCGAGCAACTTTGATTTTCCGAAGTTGCTCTACTCTCTCTATGGAGGGTCTTTTAACAGTTTTGTCCATTTGTCACAGAAAGTTGGTGTTTTGGCATCAAAATAATCCTAAAAGCTCATTTTCGTAAAATTTAACATAGAAGAACAATAAAAAGAGTACACCGAGCAACTTTGATTGTCCGAAATTGCTCAACTCTCTCTATGAAGGAGCTTTCAACGGTTTTGTCCATTTGTCATAGAAAGTTGGTGTTTTGGCATCGAAATAATCCTGGAAGCTCATTTTCGTAAAATTTAACATAGAAGAACAATAAAAAGTGTACACCGAGCAACTATGATAGTCTGAAGTTGCTCAACTCTCTCTCTGGGGGTGCTTTTAACGGTTTTGTCAATTTGTCATTGAAAGTTGCTGTTTTGACATCGAAATAATCGTGGAAGCTCATTTTCGTAAAATTTAACAAAGAAGAACAATAAAAAGTGTACACCGAGCAACTTTGATAGTCCGAAGTTGCTCAACTCTCTCTATGGAGGAGCTTCTAACGGTTTTGTCCATTTGTCAAAAAAGTTGCTTTTTTGGCATCGAAATAATCCTGGAAACTTATACTCGTAAAATTTGACAAAGAAGAACAATAAAAAGTGTACACCGAGCAACTTTGATTGTGCGAAGTTGCTCAACTCTCTCTATGGAGGAGCTTTTAACGGTTTTGCCTCTTTGTCATAGAAAGTGTGTGTTTTGGCATCGAAATAATAATGGAAGCTCATTTTCGTAAAATTTAACATAGAAGAACAATAAAAAGTGTACACAGAGCAACTTTGACTGTCCGAAGTTGCTCTACTCTCTCTATGGAGGAGCTTTTAACGGTTTTGTCCATTTGTCATAGAAAGTTGATGTTTTTGCATCGAAATAATCCTGGAAGCTCATTTTCGTAAAATTTAACATGGAAGAACAATAAAAAGTGTACGCCGAGCAACTTTGATTTTCCGAAGTTGCTCAACTCTCTCTGTGAGGGAGCTTCAACGGTTTTGTCCATTTGTCATAGAAAGTTGGTGTTTTGGCATCGAAATAATCCTAGAAGCTAATTTTCGTAAAATTTAACATAGAAGAACAATAAAAAGTGTACACCGAGCAACTTTGATTGTCCGAAGTTGCTCAACTCTCTCTATGGGAGAGCTTTTAACGGTTTTGTCCATTTGTCATAGAAAGTTGTTGTTTTGGCATAGAAATGTTCGTGGAAGCTTAAACTAGTAAAATTTGACAAAGAAGAACAATAAAAAGTGTACAACGAGCAACTTTGATTGTCCGAAGTTGCTCAACTCTCTTTATGGAGGAGCTTTTAACGGTTTTGTCTATTTGTCATAGAAAGTTGGTGTTTCGGCATCGAAATAATCATGTAAGCTCATTTTCGAAAAATTTAACATAGAAGAACAATAAAAAGTGTACACCGAGCAACTTTGATTGTCCGAAGTTGCTCAACTCTCTCTATGAGGGAGCTTTCAACGGTTTTGTCCATTTGTCATAGAAAGTTGGTGTTTTGGCATCAAAATAATCCTGGAAGCTCATTTTCGTAAAATTTAACATAGAAGAACAATAAAATGTGTACACCGAGCAACTTTGATTTTCCGAAGTTGCTCACCTCTCTTTATGAAGGTGCTTTTAACGGTTTTGTCCAATTGTCATAGAAAGTTGGTGTTTTGGCATCGAAATAATCCTGGAAGCTCATTTTCGTAAAATTTAACATAGAAGAACAGTAAAAAGTGTACACCGAGCAACTTTGATAGTCCGAAATTGCTCAACTCTCTCTATGGAGGAGCTTTTAACGGTATTGTCAATTTGTCATAGAAAGTTGCTGTTTTGACATCGAAATAATCCTGGAAGCTCATTTTCGTAAAATTTAACATAGAAGAACAATAAAAGTGTACACCGAGCAACTTTGATAGTCCGAAGTTGCTCAACCCTCTCTCTGGAGGAGCTTTTAATGGTTTTGTCAATTTGTCATAGAAAGTTGCTGTTTTGACATCGAAATAATCGTGGAAGCTCATTTTCGTAAAATTTAACATAGAAGAACAATAAAAAGTGTACACCGAGCAACTTTGATAGTCCGAAGTTGCTCAACTCTCTCTATGGAGGGTCTTTTAACGGTTTTGTCCATTTGTCAAAAAAAGTTGCTTTTTTGGCATCGAAATAATCCTGGAAACTTATACTCGTAAAATTTGACAAAGAAGAACAATAAAAAGTGTACACCGAGCAACTTTAATTGTGCGAAGTTGCTCAACTCTCTCTATGGAGGAGCTTTTAACGGTTTTGCCTCTTTGTCATAGAAAGTTTGTGTTTTGGCATCGAAATAATAATGGAAGCTCATTTTCGTAAAATTTATCATAGAAGAACAATAAAAAGTGTACACCGAGCAACTTTGATTTTCCAAAGTTGCTCTACTCTCTCTATGGAGGGTCTTTTAACGGTTTTGTCCATTTGTCACAGAAAGTTGGTGTTTTGGCATCAAAATAATCCTAAAAGCTCATTTTCGTAAAATTTAACATAGAAGAACAATAAAAAGTGTACACCGAGCAACTTTGATTGTCCGAAGTTGCTCAACTCTCTCTATGAAGGAGCTTTCAACGGTTTTGTCCATTTGTCATAGAAAGTTGGTGTTTTGGCATCAAAATAATCCTGGATGCTCATTTTCGTAAAATTTAACATAGAAGAACAATAAAAAGTGTACACCGAGCAACTTTGATTTTCCGAAGTTGCTCACCTCTCTTTATGAAGGAGCTTTTAACGGTTTTGTCCAATTGTCATAGAAAGTTGGTGTTTTGGCATCGAAATAATACTGGAAGCTCATTTTCTTAAAATTTAACATAGAAGAACAATAAAAAGTGTACACCGAGCAACTTTGATAGTCCGAAATTGCTCAACTCTCTCTATGGAGGAGCTTTTAACGGTATTGTCAATTTGTCATAGAAAGTTGCTGTTTTGACATCGAAATAATCCTGGAAGCTCATTTTCGTAAAATTTAACATAGAAGAACAATAAAAGTGTACACCGAGCAACTTTGATAGTCCGAAGTTGCTCAACCCTCTCTCTAGAGGAGCTTTTAATGGTTTTGTCAATTTGTCAAAGAAAGTTGCTGTTTTGACATCGAAATAATCGTGGAAGCTCATTTTCGTAAAATTTAACATAGAAGAACAATAAAAAGTGTACACCGAGCAACTTTGATAGTCCGAAGTTGCTCAACTCTCTCTATGGAGGAGCTTTTAACGGTTTTGTCCATTTGTCAAAAAAAGTTGCTTTTTTGGCATCGAAATAATCCTGGAAACTTATACTCGTAAAATTTGACAAAGAAGAACAATAAAAAGTGTACACCGAGCAACTTTGATTGTGCGAAGTTGCTCAACTCTCTCTATGGAGGAGCTTTTAACGGTTTTGCCTCTTTGTCATAGAAAGTTTGTGTTTTGGCATCGAAATAATAATGGAAGCTCATTTTCGTAAAATTTAACATAGAAGAACAATAAAAAGTGTACACCGAGCAACTTTGATTTTCCGAAGTTGCTCTACTCTCTCTATGGAGGGTCTTTTAACAGTTTTGTCCATTTGTCACAGAAAGTTGGTGTTTTGGCATCAAAATAATCCTAAAAGCTCATTTTCGTAAAATTTAACATAGAAGAACAATAAAAAGAGTACACCGAGCAACTTTGATTGTCCGAAGTTGCTCAACTCTCTCTATGAAGGAGCTTTCAACGGTTTTGTCCATTTGTCATAGAAAGTTGGTGTTTTGGCATCGAAATAATCCTGGAAGCTCATTTTCGTAAAATTTAACATAGAAGAACAATAAAAAGTGTACACCGAGCAACTATGATAGTCTGAAGTTGCTCAACTCTCTCTCTGGGGGTGCTTTTAACGGTTTTGTCAATTTGTCATTGAAAGTTGCTGTTTTGACATCGAAATAATCGTGGAAGCTCATTTTCGTAAAATTTAACAAAGAAGAACAATAAAAAGTGTACACCGAGCAACTTTGATAGTCCGAAGTTGCTCAACTCTCTCTATGGAGGAGCTTCTAACGGTTTTGTCCATTTGTCAAAAAAGTTGCTTTTTTGGCATCGAAATAATCCTGGAAACTTATACTCGTAAAATTTGACAAAGAAGAACAATAAAAAGTGTACACCGAGCAACTTTGATTGTGCGAAGTTGCTCAACTCTCTCTATGGAGGAGCTTTTAACGGTTTTGCCTCTTTGTCATAGAAAGTGTGTGTTTTGGCATCGAAATAATAATGGAAGCTCATTTTCGTAAAATTTAACATAGAAGAACAATAAAAAGTGTACACAGAGCAACTTTGACTGTCCGAAGTTGCTCTACTCTCTCTATGGAGGAGCTTTTATCGGTTTTGTCCATTTGTCATAGAAAGTTGATGTTTTTGCATCGAAATAATCCTGGAAGCTCATTTTCGTAAAATTTAACATGGAAGAACAATAAAAAGTGTACGCCGAGCAACTTTGATTTTCCGAAGTTGCTCAACTCTCTCTGTGAGGGAGCTTCAACGGTTTTGTCCATTTGTCATAGAAAGTTGGTGTTTTGGCATCGAAATAATCCTAGAAGCTAATTTTCGTAAAATTTAACATAGATGAACAATAAAAAGTGTACACCGAGCAACTTTGATTGTCCGAAGTTGCTCAACTCTCTCTATGGGAGAGCTTTTAACGGTTTTGTCCATTTGTGATAGAAAGTTGTTGTTTTGGCATAGAAATGTTCGTGGAAGCTTAAACTAGTAAAATTTGACAAAGAAGAACAATAAAAAGTGTACAACGAGCAACTTTGATTGTCCGAAGTTGCTCAACTCTCTTTATGGAGGAGCTTTTAACGGTTTTGTCTATTTGTCATAGAAAGTTGGTGTTTCGGCATCGAAATAATCATGTAAGCTCATTTTCGAAAAATTTAACATAGAAGAACAATAAAAAGTGTACACCGAGCAACTTTGATTGTCCGAAGTTGCTCAACTCTCTCTATGAGGGAGCTTTCAACGGTTTTGTCCATTTGTCATAGAAAGTTGGTGTTTTGGCATCAAAATAATCCTGGAAGCTCATTTTCGTAAAATTTAACATAGAAGAACAATAAAATGTGTACACCGAGCAACTTTGATTTTCCGAAGTTGCTCACCTCTCTTTATGAAGGTGCTTTTAACGGTTTTGTCCAATTGTCATAAAAAGTTGGTGTTTTGGCATCGAAATAATCCTGGAAGCTCATTTTCGTAAAATTTAACATAGAAGAACAGTAAAAAGTGTACACCGAGCAACTTTGATAGTCCGAAATTGCTCAACTCTCTCTATGGAGGAGGTTTTAACGGTATTGTCAATTTGTCATAGAAAGTTGCTGTTTTGACATCGAAATAATCCTGGAAGCTCATTTTCGTAAAATTTAACATAGAAGAACAATAAAAGTGTACACCGAGCAACTTTGATAGTCCGAAGTTGCTCAACCCTCTCTCTGGAGGAGCTTTTAATGGTTTTGTCAATTTGTCATAGAAAGTTGCTGTTTTGACATCGAAATAATCGTGGAAGCTCATTTTCGTAAAATTTAACATAGAAGAACAATAAAAAGTGTACACCGAGCAACTTTGATAGTCCGAAGTTGCTCAACTCTCTCTATGGAGGAGCTTTTAACGGTTTTGTCCATTTGTCAAAAAAGTTGCTTTTTGGCATCGAAATAATCCTGGAAACTTATACTCGTAAAATTTGACAAAGAAGAACAATAAAAAGTGTACACCGAGCAACTTTGATTGTGCGAAGTTGCTCAACTCTCTCTATGGAGGAGCTTTTAACGGTTTTGCCTCTTTGTCATAGAAAGTTTGTGTTTTGGCATCGAAATAATAATGGAAGCTCATTTTCGTAAAATTTAACATAGAAGAACAATAAAAAGTGTACACCGAGCAACTTTGATTTTCCGAAGTTGCTCTACTCTCTCTATGGAGGGTCTTTTAACGGTTTTGTCCATTTGTCACAGAAAGTTGGTGTTTTGGCATCAAAATAATCCTAAAAGCTCATTTTCGTAAAATTTAACATAGAAGAACAATAAAAAGTGTAGACCGAGCAACTTTGATTGTCCGAAGTTGCTCAACTCTCTCTATGAAGGAGCTTTCAACGGTTTTGTCCATTTGTCATAGAAAGTTGGTGTTTTGGCATCGAAATAATCCTGGAAGCTCATTTTCGTAAAATTTAACATAGAAGAACAATAAAAAGTGTACACCGAGCAACTATGATAGTCCGAAGTTGCTCAACTCTCTCTCTGGAGGAGCTTTTAACGGTTTTGTCAATTTGTCATTGAAAGTTGCTGTTTTGACATCGAAATAATCGTGGAAGCTCATTTTCGTAAAATTTAACATAGAAGAATAATAAAAAGTGTACACCGAGCAACTTTGATAGTCCGACGTTGCTCAACTCTCTCTATGGAGGAGCTTCTAACGATTTTGTCCATTTGTCAAAAAAAGTTGCTTTTTTGGCATCGAAATAATCCTGGAAACTTATACTCGTAAAATTTGACAAAGAAGAACAATAAAAAGTGTACACCGAGCAACTTTGATTGTGCGAAGTTGCTCAACTCTCTCTATGGAGGAGCTTTTAACGGTTTTGCCTCTTTGTCATAGAAAGTTTGTGTTTTGGCATCGAAATAATAATGGAAGCTCATTTTCGTAAAATTTAACATAGAAGAACAATAAAAAGTGTACACCGAGCAACTTTGATTTTCCGAAGTTGCTCTACTCTCTCTATGGAGGGTCTTTTAACGGTTTTGTCTATTTGTCACAGAAAGTTGGTGTTTTGGCATCAAAATAATCCTTAAAGCTCATTTTCGTAAAATTTGACAAAGAAGAACAATAAAAAGTGTACACCGAGCAACTTTGATTGTCCGAAGTTGCTCAACTCTCTTTATGGAGGAGCTTTCAACGGTTTTGTCCATTTGTCATAGAAAGTTGGTGTTTTGGCATCGAAATAATCCTGGAAGCTCATTTTCGTAAAATTTAACATAGAAGAACAATAAAAAGTGTACATCGAGCAACTTTGATTGTCCGAAGTTGCTCAACTCTCTCTATGAAGGAGCTTTCAACGGTTTTGTCCATTTGTCATAGAAAGTTGGTGTTTTGGCATCGAAATAATCCTGGAAGCTCATTTTCGTAAAATTTAACATAGAACAACAATAAAAAGTGTACACCGAGCAACTTTGATTGTCCGAAGTTGCTCAACTCTCTCTATGAAGGAGCTTTCAACGGTTTTGTCCATTTGTCATAGAAAGTTGGTGTTTTGGCATCAAAATAATCCTGGAAGCTCATTTTCGTAAAATTTAACATAGAAGAACAATAAAAAGTGTACACCGAGCAACTTTGATTTTCCGAAGTTGCTCACCTCTTTTTATGAAGGTGCTTTTAACGGTTTTGTCCAATTGTCATAGAAAGTTGGTGTTTTGGCATCGAAATAATCCTGGAAGCTCATTTTCGTAAAATTTAACATAGAAGAACAGTAAAAAGTGTACACCGAGCAACTTTGATAGTCCGAAATTGCTCAACTCTCTCTATGGAGGAGCTTTTAACGGTATTGTCAATTTGTCATAGAAAGTTGCTGTTTTGACATCGAAATAATCCTGGAAGCTCATTTTCGTAAAATTTAACATAGAAGAACAATAAAAGTGTACACCGAGCAACTTTGATAGTCCGAAGTTGCTCAACCCTCTCTCTGGAGGAGCTTTTAATGGTTTTGTCAATTTGTCATAGAAAGTTGCTGTTTTGACATCGAAATAATCGTGGAAGCTCATTTTCGTAAAATTTAACATAGAAGAACAATAAAAAGTGTACACCGAGCAACTTTGATAGTCCGAAGTTGCTCAACTCTCTCTACGGAGGAGCTTTTAACGGTTTTGTCCATTTGTCAAAAAAAGTTGCTTTTTTGGCATCGAAATAATCCTGGAAACTTATACTCGTAAAATTTGACAAAGAAGAACAATAAAAAGTGTACACCGAGCAACTTTGATTGTGCGAAGTTGCTCAACTCTCTCTATGGAGGAGCTTTTAACGGTTTTGCCTCTTTGTCATAGAAAGTTTGTGTTTTGGCATCGAAATAATAATGGAAGCTCATTTTCGTAAAATTTAACATAGAAGAACAATAAAAAGTGTACACCGAGCAACTTTGATTTTCCGAAGTTGCTCTACTCTCTCTATGGAGGGTCTTTTAACGGTTTTGTCCATTTGTCACAGAAAGTTGGTGTTTTGGCATCAAAATAATCCTAAAAGCTCATTTTCGTAAAATTTAACATAGAAGAACAATAAAAAGTGTACACCGAGCAACTTTGATTGTCCGAAGTTGCTCAACTCTCTCTATGAAGGAGCTTTCAACGGTTTTGTCCATTTGTCATAGAAAGTTGGTGTTTTGGCATCGAAATAATCCTGGAAGCTCATTTTCGTAAAATTTAACATAGAAGAACAATAAAAAGTGTACACCGAGCAACTATGATAGTCCGAAGTTGCTCAACTCTCTCTATGGAGGAGCTTTTAACGGTTTTGTCAATTTGTCATTGAAAGTTGCTGTTTTGACATCGAAATAATCGTGGAAGCTCATTTTCGTAAAATTTAACATAGAAGAATAATAAAAAGTGGACACCGAGCAACTTTGATAGTCCGACGTTGCTCAACTCTCTCTATGGAGGAGCTTCTAACGGTTTTGTCCATTTGTCAAAAAAAGTTGCTTTTTTGGCATCGAAATAATCCTGGAAACTTATACTCGTAAAATTTGACAAAGAAGAACAATAAAAAGTGTACACCGAGCAACTTTGATTGTGCGAAGTTGCTCAACTCTCTCTATGGAGGAGCTTTTAACGGTTTTGCCTCTTTGTCATAGAAAGTTTGTGTTTTGGCATCGAAATAATAATGGAAGCTCATTTTCGTAAAATTTAACATAGAAGAACAATAAAAAGTGTACACCGAGCAACTTTGATTTTCCGAAGTTGCTCTACTCTCTCTATGGAGGGTCTTTTAACGGTTTTGTCTATTTGTCACAGAAAGTTGGTGTTTTGGCATCAAAATAATCCTTAAAGCTCATTTTCGTAAAATTTAACATAGAAGAACAATAAAAAGTGTACACCGAGCAACTTTGATTGTCCGAAGTTGCTCAACTCTCTCTATGAAGGAGCTTTCAACGGTTTTGTCCATTTGTCATAGAAAGTTGGTGTTTTGGCATCGAAATAATCCTGGAAGCTCATTTTCGTAAAATTTAACATAGAAGAACAATAAAAAGTGTACATCGAGCAACTTTGATTGTCCGAAGTTGCTCAACTCTCTCTATGGGAGAGCTTTTAACGGTTTTGTCCATATGTCATAGAAAGTTGTTGTTTTGGCATAGAAATAATCCTGGAAGCTTAAACTCGTAAAATTTGACAAAGAAGAACAATAAAAAGTGTACAACGAGCAACTTTGATTGTCCGAAGTTGCTCAACTCTCTCTATGGAGGAGCTTTTAACGGTTTTGTCTATTTGTCATAAAAAGTTCGTGTTTTGGCATCGAAATAATCATGTAAGCTCATTTTCGAAATATTTAACATAGAAGAACAATAAAAAGTGTACACCGAGCAACTTTGATGGTCCGAAGTTGCTCTACTCTCTCTATGGAGGGGCTTTTAACGGTTTTGTCCATTTCTCATAGAAAGTTGGTGTTTTAGCATCGAAATAATCCTAAAAGCTCATTTTCGTAAAATTTAACATAGAAGAACAATAAAAAGTGTACACCGAGCAACTTTGATTTTCCGAAGTTGCTCAACTCTCTCTATGAGGGATCTTTCAATGGTTCTGTCCATTTGTCATAGAAAGTTGGAGTTTTGGCATCGTAATACTCCTGGAAGCTCATTTTCGTAAACTTTAACATAGAAGAACAATAAAAAGTGTACACCGAGCAACTTTAATTTTCTGAAGTTGCTCAACTCTCTCTCTGGAGGAGCTTTTAACGATTTTGTCCATTTGTCATTTAAAGTTGGTGTTTTGGCATCGAAATAATCCTGGAAGATCGTTTTCGTAAAATTTAACAAAGAAGAACAATCAAAAGTGTACACCGAGAAACTTTGATAGTCCGAAGTTGCTCAACTCTCTCTATGGAGGAGATTTTAAATAGAAAGTTGTTGTTTTGCCATCGAAATAATGCTGGAAGCTTATACTCGTAAAATTTGACAAAGAAGAACAATAAAAAGTGTACACCGAGCAACTTTGATTGTCCGAAATTGCTCAACTTTCTCTACGGAGGAGCTTTTAACGGTTTTTGTCCATTTGTCATAGAAAGTTGGTGTTTTGGCATCGAAATAACCCTGGAAGCTCATTTTCGTAAAATTTAACATAGAAGAACAATAAAAAGTGTACACCGAGCAACTTTGATTGTGCGAAGTTGCTCAACTCTCTCTATGGAGGAGCTTTTAACGGTTTTGCCTCTTTGTCATAGAAAGTTTGTGTTTTGGCATCGAAATAATAATGGAAGCTCATTTTCGTAAAATTTAACATAGAAGAACAATAAAAAGTGTACACCGAGCAACTTTGATTTTCCGAAGTTGCTCTACTCTCTCTATGGAGGGTCTTTTAACGGTTTTGTGCATTTGTCACAGAAAGTTGGTGTTTTGGCATCAAAATAATCCTAAAAGCTCATTTTCGTAAAATTTAACATAGAAGAACAATAAAAAGTGTACACCGAGCAACTTTGATTGTCCGAAGTAGCTCAACTCTCTCTATGAAGGAGCTTTCAACGGTTTTGTCCATTTGTCATAGAAAGTTGGTGTTTTGGCATCGAAATAATCCTGGAAGCTCATTTTCGTAAAATTTAACATAGAAGAACAATAAAAAGTGTACACCGAGCAACTATGATAGTCCGAAGTTGCTCAACTCTCTCTATGGAGGAGCTTTTAACGGTTTTGTCAATTTGTCATTGAAAGTTGCTGTTTTGACATCGAAATAATCGTGGAAGCTCATTTTCGTAAAATTTAACATAGAAGAATAATAAAAAGTGGACACCGAGCAACTTTGATAGTCCGACGTTGCTCAACTCTCTCTATGGAGGAGCTTCTAACGGTTTTGTCCATTTGTCAAAAAAAGTTGCTTTTTTGGCATCGAAATAATCCTGGAAACTTATACTCGTAAAATTTGACAAAGAAGAACAATAAAAAGTGTACACCGAACAACTTTGATTGTGCGAAGTTGCTCAACTCTCTCTATGGAGGAGCTTTTAACGGTTTTGCCTCTTTGTCATAGAAAGTTTGTGTTTTGGCATCGAAATAATAATGGAAGCTCATTTTCGTAAAATTTAACATAGAAGAACAATAAAAAGTGTACACCGAGCAACTTTGATTTTCCGAAGTTGCTCTACTCTCTCTATGGAGGGTCTTTTAACGGTTTTGTCTATTTGTCACAGAAAGTTGGTGTTTTGGCATCAAAATAATCCTTAAAGCTCATTTTCGTAAAATTTAACATAGAAGAACAATAAAAAGTGTACACCGAGCAACTTTGATTGTCCGAAGTTGCTCAACTCTCTCTATGAAGGAGCTTTCAACGGTTTTGTCCATTTGTCATAGAAAGTTGGTGTTTTGGCATCGAAATAATCCTGGAAGCTCATTTTCGTAAAATTTAACATAGAAGAACAATAAAAAGTGTACATCGAGCAACTTTGATTGTCCGAAGTTGCTCAACTCTCTCTATGGGAGAGCTTTTAACGGTTTTGTCCATATGTCATAGAAAGTTGTTGTTTTGGCATAGAAATAATCCTGGAAGCTTAAACTCGTAAAATTTGACAAAGAAGAACAATAAAAAGTGTACAACGAGCAACTTTGATTGTCCGAAGTTGCTCAACTCTCTCTATGGAGGAGCTTTTAACGGTTTTGTCTATTTGTCATAAAAAGTTCGTGTTTTGGCATCGAAATAATCATGTAAGCTCATTTTCGAAATATTTAACATAGAAGAACAATAAAAAGTGTAAACCGAGCAACTTTGATGGTCCGAAGTTGCTCTACTCTCTCTATGGAGGGGCTTTTAACGGTTTTGTCCATTTCTCATAGAAAGTTGGTGTTTTAGCATCGAAATAATCCTAAAAGCTCATTTTCGTAAAATTTAACATAGAAGAACAATAAAAAGTGTACACCGAGCAACTTTGATTTTCCGAAGTTGCTCAACTCTCTCTATGAGGGATCTTTCAATGGTTCTGTCCATTTGTCATAGAAAGTTGGAGTTTTGGCATCGTAATACTCCTGGAAGCTCATTTTCGTAAACTTTAACATAGAAGAACAATAAAAAGTGTACACCGAGCAACTTTAATTTTCTGAAGTTGCTCAACTCTCTCTCTGGAGGAGCTTTTAACGATTTTGTCCATTTGTCATTTAAAGTTGGTGTTTTGCATCGAAATAATCCTGGAAGATCGTTTTCGTAAAATTTAACAAAGAAGAACAATCAAAAGTGTACACCGAGAAACTTTGATAGTCCGAAGTTGCTCAACTCTCTCTATGGAGGAGATTTTAAATAGAAAGTTGTTGTTTTGCCATCGAAATAATGCTGGAAGCTTATACTCGTAAAATTTGACAAAGAAGAACAATAAAAAGTGTACACCGAGCAACTTTGATTGTCCGAAATTGCTCAACTTTCTCTACGGAGGAGCTTTTAACGGTTTTGTCCATTTGTCAAAAAAAGTTGATGTTTTGGCATCGAAATAATCTTGGAAGCTTATACTCATAATATTTGACATAGAAGAAAATTAAAAAGTGTACACCGAGCAACTTTGATAGTCCAAAGTTGCTCAACTCTCTTTATGAAGGAGCTTTTAATAGTTTTGTCAATTTGTCATAGAAAGTTGGTGTTTTGGCATCGAAATAATCCTGGAAGCTCATTTTCGTAAAATTTAACATAGAAGAACAATAAAAAGTGTACACCGAGCAACTTTCATAGTCCGAAGTTGCTCAACTCTCTCTCTGGAGGAGCTTTTAACGGTTTTGTCAATTTGTCATAGAAAGTTGCTGTTTTGACATCGAAATAATCGTGGAAGCTCATTTTCGTAAAATTTAACATAGAAGAACAATAAAAAGTGTACACCGAGCAACTTTGATAGTCCGAAGTTGCTCAACTCTCTCTATGGAGGAGCTTTTAACGGTTTTGTCCATTTGTCAAAAAAAGTTGCTTTTTTGGCATCGAAATAATCCTGGAAACTTATACTCGTAAAATTTGACAAAGAAGAACAATAAAAAGTGTACACCGAGCAACTTTGATTGTGCGAAGTTGCTCAACTCTCTCTATGGAGGAGCTTTTAACGGTTTTGCCTCTTTGTCATAGAAAGTTTGTGTTTTGGCATCGAAATAATAATGGAAGCTCATTTTCGTAAAATTTAACATAGAAGAACAATAAAAAGTGCACACCGAGCAACTTTGATTTTCCAAAGTTGCTCTACTCTCTCTATGGAGGGTCTTTTAACGGTTTTGTCCATTTGTCACAGAAAGTTGGTGTTTTGGCATCAAAATAATCCTAAAAGCTCATTTTCGTAAAATTTAAAATAGAAGAACAATAAAAAGTGTACACCGAGCAACTTTGATTGTCCGAAGTTGCTCAACTCTCTCTATGAAGGAGCTTTCAACGGTTTTGTCCATTTGTCATAGAAAGTTGGTGTTTTGGCATCGAAATAATCCTGGAAGCTCATTTTCGTAAAATTTAACATAGAAGAACAATAAAAAGTGTACACCGAGCAACTTTGATAGTTCGAAGTTGCTCAACTCTCTCTCTGGAGGAGCTTTTAACGGTTTTGTCAATTTGTCATTGAAAGTTGTTGTTTCGACATCTAAATAATCGTGGAAGCTCATTTTCGTAAAATTTAACATAGAAGAACAATAAAAAGTGTACACCGAGCAACTTTGATAGTCCGAAGTTGCTCAACTCTCTCTATGGAGGTGCTTTTAACGGTTTTGTCCATTTGTCAAAAAAAGTTGCTTTTTTGGCATCGAAATAATCCTGGAAACTTATACTCGTAACATTTGACAAAGAAGAACAATAAAAAGTGTACACCGAGCAACTTTGATTTTGCGAAGTTGCTCAACTCTCTCTATGGAGGAGCTTTTAACGGTTTTGCCTCTTTGTCATAGAAAGTTTGTGTTTTGCCATCGAAATAATAATGGAAGCTCATTTTCGTAAAATTTAACATAGAAGAACAATAAAAAGTGTACACCGAGCAACTTTGATTTTCCGAAGTTGCTCTACTCTCTCTATGGAGGGTCATTTAACGGTTTTGTCCATTTGTCACAGAAAGTTGGTGTTTTGGCATCAAAATAATCCTAAAAGCTCATTTTCGTAAAATTTAACATAGAAGAACAATAAGAAGTGTACACCGAGCAACTTTGATTGTCCGAAGTTGCTCAACTCTCTCTATGAAGGAGCTTTCAACGGTTTTGTCCATTTGTCATAGAAAGTTGGTGTTTTGGCATCGAAATAATCCTGGAAGCTCATTTTCGTAAAATTTAACATAGAAGAACAATAAAAAGTGTAAACCGAGCAACTTTGATTTTCCGAAGTTGCTCAACTCTCTTTATGGAGGAGCTTTTAACGGTTTTGTCCATTTGTCATAGAAAGTTGGTGTTTTGGCATCGAAATAATCTTGGAAGCTCATTTTCGTAAAATTTAACATAGAAGAACAATAAAAAGTGTACAACGAGCAACTTTGATAGTCCAAAGTTGCTCAACTCTCTCTATGGAGGAGCTTTTAACGGTTTTGTCCATTTGTCATAGAAAGTTGCTGTTTTGGCATCGAAATAATCCTGGAAGCTTATACTCGTAAAATTTGACAAAGAAGAACAATAAAAAGTGTAGAACGAGCAACTTTGATTGTCCGTAGTTGCTCAACTCTCTCTATGGAGAAGCTTTTAACGGTTTTGTCTATTTGTCATAGAAAGTTGGTGTTTTGGCATCGAAATAATCATGGAAGCTCATTTTCGTAAAATTTAACATAGAAGAACAATAAAAAGTGTACACAAAGCAACTTTGACTGTCCGAAGTTGCTCTACTCTCTCTATGGAGGAGCTTTTAACGGTTTTGTCCATTTGTCATAGAAAGTTGGTGTTTTTGCATCGAAATAATCCTGGAAGCTCATTTTCGTAAAATTTAACATGGAAGAACAATAAAAAGTGTACACCGAGCAACTTTGATTTTCCGAAGTTGCTCAACTCTCTCTGTGAGGGAGCTTCAACGGTTTTGTCCATTTGTCATAGAAAGTTGGTGTTTTGGCATCGAAATAATCCTAGAAGCTCATTTTCGTAAAATTTAACATAGAAGAACAATAAAAAGTGTACACCGAGCAACTTTGATTGTCCGAAGTTGCTCAACTCTCCCTATGGGAGAGCTTTTAACGGTTTTGTCCATTTGTCATAGAAAGTTGTTGTTTTGGCATAGAAATATTCGTGGAAGCTTAAACTAGTAAAATTTGACAAAGAAGTACAATAAAAAGTGTACAACGAGCAACTTTGATTTTTCGAAGTTGCTCAACTCTCTTTATGGAGGAGCTTTTAACGGTTTTGTCTATTTGTCATAGAAAGTTGGTGTTTTGGCATCGAAATAATCATGTAAGCTCATTTTCGAAAAATTTAACATAGAAGAACAATAAAAAGTGTACACCGAGCAACTTTGATTGTCCGAAGTTGCTCAACTCTCTCTATGAGGGAGCTTTCAACGGTTTTGTCCATTTGTCATAGAAAGTTGGTGTTTTGGCATCAAAATAATCCTGGAAGCTCATTTTCGTAAAATTTAACATAGAAGAACAATAAAAAGTGTACACCGAGCAACTTTGATTTTCCGAAGTTGCTCACCTCTCTTTATGAAGGAGCTTTTAACGGTTTTGTCCAATTGTCATAGAAAGTTGGTGTTTTGGCATCGAAATAATCCTGGAAGCTCATTTTCGTAAAATTTAACATAGAAGAACAATAAAAAGTGTACACCGAGCAACTTTGATAGTCCGAAATTGCTCAACTCTCTCTATGGAGGAGCTTTTAACGGTATTGTCAATTTGTCATAGAAAGTTGCTGTTTTGACATCGAAATTATCCTGGAAGCTCATTTTCGTAAAATTTAACATAGAAGAACAATAAAAGTGTACACCGAGCAACTTTGATAGTCCGAAGTTGCTCAACCCTCTCTCTGGAGGAGCTTTTAATGGTTTTGTCAATTTGTCATAGAAAGTTGCTGTTTTGACATCGAAATAATCGTGGAAGCTCATTTTCGTAAAATTTAACATAGAAGAACAATAAAAAGTGTACACCGAGCAACTTTGATAGTCCGAAGTTGCTCAACTCTCTCTATGGAGGAGCTTTTAACGGTTTTGTCCATTTGTCAAAAAAAGTTGCTTTTTTGGCATCGAAATAATCCTGGAAACTTATACTCGTAAAATTTGACAAAGAAGAACAATAAAAAGTGTACACCGAGCAACTTTGATTGTGCGAAGTTGCTCAACTCTCTCTATGGAGGAGCTTTTAACGGTTTTGCCTCTTTGTCATAGAAAGTTTGTGTTTTGGCATCGAAATAATAATGGAAGCTCATTTTCGTAAAATTTAACATAGAAGAACAATAAAAAGTGTACACCGAGCAACTTTGATTTTCCGAAGTTGCTCTACTCTCTCTATGGAGGGTCTTTTAACGGTTTTGTCCATTTGTTACAGAAAGTTGGTGTTTTGGCATCAAAATAATCCTAAAAGCTCATTTTCGTAAAATTTAACATTGAAGAACAATAAAAAGTGTACACCGAGCAACTTTGATTGTCCGAAGTTGCTCAACTCTCTCTATGAAGGAGCTTTCAACGGTTTTGTCCATTTGTCATAGAAAGTTGGTGTTTTGGCATCGAAATAATCCTGGAAGCTCATTTTCGTAAAATTTAACATAGAAGAACAATAAAAAGTGTACACCGAGCAACTATGATAGTCCGAAGTTGCTCAACTCTCTCTCTGGAGGAGCTTTTAACGGTTTTGTCAATTTGTCATTGAAAGTTGCTGTTTTGACATCGAAATAATCGTGGAAGCTCATTTTCATAAAATTCAACATAGAAGAACAATAAAAAGTGTACACCGAGCAACTTTGATAGTCCGAAGTTGCTCAACTCTCTCTATGGAGGAGCTTCTAACGGTTTTGTCCATTTGTCAAAAAAAGTTGCTTTTTTGGCATCGAAATAATCCTGGAAACTTATACTCGTAAAATTTGACAAAGAAGAACAATAAAAAGTGTACACCGAGCAACTTTGATTGTGCGAAGTTGCTCAACTCTCTCTATGGAGGAGCTTTTAACGGTTTTGCCTCTTTGTCATAGAAAGTTTGTGTTTTGGCATCGAAATAATAATGGAAGCTCATTTTCGTAAAATTTAACATAGAAGAACAATAAAAAGTGTACACCGAGCAACTTTGATTTTCCGAAGTTGCTCTACTCTCTCTATGGAGGGTCTTTTAACGGTTTTGTCCATTTGTCACAGAAAGTTGGTGTTTTGGCATCAAAATAATCCTTAAAGCTCATTTTCGTAAAATTTAACATAGAAGAACAATAAAAAGTGTACACCGAGCAACTTTGATTGTCCGAAGTTGCTCAACTCTCTCTATGAAGGAGCTTTCAACGGTTTTGTCCATTTGTCATAGAAAGTTGGTGTTTTGGCATCGAAATAATCCTGGAAGCTCATTTTCGTAAAATTTAACATAGAAGAACAATAAAAAGTGTACACCGAGCAACTATGATAGTCCGAAGTTGCTCAACTCTCTCTCTGGAGGAGCTTTTAACGGTTTTGTCAATTTGTCATTGAAAGTTGCTGTTTTGACATCGAAATAATCCTGGAAGCTCATTTTCGTAAAATTTAACATAGAAGAACAATAAAAAGTGTACACCGAGCAACTTTGATAGTCCGAAGTTGCTCAACTCTCTCTATGGAGGAGCTTCTAACGGTTTTGTCCATTTGTCAAAAAAAGTTACTTTTTTGGCATCGAAATAATCCTGGAAACTTATACTCGTAAAATTTGACAAAGAAGAACAATAAAAAGTGTACACCGAGCAACTTTGATTGTGCGAAGTTGCTCAACTCTCTCTATGGAGGAGCTTTTAACGGTTTTGCCTCTTTGTCATAGAAAGTTTGTGTTTTGGCATCGAAATAATAATGGAAGCTCATTTTCGTAAAATTTAACATAGAAGAACAATAAAAAGTGTACACCGAGCAACTTTGATTTTCCGAAGTTGCTCTACTCTCTCTATGGAGGGTCTTTTAACGGTTTTGTCCATTTCTCACAGAAAGTTGGTGTTTTGGCATCAAAATAATCCTAAAAGCTCATTTTCGTAAAATTTAACATAGAAGAACAATAAAAAGTGTACACCGAGCAACTTTAATTGTCCGAAGTTGCTCAACTCTCTCTATGAAGGAGCTTTCAACGGTTTTGTCCATTTGTCATAGAAAGTTGGTGTTTTGGCATCGAAATAATCCTGCAAGCTCATTTTCGTAAAATTTAACATAGAAGAACAATAAAAAGTGTACACCGAGCAACTTTGATTTTCCGAAGTTGCTCAACTCTCTTTATGGAGGAGCTTTTAACGGTTTTGTCCATTTGTCATAGAAAGTTGGTGTTTTGGCATCGAAATAATCCTGGAAGCTCATTTTCGTAAAATTTAACATAGAAGAACAATAAAAAGTGTACAACGAGCAACTTTGATAGTCCGGAGTTGCTCAACTCTCTCTATGGAGGAGCTTTTAACGGTTTTGTCCATTTGTCATAGAAAGTTGCTGTTTTGGCATCCAAATAATCCTGGAAGCTTATACTCGTAAAATTTGACAAAGAAGAACAATAAAAAGTGTACAACGAGCAACTTTGATTGTCCGAAGTTGCTCAACTCTCTCTATGGAGAAGCTTTTAACGGTTTTGTCTATTTGTCATAGAAAGTTGGTGTTTTGGCATCGAAATAATCATGGAAGCTCATTTTCGTAAAATTTAACATAGAAGAACAATAAAAAGTGTACACCGAGCAACTTTGACTGTCCGAAGTTGCTCTACTCTCTCTATGGAGGAGCTTTTAACGGTTTTGTCCATTTGTCATAGAAAGTTGGTGTTTTTGCATCGAAATAATCCTGGAAGCTCATTTTCGTAAAATTTAACATGGAAGAACAATAAAAAGTGTACACCGAGCAACTTTGATTTTCCGAAGTTGCTCAACTCTCTCTGTGGGGGAGCTTCAACGGTTTTGTCCATTTGTCATAGAAAGTTGGTGTTTTGGCATCGAAATAATCCTAGAAGCTCATTTTCGTAAAATTTAACATAGAAGAACAATAAAAAGTGTACACCGAGCAACTTTGATTGTCCGA
Organism: Euonymus europaeus; assembly: GCA_963580455.1. Taxonomy (NCBI): domain Eukaryota; kingdom Viridiplantae; phylum Streptophyta; class Magnoliopsida; order Celastrales; family Celastraceae; genus Euonymus; species Euonymus europaeus. The sequence goes on along the minus strand of OY756967.1, from coordinate 12,621,740 downwards.
AGTTGCTCAACTCTCTCTATGGGAGAGCTTTTAACGGTTTTGTCCATTTGTCATAGAAAGTTGTTGTTTCGGCATAGAAATAATCCTGGAAGCTTAAACTAGTAAAATTTGACAAAGAAGAATAATAAAAAGTGTACAACGAGCAACTTTGATTGTCCGAAGTTGCTCAACTCTCTTTATGGAGGAGCTTTTAACGGTTTTGTCTATTTGTCATAGAAAGTTGGTGTTTTGGCATCGAAATAATCGTGTAATCTCATTTTCGAAAAATTTAACATAGAAGAACAATAAAAAGTGTACACCGAGCAACTTTGATTGTCCGAAATTGCTCAACTCTCTCTATGGAGGAGCTTTTAATGGTATTGTCAATTTGTCATAGAAAGTTGCTGTTTTGACATCGAAATAATCCTGGAAGCTCATTTTCGTAAATTTTAACATAGAAGAACAATCAAAAGTGTACACCGAGCAACTTTGATAATCCGAAGTTGCTCAACTCTCTCTCAGGAGGAGCTTTTAACGGTTTTGTCAATTTATCATAGAAAGTTGCTGTTTTGACATCGAAATTATCCTGGAAGCTCATTTTCGTAAAATTTAACATAGAAGAACAATAAAAAGTGTACACCGAGCAACTTTGATAGTCCGAAGTTGCTCAACTCTCTCTATGGAGGAGCTTTTAATGGTTTTGTCCATTTGTCAAAGAAAGTTGCTTTTTTGGCATCGAAATAATCCTGGAAGCTTATACTCGTAAAATTTGACAAAGAAGAACAATAAAAGTGTACACCGAGCAACTTTGATTGTGCGAAGTTGCTCAACTCTCTCTATGAAGGAGCTTTTAACGGTTTTGTCTATTTGTCATTGAAAGTTGTTTTTTTGGCATCGAAATAATCCTGGAAGCTCATTTTCGTAAAATTTAACATAGAAGAACAATAAAAAGTGTACACCGAGCAACTTTGATTTTCCGAAGTTGCTCAACTCTCTCTATGAGGGATCTTTCAACGATTTTGTCCATTTGTCATAGAAAGTTGGTGTTTTGGCATCAAAATAATCCTGGAAGCTCATTTTCGTAAAATTTAACATAGAAGAACAATAAAAAGTGTACACCGAGCAACTTTGATTTTCCGAAGTTGCTCACCTCTCTTTATGAAGGAGCTTTTAACGGTTTTGTCCAATTGTCATAGAAAGTTGGTGTTTTGGCATCGAAATAATCCTGGAAGCTCATTTTCGCAAAATTTAACATAGAAGAACAATAAAAAGTGTACACCGAGCAACTTTGATAGTCCGAAATTGCTCAACTCTCTCTATGGAGGTGCTTTTAACGGTATTGTCAATTTGTCATAGAAAGTTGCTGTTTTGACATCGAAATAATCCTGGAAGCTCATTTTCGTAAAATTTAACATAGAAGAACAATAAAAAGTGTACACCGAGCAACTTTGATAGTCCGAAGTTGCTCAACTCTCTCTATGGAGGAGCTTTTATCGGTTTTGTCCATTTGTCATAGAAAGTTGCTGTTTTGGCATCGAAATAATCCTGGAAGCTTATACTCGTAAAATTTGACAAAGAAGAACAATAAAAAGTGTACAACGAGCAACTTTGATTGTCCGAAGTTGCTCAACTCTCTCTATGGAGGAGCTTTTAACGGTTTTGTCTATTTGTCATAGAAAGTTGGTGTTTTGGCAACGATATAATCATGGAAGCTCAGTTTCGAAAAATTTAACATAGAAGAACAATAAAAAGTGTACACCGAGCAACTTTGATTGTCCGAAGTTGCTTGTTATCGTTTTAAAACTACTAAAAAAAATAGTAATTCTAAAACTCTATTTATACTCGCAAGCGCACGAATCGAAGTAGTATAAATGTGGCAAAGACGAGTGTCGTACCCACAGGGGCTGAAGATTAACTAACTCTAATTCTTAGAAAAACAAGTTTTTCTTTTCTTTTTCTTTTATAGTAATATTAATAAACACAAAAACTAAAATTGAGAGATCAATACAAATAATAAATACTAAGGCTTTGATTTCACCACTCTATTGTATTTAAATCATATGGTTATCAATTATGAATTCATCCAAGCATGTCAAAGATCAAGTTTTCTAATTCATGTAGTAGTCATTGGCATCTAACTTACCACATCTATCCTTAATTTGCAATTATCCATGGCATCTAGACTAATTGGACAAACAAGAATGCATAAGGATCAATGTAACTTATGAAATGATCACAAAACTCCTAGCATATGGCATCTATGACTAGGTAACTTTGGTAATAAATTGCAAGAAGCTATTATCAAATTGAGCATGACATCTACTACAATTTGCATCACATTAATCAAACCTAGATGGTAGCTAAGCATCAAGATTTAATTATTAATAAACATAGCAATTTAATACTTGACATGACATGAATAAATCACAATTAACTCAACCAAATTTATTAAACACAATAGAGTGAATCCATCATCACCTTAGTAAGAGGATTAGTTCCTCATATTAAGTTTACAAAACAAATAGCAATAAATAAAATTCACAAACATAAGAATAAAACAACTAGAAAAACCCCCTTATTATACTTGATGCAAGAACTTCCTCTATTTTCTCCTTGTTCCTCTTCTTCTTCTTCTTCTTGTTTGGTGTTTGGTGTGTGTGTCCTTAACAAAGAATAGATCATGCCTTTATATAGGCAATGGCAAGGACAAATATTCAACCATGGCAAGCTTGAATGCCAACCATTGTTGAATGCCAACCATTCTTGAATGCCAATGAAGAAGTTGTAAGCAATGATGTAAACAAAAACCTTCCAAGAACTTCACTTGGATTGGACTCATGATAGGGCCTATAAATATGAAAATAAACACAAAGTGATTCATCCATGGTGATTAACATTTATTTGTACAAAATCACTTCAAAAACCCCAACTTTGTGACAAATGCTAATGATAATTTACATTTAAAGTAGATGTTTTCAACATCTATCATTGCTCAACTCACTCTATGAGGGTGCTTTCAACGGTTTTGTCCATTTGTCATTTAAAGTTGGTGTTTTGGCATCAAAATAATCCTGGAACCTCATTTTCGTAAAATTTAACATAGAAGAACAATCAAAAGTGTACACCGAGCAACTTTGATTGTCTGAAGTTGCTCTACTCTCTCTATGGAGGGGCTTTTAACGGTTTTATCCATTTGTCATAGAAAGTTGGTGTTTTGACATCGAAATAATCCTGGAAGCTCATTTTCATGAAATTTAACATAGAAGAACAATATAAAGTGTACACAGAGCAACTTTGATGGTCCGAAGTTGCTCAACTCTCTCTATGGAAGAGCTTTTAATGGTTTTGTCCATCTGTCATAGAATGTCGTTGTTTTGGCATCGAAATAATCCTGGAAGCTCATTTTCTTAAAATTTAGCATAGAAGAACAATAAAAAGTGTACACCGAGCAACTTTTATTGTCCGAAGTTGGTCAACTCTCTTTATGCAGGAGCTTTTAACAGTTTTGTCAATTTCTCATAGAAAGTTGGTGTTTTGGCATCGAAATAATCCTAGAAGCTCATTTTCGTAAAATTTAACATAGAAGAACAATAAAAAGTGTACACCGAGCAACTTTGATATTCCGAAGTTGCTCAACACTCTCTCTGGAGGAGATGTTAACGGTTTTGTCAATTTGTCATAGAAAGTTGGTGTTTTGGCATCGAAATAATCCTGGAAGCTCATTTTTGTAAAATTTAACATAAAAGAACAATAAAAAGTGTACACCGAGCAACTTTGATTGTCCGAAGTTGGTCAACTCTCTTTATGGAGGAGCTTTTAACAGTTTTGTCAATTTCTCATAGAAAGTTGGTGTTTTGGCATCGAAATAATCCTAGAAGCTCATTTTCGTAAAATTTAACATAGAAGAACAATAAAAAGTGTACACCGAGCAACTTTGATATTCCGAAGTTGCTCAACTCTCTCTCTGGAGGAGATGTTAACGGTTTTGTCAATTTGTCATAGAAAGTTGGTGTTTTGGCATCGAAATAATCCTGGAAGCTCATTTTCGTAAAATTTAACATAAAAGAACAATAAAAAGTGTACACCGAGCAACTCTCATTGTCCGAAGTTGCTCAACTCTCTCTATAGAGGAGCTTTTAACGGTTTTGTCCATTTGTCATAGAAAGTTGGTGTTTTGGCATCGAAATAATCCTGGAAGCACATTTTCGTAAAATTTAATATAGAAGAACAATAAAAAGTGTACACCGAGCAACTTTGATAGTCTGAAGTTGCTCTACTCTCTCTATGGTGGAGCATTTAACGGTTTTGTCCATTTTTCATAGAAAGTTAGTGTTTTTTCATCGAAATAATCTAGGAAGCTTATACTCGTAAAATTTGACAGAGAAGAACATTAAAAAGTGTACACCGAGCAACTTTGATGGTCCGACGTTGCTAACCTCTCTCTATGGAGGAGCTTTTAAGAATTTTTTCCATTTGTCATAGAAAGTTGTTGTTTTGGCATCGAAATAATTCTGGAAGCTTGTACTCGTAAAATTTGACACTGAAGGACAATAAAAAGTGTACACCGAGCAACTTTGATTGTCCGAAGTTGCTCAACTTTCTCTATGGAGGAGCTTTTAACGGTTTTGTCCATTTGTCATAGAAAGTTGCTGTTTTGGCATCGAAATAATCTTGGGAGCTTATACTCATAAAATTTGACATAGAAGAAAATTAAAAAGTGTACACCGAGCCACTTTGATAGTTCGAAGTTGCTTAACTCTCTTTATGAAGGAGCTTTTAACAGCTTTGTACATTTCTCATAGAAAGTTGGTGTTTTGGCATCGAAATAATCCTGGAAGATCATTTTCGTAAAATTTAACATAGAAGAACAATAAAAAGTGTACACCGAGCAACTTTGATAGTCCGAAGTTGCTCAACTCTCTCTCTGGAGGAGCTTTTAACGGTTTTTTCCATTTGTCATTTAAAGTTGGTGTTTTGGCATCGAAATAATCCTGGAAGTTCATTTTCGTAAAATTTAACATAGAAGAACAATAAAAAGTGTACACCGAGCAACTTTGATAGTCCGAAGTTGCTCAACTCTCTCTATGGAGGAGCTTTTAACGGTTTTGTCCATTTGTCAAAGAAAGTTGCTTTTTTGTCATTGAAATAATCCTGGAAGCTTATACTCGTAAAATTTGACAAAGAAAACAATAAAAAGTGTACACCGAGCAACTTTGATTGTGCGAAGTTGCTCAACTCTCTCTATGGAGGAGCTTTTAACGGGTTTGTCTATTTGTCGTAGAAAGTTGATGTTTTGGCATCGAAATAATCATGGAAGCTCATTTTCGTAAAATTTAATATAGAAGAACAATAAAAAGTGTACACCGAGCAACTTTGATTGTCTGAAGTTGCCCTACTCTCTCTATGGAGGGGCTTTTAACGATTTTGTCCATTTTTCATAGAAAGTTGATGTTTTGGAATCGAAATAATCCTCGAAGCTCATTTTCGTAAAATTTAACATAGAAGAACAGTAAAAAGTGTACACCGAGCAACTTTGATTGTCCGAAGTTGCTCAACTCTCTCTATAAGGGAGCTTTAACGGTTTTGTTCTTTTATCATAGAAAGTTGGTGTTTTGGCATCAAAATAATCCTGGAAGCTCATTTTCGTAAAATTTAACATAGAAGAACAATAAAAAGTGTACAACAAGCAACTTTGATTTTCCGAAGTTGCTCTACTCTCTCCATGGAGGAGCATTTAACAGTTTTGTCCATTTCTCATAGAAAGTTGGTGTTTTAGCATCGAAATAATCCTGGAAGCTCATTTTCGTAAAATTAAACATAAAAGAACAATAAAAAGTGTAAACCGAGCAACTTTGATTGTCCGAAGTTGCTCAACTCTCTCTATAAGAGTGCTTTCAACGGTTTTGTCCATTTGTCATTTAAAGTTGGTGTTTTGGGATCGAAATAATCCTGGAAGCTTATACTAGTAAAATTTGACAAAGAAGAACAATAAAAAGTGTACACAGAGCAACTTTGATTGTCCGAAGTTGCTCAACATTCTCTATGGAGGAGCTTTTAACGGTTTTATCCATTTGTCATAGAAAGTTGTTGTTTTGGCATCGAAATAATTTTGGAAGCTTATACTCATAAAATTTGACATAGAAGAAAATTAAAAAGTGTTCACCGAGCAACTTTGATAGTCCGAAGTTTCTCAACTCTCTTTATAGAGGATCTTTTAACAGTTTTGTCCTTTTGTCATAGAAAGTTGGTGTTTTGGCATCGAAATAATCCTGGAAGCTCATTTTCGTAAAATTTAACATAGAAGAACAATAAAATGTGTAAACCGAGCAACTTTGATTGTATGAAGTTACTCAACTCTATCTATGAGGGTGCTTTCAACGGTTTTGTCCATTTGTCATTTAAAGTTGGTGTTTTGGCATCGTAATAATCCTGGAAGCTCATTTTCGTAAAATTTAACATAGAAGAACAATCAAAAGTGTACACCGAGCAACTTTGATTGTCTGAAGTAGCTCTACTCTCTCTATGGAGAGGCTTTTAACGGTTTTGTCCATTTGTCATAGAAAGTTGGTGTTTTGACATCGAAATAATCGTGGAAGCTCATTTTCGTAAAATTTAACATAGAAGAACAATATAAAGTGTACACCGAGTAACTTTGATGGTCCGCAGTTGCTCAACTCTCTTTATGGAGGAGCTTTTAACGGTTTTGTCCATCTGTCATAGAAAGTCGTTGTTTTGGCATCAAAATAATCCTAGAAGCTCATTTTCGAAAAATTTAACATAGATGAACAATAAAAAGTGTACACCGAGCAACTTTGATTGTCCGAAGTTGCTCTACTCTCTCTATGGTGGAGCATTTAACGGTTTTGTCCATTTTTCATAGAAAGTTAGTGTTTTTTCATCGAAATAATCTAGGAAGCTTATACTCGTAAAATTTGACAGAGAAGAACATTAAAAGGTGTACACCGAGCAACTTTGATGGTCCGACGTTGCTCAACTCTCTCTATGGAGGAGCTTTTAACAATTTTTTCCATTTGTCATAGAAAGTTGTTGTTTTGGCATCGAATTAATCCTGGAAGCTTATACTCGTAAAATTTGACAAAGAAGAACAATAAAAAGTGTACACCGAGCAACTTTGATTGTCCGAAGTTGCTCAACTTTCTCTATGGAGGAGCTTTTAACGGTTTTGTCCATTTGTCATAGAAAGTTGCTGTTTTGGCATCGAAATCATCTTGGAAGCTTATACTTATAAAATTTGATATAGAAGAAAATTAAAAAGTGTACACCGAACAACTTTCATAGTCCGAAGTTGCTCAACTCTCTTTACGGAGGTGCTTTTAACAGTTTTATCAATTTCTCATAGAAAGTTGGTGTTTCGGCATCGAAATAATCCTAGAAGCTCATTTTCGTAAAATTTAACATAGAAGAACAATAAAAAGTGTACACCGAGCAACTTTGATAGTCCGAAGTTGCGCAACTCTCTCTATGAAGGAGATTTTAACGGTTTTGTCCATTTGTCACTGAAAGTTGGTGTTTTGGCATCGAAATAATGTTAGAAGCTTATACTCATAAAATTTGACATAGAAGAATAATAAAACGTGTACACCGAGCTTCGTTGATGGTCCGAAATTAATCAACTCTCTCTATGGAGGAGCTTTTAACGGTTTTGTCTATTTGTCATAGAAAGTTGGTGTTCTGGCATCAAAATAATCCTAGAAGCTCATTTTCGTAAAATTTAACATAGAAGAACAATAAAAAGTGTACACCGAGCAACTTTGATAGTCCAAAGTTGCTCAACTCTCTCTCTGGAGGAGATTTTAACGGGTTTGTCCATCTGTCATAGAAAGTCATTGTTTTGGCATTGAAATAATCCTGGAAGCTCATTCTCGTAAAATTTAACATAGAAGAACAATAAAAAGTGTACACCGAGCAACTTTGATTGTCCGATGTTGCTCTACTCTCTCCATGGTGGAGCATTTAATGGTTTTGTCCATTTTTCATAGAAAGTTAGTGTTTTTTTATTGAAATAATCTTGGAAGCTTATGCTCGTAAAATTTGACAAAGAAGAACATTAAAAGGTGTACACCGACCAACTTTGATGGTCCAACGTTGCTCAACTCTCTCTATGAAGGAGCTTTTAATAAATTTTTCCATTTGTCATAGAAAGTTGTTGTTTTGGCATCGAAATAATGCTGGAAGCTTATACTCGTAAAATTTGACAAAAAAGAACAATAAAAATTGTACACCGAGCAACTTTGATTGTCCGAAGTTGCGCAACTTTCTCTATGGGGGAGCTTTTAACGGTTTTGTCCATTTGTCATAGAAAGTTGCTGTTTTGGCATCGAAATAATCTTGAAAGCTTATACTCATAAAATTTGACATAGAAGATAATTTAAAAGTGTACACCGAGCAACTTTGATAGTCTGAAGTTGCTCAACTCTCTTTATGGAAAGTTGGTGTTTTGGCATCGAAATAATCTAGGAAGCTTATATTCGTAAAATTTGACAGAGAAGAACATTAAAAGTTGTACACCGAGCAACTTTGATGGTCCGACGTTGCTCAACTCTCTCTATAGAGGAGCTTTTAACAATTTTTTCCATTTGTCATAGAAAGTTGCTGTTTTGGCATCGAAATAATCCTGGACGCTTGTACTCGTAAAATTTGACAATGAAGAACAATAAAAAGTGTACACCGAGCAATTTTGATAGTCCGAAGTTGCTCAACTCTTTCTCTGGAGGAGATTTTAACGGTTTTGTCCATTTGTCATAGAAAGTTGGTGTTTTGGCATCGAAATAATCCTGGAAGCTTATACTCATAAAATTTGACATAGAAGAACAATAAAACGTGTACACCAAGCAACTTTGATTTTCCGAAGTTGCTCTACTCTCTCCATGGAGGAGCATTTAACAGTTTTGTCCATTTCTCATAGAAAGTTGGTGTTTTGGCATCGAAATAATCCTGGAAGCTCATTTTCGTAAAATTAAACCTAAAAGAACAATAAAAAGTGTACACCAAGCAACTTTGATTGTCCGAAGTTGCTCAACTCTCTCTATGGAGGAGCTTTTAACGATTTTGTCCATTTGTCATAGAAAGTTGGTGTTTTGACATCGAAATAATCCTGGAAGCTCATTCTCGTAAAATTTAACATAGAAGAACAATAAAAAGTGTACACCGAGCAACTTTGATAGTCCGAAGTTGCTCAACTCTCTCTCTGGAGGAGCTTTTAACGGTTTGTCCATTTGTCACTTAAAGTTGGTGTTTTGGCATCGAAATAATCTTAGAAGCTTATACTCATAAAATTTGACATAGTAGAACAATAAAACGTGTACACCGAGCATCTTTGATCGTCCGAAATTGGTCAACTCTCTCTATGGAGGAGCTTTTAACGATTTTGTCCATTTGTCATAGAAAGTTGGTGTTTTGGCATCGAAATAATCCTGGAAGCTCATTTTCGTAAAATTTAACATAGAAGAACAATAAAAAGTGTACACCGAGCACCTTTGATTGTCCGAAATTGCTCTACTCTCTCTATGGTGGAGCATTTAACGGTTTTGTCCATTTTTCATAGAAAGTTAGTGTTTTTTCATCGAAATAATCCAGGAAGCTTATACTCGTAAAATTTAACATAGAAGAACAATAAAAAGTGTACACAGAGCAACTTTGATAGTTCAAAGTTGCTCAACTCTCTCTATGAAGGAGCTTTTAACGGTTTTGTCCATTTGTCATTGAAAGTTGCTGTTTTGGCATCGAAATAATCTTAGAAGCTTATACTCATAAAATTTGACATAGAAGACCAATAAAACGTGTACAGCGAGCATCTTTGATCGTCCGAAATTGGTCAACTCTCTCTATGGAAGAGCTTTTAACGATTTTATCCATTTGTCATAGAAAGTTGGTGTTTTGGCATCGAAATAATCCTGGAAGCTCATTTTCGTAAAATTTAACATAGAAGAACAATAAAAAGTGTACACCGAGCAACTTTGATTGTCCGAAGTTGCTCTACTCTCTATATGGTGGAGCATTTAACGGTTTTGTCCATTTTTCATAGAAAGTTAGTGTTTTTTCATCGAAATAATCTAGGAAGCTTATACTCGTAAAATTTGACAGAGAAGAACATCAAAAGGTGTACACCGAGCAACTTTGATGGTCCGACGTTGCTCAACTCTCTCTATGGAGGAGCTTTTAACAATTTTTTCCATTTGTCATAGAAAGTTGTTGTTTTGGCATCAAAATAATCCTGGACGCTTGTACTCGTAAATTTTGACAATGAAGAACAATAAAAAGTGTACATCGAGCAACTTTGATAGTCCGAAGTTGCTAAACTCTTTCTCTGGAGGAGATTTTAACGGTTTTGTCCATCTGTCATAGAAAGTCGTTGTTTTGGCATCGAAATAATCCTGGAAGCTCATTCTCGTAAAATTTAACATAGAAGAACAATAAAAAGTGTACACCGAGCAACTTTGATTGTCCGAAGTTGCTCTACTCTCTCTATGGTGGAGCATTTAACGGATTTGTCCATTTGTCATAGAAAGTTTTTGTTTTGGCATCGAAATAATCTTGGAAGCTTATACTCATAAAATTTGACATAGAAGATAATTTAAAAGTGTACACCGAGCAACTTTGATAGTCTGAAGTTGCTCAACTCTCTTTATGGAGGAGCTTTTAACAGTTTTGTCCATTTCTCATAGAAAGTTGGTGTTTCGGCATCGAAATAATCCTGGAAGCTCATTTTCGTAAAATTTAACATAGAAGAACAATAAAAAGTGTACACCGAGCAACTTTGATAGTCCGAAGTTGCTCAACTCTCTATCTGGAGGAGATTTTAACGGTTTTGTCCATTTGTCATAGAAAGTTGGTGTTTTGGCATCGAAATAATCCTGGAAGCTCATTTTCATAAAATTTAACACAGAAGAACAATAAAAAGTGTACACCAAGCAACTTTGATTGTCCGAAGTTGCTCAACTCTCTCTATGGAGGAGCTTTTAACGGTTTTGTCCATTTGTCATAAAAAGTTGGTGTTTCGGCATCGAAATAATTCTGCAAGCTCATTCTCGTAAAATTTAACATAGAAGAACAATAAAAAGTGTACACAGAGCAACTTTGATAGTTCAAAGTTGCTCAACTCTCTCTATGAAGGAGCTTTTAACGGTTTTGTCCATTTGTCATTGAAAGTTGCTGTTTTGGCATCGAAATAATCTTAGAAGCTTATACTCACAAAATTTGACATAGAAGAACAATAAAACGTGTACACCGAGCAACTTTGATGGTCCGACATTGCTCAACTCTCTCTATGGAGGAGCTTTTAACAATTTTTTCCATTTGTCTTAGAAAGTTGTTTTTTTGGCATCGAAATAATCCTGGACGCTTGTACTCGTAAAATTTGACAATGAAGAACAATAAAAAGTGTACACCGAGCAACTTTGATAGTCCGAATTTGCTCAACTCTTTCTCTGGAGGAGATTTTAACGGTTTTGTCCATTTGTCATAGAAAGTTGGTGTTTTGGCATCGAAACTATCCTGGAAGCTCATTTTCGTAAAATTTAACATAGAAGAACAATAAAAAGTGTACACCAAGCAAATTTGATTGTCCGAAGTTGCTCAACTCTCTCTATTGAGGAGCTTTTAACGGTTTTGTCCATTTGTCATAAAAAGTTGGTGTTTCGGCATCGAAATAATTCTGCAAGCTCATTCTCGTAAAATTTAACATAGAAGAACAATAAAAAGTGTACACAGAGCAACTTTGATAGTTCAAAGTTGCTCAACTCTCTCTATGAAGGAGCTTTTAACGGTTTTGTCCATTTGTCATTGAAAGTTGCTGTTTTGGCATCGAAATAATCTTAGAAGCTTATACTCACAAAATTTGACATAGAAGAACAATAAAACGTGTACACCGAGCATCTTTGATCGTCCGAAATTGGTCAACTCTCTCTATGGAGGAGCTTTTAACGATTTTGTCCATTTGTCATAGAAAGTTGGTGTTTTGGCATCGAAATAATCCTGGAAGCTCATTTTCGTAAAATTTTACATAGAAGAACAATAAAAAGTGTACACCGAGCAACTTTGGTTGTCCGAAGTTGCTCTACTCTCTCTATGGTGGAGCATTTAACGGTTTTGTCCATTTTTCATAGAAAGTTAGTGTTTTTTCATCGAAATAATCTAGGAAGCTTATACTCGTAAAATTTGACAGAGAAGAACATTAAAAGGTGTACACCGAGCAACTTTGATGGTCCGACATTGCTCAACTCTCTCTATGGAGGAGCTTTTAACAATTTTTTCCATTTGTCTTAGAAAGTTGTTTTTTTGGCATCGAAATAATCCTGGACGCTTGTACTCGTAAAATTTGACAATGAAGAACAATAAAAAGTGTACACCGAGCAACTTTGATAGTCCGAATTTGCTCAACTCTTTCTCTGGAGGAGATTTTAACGGTTTTGTCCATTTGTCATAGAAAGTTGGTGTTTTGGCATCGAAACTATCCTGGAAGCTCATTTTCGTAAAATTTAACATAGAAGAACAATAAAAAGTGTACACCAAGCAAATTTGATTTTCCGAAGTTGCTCTACTCTCTCCATGGAGGAGCATTTAACAGTTTTGTCCATTTCTCATAGAAAGTTGGTGTTTTGGCATCAAAATAATCCTGGAAGCTCATTTTCGTAAAATTAAACATAAAAGAACAATAAAAAGTGTACACCAAGCAAGTTTGATTGTCTGAAGTTGTTCAACTCTCTCTATGGAGGAGCTTTTAACGGTTTTGTCCATTTGTCATTTAAAGTTGATGTTTTGGCATCGAAATAATCCTGGAAGCTCATTCTCGTAAAATTTAACATAGAAGAACAATCAAAAGTGTACACAGAGCAACTTTGATTGTCTGAAGTTGCTCTACTCTCTCTATGGAGGGGCTTTTAACGGTTTTGTCCATTTGTCATAGAAAGTTGTTGTTTTGACATCGAAATAATTGTTGAAGCTCATTTTCGTAAAAGTTAACATAGAAGAACAATATAAAGTGTACACCGAGTAACTTTGATGGTCCGAAGTTGCTCAACTCTCTTTATGGAGGAGCTTTTAACGGTTTTGTCCATCTGTCATAGAAAGTCGTTGTTTTGGCATCGAAATAATCCTGGAAGCTCATTTTCGAAAAATTTAACATAGATGAACAATAAAAAGTGTACACCGAGCAACTTTGATTGTCCGAAGTTGCTCTACTCTCTCTACGGTGGAGCATTTAACGGTTTTGTCCATTTTTCATAGAAAGTTAGTGTTTTTTTATCGAAATAATCTTGGAAGCTTATGCTCGTAAAATTTGACAGAGAAGAACATTAAAAGGTGTACACCGAGCAACTTTGATGGTCCGACGTTGCTCAACTCTCTCTATGGAGGAGCTTTTAATAAAATTTTCCATTTGTCATAGAAAGTTGTTGTTTTGGCATCGAAATAATGCTGGAAGCTTATACTCGTAAAATTTGCCAAAGAAGAACAATAAAAAGTGTACACCGAGCAACTTTGATTGTCCGAAGTTGCGCAACTTTCTCTATGGGGGAGCTTTTAACGGTTTTGTCCATTTGTCATAGAAAGTTGCTTTTTTGGCATCGAAATAATCTTGGAAGCTTATACTCATAAAATTTGACATAGAAGAAAATTTAAAAGTGTACACCGAGCAACTTTGATAGTCTGAAGTTGCTCAACTCTCTTTATGGAGGAGTTTTTAACAGTTTGTCCATTTCTCATAGAAAGTTGGTGTTTCGGCATCGAAATAATCCTGGAAGCTCATTTTCGTAAAATTTAACATAGAAGAACAATAAAAAGTGTACACCGAGCAACTTTGATAGTCCGAAGTTGCTCAACTCTTTCTCTGGAGGAGATTTTAACGGTTTTGTCCATTTGTCATAGAAAGTTGGTGTTTTGGCATCGAAATAATCCTGGAAGCTCAGTTTCGTAAAATTTAACATAGAAGAACAATAAAAAGTGTACACCAAGCAACTTTGATTGTCCGAAGTTGCTCAACTCTCTCTATGGAGGAGCTTTTATCGGTTTTGTCCATTTGTCATAGAAAGTTGGTGTTTTGACATCGAAATAATCCTGGAAACTCATTCTCGTAAAATTTAACATAGAAGAACAAAAAAATGTGTACACAGAGCAACTTTGATAGCCCAAAGTTGCTCAACTCTCTCTTTGAAGGAGCTTTTAACGGTTTTGTCCATTTGTCATTGAAAGTTGCTGTTTCGGCATCGAAATAATCTTAGAAGCTTATACTCATAAAATTTGACATAGAAGAACAATAAAACGTGTACACCGAGCATCTTTGATCGTCCGAAATTGGTCAACTCTCTCTATGGAGGAGCTTTTAACGATTTTGTCCATTTGTCATAGAAAGTTGGTGTTTTGACATCGAAATAATCCTGGAAACTCATTCTCGTAAAATTTAACATAGAAGAACAAAAAAATGTGTACACAGAGCAACTTTGATAGCCCAAAGTTGCTCAACTCTCTCTTTGAAGGAGCTTTTAACGGTTTTGTCCATTTGTCATTGAAAGTTGCTGTTTCGGCATCGAAATAATCTTAGAAGCTTATACTCATAAAATTTGACATAGAAGAACAATAAAACGTGTACACCGAACATCTTTGATCGTCCGAAATTGGTCAACTCTCTCTATGGAGGAGCTTTTAACGATTTTGTCCATTTGTCATAGAAAGTTGGTGTTTTGGCATCAAAATAATCCTGGAAGCTCATTTTCGTAAAATTTAACATAGAAGAACAATAAAAAGTGTACACCGAGCAACTTTGATTGTCCGAAGTTGCTCTACTCTCTCTATGGTGGAGCATTTAACGGTTTTGTCCATTTTTCATAGAAAGTTAGTGTTTTTTCATCGAAATAATCTAGGAAGCTTATACTCGTATTTGACAGAGAAGAACATTAAAAGGTGTACACCGAGCAACTTTGATGGTCCGACGTTGCTCAACTCTCTCTATGGAGGAGCTTTTAACAATTTTTTCCATTTGTCATAGAAAGTTAATGTTTTGGCATCGAAATAATCCTGGACGCTTGTACTCGTAAAATTTGACAATGAAGAACAATAAAAAGTGTACACCGAGCAACTTTGATAGTCCGAAGTTGCTCAACTCTTTCTCTGGAGGAGATTTTAACGGTTTTGTCCATTTGTCATAGAAAGTTGGTGTTTTGGCATCGAAATAATCCTGGAAGCTCATTTTCGTAAAATTTAACATAGAAGAACAATAAAAAGTGTACGCCAAGCAAATTTGATTTTCCGAAGTTGCTCTACTCTCTCCATGGAGGAGCATTTAACAGTTTTGTCCATTTCTCATAAAAAGTTGGTGTTTTAGCATCGAAATAATCCTGGAAGCTCATTTTCGTAAAATTAAACATAAAAGAACAATAAAAAGTGTAAACCGAGCAACTTTGTTTGTCCGAAGTTGCTCAACTCTCTCTATAAGAGAGCTTTCAACGGTTTTGTCTATTTGTCATTTAAAGTTGGTGTTTTGGCATCGAAATAATCCTGGAAGCTTATACTCGTAAAATTTGACAAAGAAGAACAATAAAAAGTGTACACAGAGCAACTTTGATTGTCCGAAGTTGCTCAACATTCTCTATGGAGGAGCTTTTAACGGTTTTATCCATTTGTCATAGAAAGTTGTTGTTTTGGCATCGAAATAATTTTGAAAGCTTGTACTCATAAAATTTGACATAGAAGAAAATTCAAAAGTGTACACCGAGCAACTTTGATAGTCCGAAGTTGCTCAACTCTCTTTATACAGGATCTTTTAACAGTTTTGTCCTTTTGTCATAGAAAGTTGGTGTTTTGGCATCGAAATAATCCTGAAAGCTCATTTTCGTAAAATTTAACATAGAAGAACAATAAAATGTGTAAACCGAGCAACTTTGATTGTACGAAGTTGCTCAACTCTCTCTATGAGGGTGCTTTCAACGGTGTTGTCCATTTGTCATTTAAAGTTGGTGTTTTGGCATCGTAATAATCCTGGAAGCTCATTTTCGTAAAATTTAACATAGAAGAACAATCAAAAGTGTACACCGAGCAACTTTGATTGTCTGAAGTTGCTCTACTCTCTCTATGGAGGGGCTTTTAACGGTTTTGTCCATTTGTCATAGAAAGTTGGTGTTTTGACATCGAAATAATCGTGGAAGCTCATTTTCGTAAAATTTAACATAGAAGAACAATATAAAGTGTACACCGAGTAACTTTGATGGTCCGAAGTTGCTCAACTCTCTTTATGGAGGAGCTTTTAACGGTTTTGTCCATCTGTCATAGAAAGTCGTTATTTTGGCATCGAAATAATCCTGGAAGCTCATTTTCGAAAAATTTAACATAGATGAACAATAAAAAGTGTACACCGAGCAACTTTGATTGTCCGAAGTTGCTCTACTCTCTCTATGGTGGAGCATTTAACGGTTTTGTCCATTTTTCATAGAAAGTTAGTGTTTTTTTATCGAAATAATCTTGGAAGCTTATGCTCGTAAAATTTGACAGAGAAGAACATTAAATGGTGTACACCGAGCAACTTTGATGGTCCGACGTTGCTCAACTCTCTCTATGGAGGAGCTTTTAACAAAATTTTCCATTTGTCATAGAAAGTTGTTGTTTTGGCATCGAAATAATGCTGGAAGCTTATACTCGTAAAATTTGCTAAAGAAGAACAATAAAAAGTGTACACCGAGCAACTTTGATTGTCCGAAGTTGCGCAACTTTCTCTATGGGGGAGCTTTTAACGGTTTTGTCCATTTGTCAAAGAAAGTTGCTGTTTTGGCATCGAAATAATCTTGGAAGCTTATACTCATAAAATTTGACATAGAAGAAAATTTAAAATTGAACACCGAGGAACTTTGATAGTCTGAAGTTGCTCAACTCTCTTTATGGAGGAGCTTTTAACAGTTTTGTCCATTTCTCATAGAAAGTTAGTGTTTCGGCATCGAAATAATCCTGGAAGCTCATTTTCGTAAAATTTAACATAGAAGAACAATAAAAAGTGTACACCGAGCAACTTTGATAGTCCGAAGTTGCTCAACTCTCTCTCTGGAGGAGATTTTAACGGTTTTGTCCATTTGTCATAGAAAGTTAGTGTTTTGGCATAGAAATAATCCTAGAAGCTCATTTTCGTAAAATTTAACATAGAAGAACAATAAAAAGTGTACACCGAGCAACTTTGATTGTCCGAAGTTGCTCAACTCTCTCTATGGAGGAGCTTTTAACGGTTTTGTCCATTTGTCATAGAAAGTTGGTGTTTTAACATCGAAATAATCCTGGAAGCACATTCTCGTAAAATTTAACATAGAAGAACAATAAAAAGTGTACACCGAGCAACTTTGATAGTCCGAAGTTGCTCAACTCTCTCTCTGGAGGAGATTTTAACGGTTTTGTCCATTTCTCATAGAAAGTTAGTGTTTTGGCATAGAAATAATCCTAGAAGCTCATTTTCGTAAAATTTAACATAGAAGAACAATAAAAAGTGTACACCGAGCAACTTTGATTGTCCGAAGTTGCTCAACTCTCTCTATGGAGGAGCTTTTAACGGTTTTGTCCATTTGTCATAGAAAGTTGGTGTTTTAACATCGAAATAATCCTGGAAGCACATTCTCGTAAAATTTAACATAGAAGAACAATAAAAAGTCTACACAGAGCAACTTTGATAGTCCAAAGTTGCTCAACTCTCTCTATGAAGGAGCTTTTAACGGTTTTGTCCATTTGTCATTGAAAGTTGTTGTTTTGGCATCGAAATAATCTTAGAAGCTTATACTCATAAAATTTGACATAGAAGAACAATAAAACGTGTACACCGAGCATCTTTGATCGTCCGAAATTGGTCAACTCTCTCTATGGAGGAGCTTTTAACGATTTTGTCCATTTGTCATAGAAAGTTGGTGTTTTAGCATCAAAATAATCCTGGAAGCTCATTTTCGTAAAATTTAACATAGAAGAACAATAAAAAGTGTACACCGAGCAACTTTGATTCTCCGAAGTTGCTCTACTCTCTCTATGGTGGAGCATTTAACGGTTTTGTCCATTTTTCATAGAAAGTTAGTGTTTTTTCATCGAAATAATCTAGGAAGCTTATACTCGTAAAATTTGACAGAGAAGAACATTAAAAGGTGTACACCGAGCAACTTTGATGGTCCGACGTTGCTCAACTCTCCCTATTGAGGAGCTTTTAACAATTTTTTCCATTTGTCATAGAAAGTTAATGTTTTGGCATCGAAATAATCCTGGACGCTTGTACTCGTAAAATTTGGCAATGAAGAACAATAAAAAGTGTACACCGAGCAACTTTGATAGTCCGAAGTTGCTCAACTCTTTCTCTGGAGGAGATTTTAACGGTTTTGTCCATTTGTCATAGAAAGTTGGTGTTTTGGCATCGAAATAATCCTGGAAGCTCATTTTCGTAAAATTTAACATAGAAGAACAATAAAAAGTGTACGCCAAGCAAATTTGATTTTCCGAAGTTGCTCTACTCTCTCCATGGAGGAGCATTTAACAGTTTTGTCCATTTCTAATAGAAAGTTGGTGTTTTAGCATCGATATAATCCTGGAAGCTCATTTTCGTAAAATTAAACATAAAAGAACAATAAAAAGTATAAACCGAGCAACTTTGATTGTCCGAAGTTGCTCAACTCTCTCTATAAGAGAGCTTTCAACGGTTTTGTCTATTTGTCATTTAAAGTTGGTGTTTTGGCATCGAAATAATCCTGGAAGCTTATACTCGTAAGATTTGACAAAGAAGAACAATAAAAAGTGTACACAGAGCAATTTTGATTGTCCGAAGTTGCTCAACATTCTCTATGGAGGAGCTTTTAACGGTTTTATCCATTTGTCATAGAAAGTTGTTGTTTTGGCATCGAAATAATTTTGAAAGCTTATACTCATAAAATTTGACATAGAAGAAAATTAAAAAGTGTACACCGAGCAACTTTGATAGTCCGAAGTTGCTCAACTCTCTTTATAGAGGATCTTTTAACAGTTTTGTCCTTTTGTCATAGAAAGTTGGTGTTTTGGCATCGAAATAATCCTGGAAGCTCATTTTCGTAAAATTTAACATAGAAGAACAATAAAATGTGTAAACCGAGCAACTTTGATTGTACGAAGTTGCTCAACTCTCTCTATGAGGGTGCTTTCAACGGTGTTGTCCATTTGTCATTTAAAGTTGGTGTTTTGGCATCGTAATAATCCTGGAAGCTCATTTTCGTAAAATTTAACATAGAAGATCAATCAAAAGTGTACACCGAGCAACTTTGATTGTCTGAAGTTGCTCTACTCTCTCTATGGAGGGGCTTTTAACGGTTTTGTCCATTTGTCATAGAAAGTTGGTGTTTTGACATCGAAATAATCGTGGAAGCTCATTTTCGTAAAATTTAACATAGAAGAACAATATAAAGTGTACACCGAGTAACTTTGATGGTCCGAAGTTGCTCAACTCTCTTTATGGAGGAGCTTTTAACGGTTTTGTCCATCTGTCATAGAAAGTCGTTGTTTTGGCATCGAAATAATCCTGGAAGCTCATTTTCGAAAAATTTAACATAGATGAACAATAAAAAGTGTACACCGAGCAACTTTGATTGTCCGAAGTTGCTCTACTCTCTCTATGGTGGAGCATTTAACGGTTTTGTCCATTTTTCATAGAAAGTTAGTGTTTTTTTATCGAAATAATCTTGGAAGCCTATGCTCGTAAAATTTGACAGAGAAGAACATTAAATGGTGTACACCGAGCAACTTTGATGGTCCGACATTGCTCAACTCTCTCTATGGAGGAGCTTTTAACAAAATTTTCCATTTGTCATAGAAAGTTGTTGTTTTGGCATCGAAATAATGCTGGAAGCTTATACTCGTAAAATTTGCCAAAGAAGAACAATAAAAAGTGTACACCGAGCAACTTTGATTGTCCGAAGTTGCGCAACTTTCTCTATGGGGGAGCTTTTAACGGTTTTGTCCATTTGTCAAAGAAAGTTGGTGTTTTGGCATCGAAATAATCTTGGAAGCTTATACTCATAAAATTTGACATAGAAGAAAATTTAAAATTGTACACCGAGCAACTTTGATAGTCTGAAGTTGCTCAACTCTCTTTATGGAGGAGCTTTTAACAGTTTTGTCCATTTCTCATAGAAAGTTAGTGTTTCGGCATCGAAATAATCCTGGAAGCTCATTTTCATAAAATTTAACATAGAAGAACAATAAAAAGTGTACACCGAGCAACTTTGATAGTCCGAAGTTGCTCAACTCTCTCTCTGGAAAAGATTTTAACGGTTTTGTCCATTTGTCATAGAAAGTTGGTGTTTTGGCATCGAAATAATCCTGGAACCTCATTTTCGTAAAATTTAACATAGAAGAACAATAAAAAGTGTACACCAAGCAACTTTGATTGTCCGAAGGTTATCAACTCTCTCTATGGAGGAGCTTTTAACGGTTTTGTCCATTTGTCATAGAAAGTTGGTGTTTTGCCATCGAAATAATCCTGGAAGCACATTCTCGTAAAATTTAACATAGAAGAACAATAAAAAGTCTACACAGAGCAACTTTGATAGTCCAAAGTTGCTCAACTCTCTTTATGAAGGAGCTTTTAACGGTTTTGTCCATTTGTCATTGAAAGTTGCTGTTTTGGCATCGAAATAATCTTAGAAGCTTATACTCATAAAATTTGACATAGAAGAACAATAAAACGTGTACACCGAGCATCTTTGATCGTCCGAAATTGGTCAACTCTCTCTATGGAGGAGCTTTTAACGATTTTGTCCATTTGTCATAGAAAGTTGGTGTTTTGGCATCGAAATAATCCTGGAAGCTCATTTTCGTAAAATTTAACATAGAAGAACAATAAAAAGTGTACACCGAGCAACTTTGATTGTCCGAAGTTGCTCTACTCTCTCTATGGTGGAGCATTTAACGGTTTTGTCCAATTTTCATAGAAAGTTAGTGCTTTTTCATCGAAATAATCTAGGAAGCTTATACTCGTAAAATTTGACAGAGAAGAACATTGAAAGGTGTACACCGAGCAATTTTGATGGTCCGACGTTGCTCAACTCTCTCTATGGAGGAGCTTTTAACAATTTTTTCCATTTGTCATAGAAAGTTGTTGTTTTGGCATCGAAATAATCCTGGACGCTTGTACTCGTAAAATTTGACAATGTAGAACAATAAAAAGTGTACACCGAGCAACTTTGATTGTCCGAAGTTGCTCAACTTTCTCTATGGAGGAGCTTTTAACGGTTTTGCCCATTTGCCATAGAAAGTTGCTGTTTTGGCATCAAAATAATCTTGGAAGCTTATACTCATAAAATTTGACATAGAAGAAAATTAAAAAGTGTACACCGAGCAACTTTGATAGTACGAAGTTGCTCAACTCTCTTTTTGGAGGAGCTTTTAACAATTTTGTCCATTTCTCATAGAAAGTTGTTGCTTTGGCATCGAAATAATCCTGGAAGCTCATTTTCATAAAATTTAACATAGAAGAACAATAAAAAGTGTACACCGAGCAACTTTGATAGTCCGAAGTTGCTCAACTCTTTCCCTGGAGGAGATTTTAACGGTTTTGTCCATTTGTCATAGAAAGTTGGTGTTTTGGCATCGAAATAATCCTGGAAGCTCATTTTCTTAAAATTTAACATAGAAGAACAATAAAAAGTGTACACCGAGCAACTTTGATTGTCCGAAATTGCTCAACTCTCTCTATGGAGGAGCTTTTAACGGTTTTGTCCATTTGTCATAGAAAGTTGGTGTTTTTGCATCGAAATAATCCTGGAAGCTCATTTTCGTAAAAGTTAACATAGAAGAACAATAAAAAGTGTACACCGAGCATCTTTGATGGTCCAAAATTGGTCAACTCTCTCTATGGAGGAGCTTTTAACGGTTTTGTCCATTTGTTATTGAAAGTTGCTGTTTTGGCATCGAAATAATCTTAGAAGCTTATACTCATAAAATTTGACATAGAAGAACAATAAAACGTGTACAACGAGCTTCTTTGATCGTCCAAATTGGTCAACTCTCTCTATGGAGGAGCTTTTAACGATTTTGTCCATTTGTCATAGAAAGTTGGTGTTTTGGCATCGAAATAATCCTGGAAGCTCATTTTCGTAAAATTTAACATAGAAGAACAATAAAAAGTGTACACCGAGCAACTTTGATTGTCCGAAGTTGCTCTACTCTCTCTATGGTGGAGCATTTAACGGTTTTGTCCATTTTTCATAGAAAGTTAGTGTTGTTTCATCGAAATAATCTTGGAAGCTTATACTCGTAAAATTTGACAGAGAAGAACATTAAAAGGTGTACACCGAGCAACTTTGATGGTCCGACGTTGCTCAACTCTCTCTATGGAGGAGCTTTTAACAATTTTTTCCATTTGTCATAGAAAGTTGTTGTTTTGGCATCGAAATAATCCTGGACGCTTGTACTCGAAAAATTTGACAATGAAGAACAATAAAAAGTGTACACAGAGCAACTTTGATAGTCCGAAGTTGCTCAACTCTTTCTCTGGAGGAGATTTTAACGGTTTTGTCCATTTGTCATAGAAAGTTGGTGTTTTGGCATCAAAATAATCCTGGAAGCTCATTTTCGAAAAATTTAACATAGAAGAACAATAAAAAGTGTACACGAAGCAACTTTGATTTTCCGATGTTGCTCTACTCTCTCCATGGAGGAGCATTTAACAGTTTTGTCCATTTCTCATAGAAAGTTGGTGTTTTAGCATCGAAATAATCCTGGAAGCTCATTTTCGTAAAATTAAACATAAAAGAACAATAAAAAGTGTAAACCGAGCAACTTTGATTGTCCGAAGTTGCTCAACTCTCTCTATAAGAGAGCTTTCAACGGTTTTGTCTATTTGTCATAGAAAGTTGGTGTTTTGGCATCGAAATAATCCTGGAAGCTCATTTTCGTAAAATTTAACATAGAAGAACAATAAAAAGTGTACACCGAGCAACTTTGATTTTCCGAAGTTGCTCTACTCTCTCTATGGTGGAGCATTTAACGGTTTTGTCCAATTTTCATAGAAAGTTAGTGCTTTTTCATCGAAATAATCTAGGAAGCTTATACTCGTAAAATTTGACAGAGAAGAACATTGAAAGGTGTACACCGAGCAATTTTGATGGTCCGACGTTGCTCAACTCTCTCTATGAAGGAGCTTTTAACAATTTTTTCCATTTGTCATAGAAAGTTGTTGTTTTGGCATCGAAATAATCCTGGACGCTTGTACTCGTAAAATTTGACAATGTAGAACAATAAAAAGTGTACACCGAGCAACTTTGATTGTCCGAAGTTGCTCAACTTTCTCTATGGAGGAGCTTTTAACGGTTTTGCCCATTTGCCATAGAAAGTTGCTGTTTTGGCATCAAAATAATCTTGGAAGCTTATACTCATAAAATTTGACATAGAAGAAAATTAAAAAGTGTACACCGAGCAACTTTGATAGTACGAAGTTGCTCAACTCTCTTTTTGGAGGAGCTTTTAACAATTTTGTCCATTTCTCATAGAAAGTTGTTGCTTTGGCATCGAAATAATCCTGGAAGCTCATTTTCATAAAATTTAACATAGAAGAACAATAAAAAGTGTACACCGAGCAACTTTGATAGTCCGAAGTTGCTCAACTCTTTCCCTGGAGGAGATTTTAACGGTTTTGTCCATTTGTCATAGAAAGTTGTTGTTTTGGCATCGAAATAATCCTGGAAGCTCATTTTCTTAAAATTTAACATAGAAGAACAATAAAAAGTGTACACCGAGCAACTTTGATTGTCCGAAGTTGCTCAACTCTCTCTATGGAGGAGCTTTTAACGGTTTTGTCCATTTGTCATAGAAAGTTGGTGTTTTTGCATCGAAATAATCCTGGAAGCTCATTTTCGTAAAAGTTAACATAGAAGAACAATAAAAAGTGTACACCGAGCATCTTTGATGGTCCAAAATTGGTCAACTCTCTCTATGGAGGAGCTTTTAACGGTTTTGTCCATTTGTTATTGAAAGTTGCTGTTTTGGCATCGAAATAATCTTAGAAGCTTATACTCATATTATTTGACATAGAAGAACAATAAAACGTGTACACCGAGCATCTTTGATGGTCCGAAGTTGGTCAACTCTCTCTATGGAGGAGCTTTTAATGGTTTTGTCCATTTGTCATAGAAAGTTGGTGTTTTGGCATCAAAATAATCCTGGAAGCTCATTTTCGTAAAATTTAACATAGAAGAACAATAAAAAGTTTACACCGAGCAACTTTGATTCTCCGAAGTTGCTCTACTCTCTCTATGGTGGAGCATTTAACGGTTTTGTCCATTTTTCATAGAAAGTTAGTGTTTTTCATCGAAATAATCTAGGAAGCTTATACTCGTAAAATTTGACAGAGAAAAACATTAAAAAGTGTACACCAAGCAACTTTGATGGTCCGACGTTGCTAACCTCTCTCTATGGAGGAGCTTTTAACAATTTTTTCCATTTGTCATAGAAAGTTGTTGTTTTGGCATCGAAATAATCCTGGAAGCTTGTACTCGTAAAATTTGACACTGAAGGACAATAAAAAGTGTACACCGAGCAACTTTGATTGTCCGAAGTTGCTCAACTTTCTCTATGGAGGTGCTTTTAACGGTTTTGTCCATTTGTCATAGAAAGTTGCTATTTTGGCATCGAAATAATCTTGGAAGCTTATACTCATAAAATTTGACATAGAAGAAAATTAAAAAGTGTACACCGAGCAACTTTGATAGTTCGAAGTTGCTCAACTCTCTTTATGAAGAAGCTTTTAACAGTTTTGTACATTTCTGAAGAACAATAAAAAGTGTACACCGAGCAACTTTGATAGTCCGAAGTTGCTCAACTCTCTCTATGGAGGAGATTTTAACGGTTTTGTCCATTTGTCATAGAAAGTTAGTGTTTTGGCATCGAAATAATCCTAGAAGCTCATTTTCGTAAAATTTAACATAGAAGAACAATAAAAAGTGTACACCGAGCAACTTTGATTGTCCGAAGTTGCTCAACTCTCTCTATGGAGGAGCTTTTAACGGTTTTGTCCATTTGTCATAGAAAGTTGGTGTTTTGACATCGAAATAATCCTGGAAGCTCATTTTCGTAAAATTTAACATAGAAGAACAATAAAAAGTGTACACAGAGCAACTTTGATAGTCCAAAGTTGCTCAACTCCCTCTATGAAGGAGCTTTTAACGGTTTTGTCCATTTGTCATTGAAAGTTGCTGTTTTGGCATCGAAATAATCTTAGAAGCTTATACTCATAAAATTTGACATAGAAGAACAATAAAACGTGTACAACGAGCATCTTTGATCGTCCAAAATTGGTCAACTCTCTCTATGGAGGAGCTTTTAACGATTTTGTCCATTTGTCATAGAAAGTTGGTGTTTTGGCATCGAAATAATCCTGGAAGCTCATTTTCGTAAAATTTAACATAGAAGAACAATAAAAAGTGTACACCGAGCAACTTTGATTGTCCGAAGTTGCTCTACTCTCTCTATGGTGGAGCATTTAACGGTTTTGTCCATTTTTCATAGAAAGTTAGTGTTGTTTCATCGAAATAATCTAGGAAGCTTATACTCGTAAAATTTGACAGAGAAGAACATTAAAAGGTGTACACCGAGCAACTTTGATGGTCCGACGTTGCTCAACTCTCTCTATGGAGGAGCTTTTAACAATTTTTTCCATTTGTCATAGAAAGTTGTTGTTTTGGCATCGAAATAATCCTGGACGCTTGTACTCGAAAAATTTGACAATGAAGAACAATAAAAAGTGTACACCAAGCAACTTTGATAGTCCGAAGTTGCTCAACTCTTTCTCTGGAGGAGATTTTAACGGTTTTGTCCATTTGTCATAGAAAGTTGGTGTTTTGGCATCGAAATAATCCTGGAAGCTCATTTTCGAAAAATTTAACATAGAAGAACAATAAAAAGTGTACACGAAGCAACTTTGATTTTCCGATGTTGCTCTACTCTCTCCATGGAGGAGCATTTAACAGTTTTGTCCATTTCTCATAGAAAGTTGGTGTTTTAGCATCGAAATAATCCTGGAAGCTCATTTTCGTAAAATTAAACATAAAAGAACAATAAAAAGTGTAAACCGAGCAACTTTGATTGTCCGAAGTTGCTCAACTCTCTCTATAAGAGAGCTTTCAACGGTTTTGTCTATTTGTCATTTAAAGTTGGTGTTTTGGCATCGAAATAATCCTGGAAGCTTATACTCGTAAAATTTGACAAAGAAGAACAATAAAAAGTGTACACAGAGCAACTTTGATTGTCCGAAGTTGCTC
This sequence comes from Euonymus europaeus, assembly GCA_963580455.1. Lineage (NCBI taxonomy): Eukaryota > Viridiplantae > Streptophyta > Magnoliopsida > Celastrales > Celastraceae > Euonymus > Euonymus europaeus. The sequence continues at coordinate 12,595,515 of OY756967.1, read as the reverse complement.
AACATTCTCTATGGAGGAGCTTTTAACGGTTTTATCCATTTGTCATAGAAAGTTGTTGTTTTGGCATCGAAATAATTTTGGAAGCTTATACTCATAAAATTTGACATAGAAGAAAATTAAAAGGTGTACACCGAACAACTTTGATAGTCCGAAGTTGCTCAACTCTCTTTATAGAGGATCTTTTAACAGTTTTGTCCTTTTGTCATAGAAAGTTGGTGTTTTGGCATCGAAATAATCCTGGAAGCTCATTTTCGTAAAATTTAACATAGAAGAACAATAAAATGTGTAAACCGAGCAGCTTTGATTGTACGAAGTTGCTCAACTCTCTCTATGTGGGTGCTTTCAACGGTTTTGTCCATCTGTCATTTAAAGTTGGTGTTTTGGCATCGTAATAATCCTGGAAGCTCATTTTCGTAAAATTTAACATAGAAGAACAATCAAAAGTGTACACCGAGCAACTTTGATTGTCTGAAGTTGCTCTACTCTCTCTATGGAGGTGCTTTTAACGGTTTTGTCCATTTGTCATAGAAAGTTGATGTTTTGACATCGAAATAATCGTGGGAGCTAATTTTTGTAAAATTTAACATAGAAGAACAATATAAAGTGTACGACGAGTAACTTTGATGGTCCGAAGTTGCTCAACTCTCTTTATGGAGGAGCTTTTAACGGTTTTGTCCATCTGTCATAGAAAGTCGTTGTTTTGGCATCGAAATAATCCTGGAAGCTCATTTTCGAAAAATTTAACATAGATGAACAATAAAAAGTGTACACCGAGCAACTTTGATTGTCCGAATTTGCTCTACTCTCTCTATGGTATAGCATTTAACGGTTTTGTCCATTTTTCATAGAAAGTTAGTGTTTTTTTATCGATATAATCTTGGAAGCTTATGCTCGTAAAATTTGACAGAGAAGAACATTAAAAGGTGTACACCGAGCAACTTTGATGGTCCGACGTTGCTCAACTCTCTCTATGGAGGAGCTTTTAACAAAATTTTCCATTTGTCATAGAAAGTTGTTGTTTTGTCATTGAAATAATGCTGGAAGCTTATACTCGTAAAATTTGCCAAAGAAGAACAATAAAAAGTGTACACCGAGCAACTTTGATAGTCCGAAGTTGCTCAACTCTCTCTCTGGAGGAGATTTTAACGGTTTTGTCCATTTGTCATAGAAAGTTTGTGTTTTGGCATCGAAATAATCCTGGAAGCTCATTTTCGTAAAATTTAACATAGAAGAATAATAAAAAGTGTACGCCAAGCAACTTTGATTGTCCGAAGTTGCTCAACTCTCTCTATGGAGGAGCTTTTAACAGTTTTGTCCATTTGTCATAGAAAGTTGGTGTTTTGACATCGAAATAATCATGGAAGCTCATTCTCGTAAAATTTAACATAGAAGAACAATAAAAAGTGTACACAGAGCAACTTTGATAGTCCAAAGTTGCTCAACTCTCTCTATGAAGGAGCTTTTAACGGTTTTGTCCATTTGTCATTGAAAGTTGCTGTTATGGCATAGAAATAATCTTAGAAGCTTATACTCATATTATTTGACATAGAAGAACAATAAAACGTGTACACCGAGTATCTTTGATGGTCCGAAGTTGGTCAACTCTCTCTATGGAGGAGCTTTTAACAGTTTTGTCCATTTTTCATAGAAAGTTGGTGTTTTGACATCGAAATAATCCTGGATGCTAATTCTCATAAAATTTAACATAGAAGAACAATAAAAAGTGTACGCCAAGCAACTTTGATTGTCCGCAGTTGCTCAACTCTCTCTATGGAGGAACTTTTAACAGTTTTGTCCATTTGTCATAGAAACTTGGTGTTTTGACATCGAAATAATCCTGGAAGCTCATTCTCGTAAAATTTAACATAGAAGAACAATAAAAAGTGTACACAGAGCAACTTTGATAGTCCAAAGTTGCTCAACTCTCTCTATGAAGGTGCTTTTAACGGTTTTGTCCATTTGTCATTGAAAGTTGCTGTTATGGCATAGAAATAATCATAGAAGCTTATACTCATATTATTTGACATAGAAGAACAATAAAACGTGTACACCGAGTAACTTTGATGGTCCGAAGTTGGTCAACTCTCTCTATGGAGGAGCTTTTAATGGTTTTGTCCATTTGTCATAGAAAGTTGGTGTTTTGGCATCAAAATAATCCTGGAAGCTCATTTTCGTAAAATTTAACATAGAAGAACAATAAAAAGTTTACACCGAGCAACTTTGATTGTCCGAAGTTGCTCTACTCTCTCTATGGTGGAGCATTTAACGGTTTTGTCCATTTTTCATAAAAGTTAGTGTTTTTTCATCGAAATAATCTAGGAAGCTTATACTCGTAAAATTGGACAGAGAAGAACATTAAAAAGTGTACACCGAGCAACTTTGATGGTCCGACGTTGCTAACCTCTCTCTATGGAGGAGCTTTTAACAATTTTTTCCATTTGTCATAGAAAGTTGTTGTTTTGGCATCGAAATAATCCTGGAAGCTTGTACTCGTAAAATTTGACACTGAAGTACAATAAAAAGTGTACACCGAGCAACTTTGATTGTCCGAAGTTGCTCTACTCTCTCTATGGTGGAGCATTTAACGGTTTTGGTGTTTTGTCATAGAAAGTTAGTGTTTTTTCATCGAAATAATCTACGAAGCTTATACTCGTAAAATTTGACAGAGAAGAACATTAAAAGGTGTACACCGAGCAACTTTGATGGTCCGAAATTGCTCAACTCTCTCTATGAAGGAGATTTTAACAGTTTTGTCCATTTCTCATAGAAAGTTAGTGTTTCGGCATCGAAATAATCCTGGAAGCTCATTTTCGTAAAATTTAACATAGAAGAACAATAAAAAGTGTACACCGAGCAACTTTGATAGTCCGAAGTTGCTCAACTCTCTCTCTGGAGGAGATTTTAACGGTTTTGTCCATTTGTCATAGAAAGTTGGTGTTTTGGCATCGAAATAATCCTGGAAGCTCATTTTCGTAAAATTTAACATAGAAGAACATTAAAAAGTGTACAACAAGCAACTTTGATTGTCCGAAGTTGCTCAACTCTCTCTATGGAGGAGCTTTTAACAGTTTTGTCCATTTGTCATAGAAAGTTGGTGTTTTGACATCGAAATAATCCTGGAAGCTCATTCTCGTAAAATTTAACATAGAAGAACAATAAAAAGTGTACACAGAGCAACTTTGATAGTCCAAAGTTGCTCAACTCTCTCTATGAAGGAGCTTTTAACGGTTTTGTCCATTTGTCATTGAAAGTTGCTGTTTTGGCATCGAAATAATCTTAGAAGCTTATACTCATAAAATTTGACATAGAAGAACAATAAAACGTGTACACCGAGCATCGTTGTTGGTCCGAAATTAATCAACTCTCTCTATGGAGGAGCTTTTAACGATTTTGTCCATTTGTCATAGAAAGTTGGTGTTCTGGCATCAAAATAATCCTGGAAGCTCATTTTCGTAAAATTTAACATAGAAGAACAATAAAAAGTGTACACCGAGCAACTTTGATTGTCCGAAGTTGCTCAACTCTCTCTATAAGAGAGCTTTCAACGGTTTTGTCCATTTGTCATTTAAAGTTGGTGTTTTGGCATCGAAATAATCCTGGAAGCTTATACTCGTAAAATTTGACAAAGAAGAACAATAAAAAGTGTACACAGAGCAACTTTGATTGTCCGAAGTTGCTCAACATTCTCTATGGAGGAACTTTTAACGGTTTTATCCATTTGTCATAGAAAGTTTTTGTTTTGGCATCGAAATAATCCTGGAAGCTCATTTTCGTAAAATTTAACATAGAAGAACAATAAAAAGTTTACACCGAGCAACTTTGATAGTCCGAAGTTGCTCAACTCTCTCTCTGGAGGAGCTTTTAACGGTTTGTCCATTTGTCATTTGAAGTTGGTGTTTTGGCATCGAAATAATCCTGGAAGCTCATTTTCGTAAAATTTAACATAGAAGAACAATCAAAAGTGTACACCGAGCAACTTTGATAGTCCGAAGTTGCTCAACTCTCTCTATGGAGGAGCTTTTAACGGTTTTGTCAATTTGTCATAGAAAGTTGCTGTTTTGACATCGAAATAATCCTGGAAGCTCATTTTCGTAAAATATAACATAGAAGAACAATAAAAAGTGTACACCGAACAACTTTGATAGTTCGAAGTTGCTCAACTCTCTCTATGGAGGAGCTTTTAACGGTTTTGTCCATTTGTCAAAGAAAGTTGCTTTTTTGGTATTGAAATAATCCTGGAAGCTTATACTCGTAAAATTTGACAAAGAAGAACAATAAAAAGTGTACACCGAGCAACTTTGATTGTGCAAAGTTGCTCAACTATCTCTATGGAAGAGCTTTTAACGGGTTTGTCTATTTGTCATAGAAAGTTGGTGTTTTGGCATCGAAATAATCATGGAAGCTCATTTTCGTAAAATTTAACATAGAAGAACAATAAAAAGTGTACACCGAGCAGCTTTGATTGTCTGAAGTTGCTCTACTCTCTCTATAGAGGGGCTTTTAACGATTTTGTCCATTTGTCATAGAAAGTTGATGTTTTGGCATCGAAATAATCCTGGAAGCTCATTTTCGTAAAATTTAACATAGAAGAACAATAAAAAGTTTACACCGAGCAACTTTGATAGTCCGAAGTTGCTCAACTCTCTCTCTGGAGGCGCTTTTAACGGTTTGTCCATTTGTCATTTAAAGTTGGTGTTTTGGCATCGAAATAATCTACGAAGCTTATACTCGTAAAATTTGACAGAGAAGAACATTAAAAGGTGTACACCGAGCAACTTTGATGGTCCGACGTTGCTCAACTCTCTCTATGGAGGAGCTTTTAACAATTTTTTCCATTTGTCATAGAAAGTTGTTGTTTTGGCATCGAAATAATCTTCGACGCTTGTACTCGTAAAATTTGACAATGAAGAACAATAAAAAGTGTACACCGAGCAACTTTGATTGTCCGAAGTTGCTCAACTCTCTCTATGGAGGAGCTTTTAACGGTTTTGTCCATTTGTCAAATAAAGTTGCTTTTTTGGCATTGAAATAATCCATGAAGCTTATACTCGTAAAATTTGACAAAGAAGAACAATAAAAAGTGTACACCGAGCAACTTTGATTGTGCAAAGTTGCTCAACTCTCTCTATGGAGGAGCTTTTAACGGGTTTGTCTATTTGTCATAGAAATTGGTGTTTTGGCATCGAAATAATCATGGAAGCTCATTTTCGTAAAATTTAACATAGAAGAACAATAAAAAGTGTACACCGAGCAACTTTGATTGTCTGAAGTTGCTCTACCCTCTCTATAGAGGGGCTTTTAACGATTTTGTCCATTTGTCATAGAAAGTTGATGTTTTGGAATCGAAATAATCCTGGAAGCTCATTTTCGTAAAATTTAACATAGAAGAACAATAAAAAGTGTACACCGAGCAACTTTGATTGTCCGAAGTTGCTCAACTCTCTCTATGAGTGAGCTTCAACAGTTTTGTCCATTTGTCATAGAAAGTTGGTGTTTTGGCATCAAAATAATTCTGGAACCTCATTTTCGTAAAATTTAACATAGAAGAACAATAAAAAGTGTACACCAAGCAACTTTAATTTTCCGAAGTGCTCTACTCTCTCCATGGAGGAGCATTTAACAGTTTCGTCCATTTGTCATAGAAAGTTGGTGTTTTGGCATCAAAATAATCCTGGAAGCTCATTTTCGTAAAATTTAACATAGAAGAACAATAAAAAGTGTACACCAAGCAACTTTAATTTTCCGAAGTTGCTATACTCTCTCCATGGAGGAGCATTTAACAGTTTCGTCCATTTGTCATAGAAAGTTGGTGTTTTAGCATCGAAATAATCCTGGAAGCTCATTTTCGTAAAATTTAACATAGAAGAACAATAAAAAGTGTACACCGAGCAACTTTGATTGTCCGAAGTTGCTCTACTCTCTCTATGGTGGAGCATTTAACGGTTTTGTCCATTTTTCATAGAGAGTTAGTGTTTTTTCATCGAAATAATCTACGAAGCTTATAGTCGTAAAATTTGACAGAGAAGAACATTAAAAGGTGTACACCGAGCAACTTTGATGGTCCGACGTTGCTCAACTCTCTCTATGGAGGAGCTTTTAACAATTTTTTCCATTTGTCATAGAAAGTTGTTGTTTTGACATCGAAATAATCCTGGACGCTTGTACTCGTAAAATTTGACAATGAAGAACAATAAAAAGTGTACACCGAGCAACTTTGATTGTCCGAAGTTGCTCAACTTTCTCTATGGAGGAGCTTTTAACGGTTTTGTCCATTTGTCATAGAAAGTTGCTGTTTTGGCATCGAAATAATCTTGGAAGCTTATACTCATAAAATTTGACATAGAAGAAAATTAAAAAGTGTACACCGAACTACTTTGATAGTCCGAAGTTGCTCAACTCTCTCTATGGAGCAGCTTTTAACGGTTTTGTCCATTTGTCATAGAAAGTTGGTGTTTTGACATCGAAATAATCCTGGAAGCTCATTTTCGTAAAATTTAACATAGAAGAACAATAAAAAGTGTACACAAAGCAACTTTGATCGTCCAAAGTTGCTCAACTCTCTCTATGAAGGAGCTTTTAACGTTTTTGTCCATTTGTCATTGAAAGTTGTTGTTTTGGCATCGAAATAATCTTAGAAGCTTATACTCATAAAATTTGACATAGAAGAACAATAAAACGTGTACACCGAGCATCATTGATTGTCCGAAATTGGTCAACTCTCTCTATCGAGGAGCTTTTAACGATTTTGTCCATTTGTCATAGAAAGTTTGTGTTTTGGCATCGAAATAATCCTGGAAGCTCATTTTCGTAAAATTTAACATAGAAGAACATTAAAAAGTGTACACCGAGCAACTTTGATGGTCCGACGTTTCTAACCTCTCTCTATGGAGGAGCTTTTAACAATTTTTTCCATTTGTCATAGAAAGTTGTTGTTTTGGCATCGAAATAATCCTGGAAGCTTGTACTCGTAAAATTTGACATTGAAGGACAACAAAAAGTGTACACCAAGCAACTTTGATTGTCCGAAGTTGCTCAACTTTCTCTATGGAGGAGCTTTTAACGGTTTTGTCCATTTGTCATAGAAAGTTGCTGTTCTGGCATCGAAATAATCTTGGAAGCTTATACTCATAAAATTTGACATAGAAGAACAATAAAAAGTGTACACCGAGCAACTTTGATAGTCCGAAGTTGCTCAACTCTCTCTCTTGAGGAGATTTTAACGGTTTTGTCCATTTGTCATAGAAAGTTAGTGTTTTGGCATCGAAATAATCTTAGAAGCTCATTTTCGTAAAATTTAACATAAAAGAACAATAAAAAGTGTACACCGAGCAACTTTGATTGTCCGAAGTTGCTCAAATCTCTCTATGGAGGAGCTTTTAACGGTTTTGTCCATTTGTCATAGAAAGTTGGTGTTTTGACATCGAAATAATCCTGGAAGCTCATTTTCGTAAAATTTAACATAGAAGAACAATAAAAAGTGTACACCGAGCAACTTTGATAGTTCGAAGTTGCTCAACTCTCTTTATGAAGGAGCTTTTAACAGTTTTGTACATTTCTCATAGAAAGTTGGTGTTTGGCATCGAAATAATCCTGGAAGCTCATTTTCGTAAAATTTAACTTAGAAGAACAATAAAAAGTGTACACCGAGCAACTTTGATAGTCCGAAGTTGCTCAACTCTCTCTCTGGAGGAGCTTTTAACGGTTTGTCCATTTGTCATTTAAAGTTGGTGTTTTGGCATCGAAATAATCCTAGAAGCTCATTTTCGTAAAATTTAACATAGAAGAACAATCAAAAGTGTACACCGAGCAACTTTGATAGTCTCAAGTTGCTCAACTCTCTCTATGGAGGAGCTTTTAACGGTTTTGTCAATTTGTCATAGAAAGTTGCTGTTTTGACATCGAAATAATCCTGGAAGCTCATTTTCGTAAAATTTAACATAGAAGAACAATAAAAAGTGTACACTGAACAACTTTGATAGTCCGAAGTTGCTCAACTCTCTCTATGGAGGAGCTTTTAACGGTTTTGTCCATTTGTCAAAGAAAGTTGCTTTTTTGGCATTGAAATAATCCTGGAAGCTTATACTCGTAAAATTTGACAAAGAAGAACAATAAAAAGTATACACCGAGCAACTTTGACTATGCGAAGTTGCTCAACTCTCTCTATGGAGGAGCTTTTAACGGGTTTGTCTATTTGTCATAGAAAGTTGGTGTTTTGGCATCGAAATAATCATGGAAGCTCATTATCGTAAAATTTAACATAGAAGAACAACAAAAAGTGTACACCGAGCAACTTTGATTGTCTGAAGTTGCTCTACTCTCTCTATAGAGGGGCTTTTAACGATTTTGTCCATTTGTCATAGAAAGTTGATGTTTTGACATCGAAATAATCCTGGACGCTTGTACTCGTAAAATTTAACATAGAAGAACAATAAAAAGTGTACACCGAGCAACTTTGATTGTCTGAAGTTGTTCAACTCTCTCTATGATGGAGCTTCAACAGTTTTGTCCATTTGTCATAGAAAGTTGGTGTTTTGGCATCAAAATAATCCTGGAAGCTCATTTTCGTAAAATTTAACATAGAAGAACAATAAAAAGTGTACACCAAGCAACTTTAATTTTCCGAAGTTGCTCTACTCTCTCCATGGATGAGCATTTAACAGTTTTTCCATTTGTCATAGAAAGTTGGTGTTTTAGCATCGAAATAATCCTGGAAGCTCATTTTCTTAAAATTTAACATAGAAGAACAATCAAAAGTGTACACCAAGCAACTTTGATTGTCCGATGTTGCTCAACATTCTCTATGTAGGAGCTTTTTACGGTTTTATCCATTTGTCATAGAAAGTTTTTGTTTTGACATCGAAATAATTTTGGAAGCTTATACTCATAAAATTTGACATAGAAGAAAATTAAAAAGTGTACCCCAAGCAACTTTGATAGTCCGAAGTTGCTCAACTCTCTTTATAGAGGATCTTTTAACAGTTTTCTCCTTTTGTCATAGAAAGTTGGTGTTTTGGCATCGAAATAATCCTGGAAGCTCATTTTCGTAAAATTTAACATAGAAGAACAATCAAAAGTGTACACCGAGCAACTTTGATAGTCCGAAGTTGCTCAACTCTCTCTATGGAGGAGCTTTTAACGGTTTTGTCAATTTGTCATAGAAAGTTGCTGTTTTGACATCGAAATAATCATGGAAGCTCATTTTCGTAAAATTTAAAATAGAAGAACAATAAAAGTGTACACCGAACAACTTTGATAGTCCGAAGTTGCTCAACTCTCTCTATGGAGGAGCTTTTAACGGTTTTGTCCATTTGTCAAAGAAAGTTGCTTTTTTGGCATTGAAATAATCCTGAAAGCTTATACTCGTAAAATTTGACAAAGAAGAACAATAAAAAGTGTACACCGAGCAACTTTGATTGTGCGAAGTTGCTCAACTCTCTCTATGGAGGAGCTTTTAACGGGTTTGTCTATTTGTCATAGAAAGTTGGTGTTTTGGCATCGAAATAATCATGGAAGCTCATTTTCGTAAAATTTAACATAGAAGAACAATAAAAAGTGTACACCGAGCAACTTTGATTGTCTGAAGTTGCTCTACTCTCTCTATAGAGGGGCTTTTAACGATTTTGTCCATTTGTCATAGAAAGTTGATGTTTTGGCATCGAAATAATCCTGGACGCTTGTACTCGTAAAATTTAACATAGAAGAACAATAAAAAGTGTACACCGAGCAACTTTGATTGTCCGAAGTTGCTCAACTCTCTCTATGAGGGAGCTTCAACAGTTTTGTCCATTTGTCATAGAAAGTTGGTGTTTTGGCATCAAAATAATCCTGGAAGCTCATTTTCGTAAAATTTAACATAGAAGAACAATAAAAAGTGTACACCAAGCAACTTTAATTTTCCGAAGTTGCTCTACTCTCTCCGTGGAGGAGCATTTAACAGTTTTTCCATTTGTCATGGAAAGTTGGTGTTTTAGCATCGAAATAATCCTGGAAGCAAATTTTCGTAAAATTTAACATAGAAGAACAATCAAAAGTGTACACCAAGGAACTTTGATAGTCCGAAGTTGCTCAACTCTCTCTCTGGAGGAGCTTTTAATGGTTTGTCCATTTGTCACTTAAAGTTGGTGTTTTGGCATCGAAATAATCCTGGAAGCTCATTTTCGTAAAATTTAACATAGAAAAACAATCAAAAGTGTACACCGAGCAACTTTGATAGTCCGAAGTTGCTCAACTCTCTCTATGGAGGAGCTTTTAACGGTTTTGTCAATTTGTCATAGAAAGTTGCTGTTTTGACATCAAAATAATCCTGAAAGCTCATTTTCGTAAAATTTAACATAGAAGAACAATAAAAAGTGTACACCGAATAACTTTGATAGTCCGAAGTTGCTCAACTCTCTCTATGGAGGAGCTTTTAACGGTTTTGTCCATTTGTCAAAGAAAGTTGCTTTTTTGGCATTGAAATAATCCTGGAAGCTTATACTCGTAAAATTTGACAAAGAAGAACAATAAAAAGTGTACACCGAGCAACTTTGATTGTGCGAAGTTGCTCAACTCTCTCTATGGAGGAGCTTTTAACGGGTTTGTCTATTTGTCATAGAAAGTTGGTGTTTTGGCATCGAAATAATCATGGAAGCTCATTTTCGTAAAATTTAACATAGAAGAACAATAAAAAGTGTACACCGAGCAATTTTGATTGTCTGAAGTTGCTCTACTCTCTCTATAGAGGGGCTTTTAACGATTTTGTCCATTTGTCATAGAAAGTTGATGTTTTGGCATCGAAATAATCCTGGACGCTTGTACTCGTAAAATTTAACATAGAAGAACAATAAAAAGTGTACACCGAGCAACTTTGATTGTCCGAAGTTGCTCAACTCTCTCTATGAGGGAGCTTCAACAGTTTTGTCCATTTGTCATAGAAAGTTGGTGTTTTGGCATCAAAATAATCCTGGAAGCTCATTTTCGTAAAATTTAACATAGAAGAACAATAAAAAGTGTACACCAAGCAACTTTAATTTTCCGAAGTTGCTCTACTCTCTCCATGGATGAGCATTTAACAGTTTTTCCATTTGTCATAGAAAGTTGGTGTTTTAGCATCGAAATAATCCTGGAAGCTAATTTTCGTAAAATTTAACATAGAAGAACAATCAAAAGTGTACACCAAGCAACTTTGATTGTCCGAAGTTCCTCAACATTCTCTATGGAGGAGCTTTTAACGGTTTTATCCATTTGTCATAGAAAGTTTTTGTTTTGACATCGAAATAATTTTGGAAGCTTATACTCATAAAATTTGACATAGAAGAAAATTAAAAAGTGTACACCGAGCAACTTTGATAGTCCGAAGTTGCTCAACTCTCTTTATAGAGGATCTTTTAACAGTTTTCTCCTTTTGTCATAGAAAGTTAGTGTTTTGGCATCGAAATAATCCTGGAAGCTCATTTTCGTAAAATTTAACATAGAAGAACAATCAAAAGTGTACACCGAGCAACTTTGATAGTCCGAAGTTGCTCAACTCTCTCTATGGAGGAGCTTTTAACGGTTTTGTCAATTTGTCATAGAAAGTTGCTGTTTTGACATCGAAATAATCATGGAAGCTCATTTTCGTAAAATTTAACATAGAAGAACAATAAAAAGTGTACACCGAACAACTTTGATAGTCCGAAGTTGCTCAACTCTCTCTATGGAGGAGCTTTTAACGGTTTTGTCCATTTGTCAAAGAAAGTTGCTTTTTTGGCATTGAAATAATCCTGGAAGCTTATACTCGTAAAATTTGACAAAGAAGAACAATAAAAAGTGTACACCGAGCAACTTTGATTGTGCGAAGTTGCTCAACTCTCTCTATGGAGGAGCTTTTAACGGGTTTGTCTATTTGTCATAGAAAGTTGGTGTTTTGGCATTGAAATAATCTTGGAAGCTGATTTTCGTAAAATTTAACATAGAAGAACAATAAAAAGTGTACACCGAGCAACTTTGATTGTCTGAAGTTGCTCTACTCTCTCTATAGAGGGGCTTTTAACAATTTTGTCCATTTGTCATAGAAAGTTGATGTTTTGGCATCGAAATAATCCTGGACGCTTGTACTCGTAAAATTTAACATAGAAGAACAATAAAAAGTGTACACCAAGCAACTTTGATTGTCCGAAGTTGCTCAACTCTCTCTATGAGGGAGCTTCAACAGTTTTGTCCATTTGTCATAGAAAGTTGGTGTTTTGGCATCAAAATAATCCTGGAAGCTCATTTTCATAAAATTTAACATAGAAGAACAATAAAAAGTGTACACCAAGCAACTTTAATTTTCCGAAGTTGCTCTACTCTCTCCGTGGAGGAGCATTTAACAGTTTTTCCATTTGTCATAGAAAGTTGGTGTTTTAGCATCGAAATAATCCTGGAAGCTCATTTTCGTAAAATTTAACATAGAAGAACAATCAAAAGTGTACACCAAGCAACTTTGATAGTCCGAAGTTGCTCAACTCTCTCTCTGGAGGAGCTTTTAATAGTTTGTCCATTTGTCACTTAAAGTTGGTGTTTTGGCATCGAAATAATCCTGGAAGCTCATTTTCGTAAAATTTAACATAGAAGAACAATCAAAACTGTACACCAAGCAACTTTGATAGTCCGAAGTTGCTCAACTCTCTCTATGGAGGAGCTTTTAACGGTTTTGTCAATTTGTCATAGAAAGTTGCTGTTTTGACATCGAAATAGTCCTAGAAGCTCATTTTCGTAAAATTTAACATAGAAGAACAATAAAAAGTGTACACCGAACAACTTTGATAGTCCGAAGTTGCTCAACTCTCTCTATGGAGGAGCTTTTAACGGTTTTGTCCATTTGTCAAAGAAAGTTGCTTTTTTGGCATTGAAATAATCCTGGAAGCTTATACTCGTAAAATTTTACAAAGAAGAACAATAAAAAGTGTACACCGAGCAACTTTGATTGTGCGAAGTTGCTCAACTCTCTCTATGGAGGAGCTTTTAACGGGTTTGTCTATTTGTCATAGAAAGTTGGTGTTTTGGCATCGAAATAATCATGGAAGCTCATTTTCGTAAAATTTAACATAGAAGAACAATAAAAAGTGTACACCGAGCAACTTTGATTGTCTGAAGTTGCTCTACTCTCTCTATAGAGGGGCTTTTAACGATTTTGTCCATTTGTCATAGAAAGTTGATGTTTTGGCATCGAAATAATCCTGGACGCTTGTACTCGTAAAATTTAACATAGAAGAACAATAAAAAGTGTACACCAAGCAACTTTGATTGTCCGAAGTTGCTCAACTCTCTCTATGAGGGAGCTTCAACAGTTTTGTCCATTTGTCATAGAAAGTTGGTGTTTTGGCATCAAAATAATCCTGGAAGCTCATTTTCGTAAAATTTAACATAGAAGAACAATAAAAAGTGTACACCAACAACTTTAATTTTCCGAAGTTGCTCTACTCTATCCATGGATGAGCATTTAACAGTTTTTCCATTTGTCATAGAAAGTTGGTGTTTTAGCATCGAAATAATCCTGGAAGCTCATTTTCGTAAAATTTAACATAGAAGAACAATCAAAAGTGTACACCAAGCAACTTTGATTGTCCGAAGTTGCTCAACATTCTCTATGGAGGAGCTTTTAACGGTTTTATCCATTTGTCATAGAAAGTTTTTGTTTTGACATCGAAATAATTTTGGAAGCTTATACTCATAAAATTTGACATAGAAGAAAATTAAAAAGTGTACACCGAGCAACTTTGATAGTCCGAAGTTGCTCAACTCTCTTTATAGATGATCTTTTAACAGTTTTCTCCTTTTGTCATAGAAAGTTGGTGTTTTGGCATCGAAATAATCTTGGAAGCTCATTTTCGTAAAATTTAACGTAGAAGAACAATAAAAAGTGTTAACCGAGCAACTTTGATTGTCCGAAGTTGCTCAACTCTCTCTATGAGGGTGCTTTCAACGGTTTTGTCCATTTGTCATTTAAAGTTGGTGTTTTGGCATCGAAATAATCCTTGAAGCTCATTTTCGTAAAATTTAACATAGAAGAACAATCAAAAGTGTACCCCGAGCAACTTTGATGGTCCAAAGTTGCTCAACTCTCTCCATTGAGGAGCTTTTAACGGTTTTGTCCATCTGTCATAGAAAGTCGTTGTTTTGGCATCGAAATAATCCTGGAAGCTCATTTTCGTAAAATTTAACATAGAAGAACAATATAAAGTGTACACCGAGTAACTTTGATGGTCCAAAGTTGCTCAACTCTCTCTATTGAGGAGCTTTTAACGGTTTTGTCCATCTGTCATAGAAAGTCGTTGTTTTGGCATCGAAATAATCCTGGAAGCTCATTTTCGTAAAATTTAACATAGAAGAACAATAAAAAGTGTACACCGAGCAACTTTGATTGTCCGAAGTTGCTCTACTCTCTCTATGGTGGAGCATTTAACAGTTTTGTCCATTTTTCATAGAAAGTTAGTGTTTTTTCATCGAAATAATCTACGAAGCTTATACTCGTAAAATTTGACAGAGAAGAACATTAAAAGGTGTACACCGAGCAACTTTGATGGTCCAACGTTGCTCAACTCTCTCTATGGAGGAGCTTTTAACAATTTTTTCCATTTGTCATAGAAAGTTGTTGTTTTGGCATCGAAATAATCCTGGACGCTTGTACTCGTAAAATTTGACAATGAAAAACAATAAAAAGTGTACACCGAGCAACTTTGATTGTCCGAAGTTGCTCAACTTTCTCTATGGAGGAGCTTTTAACGGTTTTGTCCATTTGTCATAGAAAGTTGCTGTTTTGGCATCGAAATAATCTTGGAATCTTATACTCATAAAATTTGACATAGAAGAAAATTAAAAAGCGTACACCGAACAACTTTGATAGTTCGAAGTTGCTCAACTCTCTTTATGGAGGAGCTTTTAACAGTTTTGTCAATTTCTCATAGAAAGTTGGTGTTTTGGCATCGAAATAATCCTAGAAGCTCATTTTCGTAAAATTTAACATAGAAGAACAATAAAATGTGTACACCGAGCAACTTTGATAGTCTGAAATTGCTCAACTCTCTCTATGAAGGAGATTTTAACGGTTTTGTCCATTTGTCATTGAAAGTTGCTGTTTTGGCATCGAAATAATCTTAGAAGCTTATACTCATAAAATTTGACATAGAAGAACAATAAAACGTGTACACCGAGCATCGTTGATGGTCCGAAATTAATCAACTCTCTCTATGGAGGAGCTTTTAACGATTTTGTCCATTTGTCATAGAAAGTTGGTGTTCTGGCATCAAAATAATCCTGGAAGCTCATTTTCGTAAAATTTAACATAGAAGAACAATAAAAAGTGTACACTGAGCAACTTTGATAGTCCGAAGTTGCTCAACTCTCTCTCTGGAGGAGATTTTAACGGTTTTGTCCATTTGTCATAGAAAGTTAGTGTTTTGGCATAGAAATAATCCTAGAAGCTCATTTTCGTAAAATTTAACATAGAAGAACAATAAAAAGTGTACACCGAGCAACTTTGATTGTCCGAAGTTGCTCAACTCTCTCTATGGAGGAGCTTTTAACGGTTTTGTCCATTTGTCATAGAAAGTTGATGTTTTGACATCGAAATAATCCTGGAAGCTCATTTTCGTAAAATTTAACATAGAAGAACAATAAAAAGTGTACACTGAGCAACTTTGATAGTCCGAAGTTGCTCAACTCTCTCTCTGGAGGAGATTTTAACGGTTTTTTCCATTTGTAATAGAAAGTTAGTGTTTTGGCATAGAAATAATCCTAGAAGCTCATTTTCGTAAAATTTAACATAGAAGAACAATAAAAAGTGTACACCGAGCAACTTTGATTGTCCGAAGTTGCTCAACTCTCTCTATGGAGGAGCTTTTAACGGTTTTGTCCATTTGTCATAGAAAGTTGGTGTTTTGACATCGAAATAATCCTGGAAGCTCATTTTCGTAAAATTTAACATAGAAGAACAATAAAAAGTGTACACAGAGCAACTTTGATAGTCCAAAGTTGATCAACTCTCTCTATGAAGGAGCTTTTAACGGTTTTGTCCATTTGTCATTGAAAGTTGCTGTTTTGGCATCGAAATAATCTTAGAAGCTTATACTCATAAAATTTGACATTGAAGAACAATAAAACGTGTACACCGAGCATCTTTGATCGTCCGAAATTGGTCAACTCTCTCTATGGAGGAGCTTTTAACGATTTTGTCCATTTGTCATAGAAAGTTGGTGTTTTGGCATCGAAATAATCCTGGACGCTTGTACTCGTAAAATTTGACAATGAAAAACAATAAAAAGTGTACACCGAGCAACTTTGATCGTCCGAAGTTGCTCAACTTTCTCTATGGAGGAGCTTTTAACGGTTTTGTCCATTTGTCATAGAAAGTTGCTGTTTTGGCATCGAAATAATCTTGGAAGCTTATACTCATAAAATTTGACATAGAAGAAAATTAAAAAGTGTACACCGAACAACTTTGATAGTCCGAAGTTGCTCAACTCTCTTTATGGAGGAGCTTTTAACAGTTTTGTCAATTTCTCATAGAAAGTTGGTGTTTTGGCATCGAAATAATCCTAGAAGCTCATTTTCGTAAAATTTAACATAGAAGAACAGTAAAAAGTGTACACCGAGCAACTTTGATTGTCCGAAGTTGCTCTACTCTCTCTATGGAGGAGCTTTTAACAATTTTTTCCATTTGTCATAGAAAGTTGTTGTTTTGGCATCGAAATAATCCTGGACGCTTGTACTCGTAAAATTTGACAATGAAAAACAATAAAAAGTGTACACCGAGCAACTTTGATTGTCCGAAGTTGCTCAACTTTCTCTATGGAGGAGCTTTTAACGGTTTTGTCCACTTGTCATAGAAAGTTGCTGTTTTGGCATCGAAATAATCTTGGAATCTTATACTCATAAAATTTGACATACAAGAAAATTAAAATGTGTACACCGAACAACTTTAATAGTCCGAAGTTGCTCAACTCTCTTTATGGAGCAGCTTTTAACAGTTTTCTCAATTTCTCATAGAAAGTTGGTGTTTTGGCATCGAAATAATCCTTGAAGCTCATTTTCGTAAAATTTAACATAGAAGAACAATAAAAAGTGTACACCGAGCAACTTTGATTGTCCGAAGTTGCTCTACTCTCTCTATGGTGGAGCATTTAACGGTTTTGTCCATTTTTCATAGAAAGTTAGTGTTTTTTCATCGAAATAATCTACGAAGCTTATACTCGTAAAGTTTGACAGAGAAGAACATTAAAAGGTGTACATCGAGCAACTTTGATGGTCCGACGTTGCTCAACTCTCTCTATGGAGGAGCTTTTAACAATTTTTTCCATTTGTCATAGAAAGTTGTTGTTTTGGCATCGAAAATTAAAAAGCGTACACCGAACAACTTTGATAGTCCGAAGTTGCTCAACTCTCTTTATGGAGGAGCTTTTAACAGTTTTGTCAATTTCTCATAGAAAGTTGGTGTTTTGGCATCGAAATAATCCTAGAAGCTCATTTTCGTAAAATTTAACATAGAAGAACAATAAAATGTGTACACCGAGCGACTTTGATAGTCTGAAATTGCTCAACTCTCTCTATGATGGAGATTTTAACGGTTTTGTCCATTTGTCATTGAAAGTTGCTGTTTTGGCATCGAAATAATCTTAGAAGCTTATACTCATAAAATTTGACATAGAAGAACAATAAAACGTGTACACCGAGCATCATTGATGGTCCGAAATTAGTCAACTCTCTCTATGGAGGAGCTTTTAACGATTTTGTCCATTTGTCATAGAAAGTTGGTGTTCTGGCATCAAAATAATCCTGGAAGCTCATTTTCGTAAAATTTAACATAGAAGAACAATAAAAAGTGTACACTGAGCAACTTTGATAGTCCGAAGTTGCTCAACTCCCTCTCTGGAGGAGATTTTAACGGTTTTGTCCATTTGTCATAGAAAGTTAGTGTTTTGGCATAGAAATAATCCTAGAAGCTCATTTTCGTAAAATTTAACATAGAAGAACAATAAAAAGTGTACACCGAGCAACTTTGATTGTCCGAAGTTGCTCAACTCTCTCTATGGAGGAGCTTTTAACGGTTTTGTCCATTTGTCATAGAAAGTTGGTGTTTTGACATCGAAATAATCCTGGAAGCTCATTTTCGTAAAATTTAACATAGAAGAACAATAAAAAGTGTACACAGAGCAACTTTGATAGTCCAAAGTTGATCAACTCTCTCTATGAAGGAGCTTTTAACGGTTTTGTCCATTTGTCATTGAAAGTTGCTGTTTTGGCATCGAAATAATCTTAGAAGCTTATACTCATAAAATTTGACATAGAAGAACAATAAAACGTGTACACCGAGCATCTTTGATCGTCCGAAATTGGTCAACTCTCTCTATGGAGGAGCTTTTAACGATTTTGTCCATTTGTCATAGAAAGTTGGTGTTTTGGCATCGAAATAATCCTGGAAGCTCATTTTCGTAAAATTTAACATACAAGAACATTAAAAAGTGTACACTGAGCAACTTTGATTGTCCGAAGTTGCTATACTCTTTCTATGGTGGAGCATTTAACGGTTTTGTCCATTTTTCATAGAAAGTTAGTGTTTTTTCATCGAAATAATCCGGGAAGCTTATACTCGTAAAATTTGACAGAGAAGAACGTTAAAAGGTGTACACCGAGCAACTTTAATGGTCCGACATTGGTCAACTCTCTCTATGGAGGAGCTTTTAACAATTTTTTCCATTTGTCATAGAAAGTTGTTGTTTTGGCATCGAAATATTCCTGGACGCTTGTACTCGTAAAATTTGACAATGAAGAACAATAAAAAGTGTACACCGAGCAACTTTGATTGTCCGAAGTTGCTCAACTTTCTCTATGGAGGAGCTTTTAACGGTTTTGTCCATTTGTCATAGAAAGTTGCTGTTTTGGCATCGAAATAATCTTGGAAGCTTATACTCATAAAATTTGACATAGAAGAAAATTAAAAAGTGTACACCGAACAACTTTGATAGTCCGAAGTTGCTCAACTCTCTTTATGGAGGAGCTTTTAACAGTTTTGTCAATTTCTCATAGAAAGTTGGTGTTTTGGCATCTAAATAATCGTAGAAGCTCATTTTCGTAAAATTTAACATAGAAGAACAATAAAAAGTGTACACCGAGCAACTTTGATTGTCCGAAGTTGCTCTACTCCCTCTATGGTGGAGCATTTAACGGTTTTGTCCATTTTTCATAGAAAGTTAGTGTTTTTTCATCGAAATAATCTACGAAGCTTATACTCGTAAAATTTGACAGAGAAGAACATTAAAAGGTGTACATCGAGCAACTTTGATGGTCCAACGTTGCTCAACTCTCTCTATGGAGGAGCTTTTAACAATTTTTTCCATTTGTCATAGAAAGTTGTTGTTTTGGCATCGAAATAATCCTGGACGCTTGTACTCGTAAAATTTGACAATGAAAAACAATAAAAAGTGTACACCGAGCAACTTTGATTGTCCGAAGTTGCTCAACTTTCTCTATGGAGGAGCTTTTAACGGTTTTGTCCACTTGTCATAGAAAGTTGCTGTTTTGGCATCGAAATAATCTTGGAATCTTATACTCATAAAATTTGACATACAAGAAAATTAAAATGTGTACACCGAACAACTTTGATAGTCCGAAGTTGCTCAACTCTCTTTATGGCGGAGCTTTTAACAGTTTTCTCAATTACTCATAGAAAGTTGTTGTTTTGTCATCGAAATAATCCTGGAAGCTCATTTTCGTAAAATTTAACATAGAAGAACAATAAAAAGTGTACACCGAGCAACTTTGATTGTCCGAAGTTGCTCTACTCTCTCTATGGTGGAGCATTTAACGGTTTTGTCCATTTTTCATAGAAAGTTAGTGTTTTTTCATCGAAATAATCTACGAAGCTTATACTCGTAAAGTTTGACAGAGAAGAACATTAAAAGGTGTTTATCGAGCAACTTTGATGGTCCGACGTTGCTCAACTCTCTCTATAGAAGGGCTTTTAACGATTTTGTCCATTTGTCATAGAAAGTTGATGTTTTGGCATCGAAATAATCCTGGACGCTTCTACTCGTAAAATTTAACATAGAAGAACAATAAAAAGTGTACACCAAGCAACTTTGATTGTCTAAAGTTGCTCAACTCTCTCTATGAGGGAGCTTCAACAGTTTTGTCCATTTGTCATAGAAAGTTGGTGTTTTGGCATCAAAATAATCCTGGAAGCTCATTTTCGTAAAATTTAACATAGAAGAACAATAAAAAGTGTACACCAAGCAACTTTAATTTTCCGAAGTTGCTCTAGTCTATCCATGGATGAGCATTTAACAGTTTTTCCATTTGTCATAGAAAGTTGGTGTTTTAGCATCGAAATAATCCTGGAAGCTCATTTTCGTAAAATTTAACATAGAAGAACAATCAAAAGTGTACACCAAGCAACTTTGATTGTCCGAAGTTGCTCAACATTCTCTATGGAGGAGCTTTTAACAGTTTTATCCATTTGTCATAGAAAGTTTTTGTTTTGACATCGAAATAATTTTGGAAGCTTATACTCATAAAATTTGACATAGAAGAAAATTAAAAAGTGTACACCGAGCAACTTTGATAGTCCGAAGTTGCTCAACTCTCTTTATAGATGATCTTTTAACAGTTTTCTCCTTTTGTCATAGAAAGTTGGTGTTTTGGCATCGAAATAATCTTGGAAGCTCATTTTCGTAAAATTTAACGTAGAAGAACAATCAAAAGTGTACACCGAGCAACTTTGATTGTCTGAAGTTGCTCTACCCTCTCTATAGAGGGGCTTTTAACGGTTTTGTCCATTTGTCATAGAAAGTTGTTGCTTTGACATCGAAATAATCCTGGAAGCTCATTTTCGTAAAATTTAACATAGAAGAACAATATAAAGTGTACACCGAGTAACTTTGATGGTCCAAAGTTGCTCAACTCTCTCTATTGAGGAGCTTTTAACGGTTTTGTCCATCTGTCATAGAAAGTCGTTGTTTTGGCATCGAAATAATCCTGGAAGCTCATTTTCATAAAATTTAACATAGAAGAACAATAAAAAGTGTACACCGAGCAACTTTGATTGTCCGAAGTTGCTCTACTCTCTCTATGGTAGAGCATTTAACAGTTTTGTCCATTTTTCATAGAAAGTTAGTGTTTTTTCATCGAAATAATCTACGAAGCTTATACTCGTAAAATTTGACAGAGAAGAACATTAAAAGGTGTACACCGAGCAACTTTGATGGTCCAACGTTGCTCAACTCTCTCTATGGAGGAGCTTTTAACAATTTTTTCCATTTGTCATAGAAAGTTGTTGTTTTGGCATCGAAATAATCCTGGACGCTTGTACTCGTAAAATTTGACAATGAAAAACAATAAAAAGTGTACACCGAGCAACTTTGATTGTCCGAAGTTGCTCAACTTTCTCTATGAAGGAGCTTTTAACGGTTTTGTCCATTTGTCATAGAAAGTTGCTGTTTTGGCATCGAAATAATCTTGGAATCTTATACTCATAAAATTTGACATAGAAGAAAATTAAAAATCGTACACCGAACAACTTTGATAGTTCGAAGTTGCTCAACTCTCTTTATGGAGGAGCTTTTAACAGTTTTGTCAATTTCTCATAGAAAGTTGGTGTTTTGGCATCGAAATAATCCTAGAAGCTCATTTTCGTAAAATTTAACATAGAAGAACAATAAAATGTGTACACCGAGCAACTTTGATAGTCCGAAGTTGCTCAACTCTCTCTCTGGAGGAGATTTTAACGGTTTTGTCCATTTGTCATAGAAAGTTAGTGTTTTGGCATAGAAATAATCCTAGAAGCTCATTTTCGTAAAATTTAACATAGAAGAACAATAAAAAGTGTACACCGAGCAACTTTGATTGTCCGAAGTTGCTCAACTCTCTCTATGGAGGAGCTTTTAACGGTTTTGTCCACTTGTCATAGAAAGTTGGTGTTTTGACATCGAAATAATCCTGGAAGCTCATTTTCGTAAAATTTAACATAGAAGAACAATAAAAAGTGTACACAGAGCAACTTTGATAGTCCAAAGTTGATCAACTCTCTCTATGAAGGAGCTTTTAACGGTTTTGTCCATTTGTCATTGAAAGTTGCTGTTTTGGCATCGAAATAATCTTAGAAGCTTATACTCATAAAATTTGACATTGAAGAACAATAAAACGTGTACAACGAGCATCTTTGATCGTCCGAAATTGGTCAACTCTCTCTATGGAGGAGCTTTTAACGATTTTGTCCATCTGTCATAGAAAGTTGGTGTTTTGGCATCGAAATAATCCTGGACGCTTGTACTCGTAAAATTTGACATTGAAAAACAATAAAAAGTGTACACCGAGCAACTTTGATTGTCCGAAGTTGCTCAACTTTCTCTATGGAGGAGCTTTTAACGGTTTTGTCCATTTGTCATAGAAAGTTGCTGTTTTGGCATCGAAATAATCTTGGAAGCTTATACTCATAAAATTTGACATAGAAGAAAATTAAAAAGTGTACACCGAACAACTTTTATAGTCCGAAGTTGCTCAACTCTCTTTATGGAGGAGCTTTTAACAGTTTTGTCAATTTCTCATAGAAAGTTGGTGTTTTGGCATCGAAATAATCCTAGAAGCTCATTTTCGTAAAATTTAACATAGAAGAACAATAAAAAGTGTACACCGAGCAACTTTGATTGTCCGAAGTTGCTCTACTCTCTCTATGGAGGAGCTTTTAACAATTTTTTCCATTTGTCATAGAAAGTTGTTGTTTTGGCATCGAAATAATCCTGGACGCTTGTACTCGTAAAATTTGACAATGAAAAACAATAAAAAGTGTACACCGAGCAACTTTGATTGTCCGAAGTTGCTCAACTTTCTCTATGGAGGAGCTTTTAACGGTTTTGTCCACTTGTCATAGAAAGTTGCTGTTTTGGCATCGAAATAATCTTGGAATCTTATACTCATAAAATTTGACATACAAGAAAATTAAAATGTGTACACCGAACAACTTTGATAGTCCGAAGTTGCTCAACTCTCTTTATGGAGCAGCTTTTAACAGTTTTCTCAATTTCTCATAGAAAGTTGGTGTTTTGGCATCGAAATAATCCTGGAAGCTCATTTTCGTAAAATTTAACATAGAAGAACAATAAAAAGTGTACACCGAGCAACTTTGATTGTCCGAAGTTGCTCTACTCTCTCTATGGTGGAGTATTTAACGGTTTTGTCCATTTTTCATAGAAAGTTAGTGATTTTTCATCGAAATAATCTACGAAGCTTATACTCGTAAAGTTTGACAGAGAAGAACATTAAAAGGTGTACATCGAGCAACTTTGATGGTCCGACGTTGCTCAACTCTCTCTATGGAGGAGCTTTTAACAACTTTTTCCATTTGTCATAGAAAGTTGTTGTTTTGGCATCTAAATAATCCTGGACGCTTGTACTCGTAAAATTTAACATAGAAGAACAATAAAAAGTGTACACCGAGCAACTTTGATTGTCCGAAGTTGCTCAACTTTCTCTATGGAGGAGCTTTTAACGGTTTTGTCCATTTGTCATAGAAAGTTGGTGTTTTGACATCGAAATAATCCTGGAAGCTCATTTTCGTAAAATTTAACATAGAAGAACAATAAAAAGTGTACACAGAGCAACTTTGATAGTCCAAAGTTGATCAACTCTCTCTATGAGGGAGCTTTTAACGGTTTTGTCCATTTGTCATTGAAAGTTGCTGTTTTGGCATCGAAATTATCTTAGAAGCTTATACTCATAAAATTTGACATAGAAGAACAATAAAACGTGTACACCGAGCATCTTTGATCGTCCGAAATTGGTCAACTCTCTCTATGGAGGAGCTTTTAACGATTTGGTCCATTTGTCATAGAAAGTTGGTGTTTTGGCATCGAAATAATCCTGGAAGCTCATTTTCGTAAAATTTAACATACAAGAACATTAAAAAGTGTACACTTAGCAACTTTGATTGTCCGAAGTTGCTCTACTCTTTCTATGGTGGAGCATTTAACGGTTTTGTCCATTTTTCATAGAAAGTTAGTGATTTTTCATCGAAATAATCCAGGAAGCTTATACTCGTAAAATTTGACAGAGAAGAACATTAAAAGGTATACACCGAGCAACTTTGATGGTCCGACATTGGTCAACTCTCTCTATGGAGGAGCTTTTAACAATTTTTTCCATTTGTCATAGAAAGTTGTTGTTTTGGCATCGAAATAATCCTGGACGCTTGTACTCGTAAAATTTGACAATGAAGAACAATAAAAAGTGTACACCGAGCAACTTTGATTGTCCGAAGT
The DNA here is from genome assembly GCA_963580455.1 of Euonymus europaeus. Classification (NCBI taxonomy): domain Eukaryota; kingdom Viridiplantae; phylum Streptophyta; class Magnoliopsida; order Celastrales; family Celastraceae; genus Euonymus; species Euonymus europaeus. The sequence goes on along the minus strand of OY756967.1, from coordinate 12,571,267 downwards.
TGCTCAACTTTCTCTATGGAGGAGCTTTTAACGGTTTTGTCCATTTGTCATAGAAAGTTGCTGTTTTGGCATCGAAATAATCTTGGAAGCTTATACTCATAAAATTTGACATAGAAGAAAATTAAAAAGTGTACACCGAACAACTTTGATAGTCCGAAGTTGCTCAACTCTCTTTATGGAGGAGCTTTTAACAGTTTTGTCAATTTCTCATAGAAAGTTGGTGTTTTGGCATCTAAATAATCCTAGAAGCTCATTTTCATAAAATTTAACATAGAAGAACAATAAAAAGTGTACACCGAGCAACTTTGATTATCCGAAGTTGCTATACTCCCTCTATGGTGGAGCATTTAACGGTTTTGTCCATTTTTCATAGAAAGTTAGTGTTTTTTCATCGAAATAATCTACGAAGCTTATACTCGTAAAATTTGACAGAGAAGAACATTAAAAGGTGTACATCGAGCAACTTTGATGGTCCAACTTTGCTCAACTCTCTCTATGGAGGAGCTTTTAACAATTTTTTCCATTTATCATAGAAAGTTGTTGTTTTGGCATCGAAATAATCCTGGACGCTTGTACTCGTAAAATTTGACAATGAAAAACAATAAAAAGTGTACACCGAGCAACTTTGATTGTCCGAAGTTGCTCAACTTTCTCTATGGAGGAGCTTTTAACGGTTTTGTCCACTTGTCATAGAAAGTTGCTGTTTTGGCATCGAAATAATCTTGGAATCTTATACTCATAAAATTTGACATACAAGAAAATTAAAATGTGTACACCGAACAACTTTGATAGTCCGAAGTTGCTCAACTCTCTTTATGGAGGAGCTTTTAACAGTTTTCTCAATTACTCATAGAAAGTTGTTGTTTTGGCATCGAAATAATCCTGGAAGCTCATTTTCGTAAAATTTAACATAGAAGAACAATAAAAAGTGTACACCGAGCAACTTTGATTGTCCGAAGTTGCTCTACTCTCTCTATGGTGGAGCATTTAACGGTTTTGTCCATTTTTCATAGAAAGTTAGTGTTTTTTCATCGAAATAATCTACGAAGCTTATACTCGTAAAGTTTGACAGAGAAGAACATTAAAAGGTGTACATCGAGCAACTTTGATGGTCCGACGTTGCTCAACTCTCTCTGTGGAGGAGCTTTTAACAATTTTTTCCATTTGTCATAGAAAGTTGTTGTTTTGGCATCGAAATAATCCTGGACGCTTGTACTCGTAAAATTTGACAATGAAAAACAATAAAAAGTGTACACCGAGCAACTTTGATTGTCCGAAGTTGCTCAACTTTCTCTATGGAGGAGCTTTTAACGGTTTTGTCCACTTGTCATAGAAAGTTGCTGTTTTGGCATCGAAATAATCTTGGAATCTTATACTCATAAAATTTGACATAGAAGAAAATTAAAAAGTGTACACCGAACAACTTTGATAGTCCGAAGTTGCTCAACTCTCTTTATAGAGGAGCTTTTAACAGTTTTGTCAATTTCTCATAGAAAGTTGGTGTTTTGGCATCGAAATAATCCTAGCAGCTCATTTTCGTAAAATTTAACATAGAAGAACAATAAAAAGTGTACACCGAGCAACTTTGATAGTCTGAAATTGCTGAACTCTCTCTATGAAGGAGATTTTAACGGTTTTGTCCATTTGTCATTGAAAGTTGCTGTTTTGGCATCGAAATAATCTTAGAAGCTTATACTCATAAAATTTGACATAGAAGAACAATAAAACGTGTACACCGAGCATCGTTGATGGTCCGAAATTAGTCAACTCTCTCTATGGAGGAGCTTTTAACGATTTTGTCCATTTGTCATAGAAAGTTGGTGTTCTGGCATCAAAATAATCCTCGAAGCTCATTTTCGTAAAATTTAGCATAGAAGAACAATAAAAAGTGTACACCGAGCAACTTTGATAGTCTGAAGTTGCTCAACTCTCTCTCTGGAGGAGATTTTAACGGTTTTGTCCATTTGTCATAGAAAGTTAGTGTTTTGGCATAGAAATAATCCTAGAAGCTCATCTTCGTAAAATTTAACATAGAAGAACAATAAAAAGTGTACACCGAGCAACTTTGATTGTCCGAAGTTGCTCCACTCTCTCTATGGAGGAGCTTTTAACGGTTTTGTCCATTTGTCATAGAAAGTTGGTGTTTTGACATCGAAATAATCCTGGAAGCTCATTTTCGTAAAATTTAACATAGAAGAACAATAAAAAGTGTACACCGAGCAACTTTGATTGTCCGAAGTTGCTCCACTCTCTCTATGAAGGAGCTTTTGACGGTTTTGTCCATTTGTCATTGAAAGTTGCTGTTTTGGCATCGAAATAATCTTAGAAGCTTATACTCTTAAAATTTGACATAGAAGAACAATAAAACGTGTACACCGAGCATCTTTGATCGTACGAAATTGGTCAACTCTCTCTATGGAGGAGCTTTTAACGATTTTGTCCATTTGTCATAGAAAGTTGGTGTTTTGGCATCGAAATAATCCTGAAAGCTCATTTTCGTTAAATTTAACATAGAAGAACAATAAAAAGTGTACACCGAGCAACTTTGATTGTCCGAAGTTGCTCTACTCTCTCTATGACGGAGCATTTAACGGTTTTGTCCATTTTTCATAGAAAGTTAGTGTTTTTTCATCGAAATAATCCAGGAAGCTTATACTCGTAAAATTTGACAGAGAAGAACATTAAAAGGTGTACACCGAGCAACTTTGATGGCCCGACGTTGTTCAACTCTCTCTATGGAGGAGCTTTTAACAATTTTTTCCATTTGTCATAGAAAGTTGTAGTTTTGGCATCGAAATAATCCTTGACACTTGTACTCATAAAATTTGACAATGAAGAACAATAAAAAGTGTACACCGAGCAACTTTGATTGTCCGAAGTTGCTCAACTTTCTCTATGGGGGAGCTTTTAACGGTTTTGTCCATTTGTCATAGAAAGTTGCTGTTTTGGCATCGAAATAATCCTGGAAGCTAATTTTCGTAAAATTTAACATAGAAGAACAATAAAAAGTGTACACCGAGCAACTTTGATTGTCCGAAGTTGCTCAACTCTCTTTATGGAGGAGCTTTTAACAGTTTTGTCAATTTCTCATAGAAAGTTGGTGTTTTGGCATCGAAATAATCCTAGAAGCTCATTTTCGTAAAATTTAACATCGAAGAACAATAAAAAGTGTACACCGAGCAACTTTGATAGTCCGAAATTGCTCAACTCTCTCTATGAAGGATATTTTAACGGTTTTGTCCATTTGTCATTGAAAGTTTCTGTTTTGGCATCGAAATAATCTTAGAAGCTTATACTCATAAAATTTGACATAGAAGAACTATAAAACGTGTACACCGAGCATCGTTGATGGTCCGAAATTAATCAACTCTCTCTATGGAGGAGCTTTTAACAATTTTGTCCATTTGTCATAGAAAGTTGGTGTTCTGGCATCAAAATAATCCTGGAAGCTCATTTTCGTACAATTTAACATAGAAGAACAATAAAAAGTGTACACCGAGCAACTTTGATTGTCCGAAGTTGCTCAAATCTCTCTATGAGGGAGCTTCAATGGTTTTGTCCATTTGTCATAGAAAGTTGGTGTTTTGGCATCAAAATAATCCTGGAAGCTCATTTTCATAAAATTTAACATAGAAGAACAATAAAAAGTGTACACCAAGCAACTTTAATTTTCCGAAGTTGCTCTACTCTCTCCATGGAGGAGCATTTAACGGTTTTGTTCATCTGTCATAGAAAGTCGTTGTTTTGGCATCGAAATAATCCTGGAAGCACAATTTCGTAAAATTTAACATACAAGAACAATAAAAAGTGTACACCGAGCAACTTTGATTGTCCGAAGTTGCTCTACTCTCTCTATGGTGTAGCATTTAACGGTTTTGTCCATTTTTCATAGAAAGTTAGTGTTTTTTTATCGAAATAATCTAGGAAGCTTATGCTCGTAAAATTTGACAGAGAAGAACATTAAAAGTTGTACACCGAGCAACTTTGATAGTCCGACGTTGCTCAACTCTCTCTATGGAGGAGCTTTTAATAAATTTTTCCATTTGTCATAGAAAGTTGTTGTTTTGGCATCGAAATAATCCTGGAAGCTTATACTCGTAAAATTTGATAAAGAAGAACAATAAAAAGTGTAAACCGAGCAACTTTGATTGTCCGAAGTTGCTCAACTTTCTTTATGGAGGAGCTTTTAACGGTTTTGCCCATTTGCCATAGAAAGTTGCTGTTTAGGCATCGAAATAATCCTGGAAGCTCATTTTCATAAAATTTAACATAGAAGAACAATAAAAAGTGTACACCGAGCAACTTTGATAGTCCGAAGTTGCTCAACTCTCTCTCTGGAGGAGATTTTAACGGTTTTGTCCATTTGTTATAGAAAGTTGGTGTTTTGGCATCGAAATAATCCTGGAAGCTAATTTTCGTAAAATTTAACATAGAAGAACAATAAAAAGTGTACACCGAGCAACTTTGATTGTCCGAAGTTGCTCAACTCTCTCTATGGAGGAGCTTTTAACGGTTTTGTCCATTTGTCATAGAAAGTTGGTGTTTTGACATCAAAATAATCGTGGAAGCTCATTTTCGTAAAATTTAACATAGAAGAACAATAAAAAGTGTACACCAAGCAACTTCGATAGTTCAAAGTTGCTCAACTCTCTCTATGAAGGAGCTTTTAACGGTTTTGTCCATTTGTCATAGAAAGTTGCTGTTTTGGCATCAAAATAATCTTAGAAGCTTATACTCATAAAATTTGACATAGAAGAACAATAAAACGTGTACACCGAGCAACTTTGATTGTCCGAAGTTGCTCTACTCTCTCTATGGTGGAGCATTTAACGGTTTTGTCCATTTTTCATAGAAAGTTAGTGTTTTTTCATCGAAATAATCTAGGAGGCTTATACTCGTAAAATTTGACAGAGAAGAACATTAAAAGGTGTACACCGAGCAACTTTGATGGTCCGACGTTGCTCAACTCTCTCTATGGAGGAGCTTTTAACAATTTTTTCCATTTGTCATAGAAAGTTGTTGTTTTGGCATCGAAATAATCCTGGAAGCTTGTACTCGTAAAACTTGACAATGAAGAACAATAAAAAGTGTACACCGAGCAACTTTGATTGTCCGAAGTTGCTCAACTTTCTCTATGGAGGAGCTTTTAACGGTTTTGCCCATTTGCCATAGAAAGTTGTTGTTTTGGCATCGAAATAATCTTGGAAGCTTATACTCATAAAATTTGACATAGAAGAAAATTTAAAAGTGTACACCGAGCAACTTTGATAGTCCGAAGTTGCTCAACTCTTTTTATGGAGGAGCTTTTAACAGTTTTGTCCATTTCTCATAGAAAGTTGGTGTTTTGGCATCGAAATAATCGTGGAAGCTCATTTTCGTAAAATTTAACATTGAAGAACAATAAAAAGTGTACACCGAGCAACTTTGATAGTCCGAAGTTGCTCAACTCTCTCTCTGGAGGAGATTTTAACGGTTTTGTCCATTTGTCATAGAAAGTTGGTGTTTTGGCATCGAAATAATCCTGGAAGCTAATTTTCGTAAAATTTAACATAGAAGAACAATAAAAAGTGTACACCGAGCAACTTTGATTGTCCGAAGTTGCTCAACTCTCTCTATGGAGGAGCTTTTAACGGTTTTGTCCATTTGTCATAGAAAGTTGGTGTTTTGACATCGAAATAATCGGGGAAGCTTATTTTCGTAAAATTTAACATAGAAGAACAATAAAAAGTGTACACCAAGCAACTTCGATAGTCCAAAGTTGCTCAACTCTCTCTATGAAGGAGCTTTTAACGGTTTTGTCCATTTGTCATTGAAAGTTGCTGTTTTGGCATCGAAATAATCTTAGAAGCTTATACTCATAAAATTTGACATAGAAGAACAATAAAACGTGTACACCGAGCATCTTTGATGGTCCGAAATTGGTCAACTCTCTCTATGGAGGAGCTCTTAACGATTTTGTCCATTTGTCATAGAAAGTTGGTGTTTTGGCATCGAAATAATCCTGGAAGCTTGTACTCGTAAAACTTGATAATGAAGAACAATAAAAAGTGTACACGGAGCAACTTTGATTGTCCGAAGTTGCTCAACTCTCTCTATGAGGGAGCTTCAACGGTTTTGTCCATTTGTCATAGAAAGTTGGTGTTTTGGCATCAAAATAATCCTGGAAGCTCATTTTCGTAAAATTTAACATAGAAGAACATTAAAAGGTGCACACCGAGCAACTTTGATGGTCCGACGTTGCTCAACTCTCTCTATGGAGAAGCTTTTAACAATTTTTTCCTTTTGTCATAGAAAGTTTTTGTTTTGGCATCGAATTAATCCTGGAAGCCTATACTCGTAAAATTTGACAAAGAAGAACAATAAAAAGTGTACACCGAGCAACTTTGATTGTCCGAAGTTGCTCAACTTTCTCTATGGAGAAGCTTTTAACGGTTTTGTCTATTTGTCATAGAAAGTTGGTGTTTTGGCATCGAAATAATCCTGGAAGCTCATTTTCGTAAAATTTAACATAGAAGAACAATAAAAAGTGTACACGGAGCAACTTTGATTGTCCGAAGTTGCTCAACTCTCTCTATGAGGGAGCTTCAACGGTTTTGTCCATTTGACATAGAAAGTTGGTGTTTTGGCATCAAAATAATCCTGGAAGCTCATTTTCGTAAAATTTAACATGGAAGAACATTAAAAGTTGTACACCGAGCAACTTTGATGGTCCGACGTTGCTCAACTCTCTCTATGGAAGAGCTTTTAACAATTTTTTCCTTTTGTCATAGAAAGTTGTTGTTTTGGCATCGAATTAATCCTGGAATCTTATACTCGTAAAATTTGACAAAGAAGAACAATAAAAAGTGTACACTGAGCAACTTTGATTGTCCGAAGTTGCTCAACTTTCTCTATGGAGAAGCTTTTAACGGTTTTGTCCATTTGTCATAGAAAGTTGCTGTTTTGGCATCGAAATAATCTTGGAAGCTTATACTCATAAAATTTGACATAGAAGAAAATTAAAGAGTGTACACCGAACAACTTTGATAGTCCGAAGTTGCTCAACTCTCTTTATGGAGGAGCTTTTAACAGTTTTTTCAATTTCTCATAGAAAGTTGGTGTTTTGGCATCGAAATAATCCTAGAAGCTTATTTTCGTAAAATTTAACATAGAAGAACAATAAAAAGTGTACACCGAGCAACTTTGATAGTCCGAAATTGCTCAACTCTCTCTATGAAGGAGCTTTTAACGGTTTTGTCCATTTGTCATTGAAAGTTGTTGTTTTGGCATCGAAATAATCTTAGAAGCGTATACTCATAAAATTTGACATAGAAGAACAATAAAACGTGTACACCGAGCATCTTTGATGGTCCGAAATTGGTCAACTCTCTCTATGGAGGAGCTTTTAACGATTTTGTCCATTTTTCATAGAAAGTTGGTGTTTTGGCATCAAAATAATCCGTGAAGCTCATTTTCGTAAAATTTAACATAGAAGAACAATAAAAAGTGTACACCGAGCAACTTTGATTGTCCGAAGTTGCTCTACTCTCTCTATGGTGGGGCATTTAACGGTTTTGTCCATTTTTCATAGAAAGTTAATTTTTATTCATCGAAATAATCTAGGAACCTTATACTCGTAAAATTTGACAGAGAAGAACATTAAAAGGTGTACACCGAGCAACTTTGATGGTCCGCCGTTGCTCAACTCTCTCTATGGAGGAGCTTTTAACAATTTTTTCGATTTGTCAAAGAAAGTTGTTGTTTTGGCATCGAAATAATCCTGGAAGCTTGTACTCGTAAAACCTAATAATGAAGAACAATAAAAAGTGTACACGGAGCAACTTTGATTGTCCGAAGTTGCTCAACTCTCTCTATGAGGGAGCTTCAACGGTTTTGTCCATTTGTCATAGAAAGTTGGTGTTTTGGCATCAAAATAATCCTGGAAGCTCATTTTCGTAAAATTTTAAAAATAGAAGAACATTAAAAGGTGTACACCGAGCAACTTTGATGGTCCGACGTTGCTCAACTCTCTCTATGGAGAAGCTTTTAACAATTTTTTCCTTTTGTCATAGAAAGTTTTTGTCTTGGCATCGAATTAATCCTGGAAGCTTATACTCGTAAAATTTGACAAAGAAGAACAATAAAAAGTGTACACCGAGCAACTTTGATTGTCCGAAGTTGCTCAACTTTCTCTATGGAGAAGCTTTTAACGGTTTTGTCCATTTGTCATAGAAACTTGCTGTTTTGGCATCGAAATAATCATGGAAGCTTATACTCATAAAATTTGACATAGACGAAAATTCAAAAGTGTACACCGAACAACTTTGATAGTCCGAAGTTGCTCAACTCTCTTTATGGAGGAGCTTTTAACAGTTTTTTCAATTTCTCATAGAAAGTTGGTGTTTTGGCATCGAAATAATCCTAGAAGCTTATTTTCGTAAAATTTAACATAGAAGAACAATAAAAAGTGTACACCGAGCAACTTTGATAGTCCGAAATTGCTCAACTCTCTCTATGAAGGAGCTTTTAACGGTTTTGTCCATTTGTCATTGAAAGTTGTTGTTTTGGCATCGAAATAATCTTGGAAGCTCAATTTCGAAAAATTTAACGTAGAAGGACAATAAATAGTGTACATTGAGCAACTTTGATAGTCCGAAATTGCTCAACTCTCTCTATGAAGGAGCTTTTAACGGTTTTGTCCATTTGTCATTGAAAGTTGTTGTTTTGGCATCGAAATAATCTTGGAAGCTCAATTTCGAAAAATTTGACAAAGAAGAACAATAAAATGTGTATACCGAGCATCTTTGATGGTCCGAAATTGGTCAACTCTCTCTATGGAGGAGCTTTTAACGATTTTGTCCATTTGTCATAGAAAGTTGGTGTTTTGGCATCGAAATAATCCTGGAAGCTCATTTTCGTAAAATTTAACATAGAAGAACAATAAAAAGTGTACACCGAGCAACTTTGATTGTCCGAAGTTGCTCTACTCTCTCTATGGTGGGGCATTTAACGGTTTTGTCCATTTTTCATAGAAAGTTAGTGTTTTTTCATCGAAATAATCTAGGAAGCTTATACTCGTAAAATTTGACAGAGAAGAACATTAAAAGGTGTACACCGAGCAACTTTGATAGTCCGACGTTGCTGAACTCTCTCTATGGAGGAGCTTTTAACAATTTTTTCGATTTGTCAAAGAAAGTTGTTGTTTTGGCATCGAAATAATCCTGGAAGCTTGTACACGTAAAACTTCACAATGAAGAACAATAAAAAGTGTACACCGAGCAACTTTGATTGTCCGAAGTTGCTCAACTTTCCCTATGGGGGAGCTTTTAACGGTTTTGCCCATTTGCCATAGAAAGTTGCTGTTTTGGCATCGAAATAATCTTGGAAGCTTATACTCATAAAATTTGACATAGAAGAAAATTAAAAAGTGTACACCGAGCAACTTTTATAGTACGAAGTTGCTCAACTCTCTTTATGGAGGAGCTTTTAACAATTCTGTCCATTTCTCATAGAAAGTTGGTGTTTTGGCATCGAAATAATCCTGGAAGCTCATTTTCGTAAAATTTAACATAGAAGAACAATAAAAAATGTACACCGAGCAACTTTGAATGTCCGAAGTTGCTCAACTCTCTCTATGGAGGAGCTTTTAACGGTTTTGTCCATTTGTCATTGAGAGTTGCTGTTTTGGCATCGAAATAATCTTAGAAGCTTATACTCATAAAATTTGACATAGAAGAACAATAAAACGTGTACACCGAGCATCGTTGATGGTCCAAAATTAATCAACTCTCTCTATGGAGAAGCTTTTAACGATTTTGTCCATTTGTCATAGAAAGTTGGTGTTCTGGCATCAAAATAATCCTGGAAGCTCATTTTCGTAAAATTTAACATAGAAGAACAATAAAAAGTATACACGGAGCAACTTTGATTTTCCGAAGTTGCTCAACTCTCTCTATGAGGGAGCTTCAACGGTTTTGTCCATTTGTCATAGAAAGTTGGTGTTTTGGCATCAATATAATCCTGGAAGCTCATTTTCGTAAAATTTAACATAGAAGAACATTAAAAGGTGTACACCGAGCAACTTTGATGGTCTGACGTTGCTCAACTCTCTCTATGGAGAAGCTTTTAACAATTTTTTCCTTTTGTCATAGAAAGTTGTTGTTTTGGCATCGAATTAATTCTGGAATCTTATACTCGTAAAATTGGACAAAGAAGAACAATAAAAAGTGTACACCGAGCAACTTTGATTGTCCGAAGTTGCTCAACTTTCTCTATGGAGGAGCTTTTAACGGTTTTGTCCACTTGTCATAGAAAGTTGCTGTTTTGGCATCGAAATAATCTTGGAAGCTTATACTCATAAAATTTGACATAGAAGAAAATTAAAAAGTGTACACCGAACAACTTTGATAGTCCGAAGTTGCTCAACTCTCTTTATGGAGGAGCTTTTAACAGTTTTTTCAATTTCTCATAGAAAATTGGTGCTTTGGCATCGAAATAATCCTAGAAGCTTATTTTCGTAAAATTTAACATAGAAGAACAATAAAAAGTGTACACAGAGCAACTTTGATAGTCCGAAATTGCTCAACTCTCTCTATGAAGGAGCTTTTAACGGTTTTGTCCATTTGTCATTGAAAGTTGTTGTTTTGGCATCGAAATAATCTTAGAAGCTTATACTCATAAAATTCGACATAGAAGAACAATAAAACGTGTACACCGAGCATCTTTGATAGTCCGAAATTGGTCAACTCTCTCTATGGAGGAGCTTTTAACGATTTTGTCCATTTTTCATAGAAAGTTGGTGTTTTGGCATCAAAATAATCCGTGAAGCTCATTTTCGTAAAATTTAACATAGAAGAACAATAAAAAGTGTACACCGAGCAACTTTGATTGTCCGAAGTTGCTCTACTCTCTCTATGGTGGGGCATTTAACGGTTTTGTCCATTTTTCATAGAAAGTTAGTGTTTTTTCATCGAAATAATCTAGGAACCTTATACTCGTAAACTTTGACAGAGAAGAACATTAAAAGGTGTACACCGAGCAACTTTGATGGTCCGACATTGCTCAACTCTCTCTATCGAGGAGCTTTTAACAATTTTTTCGATTTGTCAAAAAAAGTTGTTGTTTTGGCATCGAAATAATCCTGGAAGCTTGTACTCGTTAAACTTGACAATGAAGAACAATAAAAAGTGTACACGGAGCAACTTTGATTGTCCGAAATTGCTCAACTCTCTCTATGAGGGAGCTTCAACGGTTTTGTCCATTTGTCATAGAAAGTTGGTGTTTTGGCATCAAAATAATCCTGGAAGCTCATTTTCGTAAAATTTAACATAGAAGAACATTAAAAGGTGTACACCGAGCAACTTTGATGGTCCGACGTTGCTCAACTCTCTCTATGGAGAAGCTTTTAACAATTTTTTCCTTTTGTCATAGAAAGTTGTTGTTTTGGCATCGAATTAATCCTGGAAGCTTATACTCGTAAAATTTGACAAAGAAGAACAATAAAAAGTGTACACCGAGCAACTTTGATTGTCCGAAGTTGCTCAACTTTCTCTATGGAGAAGCTTTTAACGGTTTTGTCCATTTGTCATAGAAAGTTGATGTTTTGGCATCGAAATAATCATGGAAGCTTATACTCATAAAATTTGACATTGAAGAAAATTCAAAAGTGTACACCGAACAACTTTGATAGTCCGAAGTTGCTCAACTCTCTTTATGGAGGAGCTTTTAACAGTTTTTTCAATTTCTCATAGAAAGTTGGTGTTTTGGCATCGAAATAATCCTAGAAGTTTATTTTCGTAAAATTTAACATAGAAGAACAATAAAAAGTGTACACCGAGCAACTTTGATAGTCCGAAATTGCTCAACTCTCTCTATGAAGGAGCTTTTAACGGTTTTATCCATTTGTCATTGAAAGTTGTTGTTTTGGCATCGAAATAATCTTAGAAGCCTATACTCATAAAATTTGACATAGAAGAACAATAAAATGTGTACAGCGAGCATCTTTGATGGTCCGAAATTGGTCAACTCTCTCTATGGAGGAGTTTTTAACGATTTTGTCCATTTGTCATAGAAAGTTGGTGTTTTGTCATCGAAATAATCCTGGAAGCTCATTTTCGTAAAATTTAACATAGAAGAACAATAAAAAGTGTACACCGAGCAACTTTGATTGTCCGAAGTTGCTCTACTCTCTCTATGGTGGGGCATTTAACGGTTTTGTCCATTTTTCATAGAAAGTTAGTGTTTTTTCATCGAAATTATCTAGGAAGCTTATACTCGTAAAATTTGACAGAGAATAACATTAAAAGGTGTACACCGAGAAACTTTGATAGTCCGACGTTGCTCAACTCTCTCTATGGAGGAGCTTTTAACAATTTTTTCGATTTGTCAAAGAAAGTTGTTGTTTTGTCATCGAAATAATCCTGGAAGCTTGTACACGTAAAACTTGACAATGAAGAACAATAAAAAGTGTACACCGAGCAAATTTGATTGTCCGAAGTTGCTCAACTTTCTCTATGGAGGAGCTTTTAACGGTTTTGCCCATTTGCCATAGAAAGTTGCTGTTTTGGCATCGAAATAATCTTGGAAGCTTATACTCATAAAATTTGACATAGAAGAAAATTAAAAAGTGTACACCGAGCAACTTTGATAGTACGAAGTTGCTCAACTCTCTTTATGGAGGAGCTTTTAACAATTTTGTCCATTTCTCATAGAAATTTGGTGTTTTGGCATCGAAATAATCCTGGAAGCTCATTTTCGTAAAATTTAACATAGAAGAACAATAAAAAATGTACACCGAGCAACTTTGATTGTCTGAAGTTGGTCAACTCTCTCTATGGAGGAACTTTTAACGGTTTTGTCCATTTGTCATAGAATGTTGGTGTTCTGGCATCAAAATAATCCTGGAAGCTCATTTTCGTAAAATTTAACATAGAAGAACAATAAAAAGTGTACACGGAGCAACTTTGATTGTCCGAAGTTGCTCAACTCTCTCTATGAGGGAGCTTCAACGGTTTTGTCCATTTGTCATAGAAAGTTGGTGTTTTGGCATCAAAATAATCCTGGAAGCTCATTTTCGTAAAATTTAACATAGAAGAACATTAAAATGTGTACACCGAGCAACTTTGATGGTCCGACGTTGCTCAACTCTCTCTACGGAGGAGCTTTTAACAATTTTTTCCTTTTGTCATAGAAAGTTGTTTTGGCATCGAATTAATGCTGGAAGCTTATACTCGTAAAATTTGACAATGAAGAACAATAAAAAGTGTACACCGAGCAACTTTGATTGTCCGAAGTTGCTCAACTTTCTCTATGCAGGAGCTTTTAACGGTTTTGTCCATTTGTCATAGAAAGTTGCTGTTTTGGCATCGAAATAATCTTGGAAGCTTATACTCATAAAATTTGACATAGAAGAAAATTAAAAAGTGTACACCGAACAACTTTGATAGTCCGAAGTTGCTCAACTCTCTTTATGGAGGAGCTTTTAAAAGTTTTTTCAATTTCTCATAGAAAGTTGTTGTTTTGGCATCGAAATAATCCTAGAAGCTTATTTTCGTAAAATTTAACATAGAAGAACAATAAAAAGTGTACACCGAGCAACTTTGATAGTCCGAAATTACTCAACTCTCTCTATGAAGGAGATTTTAACGGTTTTGTCCATTTGTCATTAAAAGTTGGTGTTTTGGCATCGAAATAATCTTAGAAGCTTATACTCATAAAATTTGACATAGAAGAACAATAAAACATGTACACCGAGCATCGTTGATGGTAAGAAATTAATCAACTCTCTCTATGGAGGAGCTTTTAACGATTTTGTCCATTTGTCATAGAAAGTTGGTGTTTTGGCATCAAAATAATCCTGGAAGCTCATTTTCGTAAAATTTAACATAGAAGAACAATAAAAAGTGTACACCGAGCAACTTTGATAGTCCGAAGTTGGTCAACTCTCTCTCTGGAGGAGATTTTAACGGTTTTGTCCATTTGTCATAGAAAGTTAGTGTTTTGACATCGAAATAATCCTAGAAGCTCATTTTTGTAAAATTTAACATACAAGAACAATAAAAAGTGTACACCGAGCAACTTTGATTGTCCGAAGTTGCTCAACTCTCTCTATGGAGGAGCTTTTAACGGTTTTGTCCATTTGTCATAGAAAGTTGGTGTTTTGACATCGAAATAATCCTGGAAGCTCACTTTCGTAAAATTTAACATAGAAGAACAATAAAAAGTGTACACAGAGCAACTTTGATAGTCCAAAGTTGCTCTACTCTCTCTATGAAGGAGCTTTTAACGGTTTTGTCCATTTGTCATTGAAAGTTGCTGTTTTGCCATCGAAATAATCTTAGAAGCTTATACTCATAAAATTTGACATATAAGAACAATAAAACGTGTACACCGAGCAACTTTGATTGTCCGAAGTTGCTCTACTCTCTCTATGGTGGAGCATTTAACGGTTTTGTCCATTTGTCATAGAAAGTTGCTGTTTTTGCATCGAAATAATCTTAGAAGCTTATACTCATAAAATTTGACATAGAAGAACAATAAAACATGTACACCGAGCATCGTTGATGGTCCGAAATTAATCAACTCTCTCTATGGAGGAGCTTTTAACGATTTTGTCCATTTGTCATAGAAAGTTGGTGTTCTGGCATCAAAATAATCCTGGAAGCTCATTTTCGTAAAATTTAACATAGAAGAACAATAAAAAGTGTACACCGAGCAACTTTGATAGTCCGAAGTTGCTGAACTCTCTCTCTGGGGGAGATTTTAACGGTTTTGTCCATTTGTCATAGAAAGTTAGTGTTTTGACATCGAAATAATCCTAGAAGCTCATTTTTGTAAAATTTAACATAGAAGAACAATAAAAAGTGTACACCGAGCAACTTTGATTGTCCGAAGTTGCTCAACCCTCTCTATGGAGGAGCTTTTAACGGTTTTGTCCATTTGTCATAGAAAGTTGGTGTTTTGACATCGAAATAATCCTGGAAGCTAATTTTCGTAAAATTTAACATAGAAGAACAATAAAAAGTGTACACAGAGCAACTTTGATAGTCCAAAGTTGCTCTACTCTCTCTATGAAGGAGCTTTTAACGGTTTTGTCCATTTGTCATTGAAAGTTGCTGTTTTGGCATCGAAATAATCTTAGAAGATTATACTCATAAAATTTGACATAGAAGAACAATAAACGTGTACACCGAGCATCTTTGATCGTCCGAAATTGGTCAATTCTCTCTATGGAGGAGCTTTTAACGATTTTGTCCATTTGTCATAGAAAGTTGGTGTTCTGGCATCAAAATAATCCTGGAAGCTCATTTTCGTAAAATTTAACATAGAAGAACAATAAAAAGTGTACACCGAGCAACTTTGATAGTCCGAAGTTGCTGAACTCTCTCTCTGGGGGAGATTTTAACGGTTTTGTCCATTTGTCATAGAAAGTTAGTGTTTTGACATCGAAATAATCCTAGAAGCTCATTTTTGTAAAATTTAACATAGAAGAATAATAAAAAGTGTACACCGAGCAACTTTGATTGTCCGAAGTTGCTCAACCCTCTCTATGGAGGAGCTTTTAACGGTTTTGTCCATTTGTCATAGAAAGTTGGTGTTTTGACATCGAAATAATCCTGGAAGCTAATTTTCGTAAAATTTAACATAGAAGAACAATAAAAAGTGTACACAGAGCAACTTTGATAGTCCAAAGTTGCTCTACTCTCTCTATGAAGGAGCTTTTAACGGTTTTGTCCATTTGTCATTGAAAGTTGCTGTTTTGGCATCGAAATAATCTTAGAAGATTATACTCATAAAATTTGACATAGAAGAACAATAAACGTGTACACCGAGCATCTTTGATCGTCCGAAATTGGTCAATTCTCTCTATGGAGGAGCTTTTAACGATTTTGTCCATTTGTCATAGAAAGTTGGTGTTTTGGCATCGAAATAATCCTGGAAGCTCATTTTCATAAAATTTAACATAAAAGAACAATAAAAAGTGTACACCGAGCAACTTTGATTGTCCGAAGTTGCTCTACTCTCTCTATGGAGGAGCATTTAACGGTTTTGTCCATTTTTCATAGAAAGTTAGTGTTTTTTCATCGAAATAATCCAGGAAGCTTATACTCGTAAAATTTGACTGAGAAGAACATTAAAAGGTGTACACCGAGCAACTTTGATGATCCGACGTTGCTCAACTCTCTCTATGGAGGAGCTTTTAATAAATTTTTCCATTTGTCATAGAAAGTTGTTGTTTTGGCATCGAAATAATCCTGGAAGCTTATACTCGTAAAATTTGTCAAAGAAGAACAATAAAAAGTGTACACCGAGCAACTTTGATTGTCCGAAGTTGCTCAACTATCTCTATGGAGGAGCTTTTAACGGTTTTGCCCATTTGCCATAGAAAGTTGCTGTTTAGGCATCAAAATAATCTTGGAAGCTTATACTCATAAAATTTGACATAGAAGAAAATTTAAAAGTGTACACCGAGCAACTTTGATAGTCCGAAGTTGCTCAACTCTCTTTATGGAGGAGCTTTTAACAGTTTTGTCCATTTCTCATAGAAAGTTGGTGTTTCGGCATCGAAATAATCCTGGAAGCTCATTTTCATAAAATTTAACATAAAAGAACAATAAAAAGTGTACACCGAGCAACTTTGATTGTCCGAAGTTGCTCAACCCTCTCTATGGAGGAGCTTTTAACGGTTTTGTCCATTTGTCATAGAAAGTTGGTGTTTTGACATCGAAATAATCCTGGAAGCTAATTTTCGTAAAATTTAACATAGAAGAACAATAAAAAGTGTACACAGAGCAACTTTGATAGTCCAAAGTTGCTCTACTCTCTCTATGAAGGAGCTTTTAACGGTTTTGTCCATTTGTCATTGAAAGTTGCTGTTTTGGCATCGAAATAATCTTAGAAGATTATACTCATAAAATTTGACATAGAAGAACAATAAACGTGTACACCGAGCATCTTTGATCGTCCGAAATTGGTCAATTCTCTCTATGGAGGAGCTTTTAACGATTTTGTCCATTTGTCATAGAAAGTTGGTGTTCTGGCATCAAAATAATCCTGGAAGCTCATTTTCGTAAAATTTAACATAGAAGAACAATAAAAAGTGTACACCGAGCAACTTTGATAGTCCGAAGTTGCTGAACTCTCTCTCTGGGGGAGATTTTAACGGTTTTGTCCATTTGTCATAGAAAGTTAGTGTTTTGACATCGAAATAATCCTAGAAGCTCATTTTTGTAAAATTTAACATAGAAGAATAATAAAAAGTGTACACCGAGCAACTTTGATTGTCCGAAGTTGCTCAACCCTCTCTATGGAGGAGCTTTTAACGGTTTTGTCCATTTGTCATAGAAAGTTGGTGTTTTGACATCGAAATAATCCTGGAAGCTAATTTTCGTAAAATTTAACATAGAAGAACAATAAAAAGTGTACACAGAGCAACTTTGATAGTCCAAAGTTGCTCTACTCTCTCTATGAAGGAGCTTTTAACGGTTTTGTCCATTTGTCATTGAAAGTTGCTGTTTTGGCATCGAAATAATCTTAGAAGATTATACTCATAAAATTTGACATAGAAGAACAATAAACGTGTACACCGAGCATCTTTGATCGTCCGAAATTGGTCAATTCTCTCTATGGAGGAGCTTTTAACGATTTTGTCCATTTGTCATAGAAAGTTGGTGTTTTGGCATCGAAATAATCCTGGAAGCTCATTTTCATAAAATTTAACATAAAAGAACAATAAAAAGTGTACACCGAGCAACTTTGATTGTCCGAAGTTGCTCTACTCTCTCTATGGAGGAGCATTTAACGGTTTTGTCCATTTTTCATAGAAAGTTAGTGTTTTTTCATCGAAATAATCCAGGAAGCTTATACTCGTAAAATTTGACTGAGAAGAACATTAAAAGGTGTACACCGAGCAACTTTGATGATCCGACGTTGCTCAACTCTCTCTATGGAGGAGCTTTTAATAAATTTTTCCATTTGTCATAGAAAGTTGTTGTTTTGGCATCGAAATAATCCTGGAAGCTTATACTCGTAAAATTTGTCAAAGAAGAACAATAAAAAGTGTACACCGAGCAACTTTGATTGTCCGAAGTTGCTCAACTATCTCTATGGAGGAGCTTTTAACGGTTTTGCCCATTTGCCATAGAAAGTTGCTGTTTAGGCATCAAAATAATCTTGGAAGCTTATACTCATAAAATTTGACATAGAAGAAAATTTAAAAGTGTACACCGAGCAACTTTGATAGTCCGAAGTTGCTCAACTCTCTTTATGGAGGAGCTTTTAACAGTTTTGTCCATTTCTCATAGAAAGTTGGTGTTTCGGCATCGAAATAATCCTGGAAGCTCATTTTCATAAAATTTAACATAAAAGAACAATAAAAAGTGTACACCGAGCAACTTTGATAGTCCGAAGTTGCTCAACTCTCTCTCTGGAGGAGATTTTAACGGTTTTGTCCATTTGTCATAGAAAGTTGGTGTTTTGGCATCGAAATAATACTGGAAGCTAATTTTCGTAAAATTTAACATAGAAGAACAATAAAAAGTGTACACCGAGCAACTTTGATTGTCCGAAGTTGCTCAACTCTCTCTATGGAGGAGCTTTTAACGGTTTTGTCCATTTGTCATAGAAAATTGGTGTTTTGACATCGAAATAATCGTGGAAGCTCATTTTCGTAAAATTTAACATAGAAGAACAATAAAAAGTGTACACCAAGCAACTTCGATAGTCCAAAGTTGCTCAACTCTCTCTATGAAGGAGCTTTTAACGGTTTTGTCCATTTGTCATTGAAAGTTGCTGTTTTGGCATCGAAATAATCTTAGAAGCTTATACTCATAAAATTTGACATAGAAGAACAATAAAACATGTACACCGAGAATCTTTGATGGTCCGAAATTGGTCAACTCTCTCTCTGGAGGAGCTTTTAACGATTTTGTCCATTTGTCATAGAAAGTTGGTGTTTTGGCATCGAAATAATCCTGGAAGCTCATTTTTGTAAAATTTAACATAGAAGAACAATAAAAAGTGTACACCGAGCAACTTTGATTGTCCAAAGTTGCTCTACTCTCTCTATGGTGGAGCATTTAACGGTTTTGTCCATTTTTCATAGAAAGTTAGTGTTTTTGCATCAAAATAATCTAGGAAGCCTATACTCGTAAAATTTGACAGAGAAGAACATTAAAAGGTGTACACCGAGCAACTTTGATGGTCCGACGTTGCTCAACTCTCTCTATGGAGGAGCTTTTAATAATTTTTTCCATTTGTCATAGAAAGTTGTTGTTTTGGCATCGAAATAATCCTGGAAGCTTGTACTCGTAAAACTTGACAATGAAGAACAATAAAAAGTGTACACCGAGCAACTTTGATTGTCCGAAGTTGCTCAACTTTCTCTATGGAGGAGCTTTTAACGGTTTTGCCCATTTGCCATAGAAAGTTGCTGTTTAGGCATCGAAATAATCTTGGAAGCTTATACTCATAAAATTTGACATAGAAGAAAATTAAAAAGTGTACACCGAACAACTTTGATAGTCCGAAGTTGCTCAACTCTCTTTATGGAGGAGCTTTTAACAGTTTTGTCAATTTCTCATAGAAAGTTGGTGTTTTGGCATCGAAATAATCCTAGAAGCTCATTTTCGTAAAATTTAACATAGAAGAACAATAAAAAGTGTACACCGAGCAACTTTGATAGTCCGAAATTGCTCAACTCTCTCTATGAAGGAGATTTTAATGGTTTTGTCCATTTGTCATTGAAAGTTTCTGTTTTGGCATCGAAATAATCTTAGAAGCTTATACTCATAAAATTTGACATAGAAGAACAATAAAACGTGTACACCGAGCATCGTTGGTGGTCCGAAATTAATCAACTCTCTCTATGGAGGAGCTTTTAACAATTTTGTCCATTTGTCATAGAAAGTTGGTGTTCTGGCATCAAAATAATCCTGGAAGCTCATTTTCGTAAAATTTAACATAGAAGAACATTAAAAAGTGTACACCGAGCAACTTTGATTGTCTGAAGTTGCTCAAATCTCTCTATGAGGGAGCTTCAATGGCTTTGTCTATTTGTCATAGAAAGTTGGTGTTTTGGCATCAAAATAATCCTGGAAGCTCATTTTCATAAAATTTAACATAGAAGAACAATAAAAAGTGTACACCAAGCAAATTTAATTTTCCGAAGTTGCCCTACTCTCTCCATGGAGGAGCATTTAACAGTTTTGTCCATTTGTCATAGAAAGTTGTTGTTTTAGCATCGAAATAATCCTGGAAGCTCATTTTCATAAAATTTAACATAGAAGAACAATAAAAAGTGTACACCGAGCAACTTTGATATTCCAAAGTTGCTCAACTCTCTCTCTGGAGGAGATTTTAACGGTTTTGTCCATCTGTCATAGAAAGTCGTTGTTTTGCCATCGAAATAATCCTGGAAGCTCATTTTCGTAAAATTTAACATACAAGAACAATAAAAAGTGTACACCGAGCAACTTTGATTGTCCGAAGTTGTTCTACTCTCTCTATGGTGGAGCATTTAACGGTTTTGTCCATTTTTCATAGAAAGTTAGTGTTTTTTTATCGAAATAATCTAGGAAGCTTATGCTCGTAAAATTTGACAGAGAAGAACATTAAAAGGTGTACACCGAGCAACTTTGATGGTCCGACGTTGCTCAACTCCCTCTATGGAGGAGCTTTTAACAAATTTTTCCATTTGTCATAGAAAGTTGTTGTTTTGGCATCGAAATAATCCTGGAAGCTTATACTCGTAAAATTTGACAAAGAAGAACAGTAAAAAGTGTACACCGAGCAACTTTGATTGTCCAAAGTTGCTCAACTTTCTCTATGGAGGAGCATTTAACGGTTTGGCCCATTTGCCATAGAAACATGCTGTTTAGGCATTCAAATAATCTTGGAAGCTTATAATCATAAAATTTGACATAGAAGAAAATTTAAAAGTGTACACCGAGCAACTTTGATAGTCCGAAGTTGCTCAACTCTCTTTATGGAGGAGCTTTTAACAGTTTTGTCCATTTCTCATAGAAAGTTGGTGTTTCGGCATCGAAATAATCCTGGAAGCTCATTTTCATAAAATTTAACATAGAAGAACAATAAAAAGTGTACACCGAGCAACTTTGATAGTCCGAAGTTGCTCAACTCTCTCTCTGGAGGAGATTTTAACGGTTTTGTCCATTTGTCATAGAAAGTTGGTGTTTTGGCATCGAAATAATACTGGAAGCTAATTTTCGTAAAATTTACCATAGAAGAACAATAAAAAGTGTACACCGAGCAACTTTGATTGTCCGAAGTTGCTCCACTCTCTCTATGGAGGAGCTTTTAACGGTTTTGTCCATTTGTCATAGAAAGTTGGTGTTTTGACATCGAAATAATCGTGGAAGCTCATTTTCGTAAAATTTAACATAGAAGAACAATAAAAAGTGTACACCAAACAACTTCGATAGTCCAAAGTTGCTCAACTCTCTCTATGAAGGAGCTTTTAACGGTTTTGTCAATTTGTCATTGAAAGTTGCTGTTTTGGCATCGAAATAATCTTAGAAGCTTATACTCATAAAATTTGACATAGAAGAACAATAAAACGTGTACACCGAGCATCTTTGATGGTCCGAAATTGGTCAACTCTCTCTATGGAGGAGCTTTTAATGATTTTGTCCATTTGTCATAGAAAGTTGGTGTTTTGGCATCGAAATAATCCTGGAAGCTCATTTTCGTAAAATTTAACATAGAAGAACAATAAAAAGTGTACACCGAGCAACTTTGATTGTCCGAAGTTGCTCTACTCTCTCTATGGTGGAGCATTTAACGGTTTTGTCCATTTTTCATAGAAAGTTAGTGTTTTTTTATCGAAATAATCTAGGAAGCTTATGCTCGTAAAATTTGACATAGAAGAACATTAAAATGTGTACACCGAGCAACTTTGATGGTCCGACGTTGCTCAACTCTCTCTATGGAGGAGCTTTTAACAAATTTTTCCATTTGTCATAGAAAGTTGTTGTTTTGGCATCGAAATAATCCTGGAAGCTTATACTCGTAAAATTTGACAAAGAAGAACAATAAAAAGTGTACACCGAGCAACTTTGATTGTCCGAAGTTGCTCAACTTTCTCTATGAAGGAGCTTTTAACGGTTTTGCCCATTTGCAATAGAAAGTTGCTGTTTAGGCATCGAAATAATCTTGGAAGCTTATACTCATAAAATTTGACATAGAAGAAAATTTAAAAGTGTACACCGAGAAACTTTGATAGTCCGAAGTTGCTCAACTCTCTTTATGGAGGAGCTTTTAACAGTTTTGTCCATTTCTCATAGAAAGTTGGTGTTTCGGCATCGAAATAATCCTGGAAGCTCATTTTCATAAAATTTAACATAGAATAACAATAAAAAGTGTACACCGAGCAACTTTGATAGTCCGAAGTTGCTCAACTCTCTCTCTAGAGGAGATTTTAATGGTTTTGTCCATTTGTCATAGAAAGTTGCTGTTTTGGCATCGAAATAATACTGGAAGCTAATTTTCGTAAAATTTAACATAGAAGAACAATAAAAAGTGTACACCAAGCAACTTCGATAGTCCAAAGTTGCTCAACTCTCTTTATGAAGGAGCTTTTAACGGTTTTGTCCATTTGTCATTGAAAGTTGCAGTTTTGGCATCGAAATAATCTTAGAAGCTTATACTCATAAAATTTGACATAGAAGAACAATAAAACGTGTACACCGGGCATCTTTGATGGTCCGAAATTTGTTAACTCTCTCTATGGAGGAGCTTTTAACGATTTTGTCCATTTGTCATAGAAAGTTGGTGTTTTGGCATCGAAATAATCCTGGAAGCTCATTTTCGTAAAATTTAACATAGAAGAACAATAAAAAGTGTACACCGAGCAACTTTGATTGTCCGAAGTTGCTCTACTCTCTCTATGGTGGAGCATTTAACGGTTTTGTCCATTTTTCATAGAAAGTTAGTGTTTTTTCATCGAAAAAATCTAGGAAGCTTATACTCGTAAAATTTGACAGAGAAGAACATTAAAAGGTGTACACCGAGAAACTTTGATGTTCCGACGTTGCTCAACTCTCTCTATAGAGGAGCTTTTAATAATTTTTTCCATTTGTCATAGAAAGTTGTTGTTTTGGCATCGAAATAATCTTGGAAGCTTGTACTCGTAAAACTTGACAATGAAGAACAATAAAAAGTGTACACCGAGCAACTTTGATTGTCCGAAGTTGCTCAACTTTCTCTATGGAGGAGCTTTTAACGGTTTTGCCCATTTGCCATAGAAAGTTGATGTTTTGGCATCGAAATAATCTTGGAAGCTTATACTCATAAAATTTGACATAGAAGAAAATTTAGTACACCAAGCAACTTTGATAATCCGAAGTTGCTCAACTCTCTTTATGGAGGGGCTTTTAACAGTTTTGTCCATTTCTCATAGAAAGTTGGTGTTTCGGCATCGAAATAATCCTGGAAGCTCATTTTCGTAAAATTTAACATAGAAGAACAATAAAAAGTGTACACCGAGCAACTTTGATAGTCCGAAGTTGCTCAACTCTCTCTCTCTGGAGGAGATTTTAACGGTTTTGCCCATTTGTCATAGAAAGTTGGTGTTTTGGCATCGAAATAATCCTGGAAGCTAATTTTCGTAAAATTTAACATAGAAGAACAGTAAAAAGTGTACACCGAGCAAGTTTGATTGTCCGAAGTTGCTCAACTCTCTCTATGGAGGAGCTTTTAACGGTTTTGTCCATTTGTCATAGAAAGTTGGTGTTTTGACATCGAAATAATCGTGGAAGCTTATTTTCGTAAAATTTAACATAGAAGAACAATAAAAAGTGTACACCAAGCAACTTCGATAGTCCAAAGTTGCTCAACTCTCTCTATGAAGGAGCTTTTAACGGTTTTGTCCATTTGTAATTGAAAGTTGCTGTTTTGGCATCGAAATAATCTTAGAAGCTTATACTCATAAAATTTGACATAGAAGAACAATAAAACGTGTACACCGAGCATCTTTGATAGTCCGAAATTGGTCAACTCTCTCTATGGAGGAGCTTTTAACGATTTTGTCCATTTGTCATAGAAAGTTGGTGTTTTGGCATCGAAATAATCCTGGAAGCTCATTTTCGTAAAATGTAACATAGAAGAACAATAAAAAGTGTACACCGAGCAACTTTGATTGTCCGAAGTTGCTCTACTCTCTCTATGGTGGGGCATTTAACGGTTTTGTCCATTTTTCATAGAAAGTTAGTGTTTTTTCATCGAAATAATCTAGGAAGCTTATACTCGTAAAATTTGACAGAGAAGAACATTAAAAGGTGTACACCGAGCAACTTTGATGGTCCGACGTTGCTCAACTCTCTCTATGGAGGAGCTTTTAACAATTTTTTCCATTTGTCAAAGAAAGTTGTTGTTTTGGCATTGAAATAATCCTGGAAGCTTGTACTCGTAAAACTTCACAATGAAGAACAATAAAAAGTGTACACCGAGCAACTTTGATTGTTCGAAGTTGCTCAACTTTCTCTATGGAGGAGCTTTTAACGGTTATGCCCATTTGCCATGGAAAGTTGCTGTTTGGCATCGAAATAATCTTGGAAGCTTATACTCATAAAATTTGACATAGAAGAAAATTAAAAAGTGTACACCGAGCAACTTTGATAGTACGAAGTTGCTCAACTCTCATTATGGAGGAGCTTTTAAAAATTTTGTCCATTTCTCATAGAAAGTTGGTGTTTTGGCATCGAAATAATCCTGGAAGCTCATTTTCGTAAAATTTAACATAGAAGAACAACAAAAAATGTAAACCGAGCAACTTTGATTGTCCGAAGTTGCTCAACTCTCTCTATGGAGGAGCTTTTAACGGTTTTGTCCATTTGTCATTGAAAGTTGCTGTTTTGGCTTCGAAATAATCTTAGAAGCTTATACTCATAAAATTTGACATAGAAGAACAATAAAACGTGTACACCGAGCATCGTTGATGGTCCAAAATTAATCAACTCTCTCTATGGAGAAGCTTTTAACGATTTGGTCCATTTGTCATTGAAAGTTGGTGTTCTGGCATCAAAATAAACCTGGAAGCTCATTTTCGTAAAATTTAACATAGAAGAACAATAAAAAGTGTACACGGAGCAACTTTGATTGTCCGAAGTTGCTCAACTCTCTCTCTGGAGGAGATTTTAACGGTTTTGCCCATTTGTCATAGAAAGTTGGTGTTTTGGCATCGAAATAATCCTGGAAGCTAATTTTCGTAAAATTTAACATAGAAAAACAATAAAAAGTGTACACCGAGCAACTTTGATTGTCCGAAGTTGCTCAACTCTCTCTATAGAGGAGCTTTTAACGGTTTTGTCCATTTGTCATAGAAAGTTGGTGTTTTGACATCGAAATAAACGTGGAAGCTCATTTTCGTAAAATTTAACATAGAAGAACAATAAAAAGTGTACACCGAGCAACTTTGATAGTCCGAAGTTACTCAACTCTCTCTCTGGAGGAGATTTTAACGGTTTTGTCCATTTGTCATAGAAAAATGCTGTTTTGGCATCGAAATAATACTGGAAGCTAATTTTCGTAAAATTTAACATAGAAGAACAATAAAAAGTGTACACCGAGCAACTTTGATAGTCCGAAGTTGCTCAACTCTCTTTATGGAGGAGCTTTTAACAGTTTTGTCCATTTCTCATAGAAAGTTGGTGTTTCGGCATCGAAATAATCCTGGAAGCTCATTTTCATAAAATTTAACATAGAAGAACA
The DNA here is from genome assembly GCA_963580455.1 of Euonymus europaeus. Lineage (NCBI taxonomy): Eukaryota > Viridiplantae > Streptophyta > Magnoliopsida > Celastrales > Celastraceae > Euonymus > Euonymus europaeus. The sequence goes on along the minus strand of OY756967.1, from coordinate 12,545,563 downwards.
ATAAAAAGTGTACACCGAGCAACTTTGATAGTCCGAAGTTACTCAACTCTCTCTCTGGAGGAGATTTTAACGGTTTTGCCCATTTGTCATAGAAAGTTGGTGTTTTGGCATCGAAATAATCCTGGAAGCTAATTTTCGTAAAATTTAACATAGAAAAACAATAAAAAGTGTACACCGAGCAACTTTGATAGTCCGAAGTTGCTCAACTCTCTCTCTGGAGGAGATTTTAACGGTTTTGCCCATTTTTCATAGAAAGTTCGTGTTTTGGCATCAAAATAATCCTGGAAGCTAATTTTCGTAAAATTTAACATAGAAGAACAATAAAAAGTGTACACCGAGCAACTTTGATAGTCCGAAGTTGCTCAACTCACTCTCTGGAGGAGATTTTAACGGTTTTGCCCATTTGTCATAGAAAGTTGGTGTTTTGGCATCGAAATAATCCTGGAAGCTAATTTTCGTAAAATTTAACATAGAAAAACAATAAAAAGTGTACACCGAGCAACTTTGATTGTCCGAAGTTGCTCAACTCTCTCTATGGAGGAGCTTTTAACGGTTTTGTCCATTTGTCATAGAAAGTTGGTGTTTTGACATCGAAATAAACGTGGAAGCTCATTTTCGTAAAATTTAACATAGAAGAACAATAAAAAGTGTACACCGAGCAACTTTGATAGTCCGAAGTTGCTCAACTCTCTCTCTGGAGGAGATTTTAACGGTTTTGCCCATTTGTCATAGAAAGTTGGTGTTTTGGCATCGAAATAATCCTGGAAGCTAATTTTCGTAAAATTTAACATAGAAGAACAATAAAAAGTGTACACCGAGCAACTTTGATAGTCCGAAGTTGCTCAACTCTCTCTCTGGAAGAGATTTTAACGGTTATGCCCATTTGTCATAGAAAGTTGGTGTTTTGGCATCGAAATAATCCTGGAAGCTAATTTTCGTAAAATTTAACATAGAAAAACAATAAAAAGTGTACACCGAGCAACTTTGATTGTCCGAAGTTGCTCAACTCTCTCTATGGAGGAGCTTTTAACGGTTTTGTCCATTTGTCATAGAAAGTTGGTGTTTTGACATCGAAATAAACGTGGAAGCTCATTTTCGTAAAATTTAACATAGAAGAACAATAAAAAGTGTACACCGAGCAACTTTGATAGTCCGAAGTTACTCAACTCTCTCTCTGGAGGAGATTTTAACGGTTTTGTCCATTTGTCATAGAAAGTTGCTGTTTTGGCATCGAAATAATACTGGAAGCTAATTTTCGTAAAATTTAACATAGAAGAACAATAAAAAGTGTACACCGAGCAACTTTGATAGTCCGAAGTTGCTCAACTCTCTTTATGGAGGAGCTTTTAACAGTTTTGTCCATTTCTCATAGAAAGTTGGTGTTTCGGCATCGAAATAATCCTGGAAGCTCATTTTCATAAAATTTAACATAGAAGAACAATAAAAAGTGTACACCGAGCAACTTTGATAGTCCGAAGTTACTCAACTCTCTCTCTGGAGGAGATTTTAACGGTTTTGTCCATTTGTCATAGAAAGTTGCTGTTTTGGCATCGAAATAATACTGGAAGCTAATTTTCGTAAAATTTAACATAGAAGAACAATAAAAAGTGTACACCGAGCAACTTTGATTGTCCGAAGTTGCTCAACTCTCTCTATGGAGGAGCTTTTAACGGTTTTGTCCATTTGTCATAGAAAGTTGGTGTTTTGACATCGAAATAAACGTGGAAGCTCATTTTCGTAAAATTTAACATAGAAGAACAATAAAAAGTGTACACCAAGCAACTTCGATAGTCCAAAGTTGCTCAACTCTCTCTATGAAGGAGCTTTTAACGGTTTTGTCCATTTGTCATTGAAAGTTGCAGTTTTGGCATCGAAATAATCTTAGAAGCTTATACTCATAAAATTTGACATAGAAGAACATTTAGTACACCAAGCAACTTTGATAATCCGAAGTTGCTCAACTTTCTTTATGGAGGGGCTTTTAACAGTTTTGTCCATTTCTCATAGAAAGTTGGTGTTTCGGCATCGAAATAATCCTGGAAGCTCATTTTCGTAAAATTTAACATAGAAGAACAATAAAAAGTGTACACCGAGCAACTTTGATAGTCCGAAGTTGCTCAACTCTCTCTCTGGAGGAGATTTTAACGGTTTTGCCCATTTGTCATAGAAAGTTGGTGTTTTGGCATCGAAATAATCCTGGAAGCTAATTTTCGTAAAATTTAACATAGAAAAACAATAAAAAGTGTACACCGAGCAACTTTGATTGTCCGAAGTTGCTCAACTCTCTCTATGGAGGAGCTTTTAACGGTTTTGTCCATTTGTCATAGAAAGTTGGTGTTTTGACATCGAAATAAACGTGGAAGCTCATTTTCGTAAAATTTAACATAGAAGAACAATAAAAAGTGTACACCGAGCAACTTTGATAGTCCGAAGTTACTCAACTCTCTCTCTGGAGGAGATTTTAACGGTTTTGTCCATTTGTCATAGAAAGTTGCTGTTTTGGCATCGAAATAATACTGGAAGCTAATTTTCGTAAAATTTAACATAGAAGAACAATAAAAAGTGTACACCGAGCAACTTTGATTGTCCGAAGTTGCTCAACTCTCTCTATGGAGGAGCTTTTAACGGTTTTGTCCATTTATCATAGAAAGTTGGTGTTTTGACATCGAAATAAACGTGGAAGCTCATTTTCGTAAAATTCAACATAGAAGAACAATAAAAAGTGTACACCAAGCAACTTCGATAGTCCAAAGTTGCTCAACTCTCTCTATGAAGGAGCTTTTAACGGTTTTGTCCATTTGTCATTGAAAGTTGCAGTTTTGGCATCGAAATAATCTTAGAAGCTTATACTCATAAAATTTGACATAGAAGAACATTTAGTACACCAAGCAACTTTGATAATCCGAAGTTGCTCAACTTTCTTTATGGAGGGGCTTTTAACAGTTTTGTCCATTTCTCATAGAAAGTTGGTGTTTCGGCATCGAAATAATCCTGGAAGCTCATTTTCGTAAAATTTAACATAGAAGAACAATAAAAAGTGTACACCGAGCAACTTTGATAGTCCGAAGTTGCTCAACTCTCTCTCTGGAGGAGATTTTAACGGTTTTGCCCATTTGTCATAGAAAGTTGGTGTTTTGGCATCGAAATAATCCTGGAAGCTAATTTTCGTAAAATTTAACATAGAAAAACAATAAAAAGTGTACACCGAGCAACTTTGATTGTCCGAAGTTGCTCAACTCTCTCTATGGAGGAGCTTTTAACGGTTTTGTCCATTTGTCATAGAAAGTTGGTGTTTTGACATCGAAATAAACGTGGAAGCTCATTTTCGTAAAATTTAACATAGAAGAACAATAAAAAGTGTACACCGAGCAACTTTGATAGTCCGAAGTTACTCAACTCTCTCTCTGGAGGAGATTTTAACGGTTTTGTCCATTTGTCATAGAAAGTTGCTGTTTTGGCATCGAAATAATACTGGAAGCTAATTTTCGTAAAATTTAACATAGAAGAACAATAAAAAGTGTACACCGAGCAACTTTGATAGTCCGAAGTTGCTCAACTCTCTTTATGGAGGAGCTTTTAACAGTTTTGTCCATTTCTCATAGAAAGTTGGTGTTTCGGCATCGAAATAATCCTGGAAGCTCATTTTCATAAAATTTAACATAGAAGAACAATAAAAAGTGTACACCGAGCAACTTTGATAGTCCGAAGTTACTCAACTCTCTCTCTGGAGGAGATTTTAACGGTTTTGTCCATTTGTCATAGAAAGTTGCTGTTTTGGCATCGAAATAATACTGGAAGCTAATTTTCGTAAAATTTAACATAGAAAAACAATAAAAAGTGTACACCGAGCAACTTTGATTGTCCGAAGTTGCTCAACTCTCTCTATGGAGGAGCTTTTAACGGTTTTGTCCATTTGTCATAGAAAGTTGGTGTTTTGACATCGAAATAAACGTCGAAGCTCATTTTCGTAAAATTTAACATAGAAGAACAATAAAAAGTGTACACCGAGCAACTTTGATAGTCCGAAGTTACTCAACTCTCTCTCTGGAGGAGATTTTAACGGTTTTGTCCATTTGTCATAGAAAGTTGCTGTTTTGGCATCGAAATAATACTGGAAGCTAATTTTCGTAAAATTTAACATAGAAGAACAATAAAAAGTGTACACCGAGCAACTTTGATTGTCCGAAGTTGCTCAACTCTCTCCATGGAGGAGCTTTTAACGGTTTTGTCCATTTGTCATAGAAAGTTGGTGTTTTGACATCGAAATAAACATGGAAGCTCATTTTCGTAAAATTTAACATAGAAGAACAATAAAAAGTGTACACCAAGCAACTTCGATAGTCCAAAGTTGCTCAACTCTCTCTATGAAGGAGCTTTTAACGGTTTTGTCCATTTGTCATTGAAAGTTGCAGTTTTGGCATCGAAATAATCTTAGAAGCTTATACTCATAAAATTTGACATAGAAGAACAATAAAACGTGTACACCGAGCATCTTTGATGGTCCGAAATTGGTCAACTCTCTCTATGGAGGAGCTTTTAACGATTTTGTCCATTTGTCATAGAAAGTTGGTGTTTTGGCATCGAAATAATCCTGGAAGCTCATTTTCGTAAAATTTAACATAGAAGAACAATAAAAAGTGTACACCGAGCAACTTTGATTGTCCGAAGTTGCTCTACTCTCTCTATGGTGGAGCATTTAACGGTTTTGTCCATTTTTCATAGAAAGTTAGTGTTTTTTCATCGAAAAAATCTAGGAAGCTTATACTCGTAAAATTTGACAGAGAAGAACAATAAAAGGTGTACACCGAGAAACTTTGATGGTCCGACGTTGCTCAACTCTCTCTATGGAGGAGCTTTTAATAATTTTTTCCATTTGTCATAGAAAGTTGTTGTTTTGGCATCGAAATAATCCTGGAAGCTTGTACTCGTAAAACTTGACAATGAAGAACAATAAAAAGTGTACACCGAGCAACTTTGATTGTCCGAAGTTGCTCAACTTTCTCTATGGAGGAGCTTTCAACGGTTTTGCCCATTTGCCATAGAAAGTTGCTGTTTTGGCATCGAAATAATCTTGGAAGCTTATACTCATAAAATTTGACATAGAAGAAAATTTAGTACACCAAGCAACTTTGATAATCCGAAGTTGCTCAACTCTCTTTATGGAGGGGCTTTTAACAGTTTTTTCCATTTCTCATAGAAAGTTGGTGTTTCGGCATCGAAATAATCCTGGAAGCTCATTTTCGTAAAATTTAACATAGAAGAACAATAAAAAGTGTACACCGAGCAACTTTGATAGTCCGAAGTTGCTCAACTCTCTCTCTGGAGGAGATTTTAACGGTTTTGCCCATTTGTCATAGAAAGTTGGTGTTTTGGCATCGAAATAATCCTAGAAGCTAATTTTCGTAAAATTTAACATAGAAGAACAGTAAAAAGTGTACACCGAGCAACTTTGATTTTCCGAAGTTGCTCAACTCTCTCTATGGAGGAGCTTTTAACGGTTTTGTCCATTTGTCATAGAAAGTTGGTGTTTTGACATCGAAATAATCGTGGAAGCTTATTTTCGTAAAATTTAACATAGAAGAACAATAAAAAGTGTACACCAAGCAACTTCGATAGTCCAAAGTTGCTCAACTCTCTCTATGAAGGAGCTTTTAACGGTTTTGTCCATTTGTCATTGAAAGTTGCTGTTTTGGCATCCAAATAATCTTAGAAGCTTATACTCATAAAATTTGACATAGAAGAACAATAAAACGTGTACACCGAGCATCTTTGATGGTCCGAAATTGGTCAACTCTCTCTATGGAGGAGCTTTTAACGATTTTGTCCATTTGTCATCGAAAGTTGGTGTTTTGGCATCGAAATAATCCTGGAAGCTCATTTTCGTAAAATGTAACATAGAAGAACAATAAAAAGTGTACACCGAGCAACTTTGATTGTCCGAAGTTGCTCTACTCTCTCTATGGTGGGGCATTTAACGGTTTTGTCCATTTTTCATAGAAAGTTAGTGTTTTTTCATCGAAATAATCTAGGAAGCTTATACTCGTAAAATTTGACAGAGAAGAACATTAAAAGGTGTACACCGAGAAACTTTGATGGTCCGACGTTGCTCAACTCTCTCTATGGAGGAGCTTTTAATAATTTTTTCCATTTGTCATAGAAAGTTGTTGTTTTGACATCGAAATAATCCTGGAAGCTTGTACTCGTAAAACTTGACAATGAAGAACAATAAAAAGTGTACACCGAGCAACTTTGATTGTCCGAAGTTGCTCAACTTTCTCTATGGAGGAGCTTTCAACGGTTTTGCCCATTTGCCATAGAAATTTGCTGTTTTGGCATCGAAATAATCTTGGAAGCTTATACTCATAAAATTTGACATAGAAGAAAATTTAGTACACCAAGCAACTTTGATAATCCGAAGTTGCTCAACTCTCTTTATGGAGGGGCTTTTAACAGTTTTGTCGATTTCTCATAGAAAGTTGGTGTTTCGGCATCGAAATAATCCTGGAAGCTCATTTTCGTAAAATTTAACATAGAAGAACAATAAAAAGTGTACACCGAGCAACTTTGATAGTCCGAAGTTGCTCAACTCTCTCTCTGGAGGAGATTTTAACGGTTTTGCCCATTTGTCATAGAAAGTTGGTGTTTTGGCATCGAAATAATCCTGGAAGCTAATTTTCGTAAAATTTAACATAGAAGAACAATAAAAAGTGTACACCGAGCAACTTTGATTGTCCGAAGTTGCTCAACTCTCTCTATGGAGGAGCTTTTAACGGTTTTGTCCATTTGTCATAGAAAGTTGGTGTTTTGACATCGAAATAATCGTGGAAGCTTATTTTCGTAAAATTTAACATAGAAGAACAATAAAAAGTGTACACCAAGCAACTTTGATAGTCCAAAGTTGCTCAACTCTCTCTATGCAGGAGCTTTTAACGGTTTTGTCCATTTGTCATTGAAAGTTGCTGTTTTGGCATCGAAATAATCTTAGAAGCTTATACTCATAAAATTTGACATAGAAGAACAATAAAACGTGTACACCGAGCATCTTTGATGGTCCGAAATTGGTCAACTCTCTCTATGGAGGAGCTTTTAACGATTTTGTGCATTTGTCATAGAAAGTTGTTGTTTTGGCATCGAAATAATCCTGGAAGCTCATTTTCGTAAAATTTAACATAGAAGAACAATAAAAAGTGTACACCGAGCAACTTTGATTGTCCGAAGTTGCTCTACTCTCTCTATGGTGGGGCATTTAACGGTTTTGTCCATTTTTCATAGAAAGTTAGTGTTTTTACATCGAAATAATCTAGGAAGCTTATACTCGTAAAATTTGACAGAGAAGAACATTAAAAGGTGTACACCGAGCAACTTTGATGGTCCGACGTTGCTCAACTCTCTCTATGGAGGAGCTTTTAACAATTTTTTCCATTTGTCAAAGAAAGTTGTTGTTTTGGCATTGAAATAATCCTGGAAGCTTGTACTCGTAAAACTTGACAATGAAGAACAATAAAAAGTGTACACCGAGCAACTTTGATTGTTCGAAGTTGCTCAACTTTCTCTATGGAGGAGCTTTTAACGGTTTTGCCCATTTGCCATAGAAAGTTACTGTTTGGCATCGAAATAATCTTGGAAGCTTATACTCATAAAATTTGACATAGAAGAAAATTAAAAAGTGTACACCGAGAAACTTTGATAGTACGAAGTTGCTCAACTCTCATTATGGAGGAGCTTTTAACAATTTTGTCCATTTCTCATAGAAAGTTGGTGTTTTGACATCGAAATAATCCTGGAAGCTCATTTTCGTAAAATTTAACATAGAAGAACAATAAAAAATGTACACCGAGCAACTTTGATTGTCCGAAGTTGCTCAACTCTCTCTATGGAGGAGCTTTTAACGGTTTTGTCTATTTTTCATTGAAAGTTGCTGTTTTGGCATCGAAATAATCTTAGAAGCTTATACTCATAAAATTTGACATAGAAGAACAATAAAACGTGTACACCGAGCATCGTTGATGGTCCAAAATTAATCAACTCTCTCTATAGAGAAGCTTTTAACGATTTTGTCCATTTGTCATAGAAAGTTGGTGTTCTGGCATCAAAATAATCCTGGAAGCTCATTTTCGTAAAATTTAACATAGAAGAACAATAAAAAGTGTACACGGAGCAACTTTGATTGTCCGAAGTTGCTCAACTCTCTCTATGAGGGAGCTTCGACGGTTTTGTCCATTTGTCATAGAAAGTTGGTGTTTTGGCATCAAAATCATCCTGGAAGCTCATTTTCGTAAAATTTAACATAGAAGAACATTAAAAGGTGTACACCGAGCAACATTGATGGTCCGACGTTGCTCAACTCTCTCTATGGAGGAGCTTTTAACAATTTTTTCCTTTTGTCATAGAAAGTTGTTGTTTTGGCATCGAAATAATCCTGGAAGCTCATTTTCGTAAAATTTAACATAGAAGAACAATAAAAAGTGTACACCGAGCAACTTTGATTGTCCGAAGTTTCTCTACTCTCTCTATGGTGGAGCATTTAACGGTTTTGTCCATTTTTCATAGAAAGTTAGTGTTTTTTCATTGAAATAATCTAGGAAGCTTATACTCGTAAAATTTGACAGAGAAGAACATTAAAAGGTGTACACCGGGCAACTTTGATGGTCCGACGTTGCTCAACTCTCTCTATGGAGGAGCATTTAATAATTTTTTCCACTTGTCATAGAAAGTTGTTGTTTTGGCATCGAAATAATCCTGGAAGCTTGTACTCGTAAAACTTGACAAAGAAGAACAATAAAAAGTGTACACCGAGCAACTTTGATTGTCCGAAGTTGCACAACTTTCTCTATGGAGGAGCTTTTAACGGTTTTGCCCATTTACCATAGAAAGTTGCTGTTTAGGCATCGAAATAATCTTGGAAGCTTATACTCATAAAATTTGACATAGAAGAAAATTTAAAAGTGTACACCGAGCAACTTTGATAGTCCGAAGTTGCTCAACTCTCTTTATGGAGGAGCTTTTAACAGTTTTGTCCATTTCTCATAGAAAGTTGGTGTTTCGGCATCGAAATAATCCTGGAAGCTCATTTTCATAAAATTTAACATAGAAGAACAATAAAAAGTGTACACCGAGCAACTTTGATAGTCCGAAGTTGCTCAACTCTCTCTCTGGAGGAGATTTTAACGGTTTTGTCCATTTGTCATAGAAAGTTGGTGTTTTGGCATCGAAATAATACTGGAAGCTAATTTTCGTAAAATTTAACATAGAAGAACAACAAAAAGTGTACACCGAGCAACTTTGATTGTCCGAAGTTGCTCAACTCTCTCTATGGAGGAGCTTTTAACGGTTTTGTCCATTTATCATTGAAAGTTGGTGTTTTGACATCGAAATAATCGTGGAAGCTCATTTTCGTAAAATTTAACATAGAAGAACAATAAAAAGTGTACACCAAGCAACTTCGATAGTCCAAAGTTGCTCAACTCTCTCTATGAAGGAGCTTTTAACGGTTTTGTCCATTTGTCATTGAAAGTTGCTGTTTTGGCATCGAAATAATCTTAGAAGCTTACACTCATAAAATTTGACATAGAAGAACAATAAAACGTGTACACCGAGCATCTTTGATGGTCCGAAATTGGTCAACTCTCTCTATGGAGGAGCTTTTAACGATTTTGTCCATTTGTCATAGAAAGTTGGTGTTTTGGCATCGAAATAATCCTGGAAGCTCATTTTTGTAAAATTTAACATAGAAGAACAATAAAAAGTGTACACCGAGCAACTTTGATTGTCCGAAGTTGCTCTACTCTCTCTATGGTGGAGCATTTAACGGTTTTGTCCGTTTTTCATAGAAAGTTAGTGTTTTTTCATCGAAATAATCTAGGAAGCTTATACTCGTAAAATTTGACAGGGAAGAACATTAAAAGGTGTACACCGAGCAACTTTGATGGTCCGACGTTGCTCAACTCTCTCTATGGAGGAGCTTTTAATAATTTTTTCCATTTGTCATAGAAAGTTGTTATTTTGGCATCGAAATAATCCTGGAAACTTGTACTCGTAAAACTTGAAAATGAAGAACAATAAAAAGTGTACACCGAGCAACTTTGATTGTCCGAAGTTGCTCAACTTTCTCTATGGAGGAGCTTTCAACGGTTTTGCCCATTTGCCATAGAAAGTTGCTGTTTTGGCATCGAAATAATCTTGGAAGCATATACTCATAAAATTTGACATAGAAGAAAATTTAAAAGTGTACACCAAGCAACTTTGATAATCCGAAGTTGCTCAACTCTCTTTATGGAGGGGCTTTTAACAGTTTTGTCCATTTCTCATAGAAAGTTGGTGTTTCGGCATCGAAATAATCCTGGAAACTCATTTTCGTAAAATTTAACATAGAAGAACAATAAAAAGTGTACACCGAGCAACTTTGATAGTCCGAAGTTGCTCAACTTTCTCTCTGGATGAGATTTTAACGGTTTTGCCCATTTGTCATAGAAAGTTGGTGTTTTGGCATCGAAATAATCCTGGAAGCTAATTTTCGTAAAATTTAACATAGAAGAACAATAAAAAGTGTACACCGAGCAACTTTGATTGTCCGAAGTTGCTCAACTCTCTCTATGGAGGAGCTTTTAACAGTTTTGTCCATTTGTCCTAGAAAGTTGGTGTTTTGACATCGAAATAATCGTGGAAGCTTATTTTCGTAAAATTTAACATAGAAGAACAATAAAAAGTGTACACCAAGCAACTTCGATAGTCCAAAGTTGCTCAACTCTCTCTATGAAGGAGCTTTTAACGGTTTTGTCCATTTGTCATTGAAAGTTGCTGTTTTGGCATCGAAATAATCTTAGAAGCTTATACTCATAAAATTTGACATAGAAGAAGAATAAAACGTGTACACCGAGCATCTTTGATGGTCCGAAATTGGTTAACTCTCTCTATGGAGGAGCTTTTAACGATTTTGTCCATTTGTCATTGAAAGTTGGTGTTTTGGCATCGAAATAATCCTGGAAGCTCATTTTCGTAAAATTTAACATAGAAGAACAATAAAAAGTGTAAACCGAGCAACTTTGATTGTGCGAAGTTGCTCTACTCTCTCTATGGTGGGGCATTTAACGGTTTTGTCCATTTTTCATAGAAAGTTAGTGTTTTTTCATCGAAATAATCTAGGAAGCTTATACTCGTAAAATTTGACAGAGAAGAACATTAAAATATGTACACCGAGCAACTTTGATGGTCCGACGTTGCTCAACTCTCTCTATGGAGGAGCTTTTAACAATTTTTTCCATTTGTCAAAGAAAGTTGTTGTTTTGGCATCGAAATAATCCCGGAAGCTTGTACTCGTAAAACTTGACAATGAAGAACAATAAAAAGTGTACACCGAGCAACTTTGATTGTCCGAAGTTGCTCAACTTTCTCTATGGAGGAGCTTTTAACAATTTTGCCCATTTGCCATAGAAAGTTGATGTTTTGGCATCGAAATAATCTTGGAAGCTTATACTCATAAAATTTGACATAGAAGAAAATTAAAAAGTGTACACCGAGCAACTTTGATAGTACGAAGTTGCTCAACTCTCATTATGGAGGAGCTTTTAACAATGTTGTCCATTTCTCATAGAAAGTTGGTGTTTTGGCATCGAAATAATCCTGGAAGCTCATTTTCGTAAAATTTAACATAGAAGAACAATAAAAAATGTACACCGAGCAACTTTGATTGTCCGAAGTTGCTCAACTCTCTCTATGGAGGAGCTTTTAACGGTTTTGTCTATTTGTCATTGAAAGTTGCTGTTTTGGCATCGAAATAATCTTAGAAGCTTATACTCATAAAATTTGACATAGAAGAAGAATAAAACGTGTACACCGAGCATCTTTGATGGTCCGAAATTGGTTAACTCTCTCTATGGAGGAGCTTTTAACGATTTTGTCCATTTGTCATTGAAAGTTAGTGTTTTGGCATCGAAATAATCCTGGAAGCTCATTTTCGTAAAATTTTACATAGAAGAACAATAAAAAGTGTAAACCGAGCAACTTTGATTGTCCGAAGTTGCTCTACTCTCTCTATGGTGGGGCATTTAACAGTTTTGTCCATTTTTCATAGAAAGTTAGTGTTTTTTCATCGAAATAATCTAGGAAGCTTATACTCGTAAAATTTGACAGAGAAGAACATTAAAATATGTACACCGAGCAACTTTGATGGTCCGACGTTGCTCAACTCTCTCTATGGAGGAGCTTTTAACAATTTTTTCCATTTGTCAAAGAAAGTTGTTGTTTTGGCATCGAAATAATCCCGGAAGCTTGTACTCGTAAAACTTGACAATGAAGAACAATAAAAAGTGTACACCGAGCAACTTTGATTGTCCGAAGTTGCTCAACTTTCTCTATGGAGGAGCTTTTAACAATTTTGCCCATTTGCCATAGAAAGTTGTTGTTTTGGCGTCGAAATAATCTTGGAAGCTTATACTCATAAAATTTGACATAGAAGAAAAGTAAAAAGTGTACACCGAGCAACTTTGATAGTACGAAGTTGCTCAACTCTCATTATGGAGGAGCTTTTAACAATGTTGTCCATTTCTCATAGAAAGTTGGTGTTTTGGCATCGAAATAATCCTGGAAGCTCATTTTCGTAAAATTTAACATAGAAGAACAATAAAAAATGTACACCGAGCAACTTTGATTGTCCGAAGTTGCTCAACTCTCTCTATGGAGGAGCTTTTAACGGTTTTGTCCATTTGTCATTGAAAGTTGCTGTTTTGGCATCGAAATAATCTTAGAAGCTTATACTCATAAAATTTGACATAGAAGAACAATAAAACGTGTACACCGAGCATCGTTGATGGTCCAAAATTAATCAACTCTCTCTATGGAGAAGATTTTAACGATTTTGTCCATTTGTCATAGAAAGTTGGTGTTTTGGCATCGAAATAATCCTGGAAGCTCATTTTCGTAAAATTTAACATAGCAGAACAATAAAAAGTGTACACGGAGCAACTTTGATTGTCCGAAGTTGCTCAACTCTCTCTATGAGGGAGCTTCAACGGTTTTGTCCATTTGTCATAGAAAGTTGGTGTTTTGGCATCAAAATAATCCTGGAAGCTCATTTTCGTAAAATTTAACATAGAAGAACATTAAAAGGTGTACACCGAGCAACATTGATGGTCCGACGTTGCTCAACTCTCTCTATGGAGGAGCTTTTAACAATTTTTTCCTTTTGTCATAGAAAGTTGTTGTTTTGGCATCGAATTAATCCTGGAAGCTTATACTCGTAAAATTTGACAAAGAAGAACAATAAAAAGTGTACACCGAGCAACTTTGATTGTCCGAAGTTGCTCAACTTTCTCTATGGAGGAGCTTTTAGCAGTTTTGTCCATTTGTCATAGAAATTTGCTGTTTTGGCATCGAAATAATCTTGGAAGCTTATACTCATAAAATTTGACATAGAAGAAAATTAAAAAGTGTACACCGAACAACTTTGATAGTCCGAAGTTGCTCAACTCTCTTTATAGAGGAGCTTTTAACAGTTTTTTCAATTTCTCATAGAAATTTGGTGTTTTGGCATCGAAATAATCCTAGAAGCTTATTTTCGTAAAATTTAACATAGAAGAACAATAAAAAGTGTACACCGAGCAACTTTGATAGTCCGATATTGCTCAACTCTCTCTATGAAAGAGATTTTAACGGTTTTGTCCATTTGTCATTGAAAGTTGGTGTTTTGGCATCGAAATAATCTTAGAAGCTTATACTCATAAAATTTGACATAGAAGAACAATAAAACATGTACACCGAGCATCGTTGATGGTCCGAAATTAATCAACTCTCTCTATGGAGGAGCTTTTAACGATTTTTTCCATTTGTCATAGAAAGTTGGTGTTCTGGCATCAAAATAATCCTGGAAGCTCATTTTCGTAAAATTTAACATAGAAGAACAATAAAAAGTGTACACCGAGCAACTTTGATTGTCCGAAGTTGCTCAACTCTCTCTATGAGGGAGCTTCAACGGTTTTGTCCATTTGTCATAGAAAGTTGGTGTTTTGGCATCAAAATAATCCTGGAAGCTCATTTCGTAAAATTTAACATAGAAGAACAATAAAAAGTGTACAACAAGCAACATTAATTTTCCGAAGTTGCTCTACTCTCTCCATGGAGGAGCATTTAACATTTTTGTCCATTTGTCATAGAAAGTTGGTGTTTTAGCATCGAAATAATCCTGGAAGCTCATTTTCGTAAAATTTAACATAGAAGAACAATAAAAAGTGTACACCGAGCAACTTTGATAGTCCAAAGTTGCTCAACTCTCTCTCTGGAGGAGATTTTAACGGTTTTTTCCATCTGTCATAGAAAGTCGTTGTTTTGGCATCGAAATAATCGTGGAAGCTCATTTTCATAAAATTTAACATAGAAGAACAATAAAAAGTGTACACCGAGCAACTTTGATTGTCCGAATTTGCTCTACTTTCTCTATGGAGGAGCTTTTAACAATTTTGCCCATTTGCCATAGAAAGTTGTTGTTTTGGCGTCGAAATAATCTTGGAAGCTTATACTCATAAAATTTGACATAGAAGAAAAGTAAAAAGTGTACACCGAGCAACTTTGATAGTACGAAGTTGCTCAACTCTCATTATGGAGGAGCTTTTAACAATGTTGTCCATTTCTCATAGAAAGTTGGTGTTTTGGCATCGAAATAATCCTGGAAGCTCATTTTCGTAAAATTTAACATAGAAGAACAATAAAAAATGTACACCGAGCAACTTTGATTGTCCGAAGTTGCTCAACTCTCTCTATGGAGGAGCTTTTAACGGTTTTGTCCATTTGTCATTGAAAGTTGCTGTTTTGGCATCGAAATAATCTTAGAAGCTTATACTCATAAAATTTGACATAGAAGAACAATAAAACGTGTACACCGAGCATCGTTGATGGTCCAAAATTAATCAACTCTCTCTATGGAGAAGATTTTAACGATTTTGTCCATTTGTCATAGAAAGTTGGTGTTTTGGCATCGAAATAATCCTGGAAGCTCATTTTCGTAAAATTTAACATAGCAGAACAATAAAAAGTGTACACGGAGCAACTTTGATTGTCCGAAGTTGCTCAACTCTCTCTATGAGGGAGCTTCAACGGTTTTGTCCATTTGTCATAGAAAGTTGGTGTTTTGGCATCAAAATAATCCTGGAAGCTCATTTTCGTAAAATTTAACATAGAAGAACATTAAAAGGTGTACACCGAGCAACATTGATGGTCCGACGTTGCTCAACTCTCTCTATGGAGGAGCTTTTAACAATTTTTTCCTTTTGTCATAGAAAGTTGTTGTTTTGGCATCGAATTAATCCTGGAAGCTTATACTCGTAAAATTTGACAAAGAAGAACAATAAAAAGTGTACACCGAGCAACTTTGATTGTCCGAAGTTGCTCAACTTTCTCTATGGAGGAGCTTTTAGCAGTTTTGTCCATTTGTCATAGAAATTTGCTGTTTTGGCATCGAAATAATCTTGGAAGCTTATACTCATAAAATTTGACATAGAAGAAAATTAAAAAGTGTACACCGAACAACTTTGATAGTCCGAAGTTGCTCAACTCTCTTTATAGAGGAGCTTTTAACAGTTTTTTCAATTTCTCATAGAAATTTGGTGTTTTGGCATCGAAATAATCCTAGAAGCTTATTTTCGTAAAATTTAACATAGAAGAACAATAAAAAGTGTACACCGAGCAACTTTGATAGTCCGATATTGCTCAACTCTCTCTATGAAAGAGATTTTAACGGTTTTGTCCATTTGTCATTGAAAGTTGGTGTTTTGGCATCGAAATAATCTTAGAAGCTTATACTCATAAAATTTGACATAGAAGAACAATAAAACATGTACACCGAGCATCGTTGATGGTCCGAAATTAATCAACTCTCTCTATGGAGGAGCTTTTAACGATTTTTTCCATTTGTCATAGAAAGTTGGTGTTCTGGCATCAAAATAATCCTGGAAGCTCATTTTCGTAAAATTTAACATAGAAGAACAATAAAAAGTGTACACCGAGCAACTTTGATTGTCCGAAGTTGCTCAACTCTCTCTATGAGGGAGCTTCAACGGTTTTGTCCATTTGTCATAGAAAGTTGGTGTTTTGGCATCAAAATAATCCTGGAAGCTCATTTCGTAAAATTTAACATAGAAGAACAATAAAAAGTGTACAACAAGCAACATTAATTTTCCGAAGTTGCTCTACTCTCTCCATGGAGGAGCATTTAACATTTTTGTCCATTTGTCATAGAAAGTTGGTGTTTTAGCATCGAAATAATCCTGGAAGCTCATTTTCGTAAAATTTAACATAGAAGAACAATAAAAAGTGTACACCGAGCAACTTTGATAGTCCAAAGTTGCTCAACTCTCTCTCTGGAGGAGATTTTAACGGTTTTTTCCATCTGTCATAGAAAGTCGTTGTTTTGGCATCGAAATAATCGTGGAAGCTCATTTTCATAAAATTTAACATAGAAGAACAATAAAAAGTGTACACCGAGCAACTTTGATTGTCCGAATTTGCTCTACTCTCTCTATGGTGGAGCATTTAACGGTTTTGTCCATTTTTCATAGAAAGTTAGTGTTTTTTTATCGAAATAATCTAGGAAGCTTATGCTCGTAAAATTTGACAGAGAAGAACATTAAAAGGTGTACACCAAGCAACTTTGATGGTCCGACGTTGCTCAACTCTCTCTATGGAGGAGCTTTTAACAAATTTTTCCATTTGTCATAGAAAGTTGTTGTTTTGGCATCGAAAGAATCCTGGAAGCTTATACTCGTAAAATTTGACAAAGAAGAACAATAAAAAGTGTACACCGAGCAACTTTGATTGTCCGAAGTTGGTCAACTTTCTCTATGGAGGAGCTTTTAACGGTTTTGCCCATTTGCCATAGAAAGTTGCTGTTTTGGTATCGAAATATTCTTGGAAGCTTATACTCATAAAATTTGACATAGAAGAAAATTTAAAAGTGTACACCGAGCAACTTTGATAGTCCGAAGTTTCTCAACTCTCTTTATGGAGGAGCTTTTAACAGTTTTGTCCATTTCTCATAGAAAGTTGGTGTTTCGGCGTCGAAATAATCCTGGAAGCTCATTTTCGTAAAATTTAACATAGAAGAACAATAAAAAGTGTACACCGAGCAACTTCGATAGTCCGAAGTTGCTCAACTCTCTCTCTGGAGATGATTTTAACGGTTTTGCCCATTTGTCGTAGAAAGTTGGTGTTTTGGCATCAAAATAATCCTGGAAGCTAATTTTCGTAAAATTTAACATAGAAGAACAATAAAAAGTGTTCATCGAGCAACTTTGATTGTCCGAAGTTGCTCAACTCTCTCTATGGAGGAGCTTTTAACTGTTTTGTCCATTTGTCATAGAAAGTTGGTGTTTTGACATCGAAATAATCGTGGAAGTTCATTTTCGTAAAATTTAACATAGAAGAACAATAAAAAGTGTACACCGAGCAACTTTGATAGTCCAAAGTTGCTCAACTCTCTCTATGAAGGAGCATTTAACGGTTTCGTCCATTTGTCATTGAAAGTTGCTGTTTTGGCATCGAAATAATCTTAGAAGCTTATACTCATAAAATTTGACATAGAAGAACAATAAAACGTGTACACTGAGCATCTTTGATGGTCCGAAATTGGTCAACTCTCTCTATGGAGGAGCTTTTAACGATTTTGTCTATTTGTCATAGAAAGTTGGTGTTTTGGCATCGAAATAATCCTGGAAGCTCATTTTCGTAAAATTTAACTTAGAAGAACAATAAAAAGTGTACACCGAGCAACTTTGATTGTCCGAAGATGCTCCACTCTCTCTATGGTGGAGCATTTAACGGTTTTGTCCATTTTTCATAGAAAGTTAGTGTTTTTTCATTGAAATAATCTAGGAAGCTTATACTCGTAAAATTTGACAGAGAAGAACATTAAAAGGTGTACACCGAGCAACTTTGATGGTCCGACGTTGCTCAACTCTCTCTATGGAGGAGCTTTTAACAATTTTTTCCATTTCTCATAGAAAGTTGTTGTTTTGGCATCGAAATAATCCTGGAAGCTTGTACTCGTAAAACTTGACAATGAAGAACAATAAAAAGTGTACACCGAGCAACTTTGATTGTCCGAAGTTGCTCAACTTTCTCTATGGATGAGATTTTAACGGTTTTGCCCATTTGTCATAGAAAGTTGGTGTTTTGGCATCGAAATAATCCTGGAAGCTAATTTTCGTAAAATTTAACATAGAAGAACAATAAAAAGTGTACACCGAGCAACTTTGATTGTCCGAAGTTGCTCAACTCTCTCTATGGAGGAGCTTTTAACAGTTTTGTCCATTTGTCATAGAAAGTTGGTGTTTTGACATCGAAATAATCGTGGAAGCTTATTTTCGTAAAATTTAACATAGAAGAACAATAAAAAGTGTACACCAAGCAACTTCGATAGTCCAAAGTTGCTCAACTCTCTCTATGAAGGAGCTTTTAACGGTTTTGTCCATTTGTCATTGAAAGTTGCTGTTTTGGCATCAAAATAATCTTAGAAGCTTATACTCATAAAATTTGACATAGAAGAAGAATAAAACGTGTACACCGAGCATCTTTGATGGTCCGAAATTGGTTAACTCTCTCTATGGAGGAGCTTTTAACGATTTTTTCCATTTGTCATTGAAAGTTGGTGTTTTGGCATCGAAATAATCCTGGAAGCTCATTTTCGTAAAATTTAACATAGAAGAACAATAAAAAGTGTAAACCGAGCAACTTTGATTGTCCGAAGTTGCTCTACTCTCTCTATGGTGGGGCATTTAACGGTTTTGTCCATTTTTCATAGAAAGTTAGTGTTTTTTCATCGAAATAATCTAGGAAGCTTATACTCGTAAAATTTGACAGAGAAGAACATTAAAATATGTACACCGAGCAACTTTGATGGTCCGACGTTGCTCAACTCTCTCTATGGAGGAGCTTTTAACAATTTTTTCCATTTGTCAAAGAAAGTTGTTGTTTTGGCATCGAAATAATCCCGGAAGCTTGTACTCGTAAAACTTGACAATGAAGAACAATAAAAAGTGTACACCGAGCAACTTTGATTGTCCGAAGTTGCTCAACTTTCTCTATGGAGGAGCTTTTAACAATTTTGCCCATTTGCCATAGAAAGTTGCTGTTTTGGCATCGAAATAATCTTGGAAGCTTATACTCATAAAATTTGACATAGAAGAAAATTAAAAAGTGTACACCGAGCAACTTTGATAGTTCGAAGTTGCTCAACTCTCATTATGGAGGAGCTTTTAACAATGTTGTCCATTTCTCATAGAAAGTTGGTGTTTTGGCATCGAAATAATCCTGGAAGCTCATTTTCGTAAAATTTAACATAGCAGAACAATAAAAAGTGTACACGGAGCAACTTTGATTGTCCGAAGTTGCTCAACTCTCTCTATGAGGGAGCTTCAACGGTTTTGTCCATTTGTCATAGAAAGTTGGTGTTTTGGCATCAAAATAATCCTGGAAGCTCATTTTCGTAAAATTTAACATAGAAGAACATTAAAAGGTGTACACCGAGCAACATTGATGGTCCGACGTTGCTCAACTCTCTCTATGGAGGAGCTTTTAACAATTTTTTCCTTTTGTCATAGAAAGTTGTTGTTTTGGCATCGAATTAATCCTGGAAGCTTATACTCGTAAAATTTGACAAAGAAGAACAATAAAAAGTGTACACCGAGCAACTTTGATTGTCCGAAGTTGCTCAACTTTCTCTATGGAGGAGCTTTTAGCAGTTTTGTCCATTTGTCATAGAAATTTGCTGTTTTGGCATCGAAATAATCTTGGAAGCTTATACTCATAAAATTTGACATAGAAGAAAATTAAAAAGTGTACACCGAACAACTTTGATAGTCCGAAGTTGCTCAACTCTCTTTATAGAGGAGCTTTTAACAGTTTTTTCAATTTCTCATAGAAATTTGGTGTTTTGGCATCGAAATAATCCTAGAAGCTTATTTTCGTAAAATTTAACATAGAAGAACAATAAAAAGTGTACACCGAGCAACTTTGATAGTCCGAAATTGCTCAACTCTCTCTATGAAAGAGATTTTAACGGTTTTGTCCATTTGTCATTGAAAGTTGTTGTTTTGGCATCGAAATAATCTTAGAAGCTTATACTCATAAAATTTGACATAGAAGAACAATAAAACATGTACACCGAGCATCGTTGATGGTCCGAAATTAATCAACTCACTCTATGGAGGAGCTTTTAACGATTTTGTCCATTTGTCATAGAAAGTTGGTGTTTTGTCATCAAAATAATCCTGGAAGCTCATTTTCGTAAAATTTAACATAGAAGAACAATAAAAAGTGTACACCGAGCAACTTTGATTGTCCGAAGTTGCTCAACTCTCTCTATGAGGGAGCTTCAACGGTTTTGTCCATTTGTCATAGAAAGTTGGTGTTTTGGCATCAAAATAATCCTGGAAGCTCATTTTCGTAAAATTTAACATAGAAGAACAATAAAAAGTATACAGCAAGCAACATTAATTTTCCGAAGTTGCTCTACTCTCTCCATGGAGGAGCATTTAACATTTTTGTCCATTTGTCATAGAAAGTTGGTGTTTTAGCATCGAAATAATCCTGGAAGCTCATTTTCGTAAAATTTAACATGGAAGAACAATAAAAAGTGTACACCGAGCAACTTTGATAGTCCAAAGTTGCTCAACTCTCTCTCTGGAGGAGATTTTAACGGTTTTTTCCTTTTGTCATAGAAAGTTGTTGTTTTGGCATCGAATTAATCCTGGAAGCTTATACTCGTAAAATTTGACAAAGAAGAACAATAAAAAGTGTACACCGAGCAACTTTGATTGTCCGAAGTTGGTCAACTTTCTCTATGGAGGAGCTTTTAACGGTTTTGCCCATTTGCCATAGAAAGTTGCTGTTTTGGTATCGAAATATTCTTGGAAGCTTATACTCATAAAATTTGACATAGAAGAAAATTTAAAAGTGTACACCGAGCAACTTTGATAGTCCGAAGTTGCTCAACTCTCTTTATGGAGGAGCTTTTAACAGTTTTGTCTATTTCTCATAGAAAGTTGGTGTTTCGGCGTCGAAATAATCCTGGAAGCTCATTTTCGTAAAATTTAACATAGAAGAACAATAAAAAGTGTACACCGAGCAACTTTGAAAGTCCGAAGTTGCTCAACTCTCTCTCTGGAGATGATTTTAACGGTTTTGCCCATTTGTCGTAGAAAGTTGGTGTTTTGGCATCGAAATAATCCTGGAAGCTAATTTTCGTAAAATTTAACATAGAAGAACAATAAAAAGTGTACATCGAGCAACTTTGATTGTCTGAAGTTGCTCAACTCTCTCTATGGAGGAGCTTTTAACTGTTTTGTCCATTTGTCATAGAAAGTTGGTGTTTTGACATCGAAATAATCGTGGAAGTTCATTTTCGTAAAATTTAACATAGAAGAACAATAAAAAGTGTACACCGAGCAACTTTGATAGTCCAAAGTTGCTCAACTCTCTCTATGAAGGAGCTTTTAACGGTTTCGTCCATTTGTCATTGAAAGTTGTTGTTTTGGCATCGAAATAATCTTAGAAGCTTATACTCATAAAATTTGACATAGAAGAACAATAAAACGTGTACACCGAGCATCTTTGATGGTCCGAAATTGGTCAACTCTCTCTATGGAGGAGCTTTTAACGATTTTGTCAATTTGTCATAGAAAGTTGGTGTTTTGGCATCGAAATAATCCTGGAAGCTCATTTTCGTAAAATTTATCTTAGAAGAACAATAAAAAGTGTACACCGAGCAACTTTGATTGTCCGAAGATGCTCTACTCTCTCTATGGTGGAGCATTTAACGGTTTTGTCCATTTTTCATAGAAAGTTAGTGTTTTTTCATTGAAATAATCTAGGAAGCTTATACTCGTAAAATTTGACAGAGAAGAACATTAAAAGGTGTACACCGAGCAACTTTGATGGTCCGACGTTGCTCAACTCTCTCTATGGAGGAGCTTTTAACAATTTTTTCCATTTGTCATAGAAAATTGTTGTTTTGGCATCGAAATAATCCTGGAAGCTTGTACTCGTAAAACTTGACAATGAAGAACAATAAAAAGTGTACACCGAGCAACTTTGATTGTCCGAAGTTGCTCAACTTTCTCTATGGAGGAGCTTTTAACGGTTTTGCCCATTTGCCATAGAAAGTTGTTGTTTTGGCATCGAAATAATCTTGGAAGCTTATACTCATAAAATTTGACATAGAAGAAAATTAAAAAGTGTACACCGAGCAACTTTGATAGTACGAAGTTGCTCAACTCTCTTTATGGAGGAGCTTTTAACAATTTTGTCCATTTCTCATAGAAAGTTGGTGTTTTGGCATCGAAATAATTCTGGAAGCTCATTTTCGTAAAATTTAACATAGAAGAACAATAAAAAGTGTACACCGAGGAACTTTGATAGTCCAAAATTGCTCAACTCTCTCTATGAGGGAGCTTTTAACGGTTTTGTCCTATTGTCATTGAAAGTTGCTGTTTTGGCATCGAAATAATCTTAGAAGCTTATTCTCATAAAATTTGACATAGAAGAACAATAAAACGTGTACACCGAGCATCTTTGATGGTCCGAAATTGGTCAACTCTCTCTATGGAGGAGCTTTTAACGGTTTTGTCCATT
This sequence comes from Euonymus europaeus, assembly GCA_963580455.1. Lineage (NCBI taxonomy): Eukaryota > Viridiplantae > Streptophyta > Magnoliopsida > Celastrales > Celastraceae > Euonymus > Euonymus europaeus. The sequence goes on along the minus strand of OY756967.1, from coordinate 12,522,949 downwards.
TGTCATAGAAAGTTGGTGTTCTGGCATCGAAATAATCCTGGGAGCTCATTTTCGTAAATTTTAACATAGAATAACAATAAAAAGTGTACACCGAGAAACTTTGATAGTCCGAAGTTGCTCAACTCTCTCTCTGGAGGAGATGTTAACGGTTTTGTCCATTTCTCATAGAAAGTTGGTGTTTTCGCATCATAATAATCCTGGAAGCTCATTTTCGTAAAAGTTAACATAGAAGAACAATAAAAAAGTGTACACTGAGCAACTTTGATAGTCCAAAATTGCTCAACTCTCTCTATGAAGGAGCTTTTAACGGTTTTGTCCAATTGTCATTGAAAGTTGCTGTTTTGGCATCAAAATAATCTTAGAAGCTTATACTCATAAAATTTGACATAGAAGAACAATAAAACGTGTACACCGAGCATTTTTGATGGTCCGAAATTGGTTAACTCTCTCTATGGAGGAGCTTTTAACGGTTTTGTCCATTTGTCATAGAAAGTTGGTGTTCTGGTATCGAAATAATCCTGGGAGCTCATTTTCGTAAAATTTAACATAGAAGAACAATAAAAAGTGTACACCGAGCAACTTTGATAGTCCGAAGTTGCTCAACTCTCTCTCTGGAGGAGATTTTAACGGTTTTGTCCATTTCTTATAGAAAGTTGGTGTTTTGGCATCGAAATAATCCTGGAAGCTCATTTTCGTAAAATTTAACATAGAAGAACAATAAAAAGTGTACACCGAGCAACTTTGATTATCTGAAGTTGCTCAACCCTCTCTATGGAGGAGCTTTTAACGGTTTTGTCCATTTGTCATTGAAAGTTGTTGTTTTGGCATCAAAATAATCTTGGAAGCTTATACTCATAATATTTGACATAGAAGAACAATAAAACGGGTACACCGAGCATCTTTGATAGTCCGAAATTGCTCAACTCTCTCTGTCACGCCCCGTTTCCGGAAACGCGACTGGGTGCTCTCTCCGCACCCTTCCTAGGTCACTAGTGTGAACATCCGGGATCAACCGGAAATCCGGCGGCACCTCCCCGTATATCGGAGAGTGCCCACCTGCATCAGAAACGCAGCAACAACAACATCACACTAGCAACCTAGCAAACATAGGCCTCGGGCCTCAACCACATGCAATCCTGACCCTAGGCCTCAGGCCATCCACTACCGGCATGCACAAACTGATGGCATCACATATAAATCAACACACAGATTTATAAAACATCAAATATAACCATAAATCAACATCTACATCCATATACAAGCACCACAGTGCCAAATGGTTATATTCTCTCAACATAGATATACTACGTACACCCACATGCATAGAGTATATCTCTAGCACCCTATTCTATCCAGGGCCATCCATGACACGACCTGCTCACCGATCCGCAGCACCAGTACCTGTACTAGTGTCTCCTGTGGAAGGAAGAAAGTAAAGGAGTGAGCTAGAAGCTCAGTAGGGTATGAAGTAAACATCAATATAAGCTGAACCAAAGGAAAGTAATGCATCAATATGTTCCTACCACATGAACGTATACTCAACAATTCACATCAACATTTACCCGAAAAGAGAGAGAATGACCAAGATTCCATATGCATCTGCAGTTGGAAGTCTGATGTATGCTATGTTGTGTACTAGACCTGACATAGCACATGTTGTAAGTGTTACAAGCAGGTTTCAATCAAATCCTGGTGAAGAACACTGGGCTGCTGTTAAGAATATTCTTAAGTACTTAAGAAGGACTAAAGAATTGATTAACATATGGAGGAGGTGATTTGAGAATCGATGGCTATACCGATTCTGATTTCCAAACAGATATTGATGATAGAAAGTCTATCTCCGGGTTGGTTTGCATATGCAATGGTGGAGCAGTGTGTTGGAAAAGTTCCAAACAAAGCACTACTGCAGATTCTACCACAGAGGCTGAATACATCGCTGCATCGGATGCTACAAAGGAAGCGGTTTGGATGAAGAAGTTCATTACAGAACTTGGTGTTGTTCCATCCATTGAATCACCAGTGCCACTATACTGTTATAACAATGGGGCAATTGCTCAGGCAAAGGAACCAAGGTCTCATAAGAAATCCAAACACATCGAAAGACGTTTTCACATTATCAGAGAGATAATTGAAAGAGGTGATGTATCTATACAGAAGATAGCATCAGCAGAGAACATTGCTGATCCATTAACTAAAGCACTAACTCTACAGCAGTTAGATCGTCATCTAGAAAAGATGGGTATGAGATACCATAGCGATTGGCTTTAGGACAAGTGGGAGATTGTTAGATATATGTCCTGTATAGCCAATCTAATACGGTTGTATTTGGAACATATATAATAATTGTACTGTATTAATTGTTTAATAAAAATGGCAGTTTATTATATATTTGATATTTCTATTTAAATAGTTGTATTAAATATGTCCGTAGATATTTATTAGAGACCTCATTCTCAAGAGTTGAGAATATGAGTGACGAGTGATCTTTAGTATAAATATCTTAAATAAAGTTCCTGATTGTAGAATTATTAAGTGGACAATAATAATTTGGAAGATCAGTATACTGTTTGTTTCCTATAATGATAGGGTTGTGAGTCTCATGCAATTTAATATGAGATATTAAAATAAACAGTATGGAAGATTTATTGTTGAATAAATGCTTCGAACATGACTTGCTAAATAATGAATCACATGGAGGTTTATTTCCTTGTCAATGATTTATTATTTATTTATGATTGTGTAAATAATCCTTTGACCTGAGATGACATGGTAGTCTTGTATATGGGTGATTGAATTTTGTCAATGATGGAAATATTTATTTATTAAATAAATATTAACATTTGATGGATTCAGTTAGTTATATATGGAGACTTGTGTGCAGTCAATAAGGAATCCATCGCCTCGAAATAAACGAGGAGAATATCCTATGTGATCCGGATATATATATTGACACAGGAAATCCTTGGCCGAGGTTACATGATTAATGAAAAGTGTTTTCATTAATTATTTGTTTGTCAATATAATATTGGATCTGACATATAATTGAGTTAGTGGATTTGACGGATATCCATGATCCTCACTCAATTGGGATATTGTACAGTGGAAGGATTTAATTACATGGTAATTGTAATTAAAGGTTCATATGAAAGAATTCATCACTGATTGGGTAGTCACGATATACTGCTAGGTGTCACTCGTGATTTATAAGAAATGATTAAAAGTTGTTTTAATTAATATCAAAGAGTTTGATATTATTCTTATTACTAATCGGTAATGAACCTAGACAGTCACACATAGAGGAATCACGAATATAGAAAAGGAGAATTGTGTGGATTCGATAATTTACATGAGATGAAAATTATCGAATTATTAATTAAATACAGGTTTATTGTAAACCGAAATAGATCCAATTGATTAATGTACACTGCTAGCACTTTTGTGATTAATTCAGAATGGATCATGATTTAATTTATTATAATATATATTATAAAATGTTGAAATTACTGTGTTGATTGTCGGCAATTCAAATTTCAACATTTGATTAAATAATATATTATAAAAGTTTTGGTGAAGGTTGGTGTTGACACTTAAGAAGTGTCGGGACGAAATTTTATTTTAAAATGGTGTGTTTCTGAAACACAAGATACACTTCACCACCACTACCGTTCTTGAAAAACTGAAAATTCTCCGAAGCTTGATTCGTGGTTCCGGTGGACGGCCTAGGAGCTCCGTATTATCGGGATTGATAGAAAGTTCGATCAAGCACGCTACAAGAGGTAACACTTTTGTATTCCGCTGCGTAATTTTTGTATGCCATTTGCTAACAGTGGTATCGGAGCCGTTAGGCTAATGGTATGCTAGGAGAGAAAATGGGATTTTCTGAATTGATATATGTATGTGTATATGATATGCATGTGTATAATCTGGTTTTATTTCATTTGATGAATCGATAAAATAAATTACTAGATCTATAGATATTTTTTATCTGGATTATATGGATCTGTATCATTGTGGTAATTGGTGACCGACCGACCAAGATTCAAGAGAGATTCAAGAGAGGAGAAATTGAAACTTGGAGACCCGATCTGCCAAGCCTTGGCAACTGAGCTCACTGGAAGTAACGCCGGAATGTCTGGTGGTTTCTTTTGGCCGGAAACTGCAGATGTCACCTGAGAGGGTAGCCCGAGTTTTCAGAAAATCCGATCTGTCAAGACTGGACAGAAAAGTAGTCATTTGACAATACCGGAGTCAATGGTTGACACCGATTGTTGTCAAGTCACCAGTAGTGGCCGGAGATGGTGTCGGCCGCTTGCATGAGATGCAGGTTTGTTTCGGGTTTTCCAGAATATTGATCTGTTGAATCTGGACAGGTGTGGCTACTGAAGTTTTATAAAACTTAAATGTTAGGTTTCATCAACATCCCCGTCATCTTCTGTCGCCGGAAACGTTTGTGGAATCTGCAATTTGTTGCAGGTTGCGGGCGAGGAAGACGGGTCGTTGAGACCCGGTTACTCTTCACGGGTCACAGGCCACAAAAGGTTTTGGGCCAGTTTACATGGGCTTCTTCAAAAGTTGAAGCATGGGCCAACGATTTGGGCCATATTCAGATATGGATACACGGGCCAGATAAGATTGGGCCGAGTTTGCTGGGTGATGGGCCAGCGAGAAATATTTTGGTTCTAAATGTTTATGGGCCAGAGGATGCAGGCTGATATCTATTGGGCTGATTTTATTTTGGACTGTAAATGGACTGGACTCTTATTTATTTTAAATATTATATTTGATATATGTTTAGAATAAATTGATATGCATGATTTAATTATTTTAGTTTAAATTGAATTAATTGAATGATGATATAGTTAAATTGTTTAAATAATTGATGCATGATTAATTGAAATTATTTCTGTTAAATATATGTGATATATTCTTAGAATAAATTTTAAAATTATGCATGTATGTAATCTGTGATGAGACCTATTTAAACATCCCTTTAAATATTAAGTTGATAAACGGTATGATTTATGAAATTATATCGTGGCTCTCCATTATATAAAATTTTAGAAACTTTTATGATTCTGTATGATTGATCATGAAGAAATCATGGGGATTATGCAATGAGTCATAAGAGATGTTTCTAATATTTTATTAAGCATGAGATGTTATAAATATAAAAATATATTGGTGTTCAAGAAACCAATAAAGGTGAGAATGCTAATATTCAAATTTTTATGTTTATTGAATAATGGGTTTTACTTAACTATGTATAATGGGCCAAGAAACCAGGAAAGGTGAGGTTCTGCATACTAGGAGCCAAAGTAAAATGATTGAATCATGTATGAGATACATTGAACAAGAGTTGTTCACTTATTGATTTAAGTATTCCAAGAAACGACTAAACGTGAGGTATACTGAAAATTAATAAGAACTCAATCACTCACTAGAAATTCTATACGGATTTTCGTTACTCAAATAGGGATGTATGAGTTACGAAAAATTAGTGGGAGGTACCAAATATTTTTAAAGACCAAAATTTATTTGGATAATATAGACTATTGTTAATAATCTCTGTTTATTTTCTGCAGCACACGAGTATGACTCAATCCAACCCACTTGCACACATTTTGGATGCAAACCGGCTTACTGGGCCAAACTTTGTTGACTGGCTGAGAAATTTGAGAATTGTTCTCAATTTCGAAAAGATTGGCTATGTCCTTGAGAAACCTGTTCCAACATCCTTACCTGAAGGATCTACTGAGGAGGAAAAGGCTACCTATGAAAGGTGGCTAGAGCATGATTTGGTAGCCAGAAGTTATATTCTGGCTTCAATGACAAATGAGCTCCAAAAACAACATGAGAATTATGTTAGTGCTCGGGATATGATTTTTCATCTGAAAGAATTATATGGGGAGCAAAGCAGGACAGCCAGATATGATATCTCTAAGGAATTGTTCCGAAAGAGAATGGCTGAAGGTGCAAATGTGAAAGATCATGTTCTCAGGATGATCAGTTTGACTGAACAACTTGAGAATCTGGATTTTCTCATGGATTGCAACTTACAGACTGATTTGATTTTACAGTCCCTGCCTGATTCCTTCTCACCGTTCATTGTGAATTTCCACATGAACAAAATTGAGTGTACCTTGGGAGAACTTCTCAATATGCTAGGTACAGCTCAAGAGAACATGAAGGGAAAGACAGTTGAGAAGGCTCTTGTGGCTTCTTCATATTCAAAGAAGAAGTACAACAACATGAAAGCTTCTACTTCTGGACCTTCTAAAAGGATTTCTAAAAAGAAATCAAAGGACAAGGCGCCAGCAGCAGATAAAGGAAAATGTTTCTTCTGTCAGAAGGATGGGCATTGGAAAAGGAACTGTTCCGAATATCTCAAGTCCTTGAAAGTCAAGGGAAAAGGAAAGGAAACACCTTCAGAAGGTATGTCTAATTTCTGTAAACTTGAGAATATTGTTTCTATTTACTCATTATCTACTTCTTGGATCATTGATACTGGTTCATCTTCGCACATATGTGTGTCGTTGCAGGATCTGAGAAGAAGTAGAACTTTGGGAGCAAATGAAGTAGTCCTACAAGTAGGAAATAAAGCAACTGTTGCTGCTACTGCTATTGGGACTACTTTCATTAAATTACCTTCTGCGCATGTTTTAAATTTGGATAACTATTTGTTTGTTCCTAATGCTTTCAACAACATTATTTCTGTGGGACTTTTGGCACAGAAGAATTATGAATTCTATTATAAGAATGATGTGTGTTATATTCATTTTGGAAATGAATGTGTTGGTATGGGAAATTTGATAAATGGTTTGTATTATTTAAATATGCATGATAGTAAGCTCTTAACTCATGATGTGGATAATGATGCTGTAGAACCATCTAAAAATAATTCTAAATATCTGTGGCATCTAAGATTGGGTCATATTGCAGAAGAAAGACTTAACAAGTTGATAAAAGAGGGTTTAATCAAATCCTCGGATTTAGAATCCTATTCTACTTGTGAGTCCTGTATTCAAGGCAAAATGACCAGATCGCCCTTTGTTGGACAAAGTCAAAGATCTACAGAAATTTTAGAATTAATACATTCAGATGTATGTGGGCCTTTTAATCAAATGGCTAGAGGTGGTTATTTCTACTTCATTACTTTTACTGATGATAACTCACGGTATGGGTATGTGTACTTAATGAAGTACAAACATGAATCTTTTGAAAAGTTCAAAGAATTCAAAGCTGAAGTAGAAAATCAAACTGGAAAAAGTATTAAAGCTCTTCGATCAGATCGAGGTGGTGAATACTTAAGTCATGAGTTTGAAATGTTCCTAAAGGAACATGGCATTGTTTCACAATTGACTCCTCCAGGAACACCACAACTGAATGGTGTATCAGAAAGGAGAAACCGTACTTTGTTAGACATGGTACGTTCAATGATGAGTTATACAGATTTACCCATTTCATTATGGGGTTTCTGTCTTCTGACTGCAATTTATTTGCTGAACATAACTCCTTCTAAATCTGTTCCTAAGACACCATATGAGATATGGGTTGGTAGGGCTCCAAGTCTTAAACATGTTAAGATTTGGGGTTGTCCAGCACACATCAAAAAGCTGCAAACAGATAAATTGGAGGCCAGATCTGAACAAGGAAGATTTGTTGGATATCCAAAGGAAACTTTGGGATGCTATTTCTATATTCCCACTGATCACAAAATAGTGATTAGTAGAGATGCCATTTTTCTGGAAAAAGAGTTTGTTCAGAATAAAGGTATAGGGAAAAGAATAGAACTTAAGGAAGTATCTGATATTCCACAATATGATCAAGATCATATTCAAGAATCCATTGATGCAAGAACTGTCATTACACAAACTCCTAGAAAATCTAGTAGAGTTATCCGTCCACCAGCACGGTATAACTTACTACATGATATACAAGAGTTGTTTGTTCATGGAGATATCGATCATGGTGATGATCCTACTAGTTATGAAGAAGCAATATCTGATATTGACTCTTCAAAATGGCTTGAAGCTATGAAATCTGAAATGAATTCAATGTATTCAAACCAAGTTTGGGATCTTGTGGACTCTCCTGAGGGTATTGTACCTATAGGATGCAAATGGGTCTACAAGAGGAAAATTGGTTTGGATGGCAAGGTAGAGACCTACAAAGCAAGACTGGTTGCAAAAGGATATACTCAAAGACAAGGAATTGACTATGAGGAAACTTTTTCACCAGTTGCTATGTTGAAATCTATCAGAATTTTATTAGCCATAGCTGCACACTATGATTATGAGATATGGCAGCTGGATGTCAAAACTGCATTCCTTAATGGAAACATTGAGGAAGATATCTATATGGAACAACCTAAGGGTTTTGAATCCAAAGGTGGAAAACAACAGGTGTGTAAGCTTAAGAGATCCATTTATGGTCTTAAGCAAGCTTCAAGGAGTTGGAACATCCGTTTTGATGAAGCAATCAAATCGTTTGGCTTTATTAAAAATGTGGATGAACCTTGTGTTTACAAGAAAGTTAGTGGGAGTGCTCACACATTCCTAATCTTGTATGTTGATGACATTCTCCTTTTTGGAGATGATATTGGAATGATGACTTCAGTTAAAGTCTGGTTGTCAAAGACTTTCTCCATGAAAGATTTGGGAGAAGCAGCCTATATTCTGGGAATTAGAATCTATAGAGATAGATCTAAAAGAATAATAGGGCTTTCTCAATCTATGTATATAGACAAAGTGTTGAAACGATTCAACATGCAAGAGTCTAAAAGAGGATTGTTACCTTACAGACATGGCATTCATCTCTCTAAGGAAGTGTCTCCAAAGACACCTGAGGAAAGAGAGAGAATGACCAAGATTCCATATGCATCTGCAGTTGGAAGTCTGATGTATGCTATGTTGTGTACTAGACCTGACATAGCACATGCTGTAAGTGTTACAAGCAGGTTTCAATCAAATCCTGGTGAAGAACACTGGGCTACTGTTAAGAATATTCTTAAGTACTTAAGAAGGACTAAAGAATTGATCTTAACATATGGAGGAGGTGATTTGAGAATCGATGGCTATACCGATTCTGATTTCCAAACAGATATTGATGATAGAAAGTCTATCTCCGGGTTGGTTTGCATATGCAATGGTGGAGCAGTGTGTTGGAAAAGTTCCAAACAAAGCACTACTGCAGATTCTACCACAGAGGCTGAATACATCGCTGCATCGGATGCTGCAAAGGAAGCGGTTTGGATGAAGAAGTTCGTTACAGAACTTGGTGTTGTTCCATCCATTGAATCACCAGTGCCACTATACTGTGATAACAATGGGGCAATTGCTCAGGCAAAGGAACCAAGGTCTCATAAGAAATCCAAACACATCGAAAGACGTTTTCACATTATCAGAGAGATAATTGAAAGAGGTGATGTATCTATACAGAAGATAGCATCAGCAGAGAACATTGCTGATCCATTAACTAAAGCACTAACTCTACAGCAGTTAGATCGTCATCTAGAAAAGATGGGTATGAGATACCATAGCGATTGGCTTTAGGACAAGTGGGAGATTGTTAGATATATGTCCTGTATAGCCAATCTAATACGGTTGTATTTGGAACATATATAATAATTGTACTGTATTAATTGTTTAATAAAAATGGCAGTTTATTATATATTTGATATTTCTATTTAAATAGTTGTATTAAATATGTCCGTAGATATTTATTAGAGACCTCATTCTCAAGAGTTGAGAATATGAGTGACGAGTGATCTCTAGTATAAATATCTTAAATAAAGTTCCTGATTGTAGAATTATTAAGTGGACAATAATAATTCGGAAGATCAGTATACTGTTTGTTTCCTATAATGATAGGGTTGTGAGTCTCATGCAATTTAATATGAGATATTAAAATAAACAGTATGGAAGATTTATTGTTGAATAAATGCTTCGAACATGACTTGCTAAATAATGAATCACATGGAGGTTTATTTCCTTGTCAATGATTTATTATTTATTTATGATTGTGTAAATAATCCTTTGACCTGAGATGACATGGTAGTCTTGTATATGGGTGATTGAATTTTGTCAATGTTGGAAATATTTATTTATTAAATAAATATTAACATTTGATGGATTCAGTTAGTTATATATGGAGACTTGTGTGCAGTCAATAAGGAATCCATCGCCTCGAAATAAACGAGGAGAATATCCTATGTGATCCGGATATATATATTGACACAGGAAATCCTTGGCCGAGGTTACATGATTAATGAAAAGTGTTTTCATTAATTATTTGTTTGTCAATATAATATTGGATCTGACATATAATTGAGTTAGTGGATTTGACGGATATCCATGATCCTCACTCAATTGGGATATTGTACAGTGGAAGGATTTAATTACATGGTAATTGTAATTAAAGGTTCATATGAAAGAATTCATCACTGATTGGGTAGTCACGATATACTGCTAGGTGTCACTCGTGATTTATAAGAAATGATTAAAAGTTGTTTTAATTAATATCAAAGAGTTTGATATTATTCTTATTACTAATCGGTAATGAACCTATAAAAGAACAATAAAAAGTGTACACCGAGCAACATTGATTGTCCGAAGTTGCTCAACTCTCTCTATGGAGGTGTTTTTAACGGTTTTGTCTATTTGTCGAAGAAAGTTGGTGTTTTGTCATCGAAATAATCTTGGAAGCTCATTTTCGTAAAATTTAACATAGAAGAATAAGAAAAAGTGTACACCGAGCAACTTCGATAGTCCTAAGTTGCTCAACTCTCTCTATGGAGGAGCTTTTAACGGTTTTTTCCATTTGTCATAGAAAGTTGGTGTTTTGGCATCGAAATAATCCTGGAAGCTCATTTTCGTAAAATTTAACATAAAAGAACAATAAAAAGTGTACACCGAGCAACTTTGATTGTCCGAAGATGCCCAACTCTTTCTATGGAGGTGCTTTTAACGGTATTGTCCATTTGTCATAGAAAGTTGGTGTTTTGGCATCGAAATAACTCTGGAAGCTCATTTTTGAAAAATTTAACATAGAAGAACAATAAAAATTGTACACCGAGCAACTTTGATTGTCCGAAGTTGCTCAACTCTCTCTATGGAGCAGCATTTAACGGTTTTGTCCATTTGTCATAGAAAGTTGGTGTTTTGGCATCGAAATAATCCCGGAAGCTCATTTTCGTAAAATTTAACATAGAAGAACAATAAAAAGTGTACATTGAGCAACTTTGATTGTTCGAAGTTGCTCAACTCTCTCTATGGAGGGGCTTTTAACAGCTTTGTCCATTTGTCATAGAAAGTTGGTGTTTTTTCATCGAAATAATCTTGGAAGCTTATACTCGTAAAATTTGACATAGAAGAACAATAAAAGGTGTACACCGAGCAACTTTGATGGTCTGACGTTGCTCAACTCTCTCTATGGAGGACCTTTTAACGATTCTGTCCATTTGTCATAGAAAGTTGCTGTTTTGGCATCGAAATAATCTTGGAAGCTTATACTCGTAAAATTTCACTTAGTAGAACAATATAAAGTGTATACCAAGAAACTTTGATTGTCCGAAGTTGCTCAACTCCCTCTATGGAGGAGCTTCTAACGGTTTTGTCCATTTGTCAAAGAAAGTTGGTGTTTTGGCATCGAAATAATCCGGGAAGCTCATTTTCGTATAATTTAACATAGAAGAACAATAAAAAGTGTACACCGAGCAACTTTGATAGTCCGAAGTTGCTCAACTCTCTCTATGGAGGAGCTTTTAATGGTTTTGTCCATTTGTCATAGAAAGTTAGTGTTTTGGCATCGAAATAACCCCGGAAGCTCATTTTCGTAAAATTTAACATAGAAGAATAATAAAAAGTATACACCGAGCAACTTCGATAGTCCGAAGTTGCTCAACTCTCTCTATGGAGGAGCTTTTAACGGTTTTGTCCATTTGTCATAGAAAGTTGGTGTTTTAGCATCGAAATAATCGTGCAAGCTCATTTTCGTAAAATTTAATATAAAAGAACAATAAAAAGTGTACACCGAGCAACATTGATTGTCCGAAGTTGCTCAACTTCCTCTATGGAGGAGCTTCTAACGGTTTTGTCCATTTGTCGTAGAAAGTTGGTGTTTTGGCATCGAAATAATCCTGGAAGCTCATTTTCGTAAAATTTAACATAGAAGAACAATAAAAAGTGTACACCGAGCAACTTTGATAGTCCGAAGTTGCTCAACTCTTTCTATGGAGGAGCTTTTAACGGTTTTGTCCATTTGTCATAGAAAGTTGGGGTTTTGGCATCGAAATAATCCTGGAAGCTCATTTTCGTAAAATTTAACATAAAAGAACTATAAAAAGTGTACACCGAGCAACATTGATTGTCCGAAGTTGCTCAACTCTCTCTATGGAGGTGTTTTTAACGGTTTTGTCTATTTGTCATTGAAAGTTGGTGTTTTGGCATCGAAATAACCTTGGAAGCTCATTTTCGTAAAATTTAACATAGAATACTAATAAAAAGTGTACACCGAGCAACTTCGATAGTCCGAAGTTGCTCAACTCTCTCTATGGAGGAGCTTTTAACGGTTTTTTTCATTTGTCATAGAAAGTTGGTGTTTTGGCATCGAAATAATCCTGGAAGCTCATTTTCGTAAAATTTAACATAAAAGAACAATAAAAAGTGTACACCGAGCAACTTTGATTGTCCGAAGATGCCCAACTCTTTCTATGGAGGTGCTTTTAACGGTTTTGTCCATTTGTCATAGAAAGTTAATGTTTTTGAATCGAAATAATCTTGGAAGCTTATACTCGTAAAATTTGACTTAGTAGAACAATATAAAGTGTACACCGAGCAACTTTGATAGTCCGAAGTTGCTAAACTCTCTCTATGGAGGAGCTTTTAACGGTTTTGTCCATTTGTCATAGAAAGTTGGTGTTTTGGCATCGAAATAATCGTGCAAGCTCATTTCGTAAAATTTAACATAAAAGAACAGTAAAAAGTGTACACCGAGCAACATTGATTGTCCGAAGTTGCTCAACTCCCTCTATGGAGGAGCTTCTAACGGTTTTGTCCATTTGTCATAGAAAGTTGGTGTTTTGGCATCGAAATAATCCTGGAAGCTCATTTTCGAAAAATTTAACATAGAAGAACAATAAAAAGTGTACACCGAGCAACTTTGATAGTCCGAAGTTGCTCAACTCTTTCTATGGAGGAGCTTTTAACGGTTTTGTCCATTTATCATAGAAAGTTGGTGTTTTGGCATCGAAATAACCCCGGAAGCTCATTTTCGTAAAATTTAAAATAGAAGAACAATAAAAAGTGTACACCGAGCAACTTTGATAGTCCGAAGTTGCTCAACTCTCTCTATGGAGGAGCTTTTAACGGTTTTGTCCATTTGTCATGGAAAGTTGGTGTTTTGGCATCGAAATAATCGTGCAAGCTCATTTTCATAAAATTTAACATAAAAGAACAATAAAAAGTGTACACCGAGCAACTTTGATTATCCGAAGTTGCTCAACTCTTTTTATGGAGGTGCTTTTAACAGTTTTGTCCATTTGTCATAGAAAGTTAATGTTTTGGCATCGAAATAATCTTGGAAGCTTATACTCGTAAAATTTTACTTAGTAGAACAATATAAAGTGTACACCGAGCAACTTTGATAGTCCGACGTTGCTAAACTCTCTCTATTGAGGAGCTTTTAACGGTTTTGTCCATTTGTCATAGAAAGTTGGTGTTTTGGCATCGAAATAATCGTGCAAGATCATTTTCGTAAAATTTAACATAAAAGAACAATAAAAAGTGTACACCGAGCAACATTGATTGTCCGAAGTTGCTCAACTCTCTCTATGGATGTGTTTTTAACGGTTTTGTCTATTTGTCGAAGAAAGTTGGTGTTTTGGCATCGAAATAATCTTGGAAGCTCATTTTCGTAAAATTTAACATAGAAGAATAAGAAAAAGTGTACACCGAGCAACTTCGATAGTCCGAAGTTGCTCAACTCTTTCTATGGAGGAGCTTTTAACGGTTTTTTCCATTTGTCATAGAAAGTTGGTGTTTTGGCATCGAAATAATCCTGGAAGCTCATTTTCGTAAAATTTAACATAAAAGAACAATAAAAAGTGTACACCGAGCAACTTTGATTGTCCGAAGATGCCCAACTCTTTCTATGGAGGTGCTTTTAACGGTTTTGTCCATTTGTCATAGAAAGTTAATGTTTTGGAATCGAAATAATCTTGGAAGCTTATACTCGTAAAATTTGACTTAGTAGAACAATATAAAGTGTACACCGAGCAACTTTGATAGTCTGAAGTTGCTCAACTCTCTCTATGGAGGAGCTTTTAACGGTTTTGTCCATTTGACATAGAAAGTTGGTGTTTTGGCATCGAAATAACCACGGAAGCTCATTTTCGTAAAATTTAACATAGAAGAACAATAAAAAGTGTACATTGAGCAACTTTGATTGTTCGAAGTTGCTCAACTCTCTCTATGGAGGGGCTTTTAACGGCTTTGTCCATTTGTCATAGAAAGTTGGTGTTTTTTCAACGAAATAGTCTAGGAAGCTTATACTCGTAAAATTTGACATAGAAGAACAATAAAAGGTGTACACCGAGCAACTTTGATGGTCTGACGTTGCTCAACTCTCTCTATGGAGGACCATTTAACGATTCTGTCCATTTGTCATAGAAAGTTGCTGTTTTGGCATCGAAATAATCTTGGAAGCTTATACTCGTAAAATTTGACTTAGTAGAACAATATAAAGTGTACACCAAGAAACTTTGATTGTCCGAAGTTGCTCAACTCCCTCTATGGAGGAGCTTCTAACGGTTTTGTCCATTTGTCATAGAAAGTTGGTGTTTTGGCATCGAAATAATCCGGGAAGCTCATTTTCGTATAATTTAACATAGAAGAACAGTAAAAAGTGTACACCGAGCAACTTTGATAGTCCGAAGTTTCTCAACTCTCTCTATGGAGGAGCTTTTAACGGTTTTGTCCATTTGTCATAGAAAGTTGGTGTTTTGCCATCGAAATTACCCCGGAAGCTCATTTTCGTAAAATTTAACATAGAAGAACAATAAAAAGTGTACACCGTGCAACTTTGATAGTCTGAAGTTGCTCAACTCTCTCTATGGAGGAGCTTTTAACGGTTTTGTCCATTTGTCATAGAAAGTTGGTGTTTTGGCATCGAAATAATCCTGGAAGCTCATTTTTGTAAAATTTAACATAAAAAACAAGAAAAAGTGTACACCGAGCAACTTTGATTGTCCGAAGATGCTCAACTCTTTCTATGGAGGTGCTTTTAACAGTTTTGTTCATTTGTCATAGAAAGTTAATGTTTTGGCATCGAAATAATCTTGGAAGCTTATACTCGTAAAATTTTACTTAGTAGAACAATATAAAGTGTACACCAAGAAACTTTGATTGTCCGAAGTTGCTCAACTCCCTCTATGGAGGAGCTTCTAACGGTTTTGTCCATTTGTCATAGAAAGTTGGTGCTTTGGCATCGAAATAATCCGGGAAGCTCATTTTCGTATAATTTAACATAGAAGAACAATAAAAAGTGTACACCGAGCAACTTTGATAGTCCGAAGTTGCTCAACTCTCTCTATGGAGGAGCTTTTAACGGTTTTGTCCATTTGTCATAGAAAGTTGGTGTTTTGGCATCGAAATAATCCGGGAAGCTCATTTTCGTATAATTTAACATAGAAGAACAATAAAAAGTGTACACCGAGCAACTTTGATAGTCCGAAGTTGCTCAACTCTCTCTATGGAGGAGCTTTTAATGGTTTTGTCCATTTGTCATAGAAAGTTGGTGTTTTGCCATCGAAATAACCCCGGAAGCTCATTTTCGTAAAATTTAACATAGAAGAACAATAAAAAGTGTACACCGAGCAACTTTGATAATCTGAAGTTGCTCAACTCTCTCTATGGAGGAGCTTTTAACGGTTTTGTCCATTTGTCATAGAAAGTTGGTGTTTTGGCATCGAAATAATCCTGGAAGCTCATTTTCGTAAAATTTAACATAAAAAAACAATAAAAAATGTACACCGAGCAACTTTGATTGTACGAAGACGCTCAACTCTTTCTATGGAGGTGCTTTGAACAGTTTTGTCCATTTGTCATAGAAAGTTAATGTTTTGGCATCGAAATAATCTTGGAAGCTTATACTCATAAAATTTTACTTAGTAGAACAATATAAAGTGTACACCGAGCAACTTTGATAGTCCGAAGTTGCTCAACTCTCTCTATGGAGGAGCTTTTAACGGTTTTGTCCATTTGTCATAGAAAGTTGGTGTTTTGGCATCGAAATAATCCTGGAAGCTCATTTTCGTAAAATTTAACATAGAAGAACAATAAAAAGTGTACACCGAGCAACTTTGATTGTACGAAGATTCTCAACTCTTTCTATGGAGGTGCTTTTAACAGTTTTGTCCATTTGTCATAGAAAGTTAATGTTTTGGCATCGAAATAATCTTGGAAGCTTATACTCATAAAATTTTACTTAGTAGAACAATATAAAGTGTACACCGAGCAACTTTGATAGTCCGACGTTGCTAAACTCTCTCTATGGAGGAGCTTTTAACGGTTTTGTCCATTTGTCATAGAAAGTTGGTGTTTTGGCATCGAAATAATCGTGCAAGCTCATTTTCGTAAAATTTAACATAAAAGAACAATAAAAAGTGTACAACAGCAACATTGATTGTCCGAGGTTGCTCAACTCTCTCTATGGAGGTGTTTTTAACGGTTTTGTCTATTTGTCGAAGAAAGTTGGTGTTTTGGCATCGAAATAATCTTGGAAGCTCATTTTCGTAAAATTTAACATAGAAGAATAAGAAAAAGTGTACACCGAGCAACTTCGATAGTCCGAAGTTGCTCAACTCTCTCTATGTAGGAGCTTTTAACGGTTTTTTCCATTTGTCATAGAAAGTTGGTGTTTTGGCATCGAAATAATCCTGGAAGCTCATTTTCGTAAAATTTAACATAAAAGAACAATAAAAAGTGTACACCGAGCAACTTTGATTGTCCGAAGATGCCCAACTCTTTCTATGGAGGTGCTTTTAACAGTTTTGTCCATTTGTCATAGAAAGTTAATGTTTTGGCATCGAAATAATTTTGGAAGCTTATACTCGTAAAATTTTACTTAGTAGAACAATATAAAGTGTACACCGAGCAACTTTGATAGTCCGACGTTGCTAAACTCTCTCTATGGAGGAGCTTTTAACGGTTTTGTCCATTTGTCATAGAAAGTTGGTGTTTTGGCATCGAAATAATCGTGCAAGCTCATTTTCGTAAAATTTAACATAAAAGAACAATAAAAAGTGTACACCGAGCAACATTGATTGTCCGAAGTTGCTCAACTCTCTCTATGGAGGTGTTTTTAACGGTTTTGTCTATTTGTCGAAGAAAGTTGGTGTTTTGGCATCGAAATAATCTTGGAAGCTCATTTTCGTAAAATTAACATAGAAGAATAAGAAAAAGTGTACACCGAGCAACTTCGATAGTCCGAAGTTGCTCAACTCTTTCTATGGAGGAGCTTTTAACGGTTTTTACCATTTGTCATAGAAAGTTGGTGTTTTGGCATCGAAATAATCCTGGAAGCTCATTTTCGTAAAATTTAACATAAAAGAACAATAAAAAGTGTACACCGAGCAACTTTGATTGTCCGAAGATGCCCAACTCTTTCTATGGAGGTGCTTTTAACGGTTTTGTCCATTTGTCATAGAAAGTTAATGTTTTGGAATCGAAATAATCTTGGAAGCTTATACTCGTAAAATTTGACTTAGTAGAACAATATAAAGTGTACACCGAGCAACTTTGATAGTCCGAAGTTGCTCAACTCTCTCTATGGAGGAGCTTTTAACGGTTTTGTCTATTTGTCATAGAAAGTTGGTATTTTGCCATCGAAATAACCCCGGAAGCTCATTTTCGTAAAATTTAACATAGAAGAACAATAAAAAGTGTCTATTGAGCAACTTTGATTGTTCGAAGTTGCTCAACTCTCTCTATGGAGGGGCTTTTAACGGCTTTGTCCATTTGTCATAGAAAGTTGGTGTTTTTTCAACGAAATAGTCTAGGAAGCTTATACTCGTAAAATTTGACATAGAAGAACAATAAAAGGTGTACACCGAGCAACTTTGATGGTCTGACGTTGCTCAACTCTCTCTATGGAGGACCTTTTAACGATTCTGTCCATTTGTCATAGAAAGTTGCTGTTTTGGCATCGAAATAATCTTGGAAGCTTATACTCGTAAAATTTGACTTAGTAGAACAATATAAAGTGTACACCAAGAAACTTTGATTGTCCGAAGTTGCTCAACTCCCTCTATGGAGGAGCTTCTAACGGTTTTGTCCATTTGTCATAGAAAGTTGGTGTTTTGGCATCGAAATACTCCGGGAAGCTCATTTTCGTATAATTTAACATAGAAGAACAATAAAAAGTGTACACCGAGCAACTTTGATAGTCCGAAGTTGCTCAACTCTCTCTATGGAGGAGCTTTTAATGGTTTTGTACATTTGTCATAGAAAGTTGGTGTTTTGCCATCGAAATTACCCCGGAAGCTCATTTTCGTAAAATTTAACATAGAAGAACAATAAAAAGTGTACACCGAGCAACTTTGATAGTCTGAAATTGCTCAACTCTCTCTATGGAGGTGTTTTTAACGGTTTTGTCCATTTGTCATAGAAAGTTGGTGTTTTGGCATCGAAATAATCCTGGAAGCTCATTTTTGTAAAATTTAACATAAAAAAACAATAAAAAGTGTACACCGAGCAACTTTGATTGTCCGAAGATGCTCAACTCTTTCTATGGAGGTGCTTTTAAAAGTTTTGTCCATTTGTCATAGAAAGTTAATGTTTTGGCATCGAAATAATCTTGGAAGCTTATACTCGTAAAATTTTACTTAGTAGAACAATATAAAGTGTACACCGAGCAACTTTGATAGTCCGACGTTGCTAAACTCTCTCTATGGAGGAGCTTTTAACGGTTTTGTCCATTTGTCATAGAAAGTTGGTGTTTTGGCATCGAAATAATCCTGGAAGCTCATTTTCGTAAAATTTAACATAGAAGAACAATAAAAAGTGTACACCGAGCAACTTTGATTGTACGAAGATTCTCAACTCTTTCTATGGAGGTGCTTTTAACAGTTTTGTCCATTTGTCATAGAAAGTTAATGTTTTGGCATCGAAATAATCTTGGAAGCTTATACTCATAAAATTTTACTTAGTAGAACAATATAAAGTGTACACCGAGCAACTTTGATAGTCCGACGTTGCTAAACTCTCTCTATGGAGGAGCTTTTAACGGTTTTGTCCATTTGTCATAGAAAGTTGGTGTTTTGGCATCGAAATAATCGTGCAAGCTCATTTTCGTAAAATTTAACATAAAAGAACAATAAAAAGTGTACAACAGCAACATTGATTGTCCGAGGTTGCTCAACTCTCTCTATGGAGGTGTTTTTAACGGTTTTGTCTATTTGTCGAAGAAAGTTGGTGTTTTGGCATCGAAATAATCTTGGAAGCTCATTTTCGTAAAATTTAACATAGAAGAATAAGAAAAAGTGTACACCGAGCAACTTCGATAGTCCGAAGTTGCTCAACTCTCTCTATGTAGGAGCTTTTAACGGTTTTTTCCATTTGTCATAGAAAGTTGGTGTTTTGGCATCGAAATAATCCTGGAAGCTCATTTTCGTAAAATTTAACATAAAAGAACAATAAAAAGTGTACACCGAGCAACTTTGATTGTCCGAAGATGCCCAACTCTTTCTATGGAGGTGCTTTTAACAGTTTTGTCCATTTGTCATAGAAAGTTAATGTTTTGGCATCGAAATAATTTTGGAAGCTTATACTCGTAAAATTTTACTTAGTAGAACAATATAAAGTGTACACCGAGCAACTTTGATAGTCCGACGTTGCTAAACTCTCTCTATGGAGGAGCTTTTAACGGTTTTGTCCATTTGTCATAGAAAGTTGGTGTTTTGGCATCGAAATAATCGTGCAAGCTCATTTTCGTAAAATTTAACATAAAAGAACAATAAAAAGTGTACACCGAGCAACATTGATTGTCCGAAGTTGCTCAACTCTCTCTATGGAGGTGTTTTTAACGGTTTTGTCTATTTGTCGAAGAAAGTTGGTGTTTTGGCATCGAAATAATCTTGGAAGCTCATTTTCGTAAAATTAACATAGAAGAATAAGAAAAAGTGTACACCGAGCAACTTCGATAGTCCGAAGTTGCTCAACTCTTTCTATGGAGGAGCTTTTAACGGTTTTTACCATTTGTCATAGAAAGTTGGTGTTTTGGCATCGAAATAATCCTGGAAGCTCATTTTCGTAAAATTTAACATAAAAGAACAATAAAAAGTGTACACCGAGCAACTTTGATTGTCCGAAGATGCCCAACTCTTTCTATGGAGGTGCTTTTAACGGTTTTGTCCATTTGTCATAGAAAGTTAATGTTTTGGAATCGAAATAATCTTGGAAGCTTATACTCGTAAAATTTGACTTAGTAGAACAATATAAAGTGTACACCGAGCAACTTTGATAGTCCGAAGTTGCTCAACTCTCTCTATGGAGGAGCTTTTAACGGTTTTGTCTATTTGTCATAGAAAGTTGGTATTTTGCCATCGAAATAACCCCGGAAGCTCATTTTCGTAAAATTTAACATAGAAGAACAATAAAAAGTGTCTATTGAGCAACTTTGATTGTTCGAAGTTGCTCAACTCTCTCTATGGAGGGGCTTTTAACGGCTTTGTCCATTTGTCATAGAAAGTTGGTGTTTTTTCAACGAAATAGTCTAGGAAGCTTATACTCGTAAAATTTGACATAGAAGAACAATAAAAGGTGTACACCGAGCAACTTTGATGGTCTGACGTTGCTCAACTCTCTCTATGGAGGACCTTTTAACGATTCTGTCCATTTGTCATAGAAAGTTGCTGTTTTGGCATCGAAATAATCTTGGAAGCTTATACTCGTAAAATTTGACTTAGTAGAACAATATAAAGTGTACACCAAGAAACTTTGATTGTCCGAAGTTGCTCAACTCCCTCTATGGAGGAGCTTCTAACGGTTTTGTCCATTTGTCATAGAAAGTTGGTGTTTTGGCATCGAAATACTCCGGGAAGCTCATTTTCGTATAATTTAACATAGAAGAACAATAAAAAGTGTACACCGAGCAACTTTGATAGTCCGAAGTTGCTCAACTCTCTCTATGGAGGAGCTTTTAATGGTTTTGTACATTTGTCATAGAAAGTTGGTGTTTTGCCATCGAAATTACCCCGGAAGCTCATTTTCGTAAAATTTAACATAGAAGAACAATAAAAAGTGTACACCGAGCAACTTTGATAGTCTGAAATTGCTCAACTCTCTCTATGGAGGTGTTTTTAACGGTTTTGTCCATTTGTCATAGAAAGTTGGTGTTTTGGCATCGAAATAATCCTGGAAGCTCATTTTTGTAAAATTTAACATAAAAAAACAATAAAAAGTGTACACCGAGCAACTTTGATTGTCCGAAGATGCTCAACTCTTTCTATGGAGGTGCTTTTAACAGTTTTGTCCATTTGTCATAGAAAGTTAATGTTTTGGCATCGAAATAATCTTGGAAGCTTATACTCGTAAAATTTTACTTAGTAGAACAATATAAAGTGTACACCGAGCAACTTTGATAGTCCGACGTTGCTAAACTCTCTCTATGGAGGAGCTTTTAACGGTTTTGTCCATTTGTCATAGAAAGTTGGTGTTTTGGCATCGAAATAATCGTGCAAGCTCATTTTCGTAAAATTTAACATAAAAGAACAATAAAAAGTGTACACCGAGCAACATTGATTGTCCGAAGTTGCTCAACTCTCTCTATGGAGGTGTTTTTAACGGTTTTGTCTATTTGTCGAAGAAAGTTGGTGTTTTGGCATCGAAATAATCTTGGAAGCTCATTTTCGTAAAATTTAACATAGAAGAATAAGAAAAAGTGTACACCGAGCAACTTCGATAGTCCGAAGTTGCTCAACTCTCTCTATGTAGGAGCTTTTAACGGTTTTTTCCATTTGTCATAGAAAGTTGGTGTTTTGGCATCGAAATAATCCTGGAAGCTCATTTTCATAAAATTTAACATAAAAGAACAATAAAAAGTGTACACCGAGCAACTTTGATTGTCCGAAGATGCCCAACTCTTTCTATGGAGGTGCTTTTAACGGTTTTGTCCATTTGTCAAAGAAAGTTAATGTTTTGGAATCGAAATAATCTAGGAAGCTTATACTCGTAAAATTTGACATAGAAGAACAATAAAAGGTGTACACCGAGCAACTTTGATGGTCTGACGTTGCTCAACTCTCTCTATGGAGGACCTTTTAACGATTTTGTCCATTTGTCATAGAAAGTTGCTGTTTTGGCATCGAAATAATCTTGGAAGCTTATACTCGTAAAATTTGACTTAGTAGAACAATATAAAGTGTACACCAAGAAACTTTGATTGTCCGAAGTTGCTCAACTCCCTCTATGGAGGAGCTTCTAACGGTTTTGTCCATTTGTCATAGAAAGTTGGTGTTTTGGCATCGAAATAATCCGGGAAGCTCATTTTCGTATAATTTAACATAGAAGAACAATAAAAAGTGTACACCGAGCAACTTTGATAGTCCGAAGTTGCACAACTCTCTCTATGGAGGAGCTTTTAACGGTTTTGTCTATTTGTCATAGAAAGTTGGTGTTTTGGCATCGAAATAACCCCGGAAGCTCATTTTCGTAAAATTTAACATAGAAGAACAATAAAAAGTGTATACCGAGCAACTTTGATAGTCTGAAGTTGCTCAACTCTCTCTATGGAGGAGCTTTTAACGGTTTTGTCCATTTGTCATAGAAAGTTGGTGTTTTGGAATCGAAATAATCCTAGAAGCTCATTTTCGTAAAATTTAACATAAAAGAACAATAAAAAGTGTACACTGAGCAACTTTGATTGTCCGAAGATGCTCAACTCTTTCTATGGAGGTGCTTTTAACAGTTTTGTCCATTTGTCATAGAAAGTTAATGTTTTGGCATCGAAATAATCTTGGAAGCTTATACTCGTAAAATTTTACTTAGTAGAACAATATAAAGTGTACACCGAGCAACTTTGATAGTCCGACGTTGCTAAACTCTCTCTATGGGGGAGCTTTTAACGGTTTTGTCCATTTGTCATAGAAAGTTGGTGTTTTGGCATCGAAATAATCGTCCAAGCTCATTTTCGTAAAATTTAACATAAAAGAACAATAAAAAGTGTACACCGAGCAACATTGATTGTCCGAAGTTGCTCAACTCTCTCTATGGAGGTGTTTTTAACGGTTTTGTCTATTTGTCGAAGAAAGTTGGTGTTTTGGCGTCGAAATAATCTTGGAAGCTCATCTTCGTAAAATTTAACATAGAAGAATAAGAAAAAGTGTACACCGAGCAACTTCGATAGTCCGAAGTTGCTCAACTCTCTCTATGGAGGAGCTTTTAACGGTTTTTTCCATTTGTCATAGAAAGTTGGTGTTTTGGCATCGAAATAATCCTGGAAGCTCATTTTCATAAAATTTAACATAAAAGAACAATAAAAAGTGTACACCGAGCAACTTTGATTGTCCGAAGATGCCCAACTCTTTCTATGGAGGTGCTTTTAACGGTTTTGTCCATTTGTCATAGAAAGTTAATGTTTTGGAATCGAAATAATCTTGGAAGCTTGTACTCATAAAATTCGACTTAGTAGAACAAATATAAAGTGTACACCGAGCAACTTTGATAGTCCGAAGTTGCTCAACTCTCTCTATGGAGGAGCTTTTAACGGTTTTGTCCATTTGTCATAGAAAGTTGGTGTTTTGGCATCGAAATAACCCCGGAAGCTCATTTTCGTAAAATTTATCATAGAAGAACAATAAAAAGTGTACATTGAGCAACTTCTATTATTCGAAGTTGCTCAACTCTCTCTATGGAGGGGCTTTTAACGGCTTTGTCCATTTGTCATAGAAAGTTGGTGTTTTTTCATCGAAATAATCTAGGAAGCTTATACTCGTAAAACTTGATATAGAAGAACAATAAAAGGTGTACACCGAGCAACTTTGATGGTCAGACGTTGCTCAACTCTCTCTATGGAGGACCTTTTAACGATTCTGTCCATTTGTCATAGAAAGTTGCTGTTTTGGCATCGAAATAATCTTGGAAGCTTATACTCGTAAAATTTTACTTAGTAGAACAATATAAAGTGTACACCAAGAAACTTTGATTGTCCGAAGTTGCTCAACTCCCTCTATGGAGGAGCTTCTAACGATTTTGTCCATTTGTCATAGAAAGTTGGTGTTTTCGCATCGAAATAATCCGGGAAGCTCATTTTCGTATAATTTAACATAGAAGAACAATAAAAAGTGTACACCGAGCAACTTTGATTGTCCGAAGTTGCTCAACTCTCTCTATGGAGGAGCTTTTAACGGTTTTGTCCATTTGTCATAGAAAGTTGGTGTTTTGCCATCGAAATAACCCCGGAAGCTCATTTTCATAAAATTTAACATAGAAGAACAATAAAAAGTGTACACCGAGCAACTTTGATAGTCTGAAGTTGCTCAACTCTCTCTATGGAGGAGCTTTTAACGGTTTTGTCCATTTGTCATAGAAAGTTGGTGTTTTGGCATCGAAATAACCCCGGAAGCTCATTTTCGTAAAATTTGACTTAGTAGAAGAATATAAATTGTACACCAAGCAACTTTGATTGTCCGAAGTTGCTCAACTCTCGCTATGGAGGTGCTTTTAACGGTTTTGTCCATTTATCATAGAAAGTTGGTGTTTAGGCATCGAAATAATCCTGGAAGCTCATTTTCATAAAATTTAACATAGAAGAATAATAAAAAGTGTACGCCGAGCAACTTCGATAGTCCGAAGTTGCTCAACTCTCTCTATGGAGGAGCTTTTAACGGTTTTGTCCATTTCTCATAGAAAGTTGGTGTTTTGGCATCGAAATAATCCTGGAAGCTCATTTTCGTAAAATTTAACATAAAAGAACAATAAAAAGTATACACCGAGCAACATTGATTGTGCGAAGTTGCTCAACTCTCTCTATGGAGGTGTTTTTAACGATTTTGTCTATTTGTCATAGAAAGTTGGTGTTTTGGCATCGAAACAATCGTGCAAGCTCATTTTCGTAAAATTTAACATAAAAGAACAATAAAAAGTGTACACCGAGCAACATTGATTGTCCGAAGTTGCTCAACTCCCTCTGTGGAGAAGCTTCTAACGGTTTTGTCCATTTGTCGTAGAAAGTTGGTGTTTTGGCATCGAAATAATCCTGGAAGCTCATTTTCGTATAATTTAACATAGAAGAACAATAAAAAGTGTACACCGAGCAACTTTGATAGTCCGAAGTTGCTCAACTCTCTCTATGGAGGAGCTTTTAACGGTTTTGTCCAATTGTCATAGAAAGTTGGTGTTTTGGCATCGAAATAACCCCGGAAGCTCATTTTCGTAAAATTTAACAAAGAAGAACAATAAAAAGTGTACACCGAGCAACTTTGATAGACTGAAGTTGCTCAACTCTCTCTATGGAGGAGCTTTTAACGGTTTTGTCCATTTGTCATAGAAAGTTGGTGTTTTGGCATCGAAATAATTGTGCAAGATCATTTTCGTAAAATTTAACATAAAAGAACAATAAAAAGTGTACACCAAGCAACATTGATTGTCCGAAGTTGCTCAACTCTTTCTATGGAGGAGCTCTTAACGGTTTTGTCCATTTGTCTAAGAAAGTTAATGTTTTGGAATCGAAATAATCTTGAAAGTTTATACTCGTAAAATTTCACTTAGTAGAACAATATAAATTGTACACCGAGCAACTTTGATTGTCCGAAGTTGCTCAACTTTCGCTATGGAGGAGCTTTTAACGGTTTTGTCCATTTGTCATAGAAAGTTGGTATTTTGGCATCGAAATAATCCTGGAAGCTCATTTTCGTAAAATTTAACATAACAGAACAATAAAAAGTGTACACCGAGCAACTTTGATTTTCCGAAGATGCTCAACTCTTTCTGTGGAGGTGCTTTTAACAGTTTTGTCCATTTGTCATAGAAAGTTAATGTTTTGGCATCGAAATAATCTTGGAAGCTTATACTCGTAAAATTTGACTTAGTAGAACAATATAAAGTGTACAACGAGCAACTTTGATAGTCCGAAGTTGCTAAACTCTCTCTATGGAAGAGCTTTTAACGGTTTTGTCCATTTGTCATAGAAAGTTGGTGTTTTGGCATCGAAATAACATCGGAAGCTCATTTTCGTAAAATTTAACATAGAAAAATAATGAAAAGTGTACACCGAGCAACTTCGATAGTCCGAAGTTGCTAAACTCTCTCTATGGAAGAGCTTTTAACGGTTTTGTCCATTTGTCATAGAAAGTTGGTGTTTTGGCATCGAAATAATCCGGGAAGCTCATTTTCGTATAATTTAACATAGAAGAACAATAAAAAGTGTACACCGAGTAACTTTGATAGTCCGAAGTTGCTCAACTCTCTCTATGGAGGAGCTTTTAACGGTTTTGTCCATTTGTCATAGAAAGTTGGTGTTTTGCCGTCGAAATAACCCCGGAAGCTCATTTTCGTAAAATTTAACATAGAAGAACAATAAAAAGTGTACACCGAGCAACTTTGATAGTCTGAAGTTGCTCAACTCTCTCTATGGAGGAGCTTTTAACAGTTTTGTCCATTTGTCATAGGAAGTTGGTGTTTTGGCATCGAAATAATCCTGGAAGCTCATTTTCGTAAAATTTAACATAAAAGAACAATAAAAAGTGTACAACGAGCAACTTTGATTGTCCGAAGATGCTCAACTCTTTCTATGGAGGTGCTTTTAACAGTTTTGTCCATTTGTCATAGAAAGTTAATGTTTTGGCATCGAAATAATCTTGGAAGCTTATACTCGTAAAATTTTACTTAGTAGAACAATATAAAGTGTACACCGAGCAACTTTGATAGTCCGACGTTGCTAAACTC
This sequence comes from Euonymus europaeus, assembly GCA_963580455.1. Classification (NCBI taxonomy): domain Eukaryota; kingdom Viridiplantae; phylum Streptophyta; class Magnoliopsida; order Celastrales; family Celastraceae; genus Euonymus; species Euonymus europaeus. The sequence goes on along the minus strand of OY756967.1, from coordinate 12,496,010 downwards.
TCTCTATGGAGGAGCTTTTAACGGTTTTGTCCATATGTCATAGAAAGTTGGTGTTTTGGCATCGAAATAATCGTGCAAGCTCATTTTCGTAAAATTTAACATAAAAGAACAATAAAAAGTGTACACCGAGCAACATTGATTGTGCGAAGTTGCTCAACTCTCTCTATGGAGGTGTTTTTAACGGTTTTGTCTATTTGTCGAAGAAAGTTGGTGTTTTGGCATCGAAATAATCTTGGAAGCTCATCTTCGTAAAATTTAACATAGAAGAATAAGAAAAAGTGTACACCGAGCAACTTCGATAGTCCGAAGTTGCTCAACTCTCTTTATGGAGGAGCTTTTAACGATTTTTTCCATTTGTCATAGAAAGTTGGTGTTTTGGCATCGAAATAATCCTGGAAGCTTATTTTCGTAAAATTTAACAAAAAAGAACAATAAAAAGTGTACACCGAGCAACTTTGATTGTCCGAAGATGCCCAACTCTTTCTATGGAGGTGCTTTTATCGGTTTTGTCCATTTGTCATAGAAAGTTAATGTTTTGGAATCGAAATAATCTTGGAAGCTTATACTCATAAAATTCTACTTAGTAGAACAAATATAAAGTGTACACCGAGCAACTTTGATAGTCCGAAGTTGCTAAACTCTCTCTATGGAGGAGCTTTTAACGGTTTTGTCCATTTGTCATAGAAAGTTGGTGTTTTGGCATCGAAATAACCCCGGAAGCTCATTTTCGTAAAATTTAACATAGAAGAACAATAAAAAGTGTACATTGAGCAACTTCTATTATTCGAAGTTGCTCAACTCTCTCTATGGAGGAGCTTTTAACGGCTTTGTCCATTTGTCATAGAAAGTTGGTGTTTTTTCATCGTAATAATATAGGAAGCTTATACTCGTAAAATTTGACATAGAAGAACAATAAAAGGTGTACACCGAGAAACTTTGATGGTCAGACGTTGCTCAACTCTCTCTATGGAGGACCTTTTAACGATTCTGTCCATTTGTCATAGAAAGTTGTTGTTTTGGCATCGAAATAATCTTGGAAGCTTATACTCGTAAAATTTGACTTAGTAGAACAATATAAAGTGTACACCAAGAAACTTTGATTGTCCGAAGTTGCTCAACTCCCTCTATGGAGGAGCTTCTAACGGTTTTGTCCATTTGTCATAGAAAGTTGCTGTTTTGGCATCGAAATAATCCGGGAAGCTCATTTTCGTATAATTTAACATAGAAGAACAATAAAAAGTATACACCGAGCAACTTTGATAGTCCGAAGTTGCTCAAATCTCTCTATGGAGGAGCTTTTAACGGTTTTGTCCATTTGTCATAGAAAGTTGGTGTTTTGGCATCGAAATAACCCCGGAAGCTCATTTTCGTAAAATTTAACATAGAAGAACAATAAAAAGTGTACACCGAGCAACTTTGATAGTCTGAAGTTGCTCAACTCTCTGTATGGAGGAGCTTTTAACGGTTTTGTCCATTTGTCATAGAAAGTTGGTGTTTTGGCATCAAAATATTCGTGCAAGCTCACTTTCGTTAAATTTAACATAAAAGAACAATAAAAAGTGTACACCGAGCAACTTTGATAGTCTGAAGTTGCTCAACTCTCTCTATGGAGGAGCTTTTAACGGTTTTGTCCATTTGTCATTGAAAGTTAGTGTTTTGACATCGAAATAATCTTGAAAGCTTATACTCGTAAAATTTGACTTAGTAGAAGAATATAAATTGTACACCAAGCAACTTTGATTGTCCGAAGTTGCTCAACTCTCGCTATGGAGGTGCTTTTAACGGTTTTGTCCATTTATCATAGAAAGTTGGTGTTTTGGCATCGAAATAATCCTGGAAGCTCATTTTCATAAAATTTAACATAGAAGAATAATAAAAAGTGTACGCCGAGCAACTTCGATAATCCGAAGTTGCTCAACTCTCTCTATGGAGGAGCTTTTAACGGTTTTGTCCATTTCTCATAGAAAGTTGGTGTTTTGGCATCGAAATAATCCTGGAAGCTCATTTTCGTAAAATTTAACATAAAGGAACAATAAAAAGTATACACCGAGCAACATTGATTGTGCGAAGTTGCTCAACTCTCTCTATGGAGGTGTTTTTAACGATTTTGTCTATTTGTCGTAGAAAGTTGGTGTTTTGGCATCGAAATAATCGTGCAAGCTCATTTTCGTAAAATTTAACATAAAAGAACTATAAAAAGTGTACACCGAGCAACATTGATTGTCCGAAGTTGCTCAACTCCCTCTATGGAGGAGCTTCTAACGGTTTTGTCCATTTGTCGTAGAAAGTTGGTGTTTTGGCATCGAAATAATCCTGGAAGCTCATTTTCGTATAATTTAACATAGAAGAACAATAAAAAGTGTACACCGAGCAACTTTGATAGTCCGAAGTTGCTCAACTCTCTCTACGGAGGAGCTTTTAACGGTTTTGTCCAATTGTCATAAAAAGTTGGTGTTTTGGCATCGAAATAACCCCGGAAGCTCATTTTCGTAAAATTTAACAAAGAAGAACAATAAAAAGTGTACACCGAGCAACTTTGATAGACTAAAGTTGCTCAACTCTTTCTATGGAGGAGCTTTTAACGGTTTTGTCCATTTGTCATAGAAAGTTGGTGTTTTGCCATCGAAATAACCCCGGAAGCTCATTTTCGTAAAATTTAACATAGAAGAACAATAAAAAGTGTACACCGAGCAACTTTGATAGTCTGAAGTTGCTCAACTCTCTCTATGGAGGAGCTTTTAACGGTTTTGTCCATTTGTCATAGAAAGTTGGTGTTTTGGAATCGAAATAATCCTGGAAGCTCATTTTCGTAAAATTTAACATAAAAGAACAATAAAAAGTGTACACCGAGCAACTTTGATTGTCCGAAGATGCTCAACTCTTTCTATGGAGGTGCTTTTAACGGTTTTGTCCATTTGTCATAGAAAGTTAATGTTTTGGCATCGAAATAATCTTGGAAGCTTATACTCGTAAAATTTAACATAAAAGAACAATATAAAGTGTATACCGAGCAACTTTGATAGTCCGACGTTGCTGAACTCTTTCTATGGAGGTGCTTTTAACAGTTTTGTCCATTTGTCATAGAAAGTTAATGTTTTGGCATCGAAATAATCTTGGAAGCTTATACTCATAAATTTGACTTAGTAGAACAATATAAAGTCTAAACCGAGCAACTTTGATAGTCTGAAGTTGCTAAACTCTCTTTATGGAAGAGCTTTTAACGGTTTTGTCCATTTGTCATAGAAAGTTGGTGTTTTGGCATCGAAATAATCCGGGAAGCTCATTTTCGTATAATTTAACATAGAAGAACAATAAAAAGTATACACCGAGCAACTTTGATAGTCCGAAGTTGCTCAAATCTCTCTATGGAGGAGCTTTTAACGGTTTTGTCCATCTGTCATAGAAAGTTGGTGTTTTGGCATCGAAATAACCCCGGAAGCTCATTTTCGTAAAATTTAACATAGAAGAACAATAAAAAGTGTACACCGAGCAACTTTGATAGTCTGAAGTTGCTCAACTCTCTCTATGGAGGAGCTTTTAACGGTTTTGTCCATTTGTCATAGAAAGTTGGTGTTTTGGCATCAAAATATTCGTGCAAGCTCACTTTCGTTAAATTTAACATAAAAGAACAATAAAAAGTGTACACCGAGCAACTTTGATAGTCTGAAGTTGCTCAACTCTCTCTATGGAGGAGCTTTTAACGGTTTTGTCCATTTGTCATTGAAAGTTAATGTTTTGGCATCGAAATAATCTTGAAAGCTTATACTCGTAAAATTTGACTTAGTAGAAGAATATAAATTGTACACCAAGCAACTTTGATTGTCCGAAGTTGCTCAACTCTCGCTATGGAGGTGCTTTTAACGGTTTTGTCCATTTATCATAGAAAGTTGGTGTTTTGGCATCGAAATAATCCTGGAAGCTCATTTTCATAAAATTTAACATAGAAGAATAATAAAAAGTGTACGCCGAGCAACTTCGATAGTCCGAAGTTGCTCAACTCTCTCTATGGAGGAGCTTTTAACGGTTTTGTCCATTTCTCATAGAAAGTTGGTGTTTTGGCATCGAAATAATCCTGGAAGCTCATTTTCGTAAAATTTAACATAAAAGAACAATAAAAAGTATACACCGAGCAACATTGATTGTGCGAAGTTGCTCAACTCTCTCTATGGAGGTGTTTTTAACGATTTTGTCTATTTGTCGTAGAAAGTTGGTGTTTTGGCATCGAAATAATCGTGCAAGCTCATTTTCGTAAAATTTAACATAAAAGAACTATAAAAAGTGTACACCGAGCAACATTGATTGTCCGAAATTGCTCAACTCCCTCTATGGAGGAGCTTCTAACGGTTTTGTCCATTTGTCGTAGAAAGTTGGTGTTTTGGCATCTAAATAATCCTGGAAGCTCATTTTCGTATAATTTAACATAGAAGAACAATAAAAAGTGTACACCGAGCAACTTTGATAGTCCGGAGTTGCTCAAATCTCTCTATGGAGGAGCTTTTAACGGTTTTGTCCATTTGTCATAGAAAGTTGGTGTTTTGGCATCGAAATAACCCCGGAAGCTCATTTTCGTAAAATTTAACATAGAAGAACAATAAAAAGTGTACACCGAGCAACTTTGATAGTCTGAAGTTGCTCAACTCTCTCTATGGAGGAGCTTTTAACGGTTTTGTCCATTTGTCATAGAAAGTTGGTGTTTTGGCATCAAAATATTCGTGCAAGCTCACTTTCGTTAAATTTAACATAAAAGAACAATAAAAAGTGTACACCGAGCAACTTTGATAGCCTGAAGTTGCTCAACTCTCTCTATGGAGGAGCTTTTAACGGTTTTGTCCATTTGTCATTGAAAGTTAGTGTTTTGGCATCGAAATAATCTTGAAAGCTTATACTCGTAAAATTTGACTTAGTAGAAGAATATAAATTGTACACCAAGCAACTTTGATTGTCCGAAGTTGCTCAACTCTCGCTATGGAGGTGCTTTTAACGGTTTTGTCCATTTATCATAGAAAGTTGGTGTTTTGGCATCGAAATAATCCTGGAAGCTCATTTTCATAAAATTTAACATAGAAGAATAATAAAAAGTGTACGCCGAGCAACTTCGATAGTCCGAAGTTGCTCAACTCTCTCTATGGAGGAGCTTTTAACGGTTTTGTCCATTTCTCATAGAAAGTTCGTGTTTTGGCATCGAAATAATCCTGGAAGCTCATTTTCGTAAAATTTAACATAAAAGAACAATAAAAAGTATACCCCGAGCAACATTGATTGTGCGAAGTTGCTCAACTCTCTCTATGGAGGTGTTTTTAACGATTTTGTCTATTTGTCGTAGAAAGTTGGTGTTTTGGCATCGAAATAATCGTGCAAGCTCATTTTCGTAAAATTTAACATAAAAGAACTATAAAAAGTGTACACCGAGCAACATTGATTGTCCGAAGTTGCTCAACTCCCTCTATGGAGGAGCTTCTAACGGTTTTGTCCATTTGTCGAAGAAAGTTGGTGTTTTGGCATCTAAATAATCCTGGAAGCTCATTTTCGTATAATTTAACATAGAAGAACAATAAAAAGTGTACACCGAGCAACTTTGATAGTCCGAAGTTGCTCAACTCTCTCTACGGAGGAGCTTTTAACGGTTTTGTCCAATTGTCATAAAAAGTTGGTGTTTTGGCATCGAAATAACCCCGGAAGCTCATTTTCGTAAAATTTAACAAAGAAGAACAATAAAAAGTGTACACCGAGCAACTTTGATAGACTGAAGTTGCTCAACTCTTTCTATGGAGGAGCTTTTAACGGTTTTGTCCATTTGTCATAGAAAGTTGGTGTTTTGCCATCGAAATAACCCCGGAAGCTCATTTTCGTAAAATTTAACATAGAAGAACAATAAAAAGTGTACACCGAGCAACTTTGATAGTCTGAAGTTGCTCAACTCTCTCTATGGAGGAGCTTTTAACGGTTTTGTCCATTTGTCATAGAAAGTTGGTGTTTTGGAATCGAAATAATCCTGGAAGCTCATTTTCGTAAAATTTAACATAAAAGAACAATAAAAAGTGTACACCGAGCAACTTTGATTGTCCGAAGATGCTCAACTCTTTCTATGGAGGTGCTTTTAACGGTTTTGTCCATTTGTCATAGAAAGTTAATGTTTTGGCATCGAAATAATCTTGGAAGCTTATACTCGTAAAATTTAACATAAAAGAACAATATAAAGTGTATACCGAGCAACTTTGATAGTCCGACGTTGCTAAACTCTTTCTATGGAGGTGCTTTTAACAGTTTTGTCCATTTGTCATAGAAAGTTAATGTTTTGGCATCGAAATAATCTTGGAAGCTTATACTCATAAAATTTGACTTAGTAGAACAATATAAAGTCTAAACCTAGCAACTTTGATAGTCTGAAGTTGCTAAACTCTCTTTATGGAAGAGCTTTTAACGGTTTTGTCCATTTGTCATAGAAAGTTGGTTTTTTGGCATCGAAATAATCGTGCAAGCTCATTTTCGTAAAATTTAACATAAAAGAACAATAAAAAGTGTACACCGAGCAACTTTGATAGTCTGAAGTTGCTCAACTCTCTCTATGGAGGAGCTTTTAACAGTTTTGTCCATTTGTCATAGAAAGTTGGTTTTTTGGCATCGAAATAATCGTGCAAGCTCATTTTCGTAAAATTTAACATAAAAGAACAATAAAAAGTGTACACCGAGCAACTTTGATTGTCCGAAGTTGCTCAACTCTTTCTATGGAGGAGCTTTTAACGGTTTTGTCCATTTGTCATAGAAAGTTAATGTTTTGGCATCGAAATAATCTTGAAAGCTTACACTCGTAAAATTTGACTTAGTAGAACAATATAAATTATTCACCGAGCAACTTTGATTGTCCGAAGTTGCACAACTCTCGCTATGGAGGTGCTTTTAACGGTTTTGTCCATTTGTCATAGAAAGTTGGTGTTTTGGCATCGAAATAATCCTGAAAGCTCATTTTCAAAAAATTTAACATAGAAAAATAATAAAAAGTGTACACCGAGCAACTTCGATAGTCCGAAGTTGCTCAACTCTCTCTATGGAGGAGCTTTTAACGGTTTTGTCAATTTGTCATAGAAAGTTGGTATTTTGGCATCGAAATAATCCTGGAAGCTCATTTTCGTAAAATTTAACATAAAAGAACAATAAAAAGTGTACACCGAGCAACTTTGATTGTCTGAAGTTGCTCAACTCTTTCTATGGAGGAGCTTTTAACGGTTTTGTCCATTTGCCATAGAAAGTTAATGTTTTGGCATCGAAATAATCTTGCAAGCTTATACTCGTAAAATTTGACTTAGTAGAACAATATAAATTGTACACTAAGCAACATTGATTGTGCGAAGTTGCTCAACTCTCTCTATGGAGGTGTTTTTAACGATTTTGTCTATTTGTCGTAGAAAGTTGGTGTTTTGGCATCGAAATAATCGTGCAAGCTCATTTTCGTAAAATTTAACATAAAAGAACTATAAAAAGTGTACACCGAGCAACATTGATTGTCCGAAGTTGCTCAACTCCCTCTATGGAGGAGCTTCTAACGGTTTTGTCCATTTGTCGTAGAAAGTTGGTGTTTTGGCATCTAAATAATCCTGGAAGCTCATTTTCGTATAATTTAACATAGAAGAACAATAAAAAGTGTACACCGAGCAACTTTGATAGTCCGAAGTTGCTCAACTCTCTCTACGGAGGAGCTTTTAACGGTTTTGTCCAATTGTCATAAAAAGTTGGTGTTTTGGCATCGAAATAACCCCGGAAGCTCATTTTCGTAAAATTTAACAAAGAAGAACAATAAAAAGTGTACACCGAGCAACTTTGATAGACTGAAGTTGCTCAACTCTTTCTATGGAGGAGCTTTTAACGGTTTTGTCCATTTGTCATAGAAAGTTGGTGTTTTGCCATCGAAATAACCCCGGAAGCTCATTTTCGTAAAATTTAACATAGAAGAACAATAAAAAAGTGTACACCGAGCAACTTTGATAGTCTGAAGTTGCTCAACTCTCTCTATGGAGGAGCTTTTAACGGTTTTGTCCATTTGTCATAGAAAGTTGGTGTTTTGGAATCGAAATAATCCTGGAAGCTCATTTTCGTAAAATTTAACATAAAAGAACAATAAAAAGTGTACACCGAGCAACTTTGATTGTCCGAAGATGCTCAACTCTTTCTATGGAGGTGCTTTTAACGGTTTTGTCCATTTGTCATAGAAAGTTAATGTTTTGGCATCGAAATAATCTTGGAAGCTTATACTCGTAAAATTTAACATAAAAGAACAATATAAAGTGTATACCGAGCAACTTTGATAGTCCGACGTTGCTAAACTCTTTCTATGGAGGTGCTTTTAACAGTTTTGTCCATTTGTCATAGAAAGTTAATGTTTTGGCATCGAAATAATCTTGGAAGCTTATACTCATAAAATTTGACTTAGTAGAACAATATAAAGTCTAAACCTAGCAACTTTGATAGTCTGAAGTTGCTAAACTCTCTTTATGGAAGAGCTTTTTACGGTTTTGTCCATTTATCATAGAAAGTTGGTTTTTTGGCATCGAAATAATCGTGCAAGCTCATTTTCGTAAAATTTAACATAAAAGAACAATAAAAAGTGTACACCGAGCAACTTTGATAGTCTGAAGTTGCTCAACTCTCTCTATGGAGGAGCTTTTAACAGTTTTGTCCATTTGTCATAGAAAGTTGGTTTTTTGGCATCGAAATAATCGTGCAAGCTCATTTTCGTAAAATTTAACATAAAAGAACAATAAAAAGTGTACACCGAGCAACTTTGATTGTCCGAAGTTGCTCAACTCTTTCTATGGAGGAGCTTTTAACGGTTTTGTCCATTTGTCATAGAAAGTTAATGTTTTGGCATCGAAATAATCTTGAAAGCTTACACTCGTAAAATTTGACTTAGTAGAACAATATAAATTATTCACCGAGCAACTTTGATTGTCCGAAGTTGCACAACTCTCGCTATGGAGGTGCTTTTAACGGTTTTGTCCATTTGTCATAGAAAGTTGGTGTTTTGGCATCAAAATAATCCTGAAAGCTCATTTTCAAAAAATTTAACATAGAAAAATAATAAAAAGTGTACACCGAGCAACTTCGATAGTCCGAAGTTGCTCAACTCTCTCTATGGAGGAGCTTTTAACGGTTTTGTCCATTTGTCATAGAAAGTTGGTATTTTGGCATCGAAATAATCCTGGAAGCTCATTTTCGTAAAATTTAACATAAAAGAACAATAAAAAGTGTACACCGAGCAACTTTGATTGTCTGAAGTTGCTCAACTCTTTCTATGGAGGAGCTTTTAACGGTTTTGTCCATTTGCCATAGAAAGTTAATGTTTTGGCATCGAAATAATCTTGCAAGCTTATACTCGTAAAATTTGACTTAGTAGAACAATATAAATTGTACACTAAGCAACTTTGATTGTCCGAAGTTGCTCAACTCTTGCTATGGAGGTGCTTTTAACGGTTTTGTCCATTTGTCATAGAAAGTTGGTGTTTTGGCATCGAATAATCCGGGAAGCTCATTTTCATAAAATTTAACATAGAAAAATAATAAAAAGTGTACACCGAGCAACTTCGATAGTCCGAAGTTGCTCAACTCTCTCTATGGAGGAGCTTTTAACGGTTTTGTCCATTTGTCATAGAAAGTTGGTATTTTGGCATCGAAATAATCCTGGAAGCTCATTTTCGTAAAATTTAGCATAACAAAAGAATAAAAAGTGTACACCGAGCAACTTTGATTTTCCGAAGATGCTCAACTCTTTCTATGGAGGTGCTTTTAACAGTTTTGTCCATTTGTTATAGAAAGTTAATGTTTTGGCATCGAAATAATCTTGAAAGCTTATACTCGTAAAATTTGACTTAGTAGAACAATATAAATTGTACACCGAGCAACTTTGATTGTACGAAGTTGCTCAACTCTCGCTATGGAGGTGCTTTTAACGGTTTTGTCCATTTGTCATAGAAAGTTGGTGTTTTGGCATCGAAATAATCCTGGAAGCTCATTTTCATAAAATTTAACATAGAAAAATAATAAAAAGTGTACACCGAGCAACTTCGATAGTCCGAAGTTGCTCAACTCTCTCTATGGAAGAGCTTTTAACGGTTTTATCCATTTGTCATAGAAAGTTGGTGTTTTGGCATCGAAATAATCCTGAAAGCTCATTTTCGTAAAATTTAACATAAAAGAACAATAAAAAGTGTACACCGAGCAACAATGATTGTCCGAAGTTGCTCAACTCTTTCTATGGAGGTGCTTTTAACAGTTTTGTCCATTTGTCATAGAAAGTTAATGTTTTGGCATCGAAATAACCTTGGAAGCTTATACTCATAAAATTTGACTTAGTAGAACTATACAAAGTGTACAACGAGCAACTTTGATAGTCCGAAGTTGCTAAACTCTCTCTATGGAAAAGCTTTTAACGGTTTTGTCCATTTGTCATAGGAAGTTGGTGTTTTGGCATCGAAATAATCGTGCAAGCTCATTTTCGTAAAATTTAACATAAAAGGACAATAAAAAGTGTACACCGAGCAACATTGATTGTCCGAAGTTGCTCAACTCTCTCTATGGAGGAGTTTTTAACAGTTTTGTCTATTTGTCATAGAAAGTTGGTGTTTTGGCATCGAAATAATCGTGCAAGCTCATTTTCGTATAATTTAACATAGAAGAACAATAAAAAGTGTACACCGAGCAACTTTGATAGTCCGAAGTTGCTCAACTCTCTCTATGGAGGAGCTTTTAACGGTTTTGTCCATTTGTCATAGAAAGTTGGTGTTTTGGCATCGAAATAACCCCGGAAGCTCATTTTCGTAAAATTTAACATAGAAGAACAATAAAAATTGTACACCGAGCAACTTTGATTGTCCGAAGTTGCTCAACTCTTTCTATGGAGGAGCTTTTAACGGTTTTGTCCATTTGTCAAAGAAAGTTAATGTTTTGGCATCGAAATAATCTTGAAAGCTTATACTCGTAAAATGTGACTTAGTAGAACAATATAAATTGTACACCGAGCAACTTTGATTGTTCGAAGTTGCTCAACTCTCGCTATGGAGGTGCTTTTAACGGTTTTGTCCATTTGTCATAGAAAGTTGGTGTTTTGGCATCGAAATAATCCCGGAAGCTCATTTTCATAAAATTTAACATAGAAGAATAATAAAAAGTGTACACCGAGCAACTTCGATAGTCCGAAGTTGCTCAACTCTCTCTATGGAAGTGCTTTTAACGGTTTTGTCCATTTGTCATAGAAAGTTGGTGTTTTGGCATCGAAATAATCCTGCAAGCACATTTTCGTAAAATTTAACATAAAAGAACAATAAAAAGTGTACACCGAGCAACTTTGATTGTCCGAAGATGCTCAACTCTTTCTATGGAGGTGCTTTTAACAGTTTGGTCCATTTGTCATAGAAAGTTAATGTTTTGGCATCGAAATAATCTTGGAAGCTTATACTCGTAAAATTTGACTTAGTAGAACAATATAAATTGTACACCGAGCAACTTTGATTGTACGAAGTTGCTCAACTCTCGCTATGGAGGTGCTTTTAACGGTTTTGTCCATTTGTCATAGAAAGTTGGTGTTTTGGCATCGAAATAATCCTGAAAGCTCATTTTCAAAAAATTTAACATAGAAAAATAATAAAAAGTGTACACCGAGCCACTTCGATAGTCCGAAGTTGCTCAACTCTCTCTATGGAGGAGCTTTTAACGGTTTTGTCCATTTGCCATAGAAAGTTGGTATTTTGGCATCGAAATAATCCTGGAAGCTCATTTTCGTAAAATTTAACATAAAAGAACAATAAAAAGTGTACACCGAGCAACTTTGATTGTCTGAAGTTGCTCAACTCTTTCTATGGAGGAGCTTTTAACGGTTTTGTCCATTTGCCATAGAAAGTTAATGTTTTGGCATCGAAATAATCTTGCAAGCTTATACTCGTAAAATTTGACTTAGTAGAACAATATAAATTGTACACTAAGCAACTTTGATTGTCCGAAGTTGCTCAACTCTTGCTATGGAGGTGCTTTTAACGGTTTTGTCCATTTGTCATAGAAAGTTGGTGTTTTGGCATCGAAATAATCCGGGAAGCTCATTTTCATAAAATTTAACATAGAAAAATAATAAAAAGTGTACACCGAGCAACTTCGATAGTCCGAAGTTGCTCAACTCTCTCTATGGAGGAGCTTTTAACGGTTTTGTCCATTTGTCATAGAAAGTTGGTATTTTGGCATCGAAATAATCCTGGAAGCTCATTTTCGTAAAATTTAGCATAACAGAAGAATAAAAAGTGTACACCGAGCAACTTTGATTTTCCGAAGATGCTCAACTCTTTCTATGGAGGTGCTTTTAACAGTTTTGTCCATTTGTTATAGAAAGTTAATGTTTTGGCATCGAAATAATCTTGAAAGCTTATACTCGTAAAATTTGACTTAGTAGAACAATATAAATTGTACACCGGGCAACTTTGATTGTACGAAGTTGCTCAACTCTCGCTATGGAGGTGCTTTTAACGGTTTTGTCCATTTGTCATAGAAAGTTGGTGTTTTGGCATCGAAATAATCCTGGAAGCTCATTTTCATAAAATTTAACATAGAAAAATAATAAAAAGTGTACACCGAGCAACTTCGATAGTCCGAAGTTGCTCAACTCTCTCTATGGAAGAGCTTTTAACGGTTTTATCCATTTGTCATAGAAAGTTGGTGTTTTGGCATCGAAATAATCCTGAAAGCTCATTTTCGTAAAATTTAACATAAAAGAACAATAAAAAGTGTACACCGAGCAACATTGATTGTCCGAAGTTGCTCAACTCTTTCTATGGAGGTGCTTTTAACAGTTTTGTCCATTTGTCAAAGAAAGTTAATGTTTTGGCATCGAAATAATCTTGGAAGCTTATACTCATAAAATTTGACTTAGTAGAACTATACAAAGTGTACAACGAGCAACTTTGATAGTCCGAACTTGCTAAACTCTCTCTATGGAAAAGCTTTTAACGGTTTTGTCCATTTGTCATAGGAAGTTGGTGTTTTGGCATCGAAATAATCGTGCAAGCTCATTTTCGTAAAATTTAACATAAAAGGACAATAAAAAGTGTACACCGAGCAACATTGATTGTCCAAAGTTGCTCAACTCTCTCTATGGAGGAGTTTTTAACAGTTTTGTCTATTTGTCATAGAAAGTTGGTGTTTTGGCATCGAAATAATCGTGCAAGCTCATTTTCGTATAATTTAACATAGAAGAACAATAAAAAGTGTACACCGAGCAACTTTGATAGTCCGAAGTTGCTCAACTCTCTCTATGGAGGAGCTTTTAACGGTTTTGTCCATTTGTCATAGAAAGTTGGTGTTTTGGCATCGAAATAACCCCGGAAGCTCATTTTCGTAAAATTTAACATAGAAGAACAATAAAAAGTGTACACCGAGCAACTTTGATTGTCCGAAGTTGCTCAACTCTTTCTATGGAGGAGCTTTTAACGGTTTTGTCCATTTGTCAAAGAAAGTTAATGTTTTGGCATCGAAATAATCTTGGAAGCTTATACTCGTAAAATGTGACTTAGTAGAACAATATAAATTGTACACCGAGCAACTTTGATTGTTCGAAGTTGCTCAACTCTCGCTATGGAGGTGCTTTTAACGGTTTTGTCCATTTGTCATAGAAAGTTGGTGTTTTGGCATCGAAATAATCCCGGAAGCTCATTTTCATAAAATTTAACATAGAAGAATAATAAAAAGTGTACACCGAGCAACTTCGATAGTCCGAAGTTGCTCAACTCTCTCTATGGAAGTGCTTTTAACGGTTTTGTCCATTTGTCATAGAAAGTTGGTGTTTTGGCATCGAAATAATCCTGCAAGCACATTTTCGTAAAATTTAACATAAAAGAACAATAAAAAGTGTACACCGAGCAACTTTGATTGTCCGAAGATGCTCAACTCTTTCTATGGAGGTGCTTTTAACAGTTTGGTCCATTTGTCATAGAAAGTTAATGTTTTGGCATCGAAATAATCTTGGAAGCTTATACTCGTAAAATTTGACTTAGTAGAACAATATAAAGTGTACACCGAGCAACTTTGATAGTCCGAAGTTGCAATACTCTCTCTATTTCAGCTTTTAACGATTTTGTCCATTTGTCATAGAAAGTTGGTGTTTTGGCATCGAAATAATCGTGCAAGCTCATTTTCGTAAAATTTAACATAAAAGAACAATAAAAAGTGTACACCGAGCAACATTGATTGTCCGAAGTTGCTCAACTCTCTCTATGGAGGAGCTTTTAACGGTTTTGTCCATTTGTCATAGAAAGTTAATGTTTTGGCATCGAAATAATCTTGAAAGCTTATACTCGTAAAATTTGACTTAGTAGAACAATATAAATTATACACCGAGCAACTTTGATTGTCCGAAGTTGCTCAACTCTCGCTATGGAGGTGCTTTTAACAGTTTTGTACATTTGTCATAGAAAGTTGGTGTTTTAGAATCGAAATAATCCTGAAAGCTCATTTTCATAAAATTTAACATAGAAAAATAATAAAAAGTGTACACCGAGTAACTTCGATAGTCCGAAGTTGCTCAACTCTCTCTATGGAGGAGCTTTTAACGGTTTTGTCCATTTGTCATAGAAAGTTGGTATTTTGGCATCGAAATAATCCTGGAAGCTCATTTTCGTAAAATTTAACATAAAAGAACAATAAAAAGTGTACACCGAGCAACTTTGATTGTCCGAAGTTGCTCAACTCTTTCTATGGAGGAGCTTTTAACGGTTTTGTCCATTTGCCATAGAAAGTTAATGTTTTGGCATCGAAATAATCTTGAAAGCTTATACTCGTAAAATTTGACTTAGTAGAACAATATAAATTGTACACCGTGCAACTTTGATTGTACGAAGTTGCTCAACTCTCGCTATGGAGGTGCTTTTAACGGTTTTGTCCATTTGTCATAGAAAGTTGGTGTTTTGGCATCGAAATAAACTTGGAAGTTCATTTTCATAAAATTTAACATAGAAAAATAATAAAAAGTGTACACCGAGCAACTTCGATAGTCCGAAGTTGCTCAACTCTCTCTATGGAAGAGCTTTTAACGGTTTTGTCCATTTGTCATAGAAAGTTGGGGTTTTGGCATCGAAATAATCCTGGAAGCTCATTTTCGTAAAATTTAACATAAAAGAACAATAAAAAGTGTACACCGAGCAACATTGATTGTCCGAAGTTGCTCAACTCTTTCTATGGAGGTGCTTTTAACAGTTTTGTCCATTTGTCATAGAAAGTTAATGTTTTGGCATTGAAATAACTTTGGAAGCTTATACTCATAAAATTTGACTTAGTAGAACTATATAAAGTGTACACCGAGCAACTTTGATAGTCCGAAGTTGCAAAACTCTCTCTATGGAAAAGCTTTTAACGGTTTTGTCCATTTCTCATAGGATGTTGGTGTTTTGGCATCGAAATAATCGTGCAAACTCATTTTCGTAAAATTTAACATAAAAGGACAATAAAAAGTGTACACCGAGCAACATTGATTGTCCGAAGTTGCTCAACTCTCTCTATGGAGGAGTTTTTAACAGTTTTGTCTATTAGTCATAGAAAGTTGGTGTTTTGGCATCGAAATAATCGTGCAAGCTCATTTTCGTATAATTTAACATAGAAGAACAATAAAAAGTGTACACCGAGCAACTTTGATAGTCCGAAGTTGCTCAACTATCTCTATGGAGGAGCTTTTAACGGTTTTGTCCATTTGTCATAGAAAGTTGGTATTTTGGCATCGAAATAACCCCGGAAGCTCATTTTCGTAAAATTTAACATAGAAGAACAATAAAAAGTGTACACCGAGCAACTTTGATTGTCCGAAGTTGCTCAACTCTTTCTATGGAGGAGCTTTTAACGGTTTTGTCCATTTGTCAAAGAAAGTTAATGTTTTGGCATCGAAATAATCTTGAAAGCGTATACTCGTAAAATGTGACTTAGTAGAACAATATAAATTATACACCGAGCAACTTTGATTGTCCGAAGTTGCTCAACTCTCGCTATGGAGGTGCTTTTAACGGTTTTGTCCATTTGTCATAGAAAATTGGTGTTTTGGCATCGAAATAATCCTGAAAGCTCATTTTCATAAAATTTAACATAGAAAAATAATAAAAAGTGTACACCGAGCAACTTCGATAGTCCGAAGTTGCTCAACTCTCTCTATGGAGGAGCTTTTAACGGTTTTGTCCATTTGTCATAGAAAGTTGGTATTTTTGCATCGAAATAATCCTGGAAGCTCATTTTCGTAAAATTTAACATAAAAGAACAATAAAAAGTGTACACCGAGCAACTTTGATTGTCCGAAGTTGCTCAACTCTTTCTATGGAGGAGCTTTTAACGGTTTTGTCCATTTGCCATAGAAAGTTAATGTTTTGGCATCGAAATAATCTTGCAAGCTTATACTCGTAAAATTTGACTTAGTAGAACAATATAAATTGTACACTAAGCAACTTTGATTGTCCGAAGTTGCTCAACTCTCGCTATGGAGGTGCTTTTAACGGTTTTGTCCATTTGTCATAGAAAGTTGGTGTTTTGGCATCGAAATAATCCGGGAAGCTCATTTTCATAAAATTTAACATAGAAAAATAATAAAAAGTGTACACCGAGCAACTTCGATAGTCCGAAGTTGCTCAACTCTCTCTATGGAGGAGCTTTTAACGGTTTTGTCCATTTGTCATAGAAAGTTGGTATTTTGGCATCGAAATAATCCTGGAAGCTCATTTTCGTAAAATTTAACATAACAGAACAATAAAAAGTGTACACCGAGCAACTTTGATTTTCCGAAGATGCTCAACTCTTTCTATGGAGGTCCTTTTAACAGTTTTGTCCATTTGTCATAGAAAGTTAATGTTTTGGCATCGAAATAATCTTGAAAGCTTATACTCGTAAAATTTGACTTAGTAGAACAATATAAATTGTACACCGAGCAACTTTGATTGTACGAAGTTGCTCAACTCTCGCTATGGAGGTGCTTTTAACGGTTTTGTCCATTTGTCATAGAAAGTTGGTGTTTTGGCATCGAAATAATCCTGGAAGCTCATTTTCATAAAATTTAACATAGAAAAATAATAAAAAGTGTACACCGAGCAACTTCGATAGTCCGAAGTTACTCAACTCTCTCTATGGAAGAGCTTTTAACGGTTTTGTCCATTTGTCATAGAAAGTTGGTGTTTTGGCATCGAAATAATCCTGGAAGCTCATTTTCGTAAAATTTAACATAAAAGAACAATAAAAAGTGTACACCGAGCAACTTTGATTGTCCGAAGTTGCTCAACTCTTTCTATGGAGGAGTTTTTAACAGTTTTGTCTATTTGTCATAGAAAGTTGGTGTTTTGGCATCGAAATAATCGTGCAAGCTCATTTTCGTATAATTTAACATAGAAGAACAATAAAAAGTGTACACCGAGCAACTTTGATAGTCCGAAGTTGCTCAACTATCTCTATGGAGGAGCTTTTAACGGTTTTGTCCATTTGTCATAGAAAGTTGGTGTTTTGGCATCGAAATAACCCCGGAAGCTCATTTTCGTAAAATTTAACATAGAAGAACAATAAAAAGTGTACACCGAGCAACTTTGATTGTCCGAAGTTGCTCAACTCTTTCTATGGAGGAGCGTTTAACGGTTTTGTCCATTTGTCAAAGAAAGTTAATGTTTTGGCATCGAAATAATCTTGAAAGCGTATACTCGTAAAATGTGACTTAGTAGAATAATATAAATTATACACCGAGCAACTTTGATTGTCCGAAGTTGCTCAACTCTCGCTATGGAGGTGCTTTTAACGGTTTTGTCCATTTGTCATAGAAAGTTGGTGTTTTGGCATCGAAATAATCCTGAAAGCTCATTTTCATAAAATTTAACATAGAAAAATAATAAAAAGTGTACACCGAGCAACTTCGATAGTCCGAAGTTGCTCAACTCTCTCTATGGAGGAGCTTTTAACGGTTTTGTCCATTTGTCATAGAAAGTTGGTATTTTGGCATCGAAATAATCCTGGAAGCTCATTTTCGTAAAATTTAACATAAAAGAACAATAAAAAGTGTACACCGAGCAACTTTGATTGTCCGAAGTTGCTCAACTCTTTCTATGGAGGAGCTTTTAACGGTTTTGTCCATTTGCCATAGAAAGTTAATGTTTTGGCATCGAAATAATCTTGCAAGCTTATACTCGTAAAATTTGACTTAGTAGAACAATATAAATTGTACACTAAGCAACTTTTATTGTCCGAAGTTGCTCAACTCTCGCTATGGAGGTGCTTTTAACGGTTTTGTCCATTTGTCATAGAAAGTTGGTGTTTTGGCATCGAAATAATCCTGGAAGCTCATTTTCATAAAATTTAACATAGAAAAATAATAAAAAGTGTACACCGAGCAACTTCGATAGTCCGAAGTTGCTCAACTCTCTCTATGGAAGAGCTTTTAACGGTTTTGTCCATTTGTCATAGAAAGTTGGTGTTTTGGCATCGAAATAATCCTGGAAGCTCATTTTCGTAAAATTTAACATAAAAGAACAATAAAAAGTGTACACCGAGCAACATTGATTGTCCGAAGTTGCTCAACTCTTTCTATGGAGGTGCTTTTAACAGTTTTGTCCATTTGTCATAGAAAGTTTAATGTTTTGGCATCGAAATAATCTTGGAAGCTTATACTCATAAAATTTGACTTAGTAGAACTATATAAAGTGTACACTGAGCAACTTTGATAGTCCGAAGTTGCTAAACTCTCTCTATGGAAAAGCTTTTAACGGTTTTGTCCATTTTTCATAGGAAGTTGGTGTTTTGGCATCGAAATAATCGTGCAAGCTCATTTTCGTAAAATTTAACATAAAAGGACAATAAAAAGTGTACACCGAGCAACATTGATTGTCCGAAGTTGCTCAACTCTCTCTATGGAGGAGTTTTTAACAGTTTTGTCTATTTGTCATAGAAAGTTGTTGTTTTGGCATCGAAATAATCGTGCAAGCTCATTTTCGTATAATTTAACATAGAAGAACAATAAAAAGTGTACACCGAGCAACTTTGATAGTCCGAAGTTGCTCAACTCTCTCTATGGAGGAGCTTTTAACGGTTTTGTCCATTTGTCATAGAAAGTTGGTGTTTTGGCATCGAAATAACCCCGGAAGCTCATTTTCGTAAAATTTAACATAGAAGAACAATAAAAAGTGTACACCGAGCAACTTTGATTGTCCGAAGTTGCTCAACTCTTTCTATGGAGGAGCTTTTAACGGTTTTGTCCATTTGTCAAAGAAATTTAATGTTTTGTCATCGAAATAATCTTGAAAGCTTATACTCGTAAAATGTGACTTAGTAGAACAATATAAATTGTACACCGAGCAACTTTGATTGTTCAAAGTTGCTCAACTCTTTCTATGGAGGAGCTTTTAAAGGTTTTGTCCATTTGTCATAGAAAGTTAATGTTTTGGCATCGAAATAATCTTGAAAGCTTATACTCGTAAAATTTGACTTAGTAGAATAATAAAAAGTGTACACCGAGCAACTTCGATAGTCCGAAGTTGCTCAACTCTCTCTATGGAAGTGCTTTTAACGGTTTTGTCCATTTGTCATAGAAAGTTTGTGTTTTGGCATCGAAATAATCCTGGAAGCACATTTTCGTAAAATTTAACATAAAAGAACAATAAAAAGTGTACACCGAGCAACTTTGATTGTTCGAAGTTGCTCAACTCTCGCTATGGAGGTGCTTTTAACGATTTTGTCCATTTGTCATAGAAAGTTGGTGTTTTGGCATCGAAATAATCGTGCAAGCTCATTTTCGTAAAATTTAACATAAAAGAACAATAAAAAGTGTACACCGAGCAACATTGATTGTCCGAAGTTGCTCAACTCTTTCTATGGAGGAGCTTTTAACGGTTTTGTCCATTTGTCATAGAAAGTTAATGTTTTGGCATCGAAATAATCTTGAAAGCTTATACTCGTAAAATTTGACTTAGTAGAACAATATAAATTATACACCGAGCAACTTTGATTGTCCGAAGTTGCTCAACTCTCGCTATGGAGGTGCTTTTAACGGTTTTGTCCATTTGTCATACAAAGTTGGTGTTTTGGCATCGAAATAATCCTGAAAGCTCATTTTCATAAAATTTAACATAGAAAAATAATAAAAAGTGTACACCGAGCAACTTCGATAGTCCGAAGTTGCTCAACTCTCTCTATGGAGGAGCTTTTAACAGTTTTGTCCATTTGTCATAGAAAGTTAATGTTTTGGCATTGAAATAATCTTGGAAGCTTATACTCATAAAATTTGACTTAGTAGAACAATATAAAGTCTACACCGAGCAACTTTGATAGTCCGAAGTTGCTAAACTCTCTTTATGGAAGAGCTTTTAACGGTTTTGTCCATTTGTCATAGAAAGTTGGTGTTTTGGCATCGAAATAACCCCGGAAGCTCATTTTCGTAAAATTTAACATAGAAGAAGAATTAAAAGTGTACACCGAGCAACTTTGATAGTCTGAAGTTGCTCAACTCTCTCTATGGAGGAGCTTTTAACGGTTTTGTCCATTTGTCATAGAAAGTTGGTGTTTTGGCATCGAAATAATCGTGCAAGCTCATTTTCGTAAAATTTAACATAAAAGAACAATAAAAAGTGTACACCGAGCAACTTTGATTGTCCGAAGTTGCTCAACTCTTTCTATGGAGGAGCTTTTAACGGTTTTGTCCATTTGTCATAGAAAGTTAATGTTTTGGCATCGAAATAATCTTGAAAGCTTATACTCGTAAAATTTGACTTAGTAGAACAATATAAATTATACACCGAGCAACTTTGATTGTCCGAAGTTGCTCAACTCTCGCTATGGAGGTGCTTTTAACGGTTTTGTCCATTTGTCATAGAAAGTTGGTGTTTTGGCATCGAAATAATCCTGAAAGCTCATTTTCATAAAATTTAACATAGAAAAATAATAAAAAGTGTACACCGAGCAACTTCGATAGTCCGAAGTTGCTCAACTCTCTCTATGGAGGAGCTTTTAACGGTTTTGTCCATTTGTCATAGAAAGTTGGTATTTTGGCATCGAAATAATCCTGGAAGCTCATTTTCGTAAAATTTATCATAAAAGAACAATAAAAAGTGTACACCGAGCAACTTTGATTGTCCGAAGTTGCCCAACTCTTTCTATGGAGGAGCTTTTAACGGTTTTGTCCATTTGCCATAGAAAGTTAATGTTTTGGCATCGAAATAATCTTGAAAGCTTATACTCGTAAAATTTGACTTAGTAGAACAATATAAATTGTACACTAAGCAACTTTGATTGTCCGAAGTTGCTCAACTCTCGCTATGGAGGTGCTTTTAACGGTTTTGTCCATTTGTCATAGAAAGTTGGTGTTTTGGCATCGAAATAATTCGGGAAGGTCATTTTCATAAAATTTAACATAGAAAAATAATAAAAAGTGTACACCGAGCAACTTCGATAGTCCGAAGTTGCTCAACTCTCTCTACGGAGGAGCTTTTAACGGTTTTGTCCATTTGTCATAGAAAGTTGGTATTTTGGCATCGAAATAATCCTGGAAGCTCATTTTCATAAAATTTAACATAGAAAAATAATAAAAAGTGTACACCGAGCAACTTCGATAGTCCGAAGTTGCTCAACTCTCTCTATGGAAGAGCTTTTAACGGTGATGAGGATAATTTTCTCCTACAATGACAACATGACACGTGGATGTAATTGTCAACAGCTTCATG
Organism: Euonymus europaeus; assembly: GCA_963580455.1. Lineage (NCBI taxonomy): Eukaryota > Viridiplantae > Streptophyta > Magnoliopsida > Celastrales > Celastraceae > Euonymus > Euonymus europaeus. The sequence goes on along the minus strand of OY756967.1, from coordinate 12,474,321 downwards.
CTCGGTACCGAGAAGAAGGATGCACGTTCCTCGGTACTCATCCTCAGAGTGGTAAAAAGCTGTCATGAACTACCCAAACAGGAACTACCTTCACTATAAAAAGGGGCAAACCCTCAGGTAAAAGGGAGGATTTTTTGGACTAATTACCAGAGTACCGAGCAGTGCACTTCACAGAGTTCCTTTGTGCTCGCATCTGACTTGAGCGTCGGAGCGCCAACGCCAGAGAACACTCTCTGGCGGGCCTCTAGCTTACGTTTGCTCTTTGTCACAGGATCATTCTATTATCGGAGAGAAGCTAATCCGAGGAAGGACATCAACAGACGAGAAAGCTCTTGTTCAAACCTATCCTGGTACGTCTTGGACTGATTTAAGACGTCATCAGATTGGCGCCGTCTGTGGGAATCCATAACAAAAATTATGGTTCGGGCTAGAGCTTTTAGATGAGAAGAACAACAGGCTGAGGCAGCAAACGAAAATGCCGAGCAGCAGCCTCAACCATTGATGCAAGATCAGATCGCTGAACTATTGCAACAGATGAATGTTCTCGCGCAACGCCTGGATACGATCCAAGGACAAGTGCAAGGTCACCAACCAATCCAAAATGAGAGCATTTCTCATGAGACGAGAAATGACCACTCTCAAACTGATGAGTCAAGAAATCCCGACGTTCCAGGAACCTCGGTAACTATTGCTCGAAGAACTCAGCCCACTCATACTTACGAGGGGGATAGCAAGTTCATCGAGGGGGTAGTGGATCGCAAAATAGCTGCTTTGCAAGGTCGTCCCTTCTTGGATACAATGGACTGGGATAGGAACTTGACTCCATTGTCGGCCGAGGTGCAACAAGCTCGGGTACCGACAAGCTTTAAGGTTACCAGTGTGGAAAAGTATAATGGAACAGGGGATCCCCTAGACCATGTTATCGGCTTTCAAACCATGATGGAGTTCCAGCGGGCCTCTCAGGAAGCTTGCTGCAAGATCTTCCCAGTCTCGCTTGTCAGAGTGGCAAGGCGTTGGTTCAGAGCTCTGCCACAAGGCAGCATTCACAGTTTTGACGACCTAACAAACAGGTTCGTTGCTCATTTTGCAAGCTCAAGACCGGTGAAGAAGACCAATGCCACACTGGTTACCATTAGACAGAAACCGCAGGAGAGTTTGAGGGAATTTGTAACTCGGTTCAACAGCGATTGCTTAGAGATACCGGACCTTCAGCCGATCATAGCCATTACAGCCTTCACGACTGGAGTGCGACATGTGACGCTAAAGCATTCATTGTCGAAAAAGAATCCGAAAAGTATCCTCGAACTGCTCTCAAGAGTTGAAAAATACATTACTGCTGACGAAATGATGGCTGAACCACATGTAGCGGAGCAATCCTTAGACAGATCTCCCCCGAGGAGAAGGTCAGACGGTGGTCGACGAACAGAGAGGAAAAATAGTGGATTCAGTAGATCATTCACCAGAAGAGATGACCGAGCCAAACTTGAGAGATATGATTCCTACACTCCACTCAATTCTTCTTTGAAAAGAGTATTGAATGAGATACAGGATCGTGACATCGTCAGGTGGCCGGCAAAGAAGAAGCCAAGTCCAGGTAGGATGGAGAGCGACAAGTATTGTAAATTCCACCGGGGCCCTGGTCACGACACTGATGAATGTCGCCACCTGAAGGACGAGGTAGAAAACTTAATCCGGAGAGGATACCTTAAGCGTTTTACTAGCTCGGTGGGAGACAAACGAGAAAGAGAAGGAAGAAAAGAAAATCCAAGAGGCCTAAGAGAGAATGAAGACAGGCGACAGAGGAGGCGGCGAGAGGAATCCCCTCGTCATCGAAATCGTGGAACGGCTGGTACCATTGGTATGATAGTCGGTGGCCTAGCTTCGGGAGGAGAAAGTTCATCTGGGAGGAGAGCATATGCTCGGACTGTGCATCAGATCCACGAGAATTCAAAGAGAACGAGAACGGGGGAGGAGAAGATAACATTCTCGGAGAAAGACGGGGATGGTCTGCCCCAGCCCCATGACGATGCGTTGATCATTGATGTTATCATCGCCAACTACACGGTCAAGAAGGTCTTGATTGATAACGGGAGCGCAGCGGATGTTCTTTTCTATCATGCCTTCAAACAGATGAACCTTCCGAGAGAGAGCTTGAAGAAGTTTTCTTCACCCCTATACGGTTTCACGGGAGAACAAGTTGTCCCTGTCGGGATAATAAGTCTACCCATAACCTTGGGTGATTACCCGAGATCAAAATTATTTATGGTGGAACTTCTGGTCGTCGATGTAAAGACCCCATACAACGCGTTGATTGGCAGACCACTGCTTCATAAGGCCCGAGCAGTTGTCTCAACTTATTACCTGAAAATGAAATTCCCCACTGATCAAGGAGTAGGAGAAGTTCAGGGCGACCAAAAGCTCGCTCGCCAGATGTATGTAACCGATCTAAAAGAAAAGAAAAAGCCAGTCTCAATCATAGAATTGGTCGATGATCAGAATAATCAAATCTTGAAGCCCTCGCCAGGCGAACAACTCATCGCACTTCCTGTCGAGCATGCAACGGAGAAGAAATTGTACTATGGTTCCGGGCTTAGCAAAGATTTAAGCGAAGGCTTGACGAATCTACTTTTGGAAAACATCACCACATTTGCATGGAATGCACATGAGATGCCGGGTATCAGTGCTGATGTTATCACTCACCATCTGAGTATCAAATCTGGTAACCGACCAGTAAAGCAAAAGAAGAGGAACTTTGCACAAGACAGGCAAGAAGCCATTAAAACAGAGGTTAACAAGCTTTTAGATGCTGACTTCATCCGCGAAGTACAATATCCGGAATGGCTTTCTAATGTTGTTATGGTAGCCAAACAGAATGGTAAATGGCGCATGTGTGTAGACTTCACTCACCTAAACAAGGCCTGTCCGAAGGATAGCTACCCGCTGCCAAAAATAGACCAATTGGTAGACGCAACCTCGGGAAAGGGTCTCCTCAGTTTCCTTGATGCCTACTCAGGATACCATCAGATTCAGATGCATCAAGATGACGAGGAGCACACCTCGTTTGTTACCCCTGAGGGTACATATTGCTACCAAGTTATGCCTTTTGGATTGAAGAATGCAGGGGCTACCTATCAACGGCTAGTCAACAAAATGTTCTCCCCAATGCTCGGAAAGACAGTTGAAGCGTACGTCGATGATATAGTCGTTAAAAGCAAAAAACCCGAGGAGCACTTGGGCGACTTGCAGGATGTGTTTAATGTTTTAAACAATTTTGGAATGAAGCTCAATCCCGAGAAGTGTGCTTTTGGCGTTTCATCGGGTAAATTCCTCGGATTCCTCATCTCCAAACGAGGAATTGAGGTGAACCCTGAAAAGGTGTTAGCGATAATTAACATGCAAGCCCCGAGGAACAAGAAGGAGGTTCAACAACTCACCGGGCGAACTGCAGCACTAAACCGATTTCTCGCCAGATCAGGAGATCGCTGTAAACACTTCTTTAACGCACTTAAGCAAACAACCGACTTTGAATGGAATGAGCACTGTCAAGAAGCTTTCGAAGAGCTCAAGTCTTATTTGAGTCGACCACCTCTACTCACTGCTCCAAAGGAAGGAGAACCGTTATCCCTCTACTTAGCTACCACTGAGCATGCAGTGAGTGCCGTGCTCGTAAGCGAGGGAGAGGATAAGGTTCAGAGGCCAATATACTACACTAGTAAGATTCTCACTGCAATCGAGAAGAGATACGCCAAGGCCGAGAGAATGGCCCTGGCACTAGTGACCACGGCAAGGAAGTTGAGACCATATTTTCAAGCCCATACAATTACAGTGCTGACTGATCAGCCGCTCAAGAGCATTTTACAGAATCCAGACATATCGGGAAGACTTATTAAGTGGTCAGTCGAACTTAGTGAGTTTGATATCTACTTCGAGCCGAGAAGAGCAATCAAAGCTCAAGTCCTCGCGGATTTCGTTACGGAATGCCAACATCCTTTAGAGGAAGAAGCGCCGCAGGAGCAATGGCAACTCTTCGTCGATGGATCTACGAACAAGGATGGCAGCGGAGCAGGGATTCTGCTTCTCGGACCCGGGGGCATGACCACTGAGTATGCCCTCCGTTTCCAATTCAAAGCCTCTAATAACGAGGCTGAATATGAAGCTCTGCTAGCTGGATTAAAGCTGGCCATCGAGCTAGAGGTTCGCAATTTGCTGATTCACAGCGATTCACAGCTCGTCACCGAGCAGGTCCGTGGAGAATATGAGGCGAGAGGCTCCAATATGATCAAATATCTTGCAAAAGCTAAGGAGCTGATGAGTGAGATCCCGAATGTTGAAATACTGAGAGTGCCTCGAGAAGAAAATCAGCAAGCAGACGTATTAGCCCGACTTGCGTCAACAAGCAAGAAAGATCATGCTTCCTCAGTTCGGATAGAAATGCTTCCTAAACCTAGCATCTTTGTTAAAGAAATTGCGGAGATCAACACTGAACGATCTTGGATGGATGCAATACGCGCCTTCCTCACGGAGGGGCAATTGCCGGAAGACAGGAACGAGGCTAAAAGTCTCCGAGCAAGGGCAGCGAGGTATTCCATTATTCAAGGCACCCTTTACCGACGATCTTACACACTCCCTTACCTTAAGTGCCTTGCTCCACGAGAGTCAGATTATGCTCTCCGAGAAGTTCATGGAGGAATATGCGGCAGCCACTCCGGTGCAAGGACCTTAGCAAACAAGGTCTTGCGCTGCGGGTATTACTGGCCGACCATGAACAAGGATGCAAAGGAGTTGGTGAGGAAGTGTGACAAGTGCCAGAGACATGCCAACGTATCGCATCACCCACCGTCGGAGATTACAGTGATGGAGAACCCTTGTCCGTTTGCACAATGGGGGCTGGATTTGTTAGGACCTTTTCCTCAGGCAACAGCCCAAAGGAAATTTCTCATAGTGGCAGTGGATTATTTCACGAAGTGGGTTGAAGCCGAGCCTCTGGCCACAATCACTGACCACAAGGTGAAAGACTTCATTTGGAAAACCATCGTCTGCAGATATGGTGTTCCTCGGATCCTTATTACTGATAATGGCCGACAGTTTGTGAGTGCCAATATACGGCAGTTTTGTGACGAACACGGCATCAACCTCAGGGTTACTGCTGTAGCTCACCCTCAAGCTAATGGACAAGTAGAAGTCATCAACCGAATCATACTACAAGGAATCAAGGCTCGTCTGGACCAAGCCAAGGGACTCTGGACTGAACAACTCCATAGCGTCCTCTGGTCTTATCTGACTACGCCTCGGACATCAACAGGAGAGACACCTTTCTCCTTAGTATTCGGATCAGAAGCTGTTATCCCAGTTGAAATTGGAGTTCCCACTCCTCGTATAACTGAGTTTGAAGAATCAGGTAACAGTGACTTATTGCTCAACAATCTTGATTTCTTGGAAGAAGCTCGAGAGACTGCTCGGATCAGGATTGCTGCTTACAAACAAAGAACGGCCCGATATTACAACAAAAGGGTCCGAACAAGGAAGTTTTCAGAAGGAGACTGGGTTCTAAGGAAAGCTGCTGCAGCCGGAAGGCATCCAGGTAAGCTCGGAGAAACTTGGGAAGGACCTTTCCGAGTTATCAAAGTTCTGCTTGATGGTACTTACAAACTGGAAAATCCCGAGAAGCCTGGAGAGATGAGACCTTGGAATGCCGAGAACCTTCGAAGATACTATGTTTAATTTCATCCTGCTGGCATGTACTTAAGCACAATTTCCATTTCAAAACTCGTTTCTTACACGAGACTTAGGATTTTGCTGATTCAATGAAAGTAGTTTGTTTTGCTATAAGGATCCTCAAAAGTAAGCGTTGCTCGGCACAAGTCAGCCGCAATGCCTGAGCATTATTACAAGCCCACTAAGGTCAGGGGACCGAGGAAAAACATGGTTTTGTTTCAACTCATTTAATTTGAGTTACAACAGCCAAGCAGAAAAACAAGTTAGCTACGACCCGAGCAAGTTTGGGCCACAGCAAACATGGTTTTGTTTCAACTCATTTAATTTGAGTTACAACAGCCAAGCAGAAAAACAAGTTAGCTACGACCCGAGCAAGTTTGGGCCACAGCAAACATGGTTTTGTTTCAACTCATTTAATTTGAGTTACAACAGCCAAGCAGGGAAACAAGTTGGCTACGACCCGAGCAAATTTGGGCCACAGCTCTACTTGTTCTCAAATCAGCTACAACAAGCTGCGTTTTAAGTTATGATTTCCGAGGAAAAAGATGGACAGTAATAGACAAGAAATGGGAAGAAAAGAACTCGACTTCATTAAAATTAAAAACGTTATTTACAAATGTTGAGAACAGAGTTTGATCAAGAAGGAAGAGAACGAGGGCCAGTTCCTAATTTTCAATATCAACTAGCTCCTCGGCAGTCCTCTCTGCCTCACCCTCAACAGAAGGAAGGGGCACGTCGACTTCTTCATTCCTCGGAGGAATCGGCGGAGCATCGGTCTCCGTGTACCCATCGATGTCCTCCTCGACGTCCCCCTCATCCTCTTGAAGTAGGCGGAACTGCTCGTAGGCATCCTCCTTCACCACATCCTCGTCGTCTTTCCCCGCGATGACTGGGCACAGCTCATCCAAAATGTCCGAGCTCTGGCCTTTGCCGACGAGGAACCTCCGAGCTTCTTTGACAGCAGCCTGGAAGCAGAAAAAGCCTTCTTGCTTAAGGGTAAGTTGGAACTCCCTAGAGTCGCGAAACTCTCGGAGACCAGCTTGTCGCCCGCTTTCAAACAGGACGGCCCCTTCAGCCTCAGCTGCTGACCTTTGTCTTGCGAGCTCATCCTCGGCTTCTTTCAGCTTCGTAGCCATCAGATTCTCTGATGCCTGCGTTTTCTCGAGTTCCAACCTCGTCAGCTTCAAAGCGGTCTCTGTCCGACCAATAGCTCCCTTGAGTAGAAAAATTTCTTGGGCGGCAGTCTTCTTCTCGGCCTCGGAGCTTCGTATGTCGAGCGACAACTTCCCGAGAAGCGAAGACAACTGCAAATAACAACAGAAAAGAAATGAGTTATTAAGCAAGCTGAAGGAAAACTTGCTAAACAATGTTCCGAGCGGAAAGATGTACCTCCATCAGCTTAACAGCCGAAGCCTCCATCCTCTCCTCGGTAGCCATCTCCTCGGCTCGCCTTTGGTCCGATGGAAGAGACAGCTTCTCGAGCATCTCCAACGCCACCCGAGGATTGGTCACTGTATCAGATAGACGCACATTCCACCGAGGAATGTGAACGTCTCCCATCCTGCGAGGAGGAGAGGAAGAGCGGGCGTCGGATGTACGAGAAGGAGATCCAACGGCCCGGAAAGATGGGGTGGAAACGAAGACACCGCGACCGCGACCCAAGTCTTTTCCTCGGCCTGGTTTGACTTGGGCACTCTCAACGGGGGTAACCCTCGTTTTCTTGCTCGGCTCAGCACCCCCGTCAGGTCTCCTCTTCTTGCCCAAGTTGGCAGTCTTCTTCTGCAACTTCAGGTAATCAGCGGCCGACGACATATCTGAGAAGTAACAAGAATCAGTCATCAACATGATTAGTATAACAAAGTCATAAACAAAACCGAGCAAGAGCAGGTCCCCACCTTGCATCGCTTGCTCGGACCTATGAGCCCTTGTAAAGTCTACAGCTCGGCATATCATAGGCACAGAAGGCTTAGTGAAAGGACCTCTGAGGGTAAGATACCAGTCAAGCTCCTGAGGAGAAAGTTGGGGAAGTCGCTTGAACTTACTGAATTTTGGGACAACCCACGAGGTCCTAAAAGGAAGATCCTCGTCCTTGCCCAAGGGCATCCGAACAAAGAAATAACTAGACTTCCAATGATGATTGGAAGAGGAATATTTTGGAGCAACCAGACCCTTCTTGAACTTTAAATAGCAAAGTCCAGGGTTTCTCGGAGCTCTACAAAGGGAGAAAATGTGTTGAAGGACATTAGAAGAAAAAGGGACGCGAAGCTCGGCACAGTAGTATAGAATTGTGCCGAGAAACACCCAAGAATTGGGAGCAAGGCAGGTTGGGCAAATGTCGAACCGATCAAAGAAGGAGCATACTGCTGGGGCAATCGGTATCCGACAACCAAATGATAATGCGGTGGTAGCACAGGCCTACAAGGGTAGGGAATACCGAACAACTTGCGTTGGGATTCCACCTCGGAGGCTGAAAGGCTACAGCTAAGATTCCTAGGCTCCCTAGAACCATCACCTGCTGCTCGGGCCTCCTGTACTTCGAACCCAGGAGGGGCAAAGAAAGGGCGTTCTGCTAAGGGTAGCCTAATGCTCGTCCTAACAGGAGGAGAGTTAGAGGTCGAAGGAGAAGTTCCTAAATCGGCTTCCTCTAACACATTAATATTACTATCCGAAGAAGGGGAAGACATTTCTCGTACCTGATGAGACGAAGAAGAGATAGTATTTGCTCGGAAAAAGAAGATTACGTTTGCTCGGATAGACAATGCTCGGGGCTCTCAATCTTGGCAGCGAATGAATTGGACAGTGACGTCCTCGCTATTTATAGTCGAAGACAGCCCCGGTCAACGGACCCGATGACGAGACGTATTGCCTTCTCTCATCTGGGCCGCTCAACCTCTGCACATCCGATAACCACTGGATCAAGATCAATCAAATCTTAGCCGTTCAACGACTCACAATTAATGTCAGCCTCGGGAACTCAAACGTCCACTCATACAGACCTATCATTGGTCCTACGATGACCAATCACAGGTCTGAGGGGGCAAGTGATGAGGATAATTTTCTCCTACAATGACAACATGACACGTGGATGTAATTGTCAACAGCTTCATGCTCGGTACCGAGAAGAAGGATGCACGTTCCTCGGTACTCATCCTCAGAGTGGTAAAAAGCTGTCATGAACTACCCAAACAGGAACTACCTTCACTATAAAAAGGGGCAAACCCTCAGGTAAAAGGGAGGATTTTTTGGACTAATTACCAGAGCACCGAGCAGTGCACTTCACAGAGTTCCTTTGTGCTCGCATCTGACTTGAGCGTCGGAGCGCCAACGCCAGAGAACACTCTCTAACGGGCCTCTAGCTTACGTTTGCTCTTTGTCACAGGATCATTCCATTATCGGAGAGAAGCTAATCCGAGGAAGGACATCAACAGACGAGAAAGCTCTTGTTCAAACCTATCCTGATACGTCTTGGACTGATTTAAGACGTCATCAAACGGTTTTGTCCATTTGTCATAGAAAGTTGGGGTTTTGGCATCGAAATAATCCTGGAAGCTCATTTTCGTAAAATTTACATAAAAGAACAATAAAAATTGTACACCGAGCAACATTGAATGTCCGAAGTTGCTCAACTCTTTCTATGGAGGTGCTTTTAACAGTTTTGTCCATTTGTCATAGAAAGTTAATGTTTTGGCATCGAAATAATCTTGGAAGCTTATACTCATAAAATTTGACTTAGTAGAACTATATAAAGTGTACACCGAGCAACTTTGATAGTCCGAAGTTGCTAAACTCTCTCTATGGAAAAGCTTTTAACGGTTTTGTCCATTTGTCATAGGAAGTTGGTGTTTTGGCATCGAAATAATCGTGCAAGCTCATTTTCGTAAAATTTAACATAAAAGGACAATAAAAAGTGTACACCGAGCAACATTGATTGTCCGAAGTTGCTCAACTCTCTCTATGGAGGAGTTTTTAATAGTTTTGTCTATTTGTCATAGAAAGTTGGTGTTTTGGCATCGACATAATCGTGCAAGCTCATTTTCGTATAATTTAACATAGAAGAACAATAAAAAGTGTACACCGAGCAACTTTGATAGTCCGAAGTTGCTCAACTCTCTCTATGGAGGAGCTTTTAACGGTTTTGTCCATTTGTCATAGAAAGTTGGTGTTTTGGCATCGAAATAATCCCGGAAGCTCATTTTCGTAAAATTTAACATAGAAGAACAATAAGAAGTGTACACCGAGCAACTTTGATAGTCTGAAGTTGCTCAACTCTCTCTATGGAGGAGCTTTTAACGGTTTTGTCCATTTGTCATAGAAACTTGGTGTTTTGGCATCGAAATAATCGTGCAAGCTCATTTTCGTATAATTTAACATAGAAGAACAATAAAAAGTGTACACCGAACAACTTTGATAGTCCGAAGTTGCTCAACTCTCTCTATGGAGGAGCTTTTAACGGTTTTGTCCATTTGTCATAGAAAGTTGGTGTTTTGGCATCGAAATAATCCCGGAAGCTCATTTTCGTAAAATTTAACATAGAAGAACAATAAAAAGTGTACACCGAGCAACTTTGATAGTCTGAAGTTGCTCAACTCTCTCTATGGAGGAGCTTTTAACGGTTTTGTCCATTTGTCATAGAAACTTGGTGTTTTGGCATCGAAATAATCGTGCAAGCTCATTTTCGTAAAATTTAACAAAAAAGAACAATAAAAAGTGTACACCGAGCAACTTTGATTGTCCGAAGTTGCTCAACTCTTTCTATGGAGGAGCTTTTAACGGTTTTGTCCATTTGTCATAGAAAGTTAATGTTTTGGCATCGAAATAATCTTGAAAGCTTATACTCGTAAAATTTGACTTAGTAGAACAATATAAATTGTACACTAAGCAACTTTGATTGTCCGAAGTTGCTCAACTCTCGCTATGGAGGTGCTTTTAACGGTTTTGTCCATTTGTCATAGAAAGTTGGAGTTTTGGCATCGAAATAATCCTGAAAGCTCATTTTCATAAAATTTAACATAGAAAAATAATAAAAAGTGTACACCGAGCAACTTCGATAGTCCGAAGTTGCTCAACTCTCTCTATGGAGGGGCTTTTAACGGTTTTGTCCATTTGTCATAGAAAGTTGGTATTTTGGCATCGAAATAATCCTCGAAGCTCATTTTCGTAAAATTTATCATAAAAGAACAATAAAAAGTGTACACCGAGCAACTTTGATTGTCCGAAGTTGCTCAACTCTTTCTATGGAGGAGCTTTTAACGGTTTTGTCCATTTGCCATAGAAAGTTAATGTTTTGGCATCGAAATAATCTTGCAAGCTTATACTCGTAAAATTTGACTTAGTAGAACAATATAAATTGTACACTAAGCAACTTTGATTGTCCGAAGTTGCTCAACTCTCGCTATGGAGGTGCTTTTAACGGTTTTGTCCATTTGTCATAGAAAGTTGGTGTTTTGGCATCGAAATAATCCGGGAAGATCATTTTCATAAAATTTAACATAGAAAAATAATAAAAAGTGTACACCGAGCAACTTCGATAGTCCGAAGTTGCTCAACTCTCTCTATGGAAGAGCTTTTAACGGTTTTGTCCATTTGTCATAGAAAGTTGGGGTTTTGGCATCGAAATAATCCTGGAAGCTCATTTTCGTAAAATTTACATAAAAGAACAATAAAAAGTGTACACCGAGCAACATTGATTGTTCGAAGTTGCTCAACTATTTCTATGGAGGTACTTTTAACAGTTTTGTCCATTTGTCATAGAAAGTTAATGTTTTGGCATCGAAATAATCTTGGAAGCTTATACTCATAAAATTTGACTTAGTAGAACTATATAAAGTGTACACCGAGCAACTTTGATAGTCCGAAGTTGCAATACTCTCTCTATTTCAGCTTTTAACGATTTTGTCCATTTGTCATAGAAAGTTGGTGTTTTGGCATCTAAATAATCCTGGAAGCACATTTTCGTAAAATTTAACAAAAAAGAACAATAAAAAGTGTACACCGAGCAACTTTGATTGTCCGAAGTTGCTCAACTCTTTCTATGGAGGAGCTTTTAACGGTTTTGTCCATTTGTCATAGAAAGTTAATGTTTTGGCATCGAAATAATCTTGAAAGCTTATACTCGTAAAATTTGACTTAGTAGAACAATAAAAAGTGTACACCGAGCAACTTTGATAGTCCGAAGTTGCTCAACTCTCTCTATGGAGGAGCTTTTAACGGTTTTGTCCATTTGTCATAGAAAGTTGGTGTTTTGGCATCGAAATAATCCCGGAAGCTCATTTTCGTAAAATTTAACATAGAAGAACAATAAAAAGTGTACACCGAGCAACTTTGATAGTCTGAAGTTGCTCAACTCTCTCTATGGAGGAGCTTTTAACGGTTTTGTCCATTTGTCATAGAAACTTGGTGTTTTGGCATCGAAATAATCGTGCAAGCTCATTTTCGTAAAATTTAACAAAAAAGAACAATAAAAAGTGTACACCGAGCAACTTTGATTGTCCGAAGTTGCTCAACTCTTTCTATGGAGGAGCTTTTAACGGTTTTGTCCATTTGTCATAGAAAGTTAATGTTTTGGCATCGAAATAATCTTGAAAGCTTATACTCGTAAAATTTGACTTAGTAGAACAATATAAATTATACAGCGAGCAACTTTGATTGTCCGAAGTTGCTCAACTCTCGCTATGGAGGTGCTTTTAACGGTTTTGTCCATTTGTCATAGAAAGTTGGTGTTTTGGCATCGAAATAATCCTGAAAGCTCATTTTCATAAAATTTAACATAGAAAAATAATAAAAAGTGTACACCGAGCAACTTCGATAGTCCGAAGTTGCTCAACTCTCTCTATGGAGGGGCTTTTAACGGTTTTGTCCATTTGTCATAGAAAGTTGGTATTTTGGCATCGAAATAATCCTCGAAGCTCATTTTCGTAAAATTTATCATAAAAGAACAATAAAAAGTGTACACCGAGCAACTTTGATTGTCCGAAGTTGCTCAACTCTTTCTATGGAGGAGCTTTTAACGGTTTTGTCCATTTGCCATAGAAAGTTAATGTTTTGGCATCGAAATAATCTTGCAAGCTTATACTCGTAAAATTTGACTTAGTAGAACAATATAAATTGTACACGAAGCAACTTTGATTGTCCGAAGTTGCTCAACTCTCGCTATGGAGGTGCTTTTAACGGTTTTGTCCATTTGTCATAGAAAGTTGGTGTTTTGGCATCGAAATAATCCGGGAAGATCATTTTCATAAAATTTAACATAGAAAAATAATAAAAAGTGTACACCGAGCAACTTCGATAGTCCGAAGTTGCTCAACTCTCTCTACGGAGGAGCTTTTAACGGTTTTGTCCATTTGTCATAGAAAGTTGGTATTTTGGCATCGAAATAATCCTGGAAGCTCATTTTCGTAAAATTTAACATAACAGAACAATAAAAAGTGTACACCGAGCAACTTTGATTTTCCGAAGATGCTCAACTCTTTCTATGGAGGTGCTTTTAACGGTTTTGTCCATTTGTCATAGAAAGTTGGTATTTTGGCATCGAAATAATCCTGGAAGCTCATTTTCGTAAAATTTAACATAACAGAACAATAAAAAGTGTACAACGAGCAACTTTGATTTTCCGAAGATGCTCAACTCTTTCTATGGAGGTGCTTTTAACAGTTTTGTCCATTTGTCATAGAAAGTTGGTGTTTTGGCATCGAAATAATCCTGGAAGCTCATTTTCATAAAATTTAACATAGAAAAATAATAAAAAGTGTACACCGAGCAACTTCGATAGTCCGAAGTTGCTCAACTCTCTCTATGGAAGAGCTTTTAACGGTTTTGTCCATTTGTCATAGAAAGTTGGGGTTTTGGCATCGAAATAATCCTGGAAGCTCATTTTCGTAAAATTTACATAAAAGAACAATAAAAAGTGTACACCGAGCAACATTGATTGTCCGAAGTTGCTCAACTCTTTCTATGGAGGTGCTTTTAACAGTTTTGTCCATTTGTCATAGAAAGTTAATGTTTTGGCATCGAAATAATCTTGGAAGCTTATACTCATAAAATTTGACTTAGTAGAACTATATAAAGTGTACACCGAGCAACTTTGATAGTCCGAAGTTGCAATACTCTCTCTATTTCAGCTTTTAACGATTTTGTCCATTTGTCATAGAAAGTTGGTGTTTTGGCATCGAAATAATCCTGGAAGCACATTTTCGTAAAATTTAACATAAAAGAACAATAAAAAGTGTACACCGAGCAACTTTGATTGTCCGAAGATGCTCAACTCTTTCTATGGAGGTGCTTTTAACAGTTTTGTCCATTTGTCATAGAAAGTTAATGTTTTAGCATCGAAATAATCTTGGAAGCTTATACTCGTAAAATTTGAATTAGTAGAACAATATAAAGTGTACACCGAGCAACTTTGATAGTCCGAAGTTGCTAAACTCTCTTTATGGAAGAGCTTTTAACGGTTTTGCTCATTTGTCATAGAAAGTTGGTGTTTTGGCATCGAAATAACCCCGGAAGCTCATTTTCGTAAAATTTAACATAGAAGAACAATAAAAAGTGTACACCGAGCAACTTTGATAGTCTGAAGTTGCTCAACTCTCTCTATGGAGGAGCTTTTAACGGTTTTGTCCATTTGTCATAGAAAGTTGGTGTTTTGGCATCGAAATAATCCTGAAAGCTCATTTTCATAAAATTTAACATAGAAAAATAATAAAAAGTGTACACCGAGCAACTTCGATAGTCCGAAGTTGCTCAACTCTCTCTATGGAGGAGCTTTTAACAGTTTTGTCCATTTGTCATAGAAAGTTAATGTTTTGGCATCGAAATAATCTTGGAAGCTTATACTCATAAAATTTGACTTAGTAGAACAATATAAAGTCTACACCGAGCAACTTTGATAGTCTGAAGTTGCTAAACTCTCTTTATGGAAGAGCTTTTAACGGTTTTGTCCATTTGTCATAGAAAGTTGGTGTTTTGGCATCGAAATAACCCCGGAAGCTCATTTTCGTAAAATTTAACATAGAAGAACAATAAAAAGTGTACACCGAGCAACTTTGATAGTCTGAAGTTGCTCAACTCTCTCTATGGAGGAGCTTTTAACGGTTTCGTCCATTTGTCATAGAAACTTGGTGTTTTGGCATCGAAATAATCGTGCAAGCTCATTTTCGTAAAATTTAACATAAAAGAACAATAAAAAGTGTACACCGAGCAACTTTGATTGTCCGAAGTTGCTCAACTCTTTCTATGGAGGAGCTTTTAACGGTTTTGTCCATTTGTCATAGAAAGTTAATGTTTTGGCATCGAAATAATCTTAAAAGCTTATACTCGTAAAATTTGACTTAGTAGAACAATATAAATTATACACCGAGCAACTTTGATTGTCCGAAGTTGCTCAACTCTCGCTATGGAGGTGCTTTTAACGGTTTTGTCAATTTGTCATAGAAAGTTGGTGTTTTGGCATCGAAATAATCCTGAAAGCTCATTTTCATAAAATTTAACATAGAAAAATAATAAAAAGTGTACACCGAGCAACTTCGATAGTCCGAAGTTGCTCAACTCTCTCTATGGAGGAGCTTTTAACGGTTTTGTCCATTTGTCATAGAAAGTTGGTCTTTTGGCATCGAAATAATCCTCGAAGCTCATTTTCGTAAAATTTATCATAAAAGAACAATAAAAAGTGTACACCGAGCAACTTTGATTGTCCGAAGTTGCTCAACTCTTTCTATGGAGGAGCTTTTAACGGTTTTGTCCATTTGCCATAGAAAGTTAATGTTTTGGCATCGAAATAATCTTGCCAGCTTATACTCGTAAAATTTGACTTAGTAGAACAATATAAATTGTACACTAAGCAACTTTGATTGTCCGAAGTTGCTCAACTCTCGCTATGGAGGTGCTTTTAACGGTTTTGTCCATTTGTCATAGAAAGTTGGTGTTTTGGCATCGAAATAATCCGGGAAGATCATTTTCATAAAATTTAACATAGAAAAATAATAAAAAGTGTACACCGAGCAACTTCGATAGTCCGAAGTTGCTCAACTCTCTCTACGGAGGAGCTTTTAACGGTTTTGTCCATTTGTCATAGAAAGTTGGTATTTTGGCATCGAAATAATCCTGGAAGCTCATTTTCGTAAAATTTAACATAACAGAACAATAAAAAGTGTACAACGAGCAACTTTGATTTTCCGAAGATGCTCAACTCTTTCTATGGAGGTGCTTTTAACAGTTTTGTCCATTTGTCATAGAAAGTTAATGTTTTGGCATCGAAATAATCTTGAAAGCTTATACTCGTAAAATTTGACTTAGTAGAACAATATAAATTGTACACCGAGCAACTTTGATTGTACGAAGTTGCTCAACTCTCGCTATGGAGGTG
The DNA here is from genome assembly GCA_963580455.1 of Euonymus europaeus. Taxonomy (NCBI): domain Eukaryota; kingdom Viridiplantae; phylum Streptophyta; class Magnoliopsida; order Celastrales; family Celastraceae; genus Euonymus; species Euonymus europaeus. Next base: position 12,458,249 of record OY756967.1, on the reverse strand, counting down.
CTTTTAACGGTTTTGTCCATTTGTCATAGAAAGTTGGTGTTTTGGCATCGAAATAATCCTGGAAGCTCATTTTCATAAAATTTAACATAGAAAAATAATAAAAAGTGTACACCGAGCAACTTCGATAGTCCGAAGTTGCTCAACTCTCTCTATGGAAGAGCTTTTAACGGTTTTGTCCATTTGTCATAGAAAGTTGGGGTTTTGGCATCGAAATAATCCTGGAAGCTCATTTTCGTAAAATTTAACATAAAAGGACAATAAAAAGTGTACACCGAGCAACATTGATTGTCCGAAGTTGCTCAACTCTCTCTATGGAGGTGTTTTTAACGGTTTTGTCTATTTGTCGAAGAAAGTTGGTGTTTTGGCATCGAAATATTCCTGGAAGCTCATTTTCGTAAAATTTAACATAGAAGAACAATAAAAAGTGTACACCGAGCAACATTGATTGTCCGAAGTTGCTCAACTCTTTCTATGGAGGTGCTTTTAACAGTTTTGTCCATTTGTCATAGAAAGTTAATGTTTTGGCATCGAAATAATCTTGAAAGCTTATACTCATAAAATTTGACTTAGTAGAACTATATAAAGTGTACACCGAGCAACTTTGATTGTCCGAAGTTGCTAAACTCTCTCTATGGAAAAGCTTTTAACGGTTTTGTCCATTTGTCATAGGAAGTTGGTGTTTTGGCATCGAAATAATCGTGCAAGCTCATTTTCGTAAAATTTAACATAAAAGGACAATAAAAAGTGTACACCGAGCAACATTGATTGTCCGAAGTTGCTGAACTCTCTCTATGGAGGAGTTTTTAACAGTTTTGTCTATTTGTCATAGAAAGTTGGTATTTTGGCATCGAAATAACCCCGGAAGCTCATTTTCGTAAAATTTAACATAGAAGAACAATAAAAAGTGTACACCGAGCAACTTTGATTGTCCGAAGTTGCTCAACTCTTTCTATGGAGGAGCTTTTAACGGTTTTGTCCATTTGTCAAAGAAAGTTAATGTTTTGGCATCGAAATAATCTTGAAAGCTTATACTCGTAAAATGTGACTTAGTAGAACAATATAAATTGTACACCGAGCAACTTTGATTGTTCGAAGTTGCTCAACTCTCGCTATGGAGGTGCTTTTAACGGTTTTGTCCATTTGTCATAGAAAGTTGGTGTTTTGGCATCGAAATAATCCGGGAAGCTCATTTTCATAAAATTTAACATAGAAAAATAATAAAAAGTGTACACCGAGCAACTTCGATAGTCCGAAGTTGCTCAACTCTCTCTATGGAGGAGCTTTTAACGGTTTTGTCCATTTGTCATAGAAAGTTAGTGTTTTGGCATCGAAATAATCCCGGAAGCTCATTTTCATAAAATTTAACATAGAAGAATAATAAAAAGTGTACACCAAGCAACTTCGATTGTCCGAAGTTGCTCAACTCTCTTTATGGAAGTGCTTTTAACGGTTTTGTCCATTTGTCATAGAAAGTTGGTGTTTTGGCATCGAAATAATCCTGGAAGCACATTTTCGTAAAATTTAACATAAAAGAACAATAAAAAGTGTACACCGAGCAACTTTGATTGTCCGAAGATGCTCAACTCTTTCTATGGAGGTGCTTTTAACAGTTTTGTCAATTTGTCATAGAAACATAATGTTTTGGCATCGAAATAATCTTGGAAGCTTATACTCGTAAAATTTGACTTAGTAGAACAATATAAAGTGTACACCGAGCAACTTTGATAGTCAGAAGTTGCAATACTCTCTCTATTTCAGCTTTTAACGATTTTGTCCATTTGTCATAGAAAGTTGGTGTTTTGGCATCGAAATAATCGTGCAAGCTCATTTTCGTAAAATTTAATATAAAAGAACAATAAAAAGTGTACACCGAGCAACATTGATTGTCCGAAGTTGCTCAACTCTCTCTATGGAGGTGTTTTTAACGGTTTTGTCTATTTGTCGAAGAAAGTTGGTGTTTTGGCATCGAAATATTCCTGGAAGCTCATTTTCGTAAAATTTAACATAGAAGAACAATAAAAAGTGTACACCGAGCAACATTGATTGTCCGAAGTTGCTCAACTCTTTCTATGGAGGTGCTTTTAACAGTTTTGTCCATTTGTCATAGAAAGTTAATGTTTTGGCATCGAAATAATCTTGGAAGCTTATACTCATAAAATTTGACTTAGTAGAACTATATAAAGTGTACACCGAGCAACTTTGATTGTCCGAAGTTGCTAAACTCTCTCTATGGAAAAGCTTTTAACGGTTTTGTCCATTTGTCATAGGAAGTTGGTGTTTTGGCATCGAAATAATCGTGCAAGCTCATTTTCGTAAAATTTAACATAAAAGGACAATAAAAAGTGTACACCGAGCAACATTGATTGTCCAAAGTTGCTGAACTCTCTCTATGGAGGAGTTTTTAACAGTTTTGTCTATTTGTCATAGAAAGTTGGTGTTTTGGCATCGAAATAACCCCGGAAGCTCATTTTCGTAAAATTTAACATAGAAGAACAATAAAAAGTGTACACCGAGCAACTTTGATTGTCCGAAGTTGCTCAACTCTTTCTATGGAGGAGCTTTTAACGTTTTTGTCCATTTGTCAAAGAAAGTTAATGTTTTGGCATCGAAATAATCTTGAAAGCTTATACTCGTAAAATGTGACTTAGTAGAACAATATAAATTGTACACCGAGCAACTTTGATTGTTCGAAGTTGCTCAACTCTCGCAATGGAGGTGCTTTTAACGGTTTTGTCCATTTGTCATAGAAAGTTGGTGTTTTGGCATCGAAATAATCCCGGAAGCTCATTTTCATAAAATTTAACATAGAAGAATAATAAAAAGTGTACACCGAGCAACTTCGATAGTCCGAAGTTGCTCAACTCTCTCTATGGAAGTGCTTTTAACGGTTTTGTCCATTTGTCATAGAAAGTTGGTGTTTTGGCATCGAAATATTCCTGGAAGCACATTTTCGTAAAATTTAACATAAAAGAACAATAAAAAGTGTACACCGAGCAACTTTGATTGTCCGAAGTTGCTCAACTCTTTCTATGGAGGTGCTTTTAATAGTTTTGTCCATTTGTCATAGAAAGTTAATGTTTTGGCATCGAAATAATCTTGGAAGCTTATACTCGTAAAATTTGACTTAGTAGAACAGTATAAAGTGTACACCGAGCAACTTTGATAGTCCGAAGTTGCAATACTCTCTCTATTTCAGCTTTTAACGATTTTTTCCATTTGTCATAGAAAGTTGCTGTTTTGGCATCGAAATAATCGTGCAAGCTCATTTTCGTAAAATTTAACATAAAAGAACAATAAAAAGTGTACACCGAGCAACATTGATTGTCCGAAGTTGCTCAACTCTTTCTATGGAGGAGCTTTTAACGGTTTTGTCCATTTGTCATAGAAAGTTAATGTTTTGGCATCGAAATAATCTTGAAAGCTTATACTCGTAAAATTTGACTTAGTAGAACAATATAAATTATACACCGAGCAACTTTGATTGTCCGAAGTTGCTCAACTCTCGCTATGGAGGTGCTTTTAACGGTTTTGTCCATTTGTCATAGAAAGTTGGTGTTTTGGCATCGAAATAATCCTTAAAGCTCATTTTCATAAAATTTAACATAGAAAAATAATAAAAAGTGTACACCGAGCAACTTCGATAGTCCGAAATTGCTCAACTCTCTCTATGGAGGAGCTTTTAACAGTTTTGTCCATTTGTCATAGAAAGTTAATGTTTTGGCATCGAAATAATCTTGGAAGCTTATACTCATAAAATTTGACTTAGTAGAACAATATAAAGTCTACACCGAGCAACTTTGATAGTCCGAAGTTGCTAAACTCTCTTTATGGAGGTGCTTTTAACGGTTTTGTCCATTTGTCATAGAAAGTTGGTGTTTTGTCATCGAAATAACCCCGGAAGCTCATTTTCGTAAAATTTAACATAGAAGAACAATAAAAAGTGTACACCGAGCAACTTTGATAGTCTGAAGTTGCTCGACTATCTTTATGGAGGAGCTTTTAACGGTTTTGTCCATTTGTCATAGAAAGTTGGTGTTTTGGCATCGAAATAATCGTGCAAGCTCATTTTCGTAAAATTTAACATAAAAGAACAATAAAAAGTGTACACCGAGCAACTTTGATTGTCCGAAGTTGCTCAACTCTTTCTATGGAGGAGCTTTTAACGGTTTTGTCCATTTGTCATAGAAAGTTAATGTTTTGGCATCGAAATAATCTTGAAAGCTTATACTCGTAAAATTTGACTTAGTAGAACAATATAAATTATACACCGAGCAACTTTGATTGTCCGAAGTTGCTCAACTCTCGCTATGGAGGTGCTTTTAACGGTTTTGTCAATTTGTCATAGAAAGTTGGTGTTTTGGCATCGAAATAATCCTGAAAGCTCATTTTCATAAAATTTAACATAGAAAAATAATAAAAAGTGTACACCGAGCAACTTCGATAGTCCGAAGTTGCTCAACTCTCTCTATGGAGGGGCTTTTAACGGTTTTGTCCATTTGTCATAGAAAGTTGGTCTTTTGGCATCGAAATAATCCTCGAAGCTCATTTTCGTAAAATTTATCATAAAAGAACAATAAAAAGTGTACACCGAGCAACTTTGATTGTCCGAAGTTGCTCAACTCTTTCTATGGAGGAGCTTTTAACGGTTTTGTCCATTTGCCATAGAAAGTTAATGTTTTGGCATCGAAATAATCTTGCAAGCTTATACTCGTAAAATTTGACTTAGTAGAACAATATAAATTGTACACTAAGCAACTTTGATTGTCCGAAGTTGCTCAACTCTCGCTATGGAGGTGCTTTTAACGGTTTTGTCCATTTGTCATAGAAAGTTGGTATTTTGGCATCGAAATAATCCTGGAAGCTCATTTTCGTAAAATTTAACATAACAGAACAATAAAAAGTGTACAACGAGCAACTTTGATTTTCCGAAGATGCTCAACTCTTTCTATGGAGGAGCTTTTAACGGTTTTGTCCATTTGCCATAGAAAGTTAATGTTTTGGCATCGAAATAATCTTGCAAGCTTATACTCGTAAAATTTGACTTAGTAGAACAATATAAATTGTACACTAAGCAACTTTGATTGTCCGAAGTTGCTCAACTCTCGCTATGGAGGTGCTTTTAATGGTTTTGTCCATTTGTCATAGAAAGTTGGTGTTTTGGCATCGAAATAATCCGGGAAGATCATTTTCATATAATTTAACATAGAAAAATAATAAAAAGTGTACACCGAGCAACTTCGATAGTCCGAAGTTGCTCAACTCTCTCTACAAAGGGGCTTTTAACGGTTTTGTCCATTTGTCATAGAAAGTTGGTATTTTGGCTTCGAAATAATCCTGGAAGCTCATTTTCGTAAAATTTAACATAACAGAACAATAAAAAGTGTACACCGAGCAACTTTGATTTTCCGAAGATGCTCAACTCTTTCTATGGAGGTGCTTTTAACAGTTTTGTCCATTTGTCATAGAAAGTTAATGTTTTGGCATCGAAATAATCTTGAAAGCTTATATTCATAAAATTTGACTTAGTAGAACAATATAAATTGTACACCGAGCAACTTTGATTGTACGAAGTTGCTCAACTCTCGCTATGGAGGTTCTTTTAACGGTTTTGTCCATTTGTCATAGGAAGTTGGTGTTTTGGCATCGAAATAATCCTGGAAGCTCATTTTCGTATAATTTAACATAAAAGGACAATAAAAAGTGTACACCGAGCAACATTGATTGTCCGAAGTTGCTCAACTCTCTCTATGGATGAGTTTTTAACGGTTTTGTCTATTTGCCATAGAAAGTTGGTGTTTTGGCATCGAAATAATCGTGCAAGCTCATTTTCGTATAATTTAACATAGAAGAACAATAAAAAGTGTACACCGAGCAACTTTGATAGTCCGAAGTTGCTCAACTCTTTCTATGGAGGTGCTTTTAACAGTTTTGTCCATTTGTCATAGAAAGTTAATGTTTTGGCATCGAAATAATCTTGGAAGCTTATACTCGTAAAATTTGACTTAGTAGAACAATATAAAGTGTACACCGAGCAACTTTGATAGTCCGAAGTTGCAATACTCTCTCTATTTCAGCTTTTAACGATTTTGTCCATTTGTCATAGAAAGTTGGTGTTTTGGCATCGAAATAATCGTGCAAGCTCATTTTCGTAAAATTTAACATAAAAGAACAATAAAAAGTGTACACCGAGCAACATTGATTGTCCGAAGTTGCTCAACTCTCTCTATGGAGGTGTTTTTAACGGTTTTGTCTATTTGTCGAAGAAAGTTGGTGTTTTGGCATCGAAATAATCTTGGAAGCTCATTTTCGTAAAATTTAACATAGAAGAATAAGAAAAAGTGTACACCGAGCAACTTCGATAGTCCGAAGTTGCTCAACTCTCTCTATGGAGGAGCTTTTAACGGTTTTTTCCATTTGTCACAGAAAGTTGGTGTTTTGGCATCGAAAGAATCCTGGAAGCTCATTTTCGTAAAATTTAACATAAAAGAACAATAAAAAGTGTACACCGAGCAACTTTGATTGTCCGAAGATACCCAACTCTTTCTATGGAGGTGCTTTTAACGGTTTTGTCCATTTGTCATAGAAAGTTGGTGTTTTGGCATCGAAATAACCCCGGAAGCTCATTTTCGTAAAATTTAACATAGAAGAACAATAAAAAGTGTACACCGAGCAACTTTGATAGTCTGAAGTTGCTCAACTCTCTCTATGGAGGAGCTTTTAACGGTTTTGTCCATTTGTCATAGAAAGTTGGTGTTTTGGCATCGAAATATTCGTGCAAGCTCACTTTCGTTAAATTTAACATAAAAGAACAATAAAAAGTGTACACCGAGTAACTTTGATAGTCTGAAGTTGCTCAACTCTCTCTATGGAGGAGCTTTTAACGGTTTTGTCCATTTGTCATTGAAAGTTACTGTTTTGGCATCGAAATAATCTTGAAAGCTTATACTCGTAAAATTTGACTTAGTAGAAGAATATAAATTGTACACCAAGCAACTTTGATTGTCCGAAGTTGCTCAACTCTCGCTATGGAGGTGCTTTTAATGGTTTTGTCCATTTATCATAGAAAGTTGGTGTTTTGGCATCGAAATAATCCTGGAAGCTCATTTTCATAAAATTTAACATAGAAGAATAATAAAAAGTGTACGCCGAGCAACTTCGATAGTCCGAAGTTGCTCAACTCTCTCTATGGAGGAGCTTTTAACGGTTTTGTCCATTTGTCATAGAAAGTTGTTGTTTTGGCATCGAAATAATCCTGGAAGCTCATTTTCGTAAAATTTAACATAAAAGAACAATAAAAAGTATACACCGAGCAACATTGATTGTGCGAAGTTGCTCAACTCTCTCTATGGAGGTGTTTTTAACGATTTTGTCTATTTGTCATAGAAAGTTGGTGTTTTGGCATCGAAATAATCGTGCAAGCTCATTTTCGTAAAATTTAACATAAAAGAACAATAAAAAGTGTACACCGAGCAACATTGATTGTCCGAAGTTGCTCAACTCACTCTATGGAGGAGCTTCTAACGGTTTTGTCCATTTGTCGTAGAAAGTTCGTGTTTTGGCATCGAAATAATCCTGGAAGCTCATTTTCGTATAATTTAACATAGAAGAACAATAAAAAGTGTACACCGAGCAACTTTGATAGTCCGAAGTTGCTCAACTCTCTCTATGGAGGAGCTTTTAACGGTTTTGTCCAATTGTCCTAGAAAGTTAGTGTTTTGGCATCGAAATAACCCTGGAACCTCATTTTCGTAAAATTTAACAAAGAAGAACAATAAAAAACTGTACACCGAGCAACTTTGATAGACTGAAGTTGCTCAACTATCTCTATGGAGGAGCTTTTAACGGTTTTATCCATTTGTCATAGAAAGTTGGTGTTTTGGCATCGAAATAATCCAAGAAGCTCATTTTCGTAAAATTTAACATAAAAGAACAATAAAATGTGTACACCGAGCAACTTTGATTTTCCGAAGATGCTCAACTCTTTCTATGGAGGTGCTTTTAACAGTTTTATCCATATGTCATAGAAAGTTAATGTTTTGGCATCGAAATAATCTTGAAAGCTTATACTCGTAAAATTTCACTTAGTAGAACAATATAAATTGTACACCGAGCAACTTTAATTGTCCGAAGTTGCTCTACTTTCGCTATGGAGGTGCTTTTAACGGTTTTGTCCATTTGTCATAGAAAGTTGGTGTTTTGGCATCGAAATAATCCTGGAAGCTCATTTTCATAAAATTTAACATAGAAAAATAATAAAAAGTGTACACCGAGCAACTTCGATAGTCCGAATTTGCTCAACTCTCTCTATGGAAGAGCTTTTAATGGTTTTGTCCATTTGTCAAAGAAAGTTGGTCTTTTGGCATCGAAATAACCCAGGAAGCTCATTTTCGTAAAATTTAACAAAGAAGAACAATAACAAAGTGTACACCGAGCAACTTTGATAGACTGAAGTTGCTCAACTCTCTCTATGGAGGAGCTTTTAACGGTTTTGTCCATTTGTCATAGAAAGTTGGTGTTTTGGCATCGAAATAATCGTGCAAGATCATTTTCGTAAAATTTAATATAAAAGAACAATAAAAAGTGTACACCGAGCAACATTGATTGTCCGAAGTTGCTCAACTCTTTCTATGGAGGAGCTTTTAACGGTTTTGTCCATTTGTCGTAGAAAGTTAATGTTTTGGAATCGAAATAATCTTGAAAGCTTATACTCGTAAAATTTCACTTAGTAGAACAATATAAATTGTACACCGAGAAACTTTGATTGTCCGAAGTTGCTCAACTTTCGCTATGGAGGTGCTTTTAACGGTTTTCTCAATTTGTCATAGAAAGTTGGTGTTTTGGCATCGAAATAATCCTGGAAGCTCATTTTCGTAAAATTTAACATAACAGAACAATAAAAAGTGTACAACGAGCAACTTTGATTTTCCGAAGATGCTCAACTCTTTCTATGGAGGAGCTTTTAACGGTTTTGTCCATTTGCCATAGAAAGTTAATGTTTTGGCATCGAAATAATCTTGCAAGCTTATACTCGTAAAATTTGACTTAGTAGAACAATATAAATTGTACACTAAGCAACTTTGATTGTCCGAAGTTGCTCAACTCTCGCTATGGAGGTGCTTTTAATGGTTTTGTCCATTTGTCATAGAAAGTTGGTGTTTTGGCATCGAAATAATCCGGGAAGATCATTTTCATATAATTTAACATAGAAAAATAATAAAAAGTGTACACCGAGCAACTTCGATAGTCCGAAGTTGCTCAACTCTCTCTACAAAGGGGCTTTTAACGGTTTTGTCCATTTGTCATAGAAAGTTGGTATTTTGGCTTCGAAATAATCCTGGAAGCTCATTTTCGTAAAATTTAACATAACAGAACAATAAAAAGTGTACACCGAGCAACTTTGATTTTCCGAAGATGCTCAACTCTTTCTATGGAGGTGCTTTTAACAGTTTTGTCCATTTGTCATAGAAAGTTAATGTTTTGGCATCGAAATAATCTTGAAAGCTTATATTCATAAAATTTGACTTAGTAGAACAATATAAATTGTACACCGAGCAACTTTGATTGTACGAAGTTGCTCAACTCTCGCTATGGAGGTTCTTTTAACGGTTTTGTCCATTTGTCATAGGAAGTTGGTGTTTTGGCATCGAAATAATCCTGGAAGCTCATTTTCGTATAATTTAACATAAAAGGACAATAAAAAGTGTACACCGAGCAACATTGATTGTCCGAAGTTGCTCAACTCTCTCTATGGAGGAGTTTTTAACAGTTTTGTCTATTTGCCATAGAAAGTTGGTGTTTTGGCATCGAAATAATCGTGCAAGCTCATTTTCGTATAATTTAACATAGAAGAACAATAAAAAGTGTACACCGAGCAACTTTGATAGTCCGAAGTTGCTCAACTCTTTCTATGGAGGTGCTTTTAACAGTTTTGTCCATTTGTCATAGAAAGTTAATGTTTTGGCATCGAAATAATCTTGGAAGCTTATACTCGTAAAATTTGACTTAGTAGAACAATATAAAGTGTACACCGAGCAACTTTGATAGTCCGAAGTTGCAATACTCTCTCTATTTCAGCTTTTAACGATTTTGTCCATTTGTCATAGAAAGTTGGTGTTTTGGCATCGAAATAATCGTGCAAGCTCATTTTCGTAAAATTTAACATAAAAGAACAATAAAAAGTGTACACCGAGCAACATTGATTGTCCGAAGTTGCTCAACTCTCTCTATGGAGGTGTTGTTAACGGTTTTGTCTATTTGTCGAAGAAAGTTGGTGTTTTGGCATCGAAATAATCTTGGAAGCTCATTTTCGTAAAATTTAACATAGAAGAATAAGAAAAAGTGTACACCGAGCAACTTCGATAGTCCGAAGTTGCTCAACTCTCTCTATGGAGGAGCTTTTAACGGTTTTTTCCATTTGTCACAGAAAGTTGGTGTTTTGGCATCGAAAGAATCCTGGAAGCTCATTTTCGTAAAATTTAACATAAAAGAACAATAAAAAGTGTACACCGAGCAACTTTGATTGTCCGAAGATACCCAACTCTTTCTATGGAGGTGCTTTTAACGGTTTTGTCCATTTGTCATAGAAAGTTGGTGTTTTGGCATCGAAATAACCCCGGAAGCTCATTTTCGTAAAATTTAACATAGAAGAATAATAAAAAGTGTACACCGAGCAACTTTGATAGTCTGAAGTTGCTCAACTCTCTCTATGGAGGAGCTTTTAACGGTTTTGTCCATTTGTCATAGAAAGTTGGTGTTTTGGCATCGAAATATTCGTGCAAGCTCACTTTCGTTAAATTTAACATAAAAGAACAATAAAAAGTGTACACCGAGTAACTTTGATAGTCTGAAGTTGCTCAACTCTCTCTATGGAGGAGCTTTTAACGGTTTTGTCCATTTGTCATTGAAAGTTACTGTTTTGGCATCGAAATAATCTTGAAAGCTTATACTCGTAAAATTTGACTTAGTAGAAGAATATAAATTGTACACCAAGCAACTTTGATTGTCCGAAGTTGCTCAACTCTCGCTATGGAGGTGCTTTTAATGGTTTTGTCCATTTATCATAGAAAGTTGGTGTTTTGGCATCGAAATAATCCTGGAAGCTCATTTTCATAAAATTTAACATAGAAGAATAATAAAAAGTGTACGCCGAGCAACTTCGATAGTCCGAAGTTGCTCAACTCTCTCTATGGAGGAGCTTTTAACGGTTTTGTCCATTTGTCATAGAAAGTTGTTGTTTTGGCATCGAAATAATCCTGGAAGCTCATTTTCGTAAAATTTAACATAAAAGAACAATAAAAAGTATACACCGAGCAACATTGATTGTGCGAAGTTGCTCAACTCTCTCTATGGAGGTGTTTTTAACGATTTTGTCTATTTGTCATAGAAAGTTGGTGTTTTGGCATCGAAATAATCGTGCAAGCTCATTTTCGTAAAATTTAACATAAAAGAACAATAAAAAGTGTACACCGAGCAACATTGATTGTCCGAAGTTGCTCAACTCACTCTATGGAGGAGCTTCTAACGGTTTTGTCCATTTGTCGTAGAAAGTTCGTGTTTTGGCATCGAAATAATCCTGGAAGCTCATTTTCGTATAATTTAACATAGAAGAACAATAAAAAGTGTACACCGAGCAACTTTGATAGTCCGAAGTTGCTCAACTCTCTCTATGGAGGAGCTTTTAACGGTTTTGTCCAATTGTCCTAGAAAGTTAGTGTTTTGGCATCGAAATAACCCTGGAACCTCATTTTCGTAAAATTTAACAAAGAAGAACAATAAAAAACTGTACACCGAGCAACTTTGATAGACTGAAGTTGCTCAACTATCTCTATGGAGGAGCTTTTAACGGTTTTATCCATTTGTCATAGAAAGTTGGTGTTTTGGCATCGAAATAATCCAAGAAGCTCATTTTCGTAAAATTTAACATAAAAGAACAATAAAATGTGTACACCGAGCAACTTTGATTTTCCGAAGATGCTCAACTCTTTCTATGGAGGTGCTTTTAACAGTTTTATCCATATGTCATAGAAAGTTAATGTTTTGGCATCGAAATAATCTTGAAAGCTTATACTCGTAAAATTTCACTTAGTAGAACAATATAAATTGTACACCGAGCAACTTTAATTGTCCGAAGTTGCTCTACTTTCGCTATGGAGGTGCTTTTAACGGTTTTGTCCATTTGTCATAGAAAGTTGGTGTTTTGGCATCGAAATAATCCTGGAAGCTCATTTTCATAAAATTTAACATAGAAAAATAATAAAAAGTGTACACCGAGCAACTTCGATAGTCCGAATTTGCTCAACTCTCTCTATGGAAGAGCTTTTAATGGTTTTGTCCATTTGTCAAAGAAAGTTGGTCTTTTGGCATCGAAATAACCCAGGAAGCTCATTTTCGTAAAATTTAACAAAGAAGAACAATAACAAAGTGTACACCGAGCAACTTTGATAGACTGAAGTTGCTCAACTCTCTCTATGGAGGAGCTTTTAACGGTTTTGTCCATTTGTCATAGAAAGTTGGTGTTTTGGCATCGAAATAATCGTGCAAGATCATTTTCGTAAAATTTAATATAAAAGAACAATAAAAAGTGTACACCGAGCAACATTGATTGTCCGAAGTTGCTCAACTCTTTCTATGGAGGAGCTTTTAACGGTTTTGTCCATTTGTCGTAGAAAGTTAATGTTTTGGAATCGAAATAATCTTGAAAGCTTATACTCGTAAAATTTCACTTAGTAGAACAATATAAATTGTACACCGAGAAACTTTGATTGTCCGAAGTTGCTCAACTTTCGCTATGGAGGTGCTTTTAACGGTTTTCTCAATTTGTCATAGAAAGTTGGTGTTTTGGCATCGAAATAATCCTGGAAGCTCATTTTCATAAAATTTAACATAGAAAAATAATAAAAAGTGTACACCGAGCAACTTCGATAGTCCGAAGTTGCTCAACTCTCTCTATGCAGGAGCTTTTAACGGTTTTGTCTATTTGTCATAGAAAGTTGGTATTTTGGCATCGAAATAATCCTGGAAGCTCATTTTCGTAAAATTTAACATAACAGAACAATAAAAAGTGTACACCGAGCAACTTTGATTTTCCGAAGATGCTCAACTCTTTCTATGGAGGTGCTTTTAACAGTTTTGTCAATTTGTCATAGAAAGTTAATGTTTTGGCATCGAAATAATCTTGGAAGCTTATACTCGTAAAATTTGACTTAGTAGAACAATATAAAGTGTACAACGAGCAACTTTGATAGTCCGAAGTTGCTAAACTCTCTCTATGGAAGAGGTTTTAACGGTTTTGTCCATTTGTCATAGAAAGTTGGTGTTTTGGCATCGAAATAACCCCGGAAGCTCATTTTCGTAAAATTTAACATAGAAAAATAATGAAAAGTGTACACCGAGCAACTTCGATAGTCCGAAGTTGCTAAACTCTCTCTATGGAAGAGCTTTTAACGGTTTTGTCCATTTGTCATAGAAAGTTGGTGTTTTGGCATCGAAATAATCCTGGAAGCTCATTTTCATAAAATTTAACATAGAAAAATAATGAAAAGTGTACACCGAGCAACTTCGATAGTCCGAAGTTGCTCAACTCTCTCTATGGAGGAGCTTTTAACGGTTTTGTCCATTTGTCATAGAAAGTTGGTATTTTGGCATCGAAATAATCCTGGAAGCTCATTTTCGTAAAATTTAACATAAAAGAACAATAAAAAGTGTACCCCGAGCAACTTTGATTTTCCGAAGATGCTCAACTCTTTCTATGGAGGTGCTTTTAACAGTTTTGTCTATTTGTCATAGAAAGTTACTGTTTTGGCATCGAAATAATCCTGGAAGCTTATACTCGTAAAATTTGACTTAGTAGAACAATATAAAGTGTACACCGAGCAACTTTGATAGTCCGAAGTTGCTAAACTCTCTCTACGGAAGAGCTTTTAACGGTTTTGTCCATTTTTCATAGAAAGTTGGTGTTTTGGCATCGAAATAATCCAAGAAGCTCATTTTCGTAAAATTTAACATAAAAGAACAATAAAAAGTGTACACCGAGCAACTTTGATTTTCCGAAGATGCTCAACTCTTTCTATGGAGGTGCTTTTAACAGTTTTGTCCATTTGTCATAGAAAGTTAATGTTTTGGCATCGAAATAATCTTGAAAGCTTATACTCGTAAAATTTGACTTAGTAGAACAATATAAATTGTACACCGAGCAACTTTGATTGTCCGAAGTTGCTCAACTCTCGCTATGGAGGTGCTTTTAACGGTTTTGTCCATTTTTCATAGAAAGTTGGTGTTTTGGCATCGAAATAATCCTGGAAGCTCATTTTCATAAAATTTAACATAGAAAAATAATAAAAAGTGTACACCGAGCAACTTTGATTTTCCGAAGATGCTCAACTCTTTCTATGGAGGTGCTTTTAACAGTTTTGTCCATTTGTCATAGAAAGTTAATGTTTTGGCATCGAAATAATCTTGAAAGCTTATACTCGAAAAATTTGACATAAAAGGACAATAAAAAGTGTACACCGAGCAACATTGATTGTCCGAAGTTGCTCAACTCTCTCTATGGAGGAGTTTTTAACAGTTTTGTCTATTTGTCATAGAAAGTTGGTGTTTTGGCATCGAAATAATCGTGCAAGCTCATTTTCGTATAATTTAACATAGAGGAACAATAAAAAGTGTACACCGAGCAACTTTGATAGTCCGAAGTTGCTCAACTCTCTCTATGGAGGAGCTTTTAACGGTTTTGTCCATTTGTCATAGAAAGTTGCTGTTTTGGCATCGAAATAACCCCGGAAGCTCATTTTCGTAAAATTTAACATAGAAGAACAATAAAAAGTGTACACCGAGCAACTTTGATTGTCCGAAGTTCCTCAACTCTTTCTATGGAGGAGCTTTTTACGGTTTTGTCGATTTGTCAAAGAAAGTTAATGTTTTGGCATCGAAATAATCTTGAAAGCTTATACTCGTAAAATGTGACTTAGTAGAACAATATAAATTGTACACCGAGCAACTTTGATTGTTCGAAGTTGCTCAACTCTCGCTATGGAGGTGCTTTTAACGGTTTTGTCTATTTGTCATAGAAAGTTGGTGTTTTGGCATCGAAATAATCCCGGGAGCTCATTTTCATAAAATTTAACACAGAAGAATAATAAAAAGTGTACACCGAGCAACTTCGATAGTCCGAAGTTGCTCAACTCTCTCTATCGAAGAGCTTTTAACGGTTTTGTTCATTTGTCATAGAAAGTTGGTGTTTTGGCATCGAAATAATTCTGGAAGCACATTTTCGTAAAATTTAACAAAAAAGAACAATAAAAAGTGTACACCGAGCAACTTTGATTGTCCGAAGATGCTCAACTCTTTCTATGGAGGTGCTTTTAACGGTTTTGTCCATTTGTCATAGAAAGTTAATGTTTTGGCATCGAAATAATCTTGGAAGCTTATACTCTTAAAATTTGACTTAGTAGAACAATATAAAGTGTACACCGAGCAACTTTGATAGTCCGAAGTTGCAATACTCTCTCTATTTCAGCTTTTAACGATTTTGTCCATTTGTCATAGAAAGTTGGTGTTTTGGCATCGAAATAATCGTGCAAGCTCATTTTCGTAAAATTTAACATAAAAGGACAATAAAAAGTGTATACCGAGCAACATTGATTGTCCGAAGTTGCTCAACTCTCTCTATGGAGGAGTTTTTAACAGTTTTGTCTATTTGTCATAGAAAGTTGGTGTTTTGGCATCGAAATAATCGTGCAAGCTCATTTTCGTATAATTTAACATAGAAGAACAATAAAAAGTGTACACCGAGCAACTTTGATAGTCCGAAGTTGCTCAACTCTCTCTATGGAGGAGCTTTTAACGGTTTTGTCCATTTGTCATAGAAAGTTGGTGTTTTGGCATCGAAATATGTTGGGATGATGTCCTAAAAACATACCATGTAAAGACAATTCTGAAATTCAAGAATAAACATTTTATGATTGCATTTGTGTTTTAAATGTTTTATTTTAAATATTTCATTTATATGTGAATGTTCTAACAAGGTCTAAGGATGTTAGATATGTGAATCTTGGATACTCAGATACACTTATAGTGTGAGTATAGATTGACACAAGATTCATTATTACATTCTAAATCATTAGTCACAACCAGATTAACAAAGTTAGGCACTTTATTGATATAGGTTGTAGTGCATGGACATCTCCAATTAGGGGAATGGTTTGTCTTGACCGTTTGAGAGGATTCTCGGATTGGTGCACTAGTGTGTATGTGGACATATACATTGACGGACTTACATAGGAATGAACAACTAGAAACGTGCTATCAAAGAGTTGTTCATCCTATAGCTATGGGAGTACGGTATATCTCAAGCTTGAGTAGGTCAATACGTTTATACTTATAGCGTGTGCATTTTGATTCATCAATAAGTGAGACACGCACTATTGTCAAAATCTTGATGATTTGGATGTATGCCACTAGGGTATAAGCGCATACCTACAAAATAGTCATTCATGTACTTTCAGTTATGAAAGTGTAAGCACCCATCTGAGAGGTTCAAATTAATCTATCTAGAAACTATGCATAGTGATTCTAACGAATCAAGCGTTGTGAGTTAAATTGATCGACGGGTCAATTTAATACGCTTAGAGGATAGATATAAAGGAATCTGGAGCTCAGAGAAAATATGGATTTTGGAGTGTTCGATAGTACGAATAAATTCACTCCATCTTACCGGGTGTTGCATGGAGGATATGCATGTACACTTCCCATAGGTCAGGGATAGGTTTCTAATTATGGAAAAGCCTCGATGTAAGAATCGTACATATTGGGGAGTGCATCCAAAGTTCAGGTAGTGTCAGACGAACATTGGATTGTTATATTATTCCTAGTCATAGAGTTTGACGGTAAAGAATAATATTTCAGGAGCCACAATATGTATGTCCTGCGGAGTCCCCTTGGTAGCTCTATATATTCTCTTGAAGATCGGCAAAATTTACCATATCACAACGGTTGTTGGAAAAGTTACAAGAATGGAATTTGTATAACAAATAGATACAATTTTATTGGGTTTTGTTTTTCCAAAGATAACCCTAAGATAAAATTGTTTTTGTTAAGATATACAAAATTCTTGTAAGTGTATTTATGTAAAAATAACAAATCTCGGAGTTTTGATTTAGATTGTAAAATAAATATTTTACATAAGCAAAAACAAATTAAAGTCAAGAATGGACCAAGGAACAAAACAAATTTGAGCCTTGAATTCTTGAAATATTGGGCCAAGCTAGGCTTAAACCATGTTATTGCATAGCAATATATGGCCGGCCCATTGTGGATAATTTGGGCTCCGATTATGCTTGTTAAAAGTATTCCATATTTGTTTTGACTTTGAATCCAATTGGGATTAGAAGTCAACTCAAATAATGATTTGTTATATATATATATAAACACAACAATTTTTCTATGAATGGATAAGGATGGCCACCGTTTTGTTTTTTTCCTAGTTCCATTTGGATTAGGAAAACAAAACCTAAAAGGAGACCTTTTTAACACAATGAAAATGTTTTGTTTTATAAAATAAAAAGGGCTGGCCGTGTGATTCATTCAAGAAAAAACAACCAAGTTATTTTTCCAATAAAAAGGAGCCGAGTGTTCCTAGAGAGGTGGCCGTGTGAGATTCTTTTGGTTCACTACCAATTGGGTTTTTTGCTTTGCTTTTTCGCAAGGAGATTAAAGAGAATACCTAGGAAACAACATAGGCTATTCTTGGTGATTCTTGTTTTCTAAATTGGTGGTTCGTGATCAAGAGGTGTGATCAAACAAAGGGTGTGTTCAAGATCCGATCGTGTGTTCGTGATCAAGTGTTGAGTTCGTGATCAAGACGGATAGCACGTTGGACCTCGATAGTAAAGAGGTTGGTATTCTTCTTCTAACCTTCTTCATGCCATGATTGTATGTTTAGATCTAAGAATTATTTTGTATGAAATTAATACTAGAAGCATGCTAGGATTAATTACAAAATTAATTGGATCTAGGATAACACTTGATAGGCGTGTAACAATCTAGGGTTGTTTTGGCTTCCGATTAAATTTTTGATTTGTACCTATGCTAAGAACGATCCGTAAGACGCTTCCGCATGTTCTAAAATTTATTTTAGCAACCAACAAAATAACCCCGGAAGCTTATTTTCGTAAAATTTAACATTGAAGAACAATAAAAAGTGTACACCGAGCAACTTTGATTATCCGAAGTTGCTCAACTCTTTCTATGGAGGAGCTTTTAACTGTTTTGTCCATTTGCCATAGAAAGTCAATGTTTTGGCATCGAAATAATCTTGCAAGCTTATACTCGTAAAATTTGACTTAGTAGAACAATATAAATTGTACACTAAGCAACTTTGATTGTCCGAAGTTGCTCAACTCTCGCTATGGAGGTGCTTTTAACGGTTTTGTCCATTTGTCATAGAAAGTTGGTGTTTTGGCATCGAAATAATTCGGGAAGATCATTTTCATATAATTTACCATAGAAAAATAATAAAAAGTGTACACCGAGCAACTTCGATAGTCCGAAGTTGCTCAACTCTCTCTACGGAGGAGCTTTTAACGGTTTTGTCCATTTGTCATAGAAAGTTGGTATTTTGGCATCGAAATAATCCTGGAAGCTCATTTTCGTAAAATTTAACATAACAGAACAATAAAAAGTGTACACCGAGCAACTTTGATTTTCCGAAGATGCTCAACTCTTTCTATGGAGGTGCTTTTAACAGTTTTGTCCATTTGTCATAGAAAGTTAATGTTTTGGCATCGAAATAATCTTGAAAGCTTATACTCGTAAAATTTGACTTAGTAGAACAATATAAATTGTACACCGAGCAACTTTGATTGTACGAAGTTGCTCAACTCTCGCTATGGAGGTGCTTTTAACGGTTTTGTCCATTTGTCATAGAAAGTTGGTGTTTTGGCATCGAAATAATCCTGGAAGCTCATTTTCATAAAATTTAACATAGAAAAATAATAAAAAGTGTACACCGAGCAACTTCGATAGTCCGAAGTTGCTCAACTCTCTCTATGGAAGAGCTTTTAACGGTTTTGTCCATTTGTCATAGAAAGTTGGGGTTTTGGCATCGAAATAATCCTGGAAGCTCATTTTCGTAAAATTTAACATAAAAGAACAATAAAAAGTGTACACCGAGCAACATTGATTGTCCGAAGTTGCTCAACTCTTTCTATGGAGGTGCTTTTAAAAGTTTTGTCCATTTGTCATAGAAAGTTAATGTTTTGGCATCGAAATAATCTTGGAAGCTTATACTCATAAAATTTAACATAAAAGGACAATAAAAAGTGTACACCAGCAACATTGATTGTCCGAAGTTGCTCAACTCTCTCTATGGAGGAGTTTTTAACAGTTTTGTCTATTTGTCATAGAAAGTTGGTGTTTTGGCATCGAAATAATCGTGCAAGCTCATTTTCGTATAATTTAACATAGAAGAACAATAAAAAGTGTACACCGACCAACTTTGATAGTCCAAAGTTGCTCAACTCTCTCTATGGAGAAGCTTTTAACGGTTTTGTCCATTTGTCATAGAAAGTTGGTGTTTTGGCATCGAAATAACCCCGGAAGCTCATTTTCGTAAAATTTAACATAGAAGAACAATAAAAAGTGTACACCGAGCAACTTTGATTGTCCGAAGTTGCTCAACCCTTTCTATGGAGGAGCTTTTAACGGTTTTGTCCATTTGTCAAAGAAAGTTAATGTTTTGGCAGCGAAATAATCTTGAAAGCGTATACTCGTAAAATGTGACTTAGTAGAACAATATAAATTGTACACCGAGCAACTTTGATTGTTCGAAGTTGCTCAACTCTCGCTATGGAGGTGCTTTTAACGGTTTTGTCCATTTGTCATAGAAAGTTGGTGTTTTGGCATCGAAATAATCCCGGAAGCTCATTTTTATAAAATTTAACATAGAAGAATAATAAAAAGTGTACACCGAGCAACTTCGATAGTCCGAAGTTGCTCAACTCTCTTTATGGAAGTGCTTTTAACGGTTTTGTCCATTTGTCATAGAAAGTTGGTGTTTTGGCATCGAAATAATCCTGGAAGCACATTTTCGTAAAATTTAACATAAAAGAACAATAAAAAGTGTACACCGAGCAACTTTGATTGTCCGAAGATGCTCAACTCTTTCTATGGAGATGCTTTTAACAGTTTTGTCCATTTGTCATAGAAAGTTAATGTTTTGGCATCGAAATAATCTTGGAAGCTTATACTCGTAAAATTTGACTTAGTAGAACAATATAAAGTGTACACCGAGCAACTTTGATAGTCCGAAGTTGCAATACTCTCTCTATTTCAGCTTTTAACGATTTTGTCCATTTGTAATAGAAAGTTGGTGTTTTGGCATCGAAATAATCGTGCAAGCTCATTTTCGTAAAATTTAACATAAAAGAACAATAAAAAGTGTACACCGAGCAACATTGATTGTCCGAAGTTGCTCAACTCTCTCTATGGAGGTGTTTTTAACGGTTTTGTCTATTTGTCGAAGAAAGTTGGTGTTTTGGCATCGAAATAATCTTGGAAGCTCATTTTCGTAAAATTTAACATAGAAGAATAAGAAAAAGTGTACACCGAGCAACTTCGATAGTCCGAAGTTGTTCAACTCTCTCTATGGAGGAGCTTTTAACGGTTTTTTCCATTTGTCATAGAAAGTTGGTGTTTTGGCATCGAAATAATCCTGGAAGCTCATTTTCGTAAAATTTAACATAAAAGAACAATAAAAAGTGTACACCGAGCAACTTTGATTGTCCGAAGATGCCCAACTCTTTCTATGGAGGTGCTTTTAACGGTTTTGTCCATTTGTCATAGAAAGTTGGTGTTTTGGCATCGAAATAACCCCGGAAGCTCATTTTCGTAAAATTTAACATAGAAGAACAATAAAAAGTGTACACCGAGCAACTTTGATAGTCTGAAGTTGCTCAACTCTCTCTATGGAGGAGCTTTTAACGGTTTTGTCCATTTGTCATAGAAAGTTGGTGTTTTGGCATCGAAATATTCGTGCAAGCTCACTTTCGTTAAATTTAACATAAAAGAACAATAAAAAGTGTACACCGAGCAACTTTGATAGTCTGAAGTTGCTCAACTCTCTCTATGGAGGAGCTTTTAACGGTTTTGTCCATTTGTCATTGAAAGTTAATGTTTTGGCATCGAAATAATCTTGAAAGCTTATACTCGTAAAATTTGACTTAGTAGAAGAATATAAATTGTACACCGAGCAACTTTGATTGTCCGAAGTTGCTCAACTCTCGCTATGGAGGTGCTTTTAATGGTTTTGTCCATTTATCATAGAAAGTTGGTGTTTTGGCATCGAAATAATCCTGGAAGCTCATTTTCATAAAATTTAACATAGAAGAATAATAAAAAGTGTATGCCGAGCAACTTCGATAGTCCGAAGTTGCTCAACTCTCTCTATGGAGGAGCTTTTAACGGTTTTGTCCATTTGTCATAGAAAGTTGGTGTTTTGGCATCGAAATAATCCTGGAAGCTCATTTTCGTAAAATTTAACATAAAAGAACAATAAAAAGTATACACCGAGCAACATTGATTGTGCGAAGTTGCTCAACTCTCTCTATGGAGGTGTTTTTAACGATTTTGTCTATTTTGTCATAGAAAGTTGGTGTTTTGGCATCGAAATAATCGTGCAAGCTCATTTTCGTAAAATTTAACATAAAAGAACAATAAAAAGTGTACACCGAGCAACATTGATTGTCCGAAGTTGCTCAACTCCCTCTATGGAGGAGCTTCTAACGGTTTTGTCCATTTGTCGTAGAAAGTTCGTGTTTTGGCATCGAAATAATCCTGGAAGCTCATTTTCGTATAATTTAACATAGAAGAACAATAAAAAGTGTACACCGAGCAACTTTGATAGTCCGAAGTTGCTCAACTCTCTCTATGGAGGAGCCTTTAACGGTTTTGTCCAATTGTCATAGAAAGTTAGTGTTTTCGCATCGAAATAACCCTGGAAGCTCATTTTCGTAAAATTTAACAAAGAAGAACAATAAAAAAGTGTACACCGAGCAACTTTGATAGACTGAAGTTGCTCAACTCTCTCTATGGAGGAGCTTTTAACGGTTTTGTCCATTTGTCATAGAAAGTTGGTGTTTTGGCATCGAAATAATCCAAGAAGCTCATTTTCGTAAAATTTAACATAAAAGAACAATAAAAAGTGTACACCGAGCAACTTTGATTTTCCGAAGATGCTCAACTCTTTCTGTGGAGGTGCTTTTAACAGTTTTGTCCATATGTCATAGAAAGTTAATGTTTTGGCATCGAAATAATCTTGAAAGCTTATACTCGTAAAATTTCACTTAGTAGAACAATATAAATTGTACACCGAGCAACTTTAATTTTCCGAAGTTGCTCAACTTTCGCTATGGAGGTGCTTTTAACGGTTTTGTCCATTTGTCATAGAAAGTTGGTGTTTTGGAATCGAAATAATCCTGGAAGCTCATTTTCATAAAATTTAACATAGAAAAATAATAAAAAGCGTACACCGAGCAACTTCGATAGTTCGAAGTTGCTCAACTCTCTCTATGGAAGAGCTTTTAACAGTTTTGTCCATTTGTCATAGAAAGTTGGTGTTTTGGCATCGAAATAACCCCGGAAGCTCATTTTCGTAAAATTTAACAAAGAAGAACAATAACAAAGTGTACACCGAGCAACTTTGATAGACTGAAGTTGCTTAACTCTCTCTATGGAGGAACTTTTAACGGTTTTGTCCATTTGTCATAGAAAGTTGGTGTTTTGGCATCGAAATAATCGTGCAAGATCATTTTCGTAAAATTTAATATAAAAGAACAATAAAAAGTGTACACCGAGCAACATTGATTGTCCGAAGTTGCTCAACTCTTTCTATGGAGGTGCTTTTAACGGTTTTGTCCATTTGTCATAGAAAGTTAATGTTTTGGAATCGAAATAATCTTGAAAGCTTATACTCGTAAAATTTCACTTAGTAGAACAATATAAATTGTACACCGAGAAACTTTGATTGTCCGAAGTTGCTCAACTTTCGCTATGGAGGTGCTTTTAACGGTTTTGTCCATTTGTCATAGAAAGTTGGTGTTTTGGCATCGAAATAATCCTGGAAGCTCATTTTCGTAAAATTTAACATAACAGAACAATAAAAAGTGTACACCGAGCAACTTTGATTTTCCGAAGATGCTCAACTCTTTCTATGGAGGTGCTTTTAACAGTTTTGTCCATTTCTCATAGAAAGTTAATGTTTTGGCATCGAAATAATCTTGGAAGCTTATACTCGTAAAATTTGACTTAGTAGAACAATATAAAGTGTACAACGAGCAACTTTGATAGTCCGAAGTTGCTAAACTCTCTCTATGGAAGAGCTTTTAACGGTTTTGTCCATTTGTCATAGAAAGTTGGTGTTTTGGCATCGAAATAACCCCGGAAGCTAATTTTCGTAAAATTTAACATAGAAAAATAATGAAAAGTGTACACCGAGCAACTTCGATAGTCCGAAGTTGCTAAACTCTCTCTATGGAAGAGCTTTTAACGGTTTTGTCTATTTGTCATAGAAAGTTGGTGTTTTGGCATCGAAATAATCCTGGAAGCTCATTTTCATAAAATTTAACATAGAAAAATAATGAAAAGTGTACACCGAGCAACTTCGATAGTCCGAAGTTGCTCAACTCTCTCTATGGAGGAGCTTTTAACGGTTTTGTCCATTTGTCATAGAAAGTTGATATTTTGGCATCGAAATAATCCTGGAAGCTCATTTTCGTAAAATTTAACATAAAAGAACAATAAAAAGTGTACCCCGAGCAACTTTGATTTTCCGAAGATGCTCAACTCTTTCTATGGAGGTGCTTTTAACAGTTTTGTCTATTTGTCATAGAAAGTAACTGTTTTGGCATCGAAATAATCTTGGAAGCTTATACTCGTAAAATTTGACTTAGTAGAACAATATAAAGTGTACACCGAGCAACTTTGATAGTCCGAAGTTGCTAAACTCTCTCTACGGAAGAGCTTTTAACGGTTTTGTCCATTTTTCATAGAAAGTTGGTGTTTTGGCATCGAAATAATCCAAGAAGCTCATTTTCGTAAAATTTAACATAAAAGAACAATAAAAAGTGTACACCGAGCAACTTTGATTTTCCGAAGATGCTCAACTCTTTCTATGGAGGTGCTTTTAACAGTTTTGTCCATTTGTCATAGAAAGTTAATGTTTTGGCATCGAAATAATCTTGAAAGCTTATACTCGTAAAATTTGACTTAGTAGAACAATATAAATTGTACACCGAGCAACTTTGATTGTCCGAAGTTGCTCAACTCTCGCTATGGAGGTGCTTTTAACGGTTTTGTCCATTTGTCATAGAAAGTTGGTGTTTTGGCATCGAAATAATCCTGGAAGCTCATTTTCGTAAAATTTAACATAACAGAACAATAAAAAGTGTACACCGAGCAACTTTGATTTTCCGAAGATGCTCAACTCTTTCTATGGAGGTGCTTTTAACAGTTTTGTCCATTTGTCATAGAAAGTTAATGTTTTGGCATCGAAATAATCTTGGAAGCTTATACTCGTAAAATTTGACTTAGTAGAACAATATAAAGTGTACAACGAGCAACTTTGATAGTCCGAAGTTGCTAAACTCTCTCTATGGAAGAGCTTTTAACGGTTTTGTCCATTTGTCATAGAAAGTTGGTGTTTTGGCATCGAAATAACCCCGGAAGCTAATTTTCGTAAAATTTAACATAGAAAAATAATGAAAAGTGTACACCGAGCAACTTCGATAGTCCGAAGTTGCTAAACTCTCTCTATGGAAGAGCTTTTAACGGTTTTGTCTATTTGTCATAGAAAGTTGGTGTTTTGGCATCGAAATAATCCTGGAAGCTCATTTTCATAAAATTTAACATAGAAAAATAATGAAAAGTGTACACCGAGCAACTTCGATAGTCCGAAGTTGCTCAACTCTCTCTATGGAGGAGCTTTTAACGGTTTTGTCCATTTGTCATAGAAAGTTGATATTTTGGCATCGAAATAATCCTGGAAGCTCATTTTCGTAAAATTTAACATAAAAGAACAATAAAAAGTGTACCCCGAGCAACTTTGATTTTCCGAAGATGCTCAACTCTTTCTATGGAGGTGCTTTTAACAGTTTTGTCTATTTGTCATAGAAAGTAACTGTTTTGGCATCGAAATAATCTTGGAAGCTTATACTCGTAAAATTTGACTTAGTAGAACAATATAAAGTGTACACCGAGCAACTTTGATAGTCCGAAGTTGCTAAACTCTCTCTACGGAAGAGCTTTTAACGGTTTTGTCCATTTTTCATAGAAAGTTGGTGTTTTGGCATCGAAATAATCCAAGAAGCTCATTTTCGTAAAATTTAACATAAAAGAACAATAAAAAGTGTACACCGAGCAACTTTGATTTTCCGAAGATGCTCAACTCTTTCTATGGAGGTGCTTTTAACAGTTTTGTCCATTTGTCATAGAAAGTTAATGTTTTGGCATCGAAATAATCTTGAAAGCTTATACTCGTAAAATTTGACTTAGTAGAACAATATAAATTGTACACCGAGCAACTTTGATTGTCCGAAGTTGCTCAACTCTCGCTATGGAGGTGCTTTTAACGGTTTTGTCCATTTGTCATAGAAAGTTGGTGTTTTGGCATCGAAATAATCCTGGAAGCTCATTTTCGTAAAATTTAACATAACAGAACAATAAAAAGTGTACACCGAGCAACTTTGATTTTCCGAAGATGCTCAACTCTTTCTATGGAGGTGCTTTTAACAGTTTTGTCCATTTGTCATAGAAAGTTAATGTTTTGGCATCGAAATAATCTTGGAAGCTTATACTCGTAAAATTTGACTTAGTAGAACAATATAAAGTGTACAACGAGCAACTTTGATAGTCCGAAGTTGCTAAACTCTCTCTATGGAAGAGCTTTTAACGGTTTTGTCCATTTGTCATAGAAAGTTGGTGTTTTGGCATCGAAATAACCCCGGAAGCTAATTTTCATAAAATTTAACATAGAAAAATAATGAAAAGTGTACACCGAGCAACTTCGATAGTCCGAAGTTGCTAAACTCTCTCTATGGAAGAGCTTTTAACGGTTTTGTCTATTTGTCATAGAAAGTTGGTGTTTTGGCATCGAAATAATCCTGGAAGCTCATTTTCATAAAATTTAACATAGAAAAATAATGAAAAGTGTACACCGAGCAACTTCGATAGTCCGAAGTTGCTCAACTCTCTCTATGGAGGAGCTTTTAACGGTTTTGTCCATTTGTCATAGAAAGTTGATATTTTGGCATCGAAATAATCCTGGAAGCTCATTTTCGTAAAATTTAACATAAAAGAACAATAAAAAGTGTACCCCGAGCAACTTTGATTTTCCGAAGATGCTCAACTCTTTCTATGGAGGTGCTTTTAACAGTTTTGTCTATTTGTCATAGAAAGTAACTGTTTTGGCATCGAAATAATCTTGGAAGCTTATACTCGTAAAATTTGACTTAGTAGAACAATATAAAGTGTACACCGAGCAACTTTGATAGTCCGAAGTTGCTAAACTCTCTCTACGGAAGAGCTTTTAACGGTTTTGTCCATTTTTCATAGAAAGTTGGTGTTTTGGCATCGAAATAATCCAAGAAGCTCATTTTCGTAAAATTTAACATAAAAGAACAATAAAAAGTGTACACCGAGCAACTTTGATTTTCCGAAGATGCTCAACTCTTTCTATGGAGGTGCTTTTAACAGTTTTGTCCATTTGTCATAGAAAGTTAATGTTTTGGCATCGAAATAATCTTGAAAGCTTATACTCGTAAAATTTGACTTAGTAGAACAATATAAATTGTACACCGAGCAACTTTGATTGTCCGAAGTTGCTCAACTCTCGCTATGGAGGTGCTTTTAACGGTTTTGTCCATTTGTCATAGAAAGTTGGTGTTTTGGCATCGAAATAATCCTGGAAGCTCATTTTCGTAAAATTTAACATAACAGAACAATAAAAAGTGTACACCGAGCAACTTTGATTTTCCGAAGATGCTCAACTCTTTCTATGGAGGTGCTTTTAACAGTTTTGTCCATTTGTCATAGAAAGTTAATGTTTTGGCATCGAAATAATCTTGGAAGCTTATACTCGTAAAATTTGACTTAGTAGAACAATATAAAGTGTACAACGAGCAACTTTGATAGTCCGAAGTTGCTAAACTCTCTCTATGGAAGAGCTTTTAACGGTTTTGTCCATTTGTCATAGAAAGTTGGTGTTTTGGCATCGAAATAACCCCGCAAGCTAATTTTCGTAAAATTTAACATAGAAAAATAATGAAAAGTGTACACCGAGCAACTTCGATAGTCCGAAGTTGCTAAACTCTCTCTATGGAAGAGCTTTTAACGGTTTTGTCTATTTGTCATAGAAAGTTGGTGTTTTGGCATCGAAATAATCCTGGAAGCTCATTTTCATAAAATTTAACATAGAAAAATAATGAAAAGTGTACACCGAGCAACTTCGATAGTCCGAAGTTGCTCAACTCTCTCTATGGAGGAGCTTTTAACGGTTTTGTCCATTTGTCATAGAAAGTTGATATTTTGGCATCGAAATAATCCTGGAAGCTCATTTTCGTAAAATTTAACATAAAAGAACAATAAAAAGTGTACCCCGAGCAACTTTGATTTTCCGAAGATGCTCAACTCTTTCTATGGAGGTGCTTTTAACAGTTTTGTCTATTTGTCATAGAAAGTAACTGTTTTGGCATCGAAATAATCTTGGAAGCTTATACTCGTAAAATTTGACTTAGTAGAACAATATAAAGTGTACACCGAGCAACTTTGATAGTCCGAAGTTGCTAAACTCTCTCTACGGAAGAGCTTTTAACGGTTTTGTCCATTTTTCATAGAAAGTTGGTGTTTTGGCATCGAAATAATCCAAGAAGCTCATTTTCGTAAAATTTAACATAAAAGAACAATAAAAAGTGTACACCGAGCAACTTTGATTTTCCGAAGATGCTCAACTCTTTCTATGGAGGTGCTTTTAACAGTTTTGTCCATTTGTCATAGAAAGTTAATGTTTTGGCATCGAAATAATCTTGAAAGCTTATACTCGTAAAATTTGACTTAGTAGAACAATATAAATTGTACACCGAGCAACTTTGATTGTCCGAAGTTGCTCAACTCTCGCTATGGAGGTGCTTTTAACGGTTTTGTCCATTTGTCATAGAAAGTTGGTGTTTTGGCATCGAAATAATCCTGGAAGCTCATTTTCGTAAAATTTAACATAACAGAACAATAAAAAGTGTACACCGAGCAACTTTGATTTTCCGAAGATGCTCAACTCTTTCTATGGAGGTGCTTTTAACAGTTTTGTCCATTTGTCATAGAAAGTTAATGTTTTGGCATCGAAATAATCTTGGAAGCTTATACTCGTAAAATTTGACTTAGTAGAACAATATAAAGTGTACAACGAGCAACTTTGATAGTCCGAAGTTGCTAAACTCTCTCTATGGAAGAGCTTTTAACGGTTTTGTCCATTTGTCATAGAAAGTTGGTGTTTTGGCATCGAAATAACCCCGCAAGCTAATTTTCGTAAAATTTAACATAGAAAAATAATGAAAAGTGTACACCGAGCAACTTCGATAGTCCGAAGTTGCTAAACTCTCTCTATGGAAGAGCTTTTAACGGTTTTGTCTATTTGTCATAGAAAGTTGGTGTTTTGGCATCGAAATAATCCTGGAAGCTCATTTTCATAAAATTTAACATAGAAAAATAATGAAAAGTGTACACCGAGCAACTTCGATAGTCCGAAGTTGCTCAACTCTCTCTATGGAGGAGCTTTTAACGGTTTTGTCCATTTGTCATAGAAAGTTGATATTTTGGCATCGAAATAATCCTGGAAGCTCATTTTCGTAAAATTTAACATAAAAGAACAATAAAAAGTGTACCCCGAGCAACTTTGATTTTCCGAAGATGCTCAACTCTTTCTATGGAGGTGCTTTTAACAGTTTTGTCTATTTGTCATAGAAAGTAACTGTTTTGCCATCGAAATAATCTTGGAAGCTTATACTCGTAAAATTTGACTTAGTAGAACAATATAAAGTGTACACCGAGCAACTTTGATAGTCCGAAGTTGCTAAACTCTCTCTACGGAAGAGCTTTTAACGGTTTTGTCCATTTTTCATAGAAAGTTGGTGTTTTGGCATCGAAATAATCCAAGAAGCTCATTTTCGTAAAATTTAACATAAAAGAACAATAAAAAGTGTACACCGAGCAACTTTGATTTTCCGAAGATGCTCAACTCTTTCTATGGAGGTGCTTTTAACAGTTTTGTCCATTTGTCATAGAAAGTTAATGTTTTGGCATCGAAATAATCTTGAAAGCTTATACTCGTAAAATTTGACTTAGTAGAACAATATAAATTGTACACCGAGCAACTTTGATTGTCCGAAGTTGCTCAACTCTCGCTATGGAGGTGCTTTTAACGGTTTTGTCCATTTGTCATAGAAAGTTGGTGTTTTGGCATCGAAATAATCCTGGAAGCTCATTTTCATAAAATTTAACATAGAAAAATAATAAAAAGTGTACACCGAGCAACTTTGATTTTCCGAAGATGCTCAACTCTTTCTATGGAGGTGCTTTTAACAGTTTTGTCCATTTGTCATAGAAAGTTATTGTTTTGGCATCGAAATAATCTTGAAAGCTTATACTCGAAAAATTTGACTTAGTAGAACAATATAAATTGTACACCGAGCAACTTTGATTGTCCGAAGTTGCTCAACTCTTTCTATGGAGGAGCTTTTAACGGTTTTGTCCATTTGTCAAAGAAAGTTAATGTTTTGGCAGCGAAATAATCTTGAAAGCGTATACTCGTAAAATGTGACTTAGTAGAACAATATAAATTGTACACCGAGCAACTTTGATTGTTCGAAGTTGCTCAACTCTCGCTATGGAGGTGCTTTTAACGGTTTTGTCCATTTGTCATAGAAAGTTGGTGTTTTGGCATCGAAATAATCCCGGAAGCTCATTTTCATAAAATTTAACATAGAAGAATAATAAAAAGTGTACACCGAGCAACTTTGATTGTTCGAAGTTGCTCAACTCTCGCTATGGAGGTGCTTTTAACGGTTTTGTCCATTTGTCATAGAAAGTTGGTGTTTTGGCATCGAAATAATCCCGGAAGCTCATTTTCATAAAATTTAACATAGAAGAATAATAAAAAGTGTACACCGAGCAACTTCGATAGTCCGAAGTTGCTCAACTCTCTTTATGGAAGTGCTTTTAACGGTTTTGTCCATTTGTCATAGAAAGTTGGTGTTTTGGCATCGAAATAATCCGGGAAGCACATTTTCGTAAAATTTAACATAAAAGAACAATAAAAAGTGTACACCGAGCAACTTTGATTGTCCGAAGATGCTCAACTCTTTCTATGGAGGTGCTTTTAACAGTTTTGTCCATTTGTCATAGAAAGTTAATGTTTTGGCATCGAAATAATCTTGGAAGCTTATACTCGTAAAATTTGACTTAGTAGAACAATATAAAGTGTACACCGAGCAACTTTGATAGTCCGAAGTTGCAATACTCTCTCTATTTCAGCTTTTAACGATTTTGTCCATTTGTAATAGAAAGTTATTTTTTTGGCATCGAAATAATCGTGCAAGCTCATTTTCGTAAAATTTAACATAAAAGAACAATAAAAAGTGTACACCGAGCAACATTGATTGTCCGAAGTTGCTCAACTCTCTCTATGGAGGTGTTTTTAACGGTTTTGTCTATTTGTCGAAGAAAGTTGGTGTTTTGGCATCGAAATAATCTTGGAAGCTCATTTTCGTAAAATTTAACATAGAAGAATAAGAAAAAGTGTACACCGAGCAACTTCGATAGTCCGAAGTTGCTCAACTCTCTCTATGGAGGAGCTTTTAACGGTTTTTTCCATTTGTCATAGAAAGTTGGTGTTTTGGCATCGAAATAATCCTGGAAGCTCATTTTCGTAAAATTTAACATAAAAGAACAATAAAAAGTGTACACCGAGCAACTTTGATTGTCCGAAGATGCCCAACTCTTTCTATGGAGGTGCTTTTAACGGTTTTGTCCATTTGTCATAGAAAGTTGGTGTTTTGGCATCGAAATAACCCCGGAAGCTCATTTTCATAAAATTTAACATAGAAGAACAATAAAAAGTGTACACCGAGCAACTTTGATAGTCTGAAGTTGCTCAACTCTCTCTATGGAGGAGCTTTTAACGGTTTTGTCCATTTGTCATAGAAAGTTGGTGTTTTGGCATCGAAATATTCGTGCAAGCTCACTTTCGTTAAATTTAACATAAAAGAACAATAAAAAGTGTACACCGAGCAAATTTGATAGTCTGAAGTTGCTCAACTCTCTCTATGGAGGAGCTTTTAACGGTTTTGTCCATTTGTCATTGAAAGTTAGTGTTTTGGCATCGAAATAATCTTGAAAGCTTATACTCGTAAAATTTGACTTAGTAGAAGAATATAAATTGTACACCAAGCAACTTTGATTGTCCGAAGTTGCTCAACTCTCGCTATGGAGGTGCTTTTAATGGTTTTGTCCATTTATCATAGAAAGTTGGTGTTTTGGCATCGAAATAATCCTGGAAGCTCATTTTCATAAAATTTAACATAGAAGAATAATAAAAAGTGTACGCCGAGCAACTTCGATAGTCCGAAGTTGCTCAACTCTCTCTATGGAGAAGCTTTTAACGGTTTTGTCCATTTGTCATAGAAAGTTGGTGTTTTGGCATCGAAATAATCCTGGAAGCTCATTTTCGTAAAATTTAACATAAAAGAACAATAAAAAGTATACACCGAGCAACATTGATTGTGCGAAGTTGCTCAACTCTCTCTATGGAGGTGTTTTTAACGATTTTGTCTATTTTGTCCTAGAAAGTTGGTGTTTTGGCATCGAAATAATCGTGCAAGCTCATTTTCGTAAAATTTAACATAAAAGAACAATAAAAAGTGTACACCGAGCAACATTGATTGTCCGAAGTTGCTCAACTCCCTCTATGGAGGAGCTTCTAACGGTTTTGTCCATTTGTCGTAGAAAGTTCGTGTTTTGGCATCGAAATAATCCTGGAAGCTCATTTTCGTATAATTTAACATAGAAGAACAATAAAAAGTGTACACCGAGCAACTTTGATAGTCCGAAGTTGCTCAACTCTCTCTATGGAGGAGCTTTTAACGGTTTTGTCCAATTGTCACAGAAAGTTAGTGTTTAGCATCGAAATAACCCTGGAAGCTCATTTTCGTAAAATTTAACAAAGAAGAACAATAAAAAAGTGTACACCGAGCAACTTTGATAGACTGAAGTTGCTCAACTCTCTCTATGGAGGAGCTTTAAACGGTTTTGTCCATTTGTCATAGAAAGTTGGTGTTTTGGCATCGAAATAATCCAAGAAGCTCATTTTCGTAAAATTTAACATAAAAGAACAATAAAAAGTGTACACCGAGCAACTTTGATTTTCCGAAGATGCTCAACTCTTTCTATGGAGGTGCTTTTAACAGTTTTGTCCATATGTCATAGAAAGTTAATGTTTTGACATCGAAATAATCTTGAAAGCTTATACTCGTAAAATTTCACTTAGTAGAACAATATAAATGGTACACCGAGCAACTTTAATTGTCCGAAGTTGCTCAACTTTCGCTATGGAGGTGCTTTTAACGGTTTTGTCCATTTGTCATAGAAAGTTGGTGTTTTGGCATCGAAATAATCCTGGAAGCTCATTTTCATAAAATTTAACATAGAAAAATAATAAAAAGCGTACACCGAGCAACTTCGATAGTCCGAAGTTGCTCAACTCTCTCTATGGAAGGGCTTTTAACGGTTTTGTCCATTTGTCATAGAAAGTTGGTGTTTTGGCATCGAAATAACCCCGGAAGCTCATTTTCATAAAATTTAACAAAGAAGAACAATAACAAAGTGTACACCGAGCAACTTTGATAGACTGAAGTTGCTCAACTCTCTCTATGGAGGAGCTTTTAACGGTTTTGTCCATTTGTCATAGAAAGTTGGTGTTTTGGCATCGAAATAATCGTGCAAGATCATTTTCGTAAAATTTAATATAAAAGAACAATAAAAAGTGTACACCGAGCAACATTGATTGTCCGAAGTTGCTCAACTCTTTCTATGGAGGTGCTTTTAACGGTTTTGTCCATTTGTCATAGAAAGTTAATGTTTTGGAATCGAAATAATCTTGAAAGTTTATACTCGTAAAATTTCACTTAGTAGAACAATATAAATTGTACACCGAGAAACTTTGATTGTCCGAAGTTGCTCAACTTTCGCTATGGAGGTGCTTTTAACGGTTTTGTCCATTTGTCATAGAAAGTTGGTGTTTTGGCATCGAAATAATCCTGGAAGCTCATTTTCGTAAAATTTAACATAACAGAACAATAAAAAGTGCACACCGAGCAACTTTGATTTTCCGAAGATGCTCAACTCTTTCTATGGAGGTGCTTTTAACAGTTTTGTCCATTTGTCATAGAAAGTTAATGTTTTGGCATCGAAATAATCTTGGAAGCTTATACTCGTAAAATTTGACTTAGTAGAACAATATAAAGTGTACAACGAGCAACTTTGATAGTCCGAAGTTGCTAAACTCTCTCTATGGAAGAGCTTTTAACGGTTTTGTCCATTTGTCATAGAAAGTTGGTGTTTTGGCATCGAAATAACCCCGGAAGCTCATTTTCGTAAAATTTAACATAGAAAAATAATGAAAAGTGTACACCGAGCAACTTCGATAGTCCGAAGTTGCTAAACTCTCTCTATGGAAGAGCTTTTAACGGTTTTGTCTATTTGTCATAGAAAGTTGGTGTTTTGGCATCGAAATAATCCTGGAAGCTCATTTTCATAAAATTTAACATAGAAAAATAATGAAAAGTGTACACCGAGCAACTTCGATAGTCCGAAGTTGCTCAACTCTCTCTATGGAGGAGCTTTTAACAGTTTTGTCCATTTGTCATAGAAAGTTGATATTTTGGCATCGAAATAATTCTGGAAGCTCATTTTCGTAAAATTTAACATAAAAGAACAATAAAAAGTGTACCCCGAGCAACTTTGATTTTCCGAAGATGCTCAACTCTTTCTATGGAGGTGCTTTTAACAGTTTTGTCTATTTGTCATAGAAAGTAACTGTTTTGGCATCGAAATAATCTTGGAAGCTTATACTCGTAAAATTTGACTTAGTAGAACAATATAAAGTGTACACCGAGCAACTTTGATAGTCCGAAGTTGCTAAACTCTCTCTACGGAAGAGCTTTTAACGGTTTTGTCCATTTTTCATAGAAAGTTGGTGTTTTGGCATCGAAATAATCCAAGAAGCTCATTTTCGTAAAATTTAACATAAAAGAACAATAAAAAGTGTACACCGAGCAACTTTGATTTTCCGAAGATGCTCAACTCTTTCTATGGAGGTGCTTTTAACAGTTTTGTCCATTTGTCATAGAAAGTTAATGTTTTGGCATCGAAATAATCTTGAAAGCTTATACTCGTAAAATTTGACTTAGTAGAACAATATAAATTGTACACCGAGCAACTTTGATTGTCCGAAGTTGCTCAACTCTCGCTATGGAGGTGCTTTTAACGGTTTTGTCCATTTGTCATAGAAAGTTGGTGTTTTGGCATCGAAATAATCCTGGAAGCTCATTTTCATAAAATTTAACATAGAAAAATAATAAAAAGTGTACACCGAGCAACTTCGATAGTCCGAAGTTGCTCAACTCTCTCTATGGAAGAGCATTTAACGGTTTTGTCCATTTGTCATAGAAAGTTGGTGTTTTGGCATCGAAATAATCGTGCAAGCTCATTTTCGTAAAATTTAACATAAAAGGACAATAAAAAGTGTACACCGAGCAACATTGATTGTCCAAAGTTGCTCAACTCTCTCTATGGAGGAGTTTCTAACAGTTTTGTCTATTTGTCATAGAAAGTTGGTGTTTTGGCATCGAAATAATCGTGCAAGCTCATTTTCGTATAATTTAACATAGAAGAACAATAAAAAGTGTACACCGAGCAACTTTGATAGTCCGAAGTTGCTCAACTCTCTCTATGGAGGAGCTTTTAACGGTTTTGTCCATTTGTCATAGAAAGTTGCTGTTTTGGCATCGAAATAAACCCGGAAGCTCATTTTCGTAAAATTTAACATAGAAGAACAATAAAAAGTGTACACCGAGCGACTTTGATTGTCCGAAGTTGCTCAACTCTTTCTATGGAGGAGCTTTTTACGGTTTTGTCGATTTGTCAAAGAAAGTTAATGTTTTGGCATCGAAATAATCTTGAAAGCTTATACTCGTAAAATGTGACTTAGTAGAACAATATAAATTGTACACCGAGCAACTTTGATTGTTCGAAGTTGCTCAACTCTCGCTATGGAGGTGCTTTTAACGGTTTTGTCTATTTGTCGTAGAAAGTTGGTGTTTTGGCATCGAAATAATCCCGGAAGCTCATTTTCATAAAATTTAACACAGAAGAATAATAAAAAGTGTACACCGAGCAACTTCGATAGTCCGAAGTTGCTCAACTCTCTCTATCGAAGAGCTTTTAACGGTTTTGTCCATTTGTCATAGAAAGTTGGTGTTTTGGCATCGAAATAATCCTGGAAGCACATTTTCGTAAAATTTAAAAAAAAGTACAATAAAAAGTGTACACCGAGCAACTTTGATTGTCCGAAGATGCTCAACTCTTTCTATGGAGGTGCTTTTAACGGTTTTGTCCATTTGTCATAGAAAGTTAATGTTTTGGCATCAAAATAATC